>OZ014509.1:45595268-46300268 GCA_963966075.1 Aphodius sticticus | reverse complement strand
TAAATAATAAATAAATAATAAATAAATAATAAATAAATAATAAATAAATAATAAATAAATAATAAATAAATAATAAATAAATAATAAATAAATAATAAATAAATAATAAATAAATAATAAATAAATAATAAATAAATAATAAATAAATAATAAATAAATAATAAATAAATAATAAATAAATAATAAATAAATAATAAATAAATAATAAATAAATAATAAATAAATAATAAATAAATAATAAATAAATAATAAATAAATAATAAATAAATAATAAATAAATAATAAATAAATAATAAATAAATAATAAATAAATAATAAATAAATAATAAATAAATAATAAATAAATAATAAATAAATAATAAATAAATAATAAATAAATAATAAATAAATAATAAATAAATAATAAATAAATAATAAATAAATAATAAATAAATAATAAATAAATAATAAATAAATAATAAATAAATAATAAATAAATAATAAATAAATAATAAATAAATAATAAATAAATAATAAATAAATAATAAATAAATAATAAATAAATAATAAATAAATAATAAATAAATAATAAATAAATAATAAATAAATAATAAATAAATAATAAATAAATAATAAATAAATAATAAATAAATAATAAATAAATAATAAATAAATAATAAATAAATAATAAATAAATAATAAATAAATAATAAATAAATAATAAATAAATAATAAATAAATAATAAATAAATAATAAATAAATAATAAATAAATAATAAATAATAAATAATAAATAATAAATAAATAATAAATAAATAATAAATAAATAATAAATAAATAATAAATAAATAATAAATAAATAATAAATAAATAATAAATAAATAATAAATAAATAATAAATAAATAATAAATAAATAATAAATAAATAATAAATAAATAATAAATAAATAATAAATAAATAATAAATAAATAATAAATAAATAATAAATAAATAATAAATAAATAATAAATAAATAATAAATAAATAATAAATAAATAATAAATAAATAATAAATAAATAATAAATAAATAATAAATAAATAATAAATAAATAATAAATAAATAATAAATAAATAATAAATAAATAATAAATAAATAATAAATAAATAATAAATAAATAATAAATAAATAATAAATAAATAATAAATAAATAATAAATAAATAATAAATAAATAATAAATAAATAATAAATAAATAATAAATAAATAATAAATAAATAATAAATAAATAATAAATAAATAATAAATAATAATAAATAAATAATAAATAAATAATAAATAAATAATAAATAAATAATAAATAAATAATAAATAAATAATAAATAAATAATAAATAAATAATAAATAAATAATAAATAAATAATAAATAAATAATAAATAAATAATAAATAAATAATAAATAAATAATAAATAAATAATAAATAAATAATAAATAAATAATAAATAAATAATAAATAAATAATAAATAAATAATAAATAATAAATAAATAATAAATAAATAATAAATAAATAATAAATAAATAATAAATAAATAATAAATAAATAATAAATAAATAATAAATAAATAATAAATAAATAATAAATAAATAATAAATAAATAATAAATAAATAATAAATAAATAATAAATAAATAATAAATAAATAATAAATAAATAATAAATAAATAATAAATAAATAATAAATAAATAATAAATAAATAATAAATAAATAATAAATAAATAATAAATAAATAATAAATAAATAATAAATAAATAATAAATAAATAATAAATAAATAATAAATAAATAATAAATAAATAATAAATAAATAATAAATAAATAATAAATAAATAATAAATAAATAATAAATAAATAATAAATAAATAATAAATAAATAATAAATAAATAATAAATAAATAATAAATAAATAATAAATAAATAATAAATAAATAAATAATAAATAAATAATAAATAAATAATAAATAAATAATAAATAAATAATAAATAAATAATAAATAAATAATAAATAAATAATAAATAAATAATAAATAAATAATAAATAAATAATAAATAAATAATAAATAAATAATAAATAAATAATAAATAAATAATAAATAAATAATAAATAAATAATAAATAAATAATAAATAAATAATAAATAAATAATAAATAAATAATAAATAAATAATAAATAAATAATAAATAAATAATAAATAAATAATAAATAAATAATAAATAAATAAATAAATAATAAATAAATAATAAATAAATAATAAATAAATAATAAATAAATAATAAATAAATAATAAATAAATAATAAATAAATAATAAATAAATAATAAATAAATAATAAATAAATAATAAATAAATAATAAATAAATAATAAATAAATAATAAATAAATAATAAATAAATAATAAATAAATAATAAATAAATAATAAATAAATAATAAATAAATAATAAATAAATAATAAATAAATAATAAATAAATAATAAATAAATAATAAATAAATAATAAATAAATAATAAATAAATAATAAATAAATAATAAATAAATAATAAATAAATAATAAATAAATAATAAATAAATAATAAATAAATAATAAATAAATAATAAATAAATAATAAATAAATAATAAATAAATAATAAATAAATAATAAATAAATAATAAATAAATAATAAATAAATAATAAATAAATAATAAATAAATAATAAATAAATAATAAATAAATAATAAATAAATAATAAATAAATAATAAATAAATAATAAATAAATAATAAATAAATAATAAATAAATAATAAATAAATAATAAATAAATAATAAATAAATAATAAATAAATAATAAATAAATAATAAATAAATAATAAATAAATAATAAATAAATAATAAATAAATAATAAATAAATAATAAATAAATAATAAATAAATAATAAATAAATAATAAATAAATAATAAATAAATAATAAATAAATAATAAATAAATAATAAATAAATAATAAATAAATAATAAATAAATAATAAATAAATAATAAATAAATAATAAATAAATAATAAATAAATAATAAATAAATAATAAATAAATAATAAATAAATAATAAATAAATAATAAATAAATAATAAATAAATAATAAATAAATAATAAATAATAAATAAATAATAAATAAATAATAAATAAATAATAAATAAATAATAAATAAATAATAAATAAATAATAAATAAATAATAAATAAATAATAAATAAATAATAAATAAATAATAAATAAATAATAAATAATAACTAATAAATATATAAATAAATAATAAATAAATAATAAATAAATAATAAATAAATAATAAATAAATAAATAAATAAATAATAAATAAATAATAAATAAATAATAAATAAATAATAAATAAATAATAAATAAATAATAAATAAATAATAAATAAATAATAAATAAATAATAAATAAATAATAAATAAATAATAAATAAATAATAAATAAATAATAAATAAATAATAAATAAATAATAAATAAATAATAAATAAATAATAAATAAATAATAAATAAATAATAAATAAATAATAAATAAATAATAAATAAATAATAAATAAATAATAAATAAATAATAAATAAATAATAAATAAATAATAAATAAATAATAAATAAATAATAAATAAATAATAAATAAATAATAAATAAATAATAAATAAATAATAAATAAATAATAAATAAATAATAAATAAATAATAAATAAATAATAAATAAATAATAAATAAATAATAAATAAATAATAAATAAATAATAAATAAATAATAAATAAATAATAAATAAATAATAAATAAATAAAATAATAAATAAATAATAAATAAATAATAAATAAATAATAAATAAATAATAAATAAATAATAAATAAATAATAAATAAATAATAAATAAATAATAAATAAATAATAAATAAATAATAAATAAATAATAAATAAATAATAAATAAATAATAAATAAATAATAAATAAATAATAAATAAATAATAAATAAATAATAAATAATAATAAATAAATAATAAATAAATAATAAATAAATAATAAATAAATAATAAATAAATAATAAATAAATAATAAATAAATAATAAATAAATAATAAATAAATAATAAATAAATAATAAATAAATAATAAATAAATAATAAATAAATAATAAATAAATAATAAATAAATAATAAATAAATAATAAATAAATAATAAATAAATAATAAATAAATAATAAATAAATAATAAATAAATAATAAATAAATAATAAATAAATAATAAATAAATAATAAATAAATAATAAATAAATAATAAATAAATAATAAATAAATAATAAATAAATAATAAATAAATAATAAATAAATAATAAATAAATAATAAATAAATAATAAATAAATAATAAATAAATAATAAATAAATAATAAATAAATAATAAATAAATAATAAATAAATAATAAATAAATAATAAATAAATAATAAATAAATAATAAATAAATAATAAATAAATAATAAATAAATAATAAATAAATAATAAATAAATAATAAATAAATAATAAATAAATAATAAATAAATAATAAATAAATAATAAATAAATAATAAATAAATAATAAATAAATAATAAATAAATAATAAATAAATAATAAATAAATAATAAATAAATAATAAATAAATAATAAATAAATAATAAATAAATAATAAATAAATAATAAATAATAAATAAATAATAAATAAATAATAAATAAATAATAAATAAATAATAAATAAATAATAAATAAATAATAAATAAATAATAAATAAATAATAAATAAATAATAAATAAATAATAAATAAATAATAAATAAATAAATAAATAAATAAATAAATAATAAATAAATAATAAATAAATAATAAATAAATAATAAATAAATAATAAATAAATAATAAATAAATAATAAATAAATAATAAATAAATAATAAATAAATAATAAATAATAAATAATAAATAAATAATAAATAAATAATAAATAAATAATAAATAAATAATAAATAAATAATAAATAAATAATGAATAAATAATAAATAAATAATAAATAAATAATAAATAAATAATAAATAAATAATAAATAAATAATAAATAAATAATAAATAAATAATAAATAAATAATAAATAAATAATAAATAAATAATAAATAAATAATAAATAAATAATAAATAAATAATAAATAAATAATAAATAAATAATAAATAAATAATAAATAATAAATAAATAATAAATAAATAATAAATAAATAATAAATAAATAATAAATAAATAATAAATAAATAATAAATAAATAATAAATAAATAATAAATAAATAATAAATAAATAATAAATAAATAATAAATAAATAATAAATAAATAATAAATAAATAATAAATAAATAATAAATAAATAATAAATAAATAATAAATAAATAATAAATAAATAATAAATAAATAATAAATAAATAATAAATAAATAATAAATAAATAATAAATAAATAATAAATAAATAATAAATAAATAATAAATAAATAATAAATAAATAATAAATAAATAATAAATAAATAATAAATAAATAATAAATAAATAATAAATAAATAATAAATAATAATAAATAAATAATAAATAAATAATAAATAAATAATAAATAAATAATAAATAAATAATAAATAAATAATAAATAAATAATAAATAAATAATAAATAAATAATAAATAAATAATAAATAAATAATAAATAAATAATAAATAAATAATAAATAAATAATAAATAAATAATAAATAAATAATAAATAAATAATAAATAAATAATAAATAAATAATAAATAAATAATAAATAAATAATAAATAAATAATAAATAAATAATAAATAAATAATAAATAAATAATAAATAAATAATAAATAAATAATAAATAAATAATAAATAAATAATAAATAAATAATAAATAAATAATAAATAAATAATAAATAAATAATAAATAAATAATAAATAAATAATAAATAAATAATAAATAAATAATAAATAAATAATAAATAAATAATAAATAAATAATAAATAAATAATAAATAAATAATAAATAAATAATAAATAAATAATAAATAAATAATAAATAAATAATAAATAAATAATAAATAAATAATAAATAAATAATAAATAAATAATAAATAAATAATAAATAAATAATAAATAAATAATAAATAAATAATAAATAAATAATAAATAAATAATAAATAAATAATAAATAAATAATAAATAAATAATAAATAAATAATAAATAAATAATAAATAAATAATAAATAAATAATAAATAAATAATAAATAAATAATAAATAAATAATAAATAAATAATAAATAAATAATAAATAAATAATAAATAAATAATAAATAAATAATAAATAAATAATAAATAAATAATAAATAAATAATAAATAAATAATAAATAAATAATAAATAAATAATAAATAAATAATAAATAAATAATAAATAAATAATAAATAAATAATAAATAAATAATAAATAAATAATAAATAAATAATAAATAAATAATAAATAAATAATAAATAAATAATAAATAAATAATAAATAAATAATAAATAAATAATAAATAAATAATAAATAAATAATAAATAAATAATAAATAAATAATAAATAAATAATAAATAAATAATAAATAAATAATAAATAAATAATAAATAAATAATAAATAAATAATAAATAAATAATAAATAAATAATAAATAAATAATAAATAAATAATAAATAAATAATAAATAAATAATAAATAAATAATAAATAAATAATAAATAAATAATAAATAAATAATAAATAAATAATAAATAAATAATAAATAAATAATAAATAAATAATAAATAAATAATAAATAAATAATAAATAAATAATAAATAAATAATAAATAAATAATAAATAAATAATAAATAAATAATAAATAAATAATAAATAAATAATAAATAAATAATAAATAAATAATAAATAAATAATAAATAAATAATAAATAAATAATAAATAAATAATAAATAAATAATAAATAAATAATAAATAAATAATAAATAAATAATAAATAAATAATAAATAAATAAATAAATAAATAATAAATAAATAATAAATAAATAATAAATAAATAATAAATAAATAATAAATAAATAATAAATAAATAATAAATAAATAATAAATAAATAATAAATAAATAATAAATAAATAATAAATAAATAATAAATAAATAATAAATAAATAATAAATAAATAATAAATAAATAATAAATAAATAATAAATAAATAATAAATAAATAATAAATAAATAATAAATAAATAATAAATAAATAATAAATAAATAATAAATAAATAATAAATAAATAATAAATAAATAATAAATAAATAATAAATAAATAATAAATAAATAATAAATAAATAATAAATAAATAATAAATAAATAATAAATAAATAATAAATAAATAATAAATAAATAATAAATAAATAATAAATAAATAATAAATAAATAATAAATAAATAATAAATAAATAATAAATAAATAATAAATAAATAATAAATAAATAATAAATAAATAATAAATAAATAATAAATAAATAATAAATAAATAATAAATAAATAATAAATAAATAATAAATAAACAATAAATATATAATAAATAAATAATAAATAAATAATAAATAAATAATAAATAAATAATAAATAAATAATAAATAAATAATAAATAAATAATAAATAAATAATAAATAAATAATAAATAAATAATAAATAAATAATAAATAAATAATAAATAAATAATAAATAAATAATAAATAAATAATAAATAAATAATAAATAAATAATAAATAAATAATAAATAAATAATAAATAAATAATAAATAAATAATAAATAAATAATAAATAAATAATAAATAAATAATAAATAAATAATAAATAAATAATAAATAAATAATAAATAAATAATAAATAATAATAAATAAATAAATAATAAATAAATAATAAATAAATAATAAATAAATAATAAATAAATAATAAATAAATAATAAATAAATAATAAATAAATAATAAATAAATAATAAATAAATAATAAATAAATAATAAATAAATAATAAATAAATAATAAATAAATAATAAATAAATAATAAATAAATAATAAATAAATAATAAATAAATAATAAATAAATAATAAATAAATAATAAATAAATAATAAATAAATAATAAATAAATAATAAATAAATAATAAATAAATAATAAATAAATAATAAATAAATAATAAATAAATAATAAATAAATAATAAATAAATAATAAATAAATAATAAATAAATAATAAATAAATAATAAATAAATAATAAATAAATAATAAATAAATAATAAATAAATAATAAATAAATAATAAATAAATAATAAATAAATAATAAATAAATAATAAATAAATAATAAATAAATAATAAATAAATAATAAATAAATAATAAATAAATAATAAATAAATAATAAATAAATAATAAATAAATAATAAATAAATAATAAATAAATAATAAATAAATAATAAATAAATAATAAATAAATAATAAATAAATAATAAATAAATAATAAATAAATAATAAATAAATAATAAATAAATAATAAATAAATAATAAAGAAATAATAAATAAATAATAAATAAATAATAAATAAATAATAAATAAATAATAAATAAATAATAAAGAAATAATAAATAAATAATAAATAAATAATAAATAAATAATAAATAAATAATAAATAAATAATAAATAAATAATAAATAAATAATAAATAAATAATAAATAAATAATAAATAAATAATAAATAAATAATAAATAAATAATAAATAAATAATAAATAAATAATAAATAAATAATAAAGAAATAATAAATAAATAATAAAGAAATAATAAATAAATAATAAATAAATAATAAATAAATAATAAATAAATAATAAATAAATAATAAATAAATAATAAAGAAATAATAAATAAATAATAAATAAATAATAAATAAATAATAAATAAATAATAAATAAATAATAAATAAATAATAAATAAATAATAAATAAATAATAAATAAATAATTAATAAATAATAAATAAATAATAAATAAATAATAAATAAATAATTAATAAATAATAAATAAATAATAAATAAATAATTAATAAATAATAAATAAATAATAAATAAATAATTAATAAATAATAAATAAATAATAAATAAATAATAAATAAATAATAAATAAATAATAAATAAATAATAAATAAATAATAAATAAATAATAAATAAATAATAAATAAATAATAAATAAATAATTAATAAATAATAAATAAATAATAAATAAATAATAAATAAATAATAAATAATAAATAATAAATAAATAATAAATAAATAATAAATAAATAATAAATAAATAATAAATAAATAATAAATAAATAATAAATAAATAATAAATAAATAATAAATAAATAATAAATAAATAATAAATAAATAATAAATAAATAATAAATAAATAATAAATAAATAATAAATAATAAATAATAAATAAATAATAAATAAATAATAAATAAATAATAAATAAATAATAAATAAATAATAAATAAATAATAAATAAATAATAAATAAATAAATAATAAATAATAAATAATAAATAAATAATAAATAAGTAATAAATAAATAAATAATAAATAATAAATAAATAATAAATAAATAATAAATAAATAATAAATAAATAATAAATAAATAATAAATAAATAATAAATAAATAATAAATAAATAATAAATAAATAATAAATAAATAATAAATAAATAATAAATAAATAATAAACAAATAATAAATAAATAATAAATAAATAATAAATAAATAATAAATAAATAATAAATAAATAATAAATAAATAATAAATAAATAATAAATAAATAATAAATAAATAATAAATAAATAATAAATAAATAATAAATAAATAATAAATAAATAATAAATAAATAATAAATAAATAATAAATAAATAATAAATAAATAATAAATAAATAATAAATAAATAATAAATAAATAATAAATAAATAATAAATAAATAATAAATAAATAATAAATAAATCATAAATAAATAATAAATAAATAATAAATAAATAATAAATAAGTAATAAATAAATAATAAATAAATAATAAATAAATAATAAATAAATAATAAATAAATAATAA
The DNA here is from genome assembly GCA_963966075.1 of Aphodius sticticus. Classification (NCBI taxonomy): domain Eukaryota; kingdom Metazoa; phylum Arthropoda; class Insecta; order Coleoptera; family Scarabaeidae; genus Aphodius; species Aphodius sticticus. Next base: position 46,290,056 of record OZ014509.1, on the reverse strand, counting down.
ATAAATAATAAATAAATAATAAATAAATAATAAATAAATAATAAATAAATAATAAATAAATAATAAATAAATAATAAATAAATAATAAATAAATAATAAATAAATAATAAATAAAGTAAAACGTATTTAAAAGAAGTATTTACTAATTTTAATAGTAGAGTTGATGTGTTATTGTATTATTCTTATATTTAATAGAAATAAAGATGTTTGTTTAGTACATTGAATAACGATGCTTAATTAGATGACTACACCTACATATAGGAGTGTGTAAAATATGGAAATATGATCAAATTTGTTGACAGGTTTGTTATTTTAAGAAATCTTCAGACTGTCGATTATCAAAATCCTCGAAACAGGTTGTGGTAGACTATTCTATGATCAGGAAACGGTGTGAGATATACAGCGTGTCCCACGCTAGATGCATTAAGAAATTCTTCCGTGTAGAAAAGTTATAGATAATCGGCCAACACTAAAAAAAAATATTTTCATGTACCTATACAGGATTTTCCACTACACACCAACAAACTTGTTTATTTTATGGTACACTAGGTATATTATTGCAGTTTTTTTATTAAGATTTGTAACCTAATCAGTTCGACGACAACTTTTTTTAAGCCATTATCTACTGTTTCTGATATATGTGAAATTAATGTTCAAAACTTGCATTTTTAACAATATCAGTGAGATAACTTACAAGGACTAAAGACACAAAAGATAACTATCTTAAATCAGCTTTCCTAAAATGCCTAACTCGTAGGTCTATGGTCAACAGCTAAAACATTATTAAGCATTTAATTTGACATTTATAACTTATGCACAAAAATTCATAATTTTTACTTTATCATACGTAGTATGTAAAGTATTGTAATCGTGCCAAAAAAGAAAATCTGATGTGGCCAGGCACATGACTTTATCATACTATATATAAAATTAATAGTTTAGCTGCATGCGATTCTATTTGATCGAGATTGGCTATGTCTGCATTTAAATAAAACTAGTCGAAGTAGACAGATATGTCGATTAAAGCTGCGTTCGGATATTGTACTCCGTTGACCCCCGAGTACACCGTCCAAATGACACGTGTTATTGGGTGTAAAAAGTGGAAGAGCGCGTACGGTTTGTCAGGGTAGGGTATGGGGAGAGCAATGCTCAGATAACCTGGGTCGGCTGTCTCTCTTATAATAATAATAATAATAATAATAATAATAATAATAATCCACGCCTTAACATCCCCCAACAGCTTTCGCCACTACGGGGGCATCGGCAGGCCCGAATTATTATTATTATGGCCCGCGTCTGTGGCACGTTTATATGCAGATAAACGCCGTATGACGTTAGTCACTCTCACCGTACCCTATCCGATTATCCGAACGCGTTCTTACGGTGTACAATATCCGAACGCAGCTTATATTGACAGTAGGTATTCTCAAAAAAGAATAGCGTATGACTACCTACTGTCATTAGAATCAAATATCTGACACATCGTGGCTACTAGTTTTAAGTAGCAGTACGACCGATCTCGATGAAATAGAATTTGCTCATGCAGCTAAACTATGGATTGTACAAAAAAATGTCATTGTCATAAATTATTCAGAATTTCCTCATCTTTAATTTATTATTTAACTATTTCGACGAAATTCCAGAAATGGCAGATTATTTGCAAAATCTTTCAAAAATGCTAAGACTAAACCTCCAGTTCCTTTGGACCCTTTTCAACAGAAAGCTTTTCAGCTCTAAGTTTGGTTATGAAACTTCTAAATATGAAGTTTCGTCGCGATACCTTTAGTGGTTTCTCCGGAATCGTCGCCACAAAAACGGGTACACACACACACACACAGACATTTTTTGGACCTTGGTAAAAAATGTTCAGGGGGCCCAAAAAGACATATTTCCGCTAAAATCTCAAAAAATTTTTTTGGCACGATTACAATACTTTACATACTGCGTATGATAAAGTAAAAACGCGTTAACAGTTAAATTTTGAAAAATGTGGCAAAATTTCCAAAACTTTTTCAATTTTTTTATTTTTTATGCATTGTCACCGGCAATCTGTACACGTTCAAAATTTCAACCCGGTTGGATATTGGAAAGTAGGTAAAATATCGATTACAAGATTGTAGCAAACAAACAAGTGAAGTTAAGATAAGCGTAATTCTTCTTGTTTTAATTTGCGCGAAAATATCAATAATTTTTTATCCTTGGTCTCTAGATGAAAACTGAGGTTTTTTCTCTATTGAAAGCACTGCAATTGTTGTAAAATACGTATTGCCTTTTAATATGTCATCCGCAGTTTCTAAAAGTACCTTCCATCAGCCGAGGGTCGGCACTGCGGGGACAACAGTTCTCTCTAGCCTCTGTATCTGTATCCAACAGACCGCTGCCTCGCTTGCCGCTGTTGTGTGTGCATGCGCGGAACAGCCAAACAGCTCGCCTACTGGAACTGTGCAGATCACAGTTCCATACAACAATTTTTGAATCTTTTTCTTAAACTGGGGGATGGCTACTGACATTAAGGGTTAAGGATTATACTTTGTAGAAAGAATTACAGGAAAAAAGACTCATTACATTAAATGTTATCCATAATATTAAGTGGAAGTAATAGGGGGAGGCACAAGGGGCCCAATGGGGCCTGGGTGCCACGAGGATTTATCCTTGACCCCCAACGCCCTACATACATACATACAAGTGGAAATAATAGGGGTGCTGCAGTTCCACAGTGCCTATACGCGAGCCGCCACTGTTCTGATCAATAATCTATTTTTTCTGTTCGCGCAAACGTAAATTCTTCGTTACTTTTTTTAAACATTGCGGGAACGGAAAAAAAAGATTATTGATCAGAATTTAATTTATTTAGGTTATTTAACAGTAAAATAAGCAGAAAAACAAAAAGCGTGTTTATTACGTAAGTTTTAACTAACTTAAACAAATTACAATAAAGGCAATTTTTCATTAACTGTAAGTACGATGCGCGAGAGGAAGATTTAAATTTTTTATGGCGTTTTGTTCTTATTACAATAGGCAACTTTTCTACAAAAAGGCGTTTCGTGTTTTTTTATAAATGTGTTAAGATAGTGACCAAAATTACATCATCGCTCAATGACAAAATTTTAAATATATTAAGTTTTCTAAGGACTCATTTTAATGCAGGAAATAATTGAATTGATAATATATTTTACTGTTTATGTTTTTTATATTTACTGTATAATCAGATCGATTCTGTAAGAAATGTTGCTAACTAACCACGTAACCAAGTGGTTAGTTTTTTTATGGAATTGGCCTGATTGTTTCCTGTACTTTAATTTTCAAAATAAAATCCGTGTTTAAAACATTTATTTTTATTTTCTTTTATACATTCAGATTTCTGGTGCTGGCACCAGGATCCCGGGATTGAAAATTTCCAGCACTGTAATCCCGGTTCTGAAAAAACATTCCCAGATTGGAAGCTCTAGTAACAATCTTAATGAGCGGTTGTGACGTTTTAATCTTTTGATTAAACAAATGCTGGAGTCGATATCAGAGCTAGAGTCGGAATCAGTCTACAAAAACTATCTGGCGTCAGGCAAATATTTTTTAACCAACTCCAAAAACCTGCTTAAATGGATGGAACATACAACCACGTCACTTTGACTAACCAATGGTCTGAATGAGGGGAATGTGGTACCTTTCTGAGGATTTCCTCTCCCCTCTAAATACTACCTTAATGGTAATATTGAAAATTTATAGTTTTTGAACTACTCACTGCTGGTTCTTATGGTCTTCATATCGTCCACAGGTTATAGATTTATAAGTGCAGGTTGAATTATAGATCTTTTTGTAATTTTAAGGAGTATTAAAGAATATATTCAGCTGATAAAAAGAATCCAGACTAAAATCTTTCAATTAATAATCTTATCTTTTCACTCACTGCGCAACATTTTTCAAACTTCTATTTGAACTCACACCATCAACAATAAAACAACTATAGACATTAACAAATTTTATTCAAAAAATTAATACTCACATTTACATATGTACAAAGCAACTTATCAAAAACAAATCTCAAAAATTATGTACAGAGAGAATGTACAAAAGCAAGAAAATTTAAACGCATGCAATGATTTAAGTATTATCTTGCTGCGGGGTATCGCCGGAAGGATTGCTGAGATTGTTCTCGCAGGGTGAGAAGTCCTGTGTGGAATTTGAATATTCTATGGTGCTCACTGGGGCATACACTTTGGAATCAAAATCTGGGTTGAGGGGGCCTTCTACCCGCTCACTGGGGAACATTGTGCTCTTCGTGTAGACTTGGATCGGTCGCTGGAATCCTTTAGCATGGTGATGTGGATATCCAAGGATCTCACTTTTTGCAAAGCCGATCTCTGGTGAAAGCAAATACTGCGTGAACTTCTCCGGGAAGAATTCTATCGCGTTGTAGTTCTTGTAGATTGTTTCCTTTAACAAAAAAATGTATACGTAAAAATAACATTTAGTTTTAGAGGCAGTTTTGCTCCAATCAAAAACCATAAATTGTAATTTTATTATTATATTTTTCTTTTGCATTCCTTTTTCCTTTGGATTATCATTAATTTGGGAACCCCTTATAATAAATAAATCCGTCATATGAAGTTTTTGACACATTCTGCATACCCAGTAGGGGTGTCCCTATTTATATGGACCACTTTTTTTCAAAAATTCAAAATTCGTACCCGACAAATTTTTTCCTTTATGTTAGTAGAAAAAAACCCAAAAATTGAGGTCGATCGGATCATGTTTAGTGGACGCGGATCGAGGTCAAAGTTCAGCTTTTCCGGCCGTTCCACACAACTCCGAATAATTGTTTTATTACAATCTTTATCGAAAAAACACATTCTATCTTTTTTGTCAAGAATATTGTTCCCTACTATAAGTGCTTATACTTTTCTCAGTAGCTTTAACCGTTCAGAAGTTATTGGAAAAAAATGAAGGGTTGAGCACAATAACCATTTTTGGACAAAGTCTGGATTTGTCTTGTATAAGTCTAAAAAAAAATCTAAAATTTGTTTTAAGTTTCCAAAAAATTTGCTAAAAATTGAGCTACTTGGTTATTGCACCTAACCCTTCAAATGCTCCAAGACATTTAACCTTGAGACAGTGGGAATAACCAAAAGCCAAAAGAGTTCTAATTCTAAAAAATAAGTCTATTAGAGTGAGATATGTTTGTTGATTGTTTTAAGTCTGCCCTTTTTTATGAAAGGTATATCGCTCTGTTAAAGGCTTTTACTACCTGTAATTAAACACTTTAAAACTTAATCTATGTTCAAATGTTCAGTCAGTGTTACTGTTTTGAATGCATTGACTTGTTACATAATCTTTAAAACATTGTTTGTTTTTGAACATTTGGGTCAGTTTATTTTTGTATTCTTGCATTAGGTTGACTCCCCTTTCAGCCGGATCACTTACTGCTTTCAAGCTGCTGATAATTTTCTTTCCATGAATAGAATCTTCCCTGTCTCCCCAAAATTCTCCCAAAAAAAACTTATGTATTACTTTTTTCGGTAGCTTTAACTGTTCGGAGGTTATTGGAGATAATGTTTGCAGACGTTGGACATAGCGGCCATGGGAATAAACCATGACAAAAGATTTTAAAAGGTATGCCTATAAGCATGTGGCAATGACACGTTTTAGCCAATTGCATTTGAAAACAGATCCAGACATTTATCGTATTTTATACAAGCGTGCAGATTAGCTTTCCCACTAAACAACATTGAAGAAGACATGCCTAGAAATGACTACAAAGAACTGAGGGAGTCATTAATTATATTTTTGGGCGAAATTCTCCTGAAAGTAATAAACTTCCATCAACAGGGAACTTTTCATCAAACACGCTGGATGGCAAAACAATGTATTGCATAAAAATGTTCTTATTCTGATACCAGTTTCAAATCTGCAAACAGGAGTTAACATCTGAAAGCAGTTTGTTGTTTTGTCATTAAATGTTACATCGAAGCATGGTTTGTTGCTGATAAGGCAGTTGAAGCTCTATTCAATGTCATTCACTTCTTCAAAAAATTAGCAGTGTACAAGAATGATTATCCGAAAATTGCAAGATTATTGATTCTTGTTGCTACAATCAAGAAATTTTGCGGTCATATGTGGTACTTGACGGAACATATCGCTGTGATTTCAATATTCGACAGTCGCGTAAATAATGAAAAGAAAAAAAATGACTGCAATAGTGTTGAGCGATAGCAAAATTGAAGAGGATGCGTATATTAAGAACCTAAATGTAAAGCCAAACAAAATTGGAAACTTTCTTAGAAAAAGAACTCCCTGAAGTCAACGCATTCAAAACAGTAACACTGAAGATTTGAACAATGATTATGTTTTAATGTATTTCACTACCAGTATAGTAAGGTTATAACAAAGCGATATACCCTTCAGTAAAGAGAGTGGACTTAAAAGAATCGTTTTCAATTACTTAAATAAAAAGAACCAAATAATCAAAATAAATCTGACGTAATATAACTTCTTTTTTAGAATTAGATCTCTTTTGGCTTTTGGTAATTCCCACTGTCCCTAGGTCAAACGTCTGGAAACATTTGAAGGGTTAAATGCAAAACCCAGACAGCTCCATTTTTAGTAAATTTGTTAGAAACGTAAAAATAAAATTTGAAGTTGTTTTTTAGACTTATTCAACACAAATCCAGACTTTGTCAAAAAAAGGTTATTGTACTCAACCCCTCATTTTTTCCAATAACTTCTGAACGGTTAAAGCTTCTGAGAAAAGTAATAAGGAACTTATTGTAGAGAACAATATTCTTGACAAAAAGATAGAATGAGTTTTTTCGATAAAGTTTGCAATAAAGGAGTTAATTATCGGAGTTATATGTGGAAAGCCGGAAAACACTGAACTTTAATCTCAATGCGCGTCCGCTAAACGTGATCCGATTGACCTCAAATTTTTGGGTGTTTTCTACTGATATAAAGGGAAAAATTTGGCGGGCACGAATTTTGAATTTCAGGAGATGAAAAATAAGGACACCCCTAATACCCAGCAACAGAAAAGTTTGTCTGGCACAGAAGACTTGGAGCTAAAATTGATCTGATGATAATCAGTTTTATAAATGCTATTTTTTAATAAAAAAAAGGTCTGTTTGATTATTGATAGATTGATTCTCGACAACATATATGGTGAGCATGCAAAACTTTAGGGATTATGTAAAAACAATCTATTTAAAACAAAATACTTAAAAATTACGATTTATTAGAGTTTTTCAGGGATTTCTTCATTTCTTTTATTCCGTCTTGTTTTTTTACCTTTTTGTTTTACTTTTTCTCGGTTTTGGTTCGGCAATTTCGTCTGATTTTTGATTTAATGTCTTTTGAAATTTTTATTTCAACACACCAAATATGTGATCAACACTAAATTTCATATGGACAGTTAATAAGTTCAAGGTGATTTTTTGTTTAAATTTTGTTGAACTCGCCACATTAAATAATGGATTATACCATTATATTTATTATGGGATTCAAAGTTATCCGCGAATGCTATGATAACATCGGGTGGATTATTTTCTAAGAAATGATGTAACTTGCTTATGACCAAATTTGGGCTTTTTCCGATGTATTCAGTCCCATCGATAAGAAAATTCTTTATTTTTGCTCAAAATACCACCAACATTAACTTTTCAGGTACTTTTGAAATGTGATAACTGATAACTCTGTGCTCTAAGGGCTATATGGAAATGAAACATTTTTAGCAAAGTTGAAAGAGATTACTAAATATGCCTTTCATTTTCGAATCTGTAGCTGGATTTTCTAACTGTAAATTTGCGGCAGAAAACTTCACGTTCCTCCACCCATTTCTATTTGTATGCGTATGTGTTTTCTAGTCGTCTATATCTTACACCACCCCGTATAAAACATTCGCTGAGATTTTCTCAGCTCTAAGTGCTTTAGGGCTAAATTTAATTCTACTTCACGTTCAGCTTCACATTTTGCTTGTGAAATTTGGATAGAATTCGCCCTACAGGTATCACATAAATCTGATTCCGATTTCATCATTTGAATGTAGGGACTAGGCCGATCTTGAAATTTGTGATCGGTCTTCGATCACGATTGGAGATAGATGTGATAAGATATAGTTCTCTATTGTGTTGTACATAATTATATTACTGAAATATGTTTGATGTATCATATTAAAAATTAGAATTTTTGTGATATTTATAATTTTAATGGTGAAAAAATCTTCACCAAACATGTTCTTTGTTTTGTTTCAACATAATATCATGTAATAACATGTATAAATGTCATCACTTGTATAAAAGTAACGATTAACGTTAGTTTCTGGTACATTTTTGACAGCTTAATGAATCAATGGTTAACAAAATTAAATGTTTGGTTAAGAATTAACAAACTTAACTATTTAAGTTATGGTGCTCACTCTTGTCAACAAGCAAGAAGTGAAGAAATCAAAGATGGTTAAAAAATAACTAGAGAATCTTGAAACTGGCATATCTTACCGTCAGCTTCTTCTTTCCCTTATAACTAGCCCAATTCTGCGGTTCGAGAATCAGCTTCCCACCAGGCCTCAACTGAGCGTACATCCGTCGGAAAGCCTGCTTGATGCCTGCGTCACCCCAATTTAAGTGTATCCACTTAGTCACGCTCAAACAAAGTATCACATCAAACTGCGGTTGCTCAATAGTCAGTAACGTCTCATCGTCAAGAACATAGTTACCCTATAACAAAAGATAAACATATGTTTAATACTTTAATTAGAAATAGAATGGCAGTATTAGATATACAGGCTGGTTCACTTTCCGTGTGCTAAACGTAAACAGGTGGTTGGTATAGTTGTTCTAAGCATACAACATCACATAACCATATGTCCAATTTGTTACCCTTATCGAGATAATTGTTGCTTAGATTTGACAAAAGTGGGCCCAAAAGTTATTTTTGATCAACTTCAAATTTGTAGTGTTTCTTATTGGTATTAATACGTACATTTGGACATACATATCAATTAGACATTTCTTTTTCACCTTTGAAAAATCTAAACAACAATTTATCTCAATAATGGAAACAAATTAGACATATGTTTATATAAACATTTTGCTTAGAACTTTTGAACAGCTGTATCTACACCTGCTTGCGTTTGGCAAACAGGAAGTGAAACAAACAATAGTGTACCCGGTATGATCATCTTCCTTACTTTAATCATTTGTAATTGTAATAATGGAAAGTGATTGAATTTTTTTATTGTACGCACATTAAATATGGATGATAAACTCAACAGCACATACGGGCTTTTTTATTTTGCGACAAAATGTGTGGCGTATGTCTGGTGTTCAAGCATAATATAATTCAGTATTATAAGTATCTTTGAAGTATTTTCAATGCAATTGTTAAAAGTAGTCCAAGAGATTGCATGCTCCACGGTACAACATGTTGACTTTTTTCATTTTCTCAAACCTCAAAAATAAACAAGCTGGATCTATAAAACGGAACAAGCCATAATGTTGTTGTTAATGATCCAATTGATGTGAACAAAGCAGTAATTGTAATACTTGTATAATTATAAAGCACAGTTACATATTTAGATTTTATGAAGTATTTTTAATGTTTGAAGGTTGCAAATGATATTTTTACACATTTAGATTTGAAGTAGGTATTTTAATGCTATTTGAGCTCAACAATACTTACAGGTTATCTTTTTGAGATATTTATTTTAAAATTGCAACCATAAAGTAACACAATAAAAAATTTAAATTTATTGGTATGTTTAAAATTAATATATCCCATAGTGGCATTAATTCAGCACTTAGTCTACGTTTACATCTAGGTTTTTACTTTTATGTTTACAAGTAGACCTGCTCAATAAAAAGCAATAGGAATGCACAGAAGTTTTTTCTTTTGAAGTTTTAAATGTATATCTTCATTCAATGTTACCTATAGCGTTGTTGTATCAGTATGTACCGCAGATAAAATAGCATAAATAAATGTATAATGAACAGAGAGGACATGCTTTGAGAATTTCTAATTTATTAACAAACGGCTGTTGCTTAGTAATAACAATATTGTGAGAAATAATTAATTAATTGTTCTACACGCTATCAGGTAACAAAATCATTGCAGGATATGGAAAGGGACCAGTCCCGGGGAATTGGCTTATAAATATCTTCAGGCAGACATAGAGAAGAAGATGCTCAAGCTTTTACAATTCTAGGTAAGTTAATTAAGAGTGTTCTATGTACAAAAATACAGATTGGAAATTTAATTAATTTAATTTGATTCATCTATCCTTTTTATTTTGTTTTTGTTACAAGTAACAAACATGTAGTACATTCCTTCATCTACCTAATTGAATTTTGTAATTATGTTACAAGTAACAAACATGTAGTACATTCCTTCATCTACCTAATTGAATTTTGTAATTATGTTACAAGTAACAAACATGTAGTACATTCCCGTCAGCACTATTTAAGCAGTTTCCCAACTAAAAAATATGCAGTTTTGATCATTTTTAGCATATTTATACGAGCACGATATACCAGAAATCTTCAAGAAGATCTCAAAATAGAGCGCAAATTTTAACAATAATAGATTGATTTTCCCTTTTAAAACACTGTTTTATATTCGTTAATACGTACGGTTTATTTTTCCTTTTGGTCATACCACGAAATAGTCATGACCTGTGTAATCATCCATGTATATACAGTGAAAGTCGTATATAACGTCCGCGAAGGGACCGAGGAATTTGGACGCTATATCCGACAGGATGCTAAATCCGGACGCAAATAAATTTTGATATAAAATTAAAAAAAAATTTAATTTTTCAATTTTCAATTTTTCGAACTTCAAATTCACATATTCACCAATTCAAGAACACTTTGTATGTATAACAAATAATATCAGTCAATTAGCTCGTTTGTGCAGGCCGTGTGTAGATTGACGCATTTTTTTTTAATTTTTAACGAGATTTTTATCACGAACGGTTTTAACTTTATCTATAAGCCACCAAATTGTCGTTACTGACGAATGTGTCAAGTTAAAAGTAGTGCAGCAGAGAGCAACATTGGTTTCTCCATTTTCTGATATGTTAATGATTGCACATTTGTTTTGAATGGGCTCCGTTGTAAAAACATCGCAACTACGAAACAAAATGTTTAGATTCGATGTTTTTCTGTCGGGGTCCGTGTCTATGCCGTGGTTTACGTATCGATTAAAGTTTATGATGTCTGCGCTGAGCTGGCCATACGTAACAGCCGAAATATGGCCATTGTTTACATATCTGACAATTATCGCATTTTTCGGTTAGCGGAAAAGTTATAATGTTTGGGCTGAAATTGTACCTAGATAAAAAAATCTATTATTGTAGTGAGACTTTGGCTAGGGGTATTATATTTGAAAAAAGAGAAAGATGTAGAAGTAAAATTCATTTTTATCTTACCAAAAAATTATTTTTGGCCTAGCCAAATTGCTCATTTATCTAAGAATTAACACTGAGAATTTCATGAATTTTGAACCGTAAATAACGCCGTTAATAGAAAACGCGTTTTAGCACAGGTAGAACTGGGTCTTAATACTTTTCTTTTGTAGCCAGACATTTCGTACTGTGATGCACAGAATAGCCGCAAAAACAAAAACAGGGCGAATGACAGATGCCCGATCGTGAACTAACATGAGCATTTCATGATGCAAAGCGGTAGTTTAGTGACCCGTGCGCAGGTCGAATGGCGTCTTCCACAGCAGTTGGACGCTATAACTGACCATAACATGCCCAAAATCCATGGCGCGGGCGACGCTACTTGCGACTTCGCCGCTATATCCGGCGACGCTAAACCCAGACTTAGTTTGTATTAGTTTATATGGAAGACCAACCAAACCGTTCAGTTTTCGACGTTATAAGCGACTCGACACTATAAGCGACGACGTTATAAATGACTTTCACTGTACATGTTTATATAAAATGAACGCTCAGGCCTCATTAGGATATCAAAAGTGTTTGTTATAACCGTGCATTTCATATAATAAGCGTATCCGCGGTAATTTGTTTTTTAGTCATATTAATGACCCCTATATTGATGACCAATACACATTTTTGTTTTAGGTATTAAATAGTTATTTATGTACCAAAGGCATTAAACGAATGTTTATGCCCCGCGGGTGACCGTTTAAAAAGCTCTTGGGCTTGGAGCTTTTTAGGTCGCCCGAGGGTATAAACATCAATTAAATAAAGCCCGTGGTACATACAAAATTTTATGTCCGGCAATAGTTTTGTTCCTCCGGTTGAAGAATATTAATAAATATTTTGACGTAATAAAGTGACATGCGTATCTACGGAGTTGAATAACACAAACAATAATTGACAATATAATAATTGACATTGACGATTTTAAATTTTAAATTTACAATTTGAATGTCAAATATTTAATGTATCTGACATATAAACCATGGCAACGCTTAATGCCCGCGCGAGCGTTAAGAGTCCTTAATGCCCACGCGGGCATAAAGTTGCTGTTTTCGCCCCGGTAAGGTGTAAAATGTCACTTTGTGACCATGTAGGACATAAAATAAATATCAACAACTATTTATAATTTAAGACATTTATAACATATTTAAGACATATTTATAAGACAAACAGCAAATAAGTAAATAGTAGTGATGTAAAAAAAAGTAACTATTCGTTACATTACACCCGCTACTCGGCGAGATGCGAAGTAACGTATCGATATGGACAGATACCCGTTACTTTTACTACCGGTAGTGTTCCGCTTGTTCTCCCGGTAATCCACTCGACTCTACACTACATACCAATACCACTATACCACCGATACTACGCGTATAATAACTAATAACAACTTATTGATCTTCAACCCTTCCGGTATACAACCAAACATACCGCGTCGCCTCTTGGTTTATTTAAATGCCAGATAAGAATATTAGAATAAACTGTTCATGTTTAATATTCGATTTTTGAAAAGTATCCCGGGTATTGCTTTTTAAAAGAAATAAATCTTCTGCCCTTTAGTTTGTTTGCTTGCAAACTTGATCTATTGAAAAAATATAAACTTTGTATACTGAACTTGCGCCATCTATTAGGAAATAATAAAGTTTGGGCAATAGGAATTCGTTCGGACATTGCCGTGTAAAAATTGCTGAAGATGTATGTAAATACCCGAAACTTTGTTATAACTCAATTATCGTAACTCGCGAGAGTATAAAATATAGTACCTGTACTTGTATAGGAAAGTAAACGATAGTGCGAGTACTCACTAAAATTAAACAGTACCGATACTCACACGCTACTACCAGTACAAAGTAACTGGAGCAAAGTAACGGGTATTGTACTTAAAAGTAACGGGTAGTTACAATTATTCGAAAGTAACGAAAGTTTAAGCGCAAACGCTATTTTTTGCCTTTTTATTTTGGACATCGACGTAGTCACTATTTGTTTCATGACATAACAACATGTTTCCAAGAACGTCATAGAAGCATTTAGTTAGGGCAATATTTTCAGCTTTGAATCTACTATAAAATCTACTACAAAATTAAGTTGATTTTGTTAAGCATACTGCATTTCACTCAATGCTCAATGCGGGATAGTACCATCGTTGCTTTCGGTATTCAATAGCGCAATATGACTTCGATTAGTATGATGGGCATTTTTTGGAATTTTTAGAGCAAGAAGGGCTAAAAAACTGAAGATGGTAGAAAACTGTTTGCGGTTGGACATGTTATTGTTTGTGGTTATGTTAGCGAGATAATAATCGTGATGTGTTTAATCTTAAAATTAGCAGATAGCCCGCCTAAGTATATAAACATTAGTAAAGCGACAATAATTCACAAATAAGTTATAGTTACGATAAATTGATGCCGTTGAGTACATCGTTAAACAAGGTTGGGAGAAAAAATCTTTGATTAAGGTGATAAGCCAACGTTCAAGGGTTTTCGCGTGTAAAAAAAATAAAGAAATAAGAGGACTTTGTCTATTTTACTCATAAAGGATAAATCAAAGAGTGTTTATTTTGAGTTGTCACAAAATATAGTTTCTTATCAACATTGTCAACTTTTATTCTTGTTGTTGTATCTTGTGCTAAGTTCGTTCCGTTTTATCCCAAATGACGTTTTTGAACAGCTACAGGATGGTGTTGTTCCTTTCTTAAGAAGATATTTTTGAGTTTAGAACTGCAATACTAATATATTGTCGAATTGGAAAAACTGTGGAGATTCAAAATTATCCCATGTACACAACTAGATTGCAAAAATATTCACACACCTGCATGTGTTTTGAAATTGATTTACTAATGTTTAATACATGGCGCCACTCGTTTTGTAACTGTCTATCTTTCGGAAATTTGTTGAAAATTGTCGAACACTGCGCAAATACGTCACGTCGACCAACGGAGGCTCGGGATTCGAGGTCGGCTAACGGCCTTTTCACACGGGACACGACGTCCCACTATGGTCCCAAATGCACATTTAACGCGAATTAATTCATATTTCTGAAATCTGCAAAAGCAAAAAAAAACCATACAGGTTTACAGTTAAATATCTGAACTATAATAAAACGAGGCAAAAGTTGGTATTTTTGGAATATTACAGCACCAAACTTAGAAAACTGCGCGCCGCTCATTTTATAGTAAAATAATGGGTTATATTCACTGGAAATTTTTGTTTACTATATGGTTTTATTTATTTCTACTATCCATTAGTAATTGGATTAGAATATTTACATTAGGTCTACGACAAAAAACGGTTAGTTCCTATTACATATTATAAGTTACATCTCGTAATATAGACCAAGTTTTTTATTTTATGAAAACCGTAAAAAATGAAGGTTTTAAAAAATTGCAGGCGAGTGCATGCTTTAAAAAGTATATTAGTTCGTAATACTAATATTGTTCTTTCATGATAAAAAAAAAATTAGTCCCCGGATAGCCCAAAACCCCAAAAACCTTATTTGCATAAAACGCCGTTGAGCATATTTTTCGAGGTCGCAACCACTCTTGCATCTGTTGTTTCAGTAATTCGTAATTATTATTATTATTTCGTAGATTATGGAGTTACCGGTTCAAATGTTACCGGTAAAACCCGTTTTCAGGCGGAACCAGTTTTACCTAGGCCAAACTAGTTCGGCCGAAGAGCGGTAAGCACAACTAGTTTATCCTAAGCCTAACTAGTTTAACCTGGTTTGTAAAGACATACTTCAGGTCAAACTGGTATGTCCTAGGCCCAACTGATTTTAATTAACGGTTTTGAAATGTACCATAATTTTTACGCGCGTTTTCTGTAGAGCGTTTTTTCTGACGCGCGTGTTTTCAAAGGGTCGTGTTTTTGAAGCTCGTGTTTTATGACGCGCGTCTTATAACTCGCGAGTTATCTGAAGCGCGTGTTTTCTGACGCACGTGTTTTCAAACGCGCGTGTTTTATGAGGCACGTGTGTTCTGACGCGCGTGTTTTTCTGAAGTATAATGACGCACGTGTGTTTTACGCGCGTTTTCTGTGTTGCGTGTTTTCTGACAAGCGTGTTTTATGAAACGTTTGCTTTCCGACGCGCGTTCTAGACGCACGCGTTTCTTCAAGCGCGTTTTCTGATGCGGGTGTTGTTTAAAGTGTTTTTATCCTAGCCAAGAAAACGCGCGTCAAAAAACTCGAGCGATATAAGACACGCCCTTCAAAAACACGCGCGTCATAAAACATCTACTGGAGAAAACGCGCATTTCTAAACCGTTAATCGAAATCAGTTTAGCCTAGGCCATACCAGTTTGCCCTGAAGTATACGTTTACATAACAGGTTAAACTAGTTTGGCCTAGGATAAAGTAGGTAATTCCTAACATGCTTCGGCCGATCAGATCCGATCATATCGGAATTAAAGGTTAATAATATGGTGACATACATATTATTATGATATCGGAATTAAGTTTGCAAAGAAAATGTAGCAAAAAAGAACTGGAGGTGGATTCGATTAATGTGCTCAAAGCGCCAGATATTCAATTACATAAAAGTGTATGATGATATTTTGGATAACTTTGTTTATTTCACAATCGAATGTATTCTCTTAATAAATTAAATATCTGCAATCTCTTAACAAAATTTTAAAAACGGTATTATATTTAAATTTAATTTTGGACAGGTGGCAACCATATAATATGATCCGATGAAAACCTTCGCAAAAAGTTTTCGTTTGATACCGATTTTGTTATATCATTTAATACTTTGACGGAATTGAAACTTTTCGGTCTTTCGGACCATATTTTGGGTTATATCTCCGGAAGTGGTTGAGATATCAAAATTAAGTATAGCCACAAGTAATTCACTCCTAAAAAGGCATACTGTGTCAAAATTTGGGAACAATCGGTCAAGGATTTTCCAAATTATGAATTTATTCGTGTTAAATGTGCAATTGAGACCACCGTGCGTCCGTGCGGTTTTGTCCGTGTACGGTTCGAAGTGTGAAAGGTTCGATTTAATCTCATAAGATTAAATCGAACCTTTCACACGTACCGTGCCGTGCCGTTTGAAATCCGTGTTGTGTGGAAAGCTACACAACGACCGTACTCGGATAAAAAAGTACGGACGCCGTGCCCCGTGTGAAAAGGCCGTTAGAGCCTGTACCACATGCCCGTACTTAGGATTAAAACAAACATCGTACAGATTTATTGATGTAAGCAGCATTCAATTTGAAGATTAGAAATGGTGCTCTTTGTTTAATAAAGGAATAGGTATAGTGTACAGCGAAGACCTGTATTTTCCGTTTTTTCATTTTGAACCAACAGCAGCAATCAAAAATAGCGCCAAACAAATAAAATAACAAAACAAAACATTTTTTATCAGACCTCATTAATATGCATAACTAGTTGCTTTTGGGTAAATCAAGATAATTTAAATACATAAATATTCCATAGATTACTAATTTCTGAATAAAGTGTCTTGAGTAACTGCGTTGCGTGCGTACGTGTTTTGCAAGTGTTCAGTCACAATGCGTTGTTCCAAGTATTGTTCCAAGGAAGGAAAACAATTAATAATTTGTCAATGTCAGAAATTTCTCTATTTTCTATTTTTCTCTATTAACTAAAGACATACAGACTTTATTTACTACATACAAAATAAAAAAATCTGATGTGGCCAGGCACATGACTTTATCATACTATATATAAAATTAATAGTTTAGCTGCATGAGATTCTATTTGATCGAGATCGGCTATGTCTGCATTAAAATAAACCTAGTAGAACTAGACAGATATCTCGATTAAAGACACCGGGTACACCGTCCAAATGACACTTACGTGTTATTGGGTGTAAAAAGTGTAACGGTGTTCAATATCCGAACGCAGCCTATATTGACAGTAGTATTTTCAAAACATTAGCGTTTGACACTAGCTACTGTCATTAGAATCAAAGAATCTGACATATCCTGGCTACTAGTTTTAAAGCAGTACGACCGATCTCGATGAAATAGAATTGGCTCATGCAGCTAAACTATAAATTCTCCCAAAAAATGTCATATACATAAGTTATAGAAAATTTCCTCTCCTTTAATTTATTATTTAACTATTTTGACGACATTACACAAATAGCGGGTCATTTGCAAAATCTTCGAAAAATGCTATGAGTAAACCATCCGTTCCTTTGGACCTTTTTCAACAGAAAGCTTTTCAGCTCTAAGTTTGGTTATGAAACTTCTAAATATGAAGTTTCGTCCCGATACCTTTAGTAGTTTCTCCAGAATCGTCGCCACAAAAACGGGTACACACACACACACACACACACACACATACACACACACATACACACACACACACACACACAGACATTTTTTGTACCTTGGTCAAAAATGTTCAGGGGACCCAAAAAGACATATTTCCGCTAAAATCTCAAAAAATTTTTTTGGCATGATTACAATACTTTACATACTGCGTATGATAAAGTAAAAAATAAAAACGCCAATCAGTAAAAGAGAGTCTAAGTGTAACCTGACTAAAATTGAAATTTTTTTGATAACTGGTTTAGGAGAAACAAATCGGAAAGTCGAGCATTATTCTACCTTTTTATACCCCCACATTTAATGTGGTGAGGGTATATTGAGTTTAATTCAACATTTGTAACACCCTTAAGGACGCGTTCCAGATATAGAATAGAATAGAATATAATAGAATAGAATTTTATTGGTTGAAATCAACAAGTCAGTAAAAAGTATATTACAATTAAAAAGTATATAGACTTATATATATATATATATATATATATATATATATATATATATATATATATATATGGATTTGATCAGAATTGATAACTGAATCGATTTAGGTATGTCCGTCTGTCTGTCCGTCTGTGTACACCATAACTGCTGTAATTTTGAAGTAATTGATCTGAAATTTGGTATACAAGCTTACCTCTTAAAAAGTAATGACAAGATCGTGAACAGTATTTTACGGTGGGGGTATTTTAACTTCAGCACGGCTTAAGATAATTTTCTTACTAGTTTTTTATTTCTATCGCGCTCGTGGCTAAACCGATGAGCAGAAAATGTGATAGTCACTCCGGTTATGTAGAAATGATTCAGGAGTATACGCACTTAATTCTTTTTTTTTGTTCAACCGCTTCAGAGTAACGAGCTTTCAAACACAGGGCTCAATACTTTTGCAACCGATAGTAGTTAAGATGGCATGTACGACGTTAAGCCGCATCTTAATTTCTCTATCATAAACTTCCCGTAATATTTGAAGATTGCTAATTCCAAATGTAAAATTTTTGTGATATTCGAAGCATCAAGATTCCTAACTGAATTTCCGTTTTTATAAAATTCAAAAAGATAAATTAGATTTGCATGAAATCGGAATATTTCAAGATTGTTCATTCCAAAAATCATGTCAGATTTTCACATAAAAAATCAAAATGGTGGATTACCCACAGCGACCAAAAATTAATAACTGGTGTATGGTGTAATATTTGCTACTCTCTGATTCAAAATCTGAATTCATATTGTCAAAATCCGAAATGGCGATTCAATATAGAGAAAAAGCACTCACATTCGCACAAATCCTATGTTAAGTGATATTTGGATATCAATGATTCCAAATTTAAAGTGTAATTTTCAAAATTTAAAACACTCGGGACCTATATGGGAACCAAAAATGTAAAAGGATGCATTAATCTTATTTTATAGAATCCTTGAAGTTCCCTGAATCCAAGTCAAAGATATCCCCAAATATGGTAATATGGCGACCAACAATGTAAAATTCCAAAAATGCATAAACCATATTTCCTGTGCTATTTCACACTGATTCCGTACCTAATGTCGCATTATAAAAATTCATAAAGCTGGATATAATAAAGTGATAATTGTAAAAACATCGCCGCATTCGGATAAATTTAATTTGATATTCGAAGCTAAATCCATATCTGCACTTAAATTCAAAATGGCCGATACATAGATGGCAAAAAATATACAAAGAAAACCTCAGATATGCATGAATGTTATTTCCTGGAATATTTTAAGGCCCCTGGTGTAAAATCTGATGTCAGATTGTCAATATTGAAAGTGTGGATTCAATATCACAACCATAAATTGTAACAAACAGTACCTACCATATGCTTGACACTTTTTTTCTGTAACATTTTAAAATGGAAACTATCAGCGTTTTCTTTTGGTAAAACGCGGGCGCACCAGTGCACAATTTTGTGTTCTGGTGGTTGCACTCACAGAGTGTTTCGTGTTCTATTGGAAAACAGGTGCAACAGAATCTGCACTCAATGCACATTTTTCTCCACGAGCTCTCGCAGCTCGTGTTGGCCAGTGCAATATGGTATGTTGCAATATGATATGTTGGGATCGCACTCGCTTGCTCTACACTCGTGAAAAATTGCACCAGTGCGTTCGATCTGGTGCGCCCGAGTTTTACCCAAAGAAAACGCTATTGGGCATGTGCATTAGGGTGGGCCGAAAAAACGTTTTTTTGTTTTTTCAAATCGTAATACCGCGAAAAAGTTGCGAATTGGGGAGACTAATAAGCGGTAAAAAAATAAATAAAATCGGTTTATATCTTCCGGTCGCGCATGGGCTCTAAAGTTGATATTTGAACGATAATTTTTTCTCTTACTGAACATGTCAATATTTAAATGGAATAATGCTAGTCGACTCTTATGCGAGCCGATAATGATTTAGAAAAAAAAATGGTTCAAAGCCGTTAAGGTTTTCCGCTCGCAAATTATTGTGAAATAAGTTGTATCTCTCACACCGAATCACGTCCTCCCCAGTAGGAAGCTTGTTTGATGAAAAATCTTGAGGTGTACCAAATATAGGGCACTCAAATAACTGTATTGTGATGATTTTCTTGGGTACAGCCATAGTATATCACCGTTAAGTCATAAAGTTACACGTTAAGTCGCAAAGTTACACGTTAAGTCACAAACTTCCTCAAAAGTGTCATAACACAAAACTAATATTGAATAGACACGAACGCCAAAATAATAACACGAAAACTAAATCCACACGCAATTGCGTGGCCCTGGGCTAGAGTGGTAACTGGGGAGGGGGGCCAAGGAGGTCCCGAGCGAGTTACGACTAGCGCCAGAATTTGTTAGATTTGAGAGCTGTGGTGCGAGCGGAAAACCTTAACCGATTTGAACCATTTTTTTTTCTAAATCATTATCGGTTCGCATAAGAGTCGACTAGGATTATTCCATTTAAATATTGACATGTTCAGTAAGAGAACTAATTATCGTACAAATATCAACTTTAGAGCCCATGCGCGACCGGAAGATATAAACCGATTTTATTTATTTTTTACCCCTTCTTAGTCTCCCCAATTCGCAACTTTTCCGCGGTATTACGACTTGAAAAAACAAAAAAGCGTTTTTTCGGCCCACCCTAATGTGCATACCTCCTCGAAGGGAGATGAGAATCGATCTAGGCGCCCGTAGTGGAGAAACGGAGAAATACCGGCCCACACTATGTGCAGTAGTTTAAGGCGCATTACGTTTTGTTGCTTATGTGTCATAAGTTCACAGATCGTTCGTCGATATCGTCGATGTCATCGTAATAGGGGGACACAATAAGTGTCAATCCAACGAATATAAACGGTTCTTAAAGGTCACTACTAACAGCTATTCGCCAAAAAAACAATATAATAATACAAATTTGATTGGACCACTAAAACACTACAGATAACTGTAACATATAGTTGCGAACTGCTCCATTTACGCCTTGTGGACATAGTACCCGCCAACCCCGGTAGAGGCGCTTGCATCACGCACCCGGCCAATAATCCCATAATATTCTCAACAATTTTAGTTGTGTAACATTCACTCTTTTTTTTCAAGCATTTTATAGTTTCCGAAAAAACAAAACACTTATTTTTCTCTAGATTTTATGTGCAGATATTCGTAGCACTATCGTTTTTGGAGTCTTTTTACTGGTTTTCTTACATTCGCCCGATAGAAGAACATGCAAAGACCACTTTGGCTATGCCAGTTAAAAATGACGGATTTTGGACTTGTCTAGTTTTCGAACACACCGATTCAATTGTTTTTAAGACAAAAGGTAAATCTTTTTATGGTGGGTTTAGGTCCGCTCCTAGCAACTGTCTGACATCTTCCTGTTAAGTTGCTAGTGGAATATAATCGAATATTATAATTAATTAATTAAAGCTTACTTCTAATGCCAGTATTTTTTCAAAGCTGTTCCTGTAGTATTTCGAAAATAGATGGTTGGTGGGTTTCTTACCCGCTTATGAAAAATCTAGATAAACTACGCAACATACAATTTTAACAAAAATATTTTTGAGATAAAGTAAGCACTTTCAAACAAAATATATTTTTTTGGGATGTCAAACATTGTCCCCAGAAATTGAAATACTCTATTGAATTGAATTGGACTAAATACTGGCTAATAAGCTTTATAAATATATCAATGTTCAGGTTGATATGTTTATTCAGTGCTTAGAAATTTTACTGTGACAGACATCAGACAGACAGACGGACGAACACGAAATACGACCTTTTTATTACTTTTCAGTAATACCATATTCTATACGCGTCGCGTCGTGTTTATTGCTCGTTTATCTCCAACTTTATGGCTAAAAGGCGAAGATATACTGTCTGAATGTGGCCCAAAGAAATCACGATGCTATATCACGTTGTATAAGAGTTAAATCGCAAGATGAAATAGTGTAATAATCTCCATCTTTCGTTATAACCGAAATTATGATACCAACAAAAAAAACTTGGAATAAAAATTTGGTTGCTATAGTGTAGTTGATAGTCGCTAGTGTGGCTTAACTGTCAGCGCATACCTATATAACCATTAAGTTCACAGGAATTGGAAATATAAACTTAGTAATATATATATTTATAAACTTTATAATATATAAAGTTTAGTCAAGTCCAGCTAACGCAGAGATTTTATAATGTTTCCATTCCATACTTTAGACGTATACTTTATTATGTACAATATACGCTTTGATTTTTTATATTTAACGTACCTGAACGAATGTAACATTGTAGGGAAAGCCGCGCCCCTTTCGTTTGCTCTCGCAAAATCCTGGAATATCAATAGGCCCATATAGTATAGGCATGGATATGGGATATAACTCACTACTTTTTGTTATATCCATATCTTTTGTCGTTTCATTGTCGTCATTGTTTCGGGGAGATTCGGAGCTAACGTAGTGCTTTATATTTTTTCGGGCTATCGATATCAGATTTTTATCGATGTCCAGTCCGACAACGCTCTTCGCAGCAAAGTCCCTCGCTACGGACAACGTAATGTGTCCGATATTGCATCCGATATCCAATACGTCCTTTCCCTCGAGTAGATCGCTATGATACGAGAAGCACCGTAACCGCTGGTCCACATCGTTATTGGGATTCCTATAGCCGTAATACCTAAAAGAATGGAGAGAATATACATTTTTATGGCGCATAATTCGTTTTTTTTTTTTTAATTGTAGATAATCGAGATGTTGACAATTAATGTTCAAGAAATTATAGAAAAACTACCTTCGATATTCCTGCAACTAGGATTTATGCATTAACCGAATTTTGAAAAATAAGAAACAGGTTATCGTATTTCCAATTTAAAAAAAAAACTGTTAAAACCGGTTTTCGACTTTTTCAGGAGAAATCAATAAATGACATGATAGATGAAAATCTATACTTAACAGAGAAATGCGCATAAGAATCATAAGAAAATTAAAAGTAATGGAAAAATTAATTCATAGGCTAATGCAAAAATTTAAGTTGAGGTTTCTGAGAATAATAAAACCAAGTTGAGTAGCTATTCTATATATATATAGGAATATACATATATATATATATATATATATATATATATATAGGAATTGAATACGTAATTTATATATATATATATATATAATGGAAAGCTGGTTAATCGACGGTGAGATATTCGAGGAGACAGGTAATTTGTCGGGCAATTCCATCATGCGAAGAAAGCAACCATAGACACGTGTTTCGGACTATTAGTTCTCATCAGTACGGTATAGCCAAGGAGCAAGATGGGCACTCAATGGAAAAAACACTCAAATGGAGACCATAAAGGGGGTGACCAATGTCTTCGATTTCGCTACCGAAATTATAATCTAGCATAAAGTGGAGAAGGCTTTAAACTGGTCGACTTTCTGGAGCCAACTTTAGGTGGTTAGCCAGGAATCTCGCTTAATTTCTTTAGGTGGCGCAATTCATCATTGCTGTAAGGTAAGACGTAGTAGGTCGGAAAAAAAGTAAAATATTAAGACTTACCGAATGGTTCAAAACATTTGTAGGTTAGGTTAGGTAGCTCAATTTCATCCTACACAGATAGAAAACTTTGTTTAATTTATTTGCATTGACTCAAAGAAATTTGGTGTTTCAATAAAGGCTAAGAAATATTTATTTGCGGATCAAAACGCATTTGTTTGAAATATTTGCTCGGTAGAAAGAGCGTTTATTTGTGTCAAACAACTTTTGTTTTCAGTTATAATTTACAATTTGTATATTATAACGATCTAGATTTATTTAGTTCAAATAATTATGATTGTGTTGAGTGAAAGAATTATAATTTTTTCAATTGACGAAATTATTGGTTCAGTTAAAATGCGATATTTGAAGGATACGATAAATGGTTCTTTGATTAAATAAATTATTGACCTATTATTGACTAGAACTTTTCGAAGGGTACAGTAGAGCTAAATCTCCACGTGTCACCTCCTTTTGGGATATCGCATATCCTCGACCAGTGGTTGGTTTCCCCAGACCTACATATAGTCATGGTTAGGGTAGCAAAGTGTACGCTGATTCGGAATCGGAACTTGAACGTGCATGCACTGTGCTCTATACTGCCGATCAGACGGCCTTTTTAATAATTTAGCCAGACCCATGCCATCAACTGAGCGGTAGGCTTTCATCAGTCTACTATTTATACTGAAAATAAAGCCAAGCTGCGAGGAGAGTATTTACAGCGCCATCTAACAATACAGTTGTACTCACACTAAAAATATAGATGATGGCTATTCTCGGCTGTGAGACTATGAAGAATAAGTAACTACTGGAGGAATCAGCCAAAGTAATAGGGAAATTAAACCAGCTTCCTTTGTTTAAGCCCTAAGGTTTCGGCCATCAATTTATTGCCTTCTTCAGAGGGTGCACTACAAAATGAATCACAGTATTATGTTCACGAGCAAACAATACACCAGTGTGACTCACAACTGGAATGGTGGAACTAATCCTAACACTGAACATAAGACGAGGCAAACGGCGGCGGCGCCCGCAATAAATCTCTTTATATTCTCGACACAAACAAAAAGGAAAAACAAAAGACATTTAACAGAGAAGAACAGATCAATTGGAACGTATGTCAAGTTCATTCACTAAGTATCAACAGTGAGTGAGGTTAAGTTACAGCACATATAGACAAAAGTTACAAAAGGTAACTGTATAGCCGGCGGGTGCCTAAAAATATATTCATTTGAACCAAAATATGATTTCGTTTGCGGAAGTAAACCTATTTTTAAGCGAAACCAAAAATATTTCTTTGAAGGAAATAAATCTCCTCTTGTATACATATATAATTAATCAAACTTATATTTCTTTGGTGTAAAGATACGTCTTTTTTAAACGAAACAAAAATATTACTTTAAAGAAAGTCATTTTTGTTTGCATCCAATTATATTTATTTGACTGAAATAAATATTGCAATTGAACTAATTTCTACAAGCAAATAAACTAGAGTATTCAATGAAGTAAATATTGTTGGCATCAAAGAAATATGTTTTGATCCAAAAGAATATATTTCTTATAAACAAGAAATCTTTTCTATCTGTGTACACGAAGACAAATGGCATCACGCCGAGGACACGAGGACAAATCATTCGTACGCGGACAGGTGGCAACCCTGAAGAAAGCAACCGTAGACACGTGTTCGGACTATTAGTCCTCATCAGTACGGTATAGCCAAGGAGCAAGATGGACACTCAATGGAAAAAACACTCAAATGGAGACCATAAAGGGGATGACCAATGTCGCCAATTTGGTGTCTCAGTCCCAACATCTTCAGGGTTCGAAGACATTGGTCACCCCCTTTATGGTCTCCATTTGAGTGTTTTTTCCATTGAGTGCCCATCTTGCTCCTTGGCTATACCGTACTGATGAGAACTAATAGTCCGAAACACGTGTCTATGGTTGCTTTCTTCGCATGATGGAATTGCCCGACAAATTACCTGTCTCCTCGAATATCTCACCGTCGATTAACCAGCTTTCCATTATATATATATGTGTATATATATATATATATATATATATATATATATATATATATATACATATATATATACATATATATATACATATATATATAATGGAAAGCTGGTTAATCGACGGTGAGATATTCGAGGAGACAGGTAATTTGTCGGGCAATTCCATCATGCGAAGAAAGCAACCATAGACACGTGTTTCGGACTATTAGTTCTCATCAGTACGGTATAGCCAAGGAGCAAGATGGGCACTCAATGGAAAAAACACTCAAATGGAGACCATAAAGGGGGTGACCAATGTCTTCGAACCCTGAAGATGTTGGGACTGATACACCAAATTGGCGACATTGGTCACCCCCTGTATGGTCTCCATTTGAGTGTTTTTTCCATTGAGTGTCCATCTTGCTCCTTGGCTATACCGTACTGATGAGGACTAATAGTCCGAACACGTGTCTACGGTTGCTTTCTTCAGGGTTGCCACCTGTCCGCGTACGAATGATTTGTCCTCGTGTCCTCGGCGTGATGCCATTTGTCTTCGTGTACACAGATAGAAAAGATTTCTTGTTTATAAGAAATATATTCTTTTGGATCAAAACATATTTCTTTGATGCCAACAATATTTACTTCATTGAATACTCTAGTTTATTTGCTTGTAGAAATTATTTCAATTGCAATATTTATTTCAGTAAAATAAATATAATTGGATGCAAACAAAAATGACTTTCTTTAAAGTAATATTTTTGTTTCGTTTAAAAAAGACGTATCTTTACACCAAAGAAATATAAGTTTGATTAATTATATATGTATACAAGAGGAGATTTATTTCCTTCAAAGAAATATTTTTGCTTTCGCTTAAAAATAGGTTTACTTCCGCAAACGAAATCATATTTTGGTTCAAATGAATATATTTTTAGGCACCCGCCGGCTATACAGTTACCTTTTGTAACTTTTGTCTATATGTGCTGTAACTTAACCTCACTCACTGTTGATACTTAGTGGATGAACTTGACATACGTTCCAATTGATCTGTTCTTCTCTGTTAAATGTCTTTTGTTTTTCCTTTTTGTTTGTGTCGAGAATATAAAGAGATTTATTGTGGGCGCCGCCGCCGTTTGCCTCGTCTTATGTTCAGTGTTAGGATTAGTTCCACCATTCCAGTTGTGAGTCACACTGGTGTATTGTTTGCTCGTGAACATAATACTGTGATTCATTTTGTAGTGCACCCTCTGAAGAAGGCAATAAATTGATGGCCGAAACCTTAGGGCTTAAACAAAGGAAGCTGGTTTAATTTCCCTATTACTTTGGCTGATTCCTCCAGTAGTTACTTATTCTTCATAGTCTCACAGCCGAGAATAGCCATCATCTATATTTTTAGTGTGAGTACAACTGTATTGTTAGATGGCGCTGTAAATACTCTCCTCGCAGCTTGGCTTTATTTTCAGTATAAATAGTAGACTGATGAAAGCCTACCGCTCAGTTGATGGCATGGGTCTGGCTAAATTATTAAAAAGGCCGTCTGATCGGCAGTATAGAGCACAGTGCATGCACGTTCAAGTTCCGATTCCGAATCAGCGTACACTTTGCTACCCTAACCATGACTATATGTAGGTCTGGGGAAACCAACCACTGGTCGAGGATATGCGATATCCCAAAAGGAGGTGACACGTGGAGATTTAGCTCTACTGTACCCTTCGAAAAGTTCTAGTCAATAATAGGTCAATAATTTATTTAATCAAAGAACCATTTATCGTATCCTTCAAATATCGCATTTTAACTGAACCAATAATTTCGTCAATTTAAAAAATTATAATTCTTTCACTCAACACAATCATAATTATTTGAACTAAATAAATCTAGATCGTTATAATATACAAATTGTAAATTATAACTGAAAACAAAAGTTGTTTGACACAAATAAACGCTCTTTCTACCGAGCAAATATTTCAAACAAATGCGTTTTGATCCGCAAATAAATATTTCTTAGGCTTTATTGAAACACCAAATTTCTTTGAGTCAATGCAAATAAATTAAACAAAGTTTTCTATCTGTGTAGGATGAAATTGAGCTACCTAACCTAACCTACAAATGTTTTGAACCATTCGGTAAGTCTTAATATTTTACTTTTTTTCCGACCTACTACGTCTTACCTTACAGCAATGATGAATTGCGCCACCTAAAGAAATTAAGCGAGATTCCTGGCTAACCACCTAAAGTTGGCTCCAGAAAGTCGACCAGTTTAAAGCCTTCTCCACTTTATGCTAGATTATAATTTCGGTAGCGAAATTTCGGTTTACATGGTAGTTTTTGAGAATATACCTAAATATTATTTTTATGTGACATTACCACAGCAAAGTATTATTTTTATATATTTAATAAAGTGATGTAGTACATATTTCAAATACCTCTTTATTTTTACATACCTATTACTTGTAATTGTAAACTAGTGTCCAACACCGGTTTATTTAAAAATAAAAGCCGGTTTTCGAATGTCACAAAAAGTTTTTAAAAACGGTTCTCAAAAAACTAGATAAACCCTACCTGCCACCTTGCCTAATTTTTTGAATAAAGGCTGTATGTGTTGTATTGTGTTCTATTTTATTCAATTGGACAAATTTCCGAAAAAAATTAGGAAACGATAGCCAGAAGCGCGACAATATTTATACAAATTTATTATTTGCATTCAAGGAAAAACAGCACAATAATTACCTAGCCAAGTCCTTGAATATTAATTATTATTGGCTTATATTTTAAGTGCTCGCATGCGTTTCTGCACTACAATTGTTCAGTGGTTTGGTGATATGTGAATATTGCCAACGTAGAATAAAGAAGAAATAAATGTGTGTATTTTGTTTGTATTTTTAAGCTTGGACTTTTAAGTTTCCATTACTGTATAAAACGATTAAAGTGAATCAAAAAGTGAACTAATAACTCACTTTATAATTTTATAAGAGAAATTTTTTTTAAAAAATTCAAAATTTCTAGCGAGAAAAAATTGGAACGTCTATTTTATAAATCGATAAAGGCGTTTCCGAAAAAAATAACAGAAAAATATAGTATGGTCATATACCAATTACTAGAGCGCTGGTAGATATAGACAACATCGTGTATTTTCTAATATTTGAGAAAGATATACTATGTTGTCAGTGCTCTACTAATAGCGACCATAGTAGGATATAATAGTAGGAATAATCATTCCATGTGTACAGGCGAATATAATGTAGGCGAAACACGTCATACGCGTATCTCGGATATTTTACGCATCGGTAAAATATAGATATATTACATTTGACGTTAACAAGGCGGTTAATCGTTTCAAAATATGTTAATATACTACAAACTTGATCATGTTCTTTCTACTGCTTACAAAGAAAGCACCAGTGTCTAGACTACTGAACTGTTTAAACTTAATATCACTAATAAACCAGACAAAGTATAAATAATAACTTATAATAACAATATAAACAATTTATTTCTTGGGTGTTACTTTTGTTGACATTGCAACCAATGAGCCAAACTTTTATTATATTTCTTACGAGCTCCTGACATGACGCCCCGGCCCTTGATATTGCTGGGAAAATCGCCTTACATAATGTCGTAAAGTGTTTGCTGAAGGAGCGCATGAACGTTGCAAATTACTAATATAATTAAAGGATGACGCATTGCACACATATCTCCGGTTCAAATCCCGAGAAAAGCCAGGAAAAAAGATCTGGCCAAACTCTACGTGCCCGAAACCCAACCCCTGCTGGATGAAGAATATCGACACGGCGATGCCGGCAGCATGAAAATAAAAAGGTACAACTAGTGATGGAGAAATATCCGGTATATTTTGTTGTATACCCAGGTAAATAACTGGTATATATGTTACGGTTAAAGTGATAAATGTGGTTTGTATTAATAATTACCGGCTATTATTAATAATAACCGCATCATTTGGTCAATGTGATTAGAAACACTTAAATAATCACATGGACCGGCTATTATTAATAATTTCCTAACGGGCACGGTAAAAGTGATAAAAACGTTACTTTTTACAAAAGATCTTTGGTATACAGTTTTCAAAGACGTTAGCTAAGTTATATTGATTACTATGTAAGCTATTATATTTATTTACTCGACGCAAATCATCAGTACGGCTAGCCCAATGACCAAAATTACGAATAATACAAAACATTGATAATACAGAATGTTTTCTTTTGTCTCCCTTGTACTTTAGAAACTACTGGATATAATTGGTAATGATATTTGGTATACACCCAAGGACGACTCAATGACGAAATCATAAAAAGAACATTTAATAGAGAGTGTACAAAAAAGTTAACCATTTTATTATCAATAACACCCATTTTATATTTAATGCATGTGGGTAGTTTTTTTTTGTAAATGTACAATTACAATTTATTAAGTAAATTATCAAATCCCAATTATCTTGAAATTTTGCTCATTTAATATTAATATAATTAATTAATATAATTTTTCAATATTGTATTTTCATGCAAATACCACCGCACAAATGATGCAAACATTTTTATTTGATTCTGTTCCTAACATGGTATTTTTACATTTGGTGTTTGACAATAAAGTACTATTTTATAAATAAAAGATTAAACATTGTAACAACTTGCCCCAATCTTGCCTACATTAGATTGTCCATTACCTATACCTACCGTAAGCATATCTAATGTAAAATATCAAAAAAAGACTTTCAAATACATTATTTATTTAGATATATGAAAAAATATGACAATAACAAAAACACAATAATTCTCAAGTCCAGGAATCAGTAAAATTAACAGTAGGTAACTCAAATAAAAATCTGTATCACATTTGTGCACTTACAAATCAAAAACAAACAATATTCATAGTAAATAATAAAATAAAATACCGGTACAGTTCACATTTGTAAACAAAACAAAAGAGGATGGCGTCCTATTGTTACAAACTTTATCTTGCTTTATTTTTACAACATAAATGGTGTAATGTTGTACTACCACAAAAAAATAAAGGTCTAGAAGGACTTTTGTATTCAAAATTAAATATAAAACCTTTTTTTTTCAAGTTTTGTATTAAAAAGATAATAAATAATAAGTTATAAATAAAAATTATTTTTCTTGCCACGAATTGCAAACTACAGAAGCACTATGTACTTATGCACTGGCAGAATAATACAAACCGAGTTTCTAATTTATTACTTACTTAGCTTTTAAGAATTGCGCAAATAAGCATGATCCAAAGAGTTACACACTCGTGCATGCAATTAGTATGGATTGGCATCTTTTAGTCTCGTCTTGATAATCTTCCTTATTTTAGTCATGAGTAGTAACTAAATAAGTTAGTCAGGACTAACGTCACTAAAGGCCCAACACTGAAAACCCAGTGCATAGATTCGTTGTGTAGCGATTATGTAGATACTAAGAGAATTCCAAATCTGAGGCTCTATTATATTGTAGCATCACCTTAATGCAATATCGAATTGAAATATATCACATTGATCACAGCATGCTGGAAATTATTAATAATAGCCGGTTCATGTGATAAATTCTTCACTTTAACCTCGCCACTTGGCTATTATTAATAATAACCGGTAATTATTAATAATAACCTATTTATCACTATGACCGTAACATATACACAACGATATTTTAAAATAGCTTTATTTTACTTTTTAGCTTATTTTGGTCTCCCCCATACATTACACCAAACATTTTATTAGGTTCTGTCCACTTTCAGAGCCCATCAATGAAAAAAAACGTTACGAACTGATAACCTTCGCCTTTTTTTAAGTCATTTAAAACGTTTACTGAGTGGTTTCCAACGAATGGAAGAAGACATTTTGGCCGGCAAAAAGTTATACAATCAAATACAGGTGAAAATCGTATAAGCCAACAAAAAAACTCTTGACTTATGAACGGTGACTTATACCTTTTAACCCAACAATACGCCCCAACGCAGCAAACCCTGGGGTTCCGCGAAATATCGTCAAAGGTTCTGCGAAAAATAGTAACAAAAAATAGCAGTGGCGGTTGCCGGTTCATGAGCACATACTATTATTCAAAATTTCGTGGACGAATTTAATTAACAAAACATAATTAATTTAAATAAACAAAAGGAATAAAAATACACAATTAGATTCAGCACATATTATTATAGTTTTTTATGGAGTTCCCTCAGTGGGTTATTGAAATAGGGTTATTTCAAGGTTTCCATTGCCCACAGATAAAAATTTTTGTTTAACTCAAATAAATATTCGTTTGATGAGAAGCAAACATTATTTATTTGCTACAAAGAATGTTTATTTGAGTCAAAACAATATTACAGCGATATTTCGCATAGTCCGGATTCAGTATAGTCCGGTTGTAAATCTTATTTTTTTTTGTATTTTTTCGTGTTTATAAAACGATATTTTTAGTTTTAGGTACCCAGACTCGGCGAGAATGAAAACTCGGCATTATGTTTTGGTATTTTGTTTGTCGATGTCTTAATGTGTAGGGCCGCTTCTACATGATGCCATATATGTCGCAAACGTTGGTGCTCCGTGTAGCGTGAGCCAAGTAAAATTGAATCAATGTCAACATGTTGACCACAAGTGAATGCGCGTAGTTGGGTGTCGGTACGCACAACGCCACCCATGGCCAAAATTGGCCAAACCATCAGATAAGCTATGCAGTATCATATGTATGTGCAACGAGTGAGATGTGGAAGTTTAACATTTAACTTCCATGAATAAAAACTTATGAAGAATGTGATGATAACTTAGATAACGACAACTGTGTTGTTCAAGTTCTTGCTGGAGAAGTAACAGCTGAACAACTATGAACAATTATTGGAATGGTGATGGTCTGTCAGAACATATTATGGATGACCCCAGTATCGAACGTAGCCATGCAATTCGCCGAACGATAAACAATGCAGTTCGTTGCTACAAAGTCGTTTTTATGAGAAAAAAAGAGAAGAAATATGTTCAGATATCGATATTACAATGTTTAAGAGAATAAAAAATGTTTTTAAACATATTTACAAATTTATTTGATGTTCAATGGAGATCTCGTTTATCAGTGAACATAGAGGGTAGGGTATGTTTTCACTTGGCAAATTACACTCAATAATCTAAACAGGAATTTCACATACCACCGTTTTAAATGTTACTTGAAATACTATCTATAAAGTAAAAGCATTTTCTGTAACTGACTTTTTAAGAACGTTCAGATTATTTCCACATGTAAGAAAAAAGTATTGCATAATCGTCAAACACAGCTAATAAAAACATATAAAAACACCTAATATGTACTACAACTAGGAGACTGTTTAAAACAATGAGTATTTTACTAACGCATTATTCCGGGCAGTTGTTACATAGTCTCCCGTGCGATAAATCTGCGTCATAGACGACAAAGTTCGATACTAACACCGGGTTTTTAATGCCAGTTTAAATCATACACCGAGGTTTATTTCTCAAAGATTTTGCATATCTAAACTCGGTTTATAGTTGGCAATGAAACCCGGTCTAAAATATTTTATGATACATACATGTATGAAGCCGGTCCAAATATACAAACGCTTTTTTAACGTTAATCACTAGAATTGTATTAAATTTTTATATTAATATTTTATAGTCAATATTTTTTGATATACCTACTTCAGAACTAAGACAGTGGTCTACAGTTTTTCTTCTCAATTTTAAACTATGCTTGTGTTTTTGCTTATACCAGAAAATATTTTGATTTCAACGGCATAAGTGCTGGAAAGTAACATGTTGTAGATTGCGAATAGCATGTATAAGAACAATAGATAATGTTATTGTCATGAAAATTATATTTCTTGACATGTTTGTCTTACTGTTGGCACTACTGCATTTCTCATATTGGATGAAACTTGTATAGAAATGTTGTGTTGGTTTAATGGCGTTGGGAGCATTCGAATATGATTCGAATCAAATAAAAACTATTTCACCCTTGCTGACGTTTCGATTTATTTAAAATCATATTCATAGCTACAAAATACAACAAGTTAGCCCTAATTTGCTAACTAATAATGCCATGGGTAACCCGGCATCACCAATATATGCTAATCTTTGTAATGAATAAAATTTTGAAAGGTGCAACTGCTAGGTTAGATTTTGAACTCCCGTTTTTGTATATATATATATCAGCTGTGTTCGTTTATTCGGTTCTGGATTCGGTGTAGACAGTGTCGGTGTGCTGTCACATGACAACGGTGTAAGGTGTAGTACACAGGATTTTCGAACGCACCTGGGCACATGGTGCGCGTCAAACGTCTGGTCAGCGTCCGATCTGTCACGTGTGTCACAACTTTGTTAAGTTCTAGTACGAACTTACCTCACTTAACCTCAAAAAACACTGACGAGTTTGACGTACACCGCGTGCGTACACCGCGTGCGTACACCGTGCTCCACCAAAATCGAAGGTGTAGATATAGTGCACGCACCACGTACACCGCACTGCCTCCCTCTATTATATCCGAACACGAAAGTGTCAACACTGCTACACCGCACCGCATAATAAAACGGCTCGGTGTCGCTTGGTGCAAAAAGTGTCAAAGGTGTAGAATGTGTAGAATATCCGAACGCAACTGATATAGTCACCGCTATCCCTGATGACAAATTGGAATATGTCATTTCAGTTTTCAACTCCAATAATCCTCTAATCAAGTTCACGCCTGAAGTAGAAAATAACAACAAATTGCCTTTTCTGGATGTAATCATTATAAGAGATGATACTAGTTTGAAAACTAACTGATTCCAAAATGAAAATAAATTCCAATAGATTTTTTGAATTTCTATTCTGAGCACTCAATAACACAAAAGATAGCCATCATAAAAAACTTAAAACACAGAGCAGTTCACTTGTCTGAATTAGAGTTCCACAAGAATAACTTTCAAACAATCACTGACTACCTTATTAAATACAACTACCCAAAAAGCCTAATACACAGGGTACGATATAATGAAAACGGTATAAGAGACAACCAAGGGAACCAGGATAACAATATTATTAGTAATAATCAGGGGAATGTGAAATACATGACATTACCTAATATACCAGGACTTACACACAAACTTATGCCTATACTAAAAACTGATACTAAAAAAGTCACATACAATAAAAAACATTTTGGTAACCGTTACTCAAATATGAAAGATCGGATTGAAAGGGACATCAATGGGGTGGTTTATAAGGTTGGTTGCAAGGATTGTAATGTGGCATACGTGGGGCAGACAAGCCAGTTGTTAAAGAATCGCATGAAGCAGCATGAAAATGATTGTAAAGATGCCAATAAGGATAAAAAATAAAAAACCGCCCTTGTACTCCATGCATTTTCCAACAGTCACACATTTGACCTTCAGCCAGTTAAAATTCTGGATACAGTCAAATTACAGAAACAGGGGAATAAAAGAAATGATTTATATTTAAAAAAACTGGACACGGATAATTTGAGCAATATATGTATACTCAAATATGATCTCGCTTTTACCGACCTAATTTTGTACTCTATGATAGGCAACCCATATGACATTGTTTTAAACTATTAGAATAGATTATAACCTGATTGATTCGTATTTTGTCATTCTGTGATGTCTGTCGACCTTAATTTAAGTTTTAATACATTCCATCTGAGGTAGGTTGTTTGTTTGGTTCGTGTAATTAGTGCTAACTTGTTGTATTTTGTAGTTATGAATATGATTTTAAATAAATCGAAACGTCAGCAAGGACGAAATAGTTTTTCTTTGATTCTAATGCTCCCAACGCCATTAAACCAACACAACATTTGATCTTTGGAGCGAAAAAAGAAACAACAACTTGTATAGAAAGTTCATGAAGGACTTGTCAAATACACTAGAATTAAAAATAAACTGGCTTATTGCTTCGGTGTGAATTCTGCCCTGCGGCGGCGGCGGCGCTACATATACGTATATTTGTAAAATATCGCTTAACTTAACTTATAGTGAAAAAGTGAAATATTTGCCAAATCCTACCCGAATGTGTGTGCGTAACATATTGACTATAATAATTTTTAAGTATCATTCGGTCCCGCAAATTTCCACTTACCTATTATAATTTCCATACTGATACTGCTTATTTTTCTCCTTGAACTGCGGCATCTTAATTTGATCGGTGGGTTGCCTTGGAGGCCTATGGGGCCTATTCGCGAGATGTACATTAGCCCGCTTTAACCACGCACCAGGCTGGGGAATCACAGGACTAACGATCTTGTCCATCATCCATTTCATCTTCTTCACGTTGTCCTTATAATCATCAGACTTCCGCTTGTTTTTATCTTTCTTCGGTGACAAATCTAGTAGAAGTTCTTTCAGCTTGGGATCCTTCTCGGGATGCTCCTCGGGAATTTTCGCGGAATCTCGATTTGTTTCTGGCGTCTTCGCTTCTGACGTACTAATATCCGTATCCGAAGTGCAAACTGTCGCTGACATAGTCCGTCGTTTTCGCAACCGTTTCTTCCTTCCTTTCTTCACCGGTGAGCATAATTGTTGCTCGTATTCTGCTTCGTCGGCACACCCGATCAGATTCAGGGGATCGTTTATATTCGCTGGGATGATCACTTCTATCTGGCCTTTCCGCCTAGGCGGCGTTGGAATCGGTGATGACTTTGGGGTGACCGCATTCATTGCGCGGTTGATTTCGGCATCCTGCAGACTGTTGAGATTTAGTGGGTCGTTTATATTTCCGCCGAGGAGAAACTTAGTTGGTAACACTGGTTTCATGTTCTTGATCTTCCCCAGGCCGCCGCCTGAGAAGCTTTTTGACCGCTTTCGACTGGATCGGTCGTGTTTGAACTTCTTCTGCTGCGCTGCGGTGAAGTTCGACGTTCGCCGATTGCTTTTGTGATTTGGCATCTTCACCGGGTGTTCTATTACTACTGAAGACATTGTTCCTGGAACAGAATAAAAAAAAGTTTATTGAATTGTTCCATTGCTCATTAAAGAACGTTTGTAGTAGTAGTGCACAATTTTCGTACAGTGAAATTAGACGGAAAATGGACTATTAAGCCACCCTAACATGCACGTTTGCGGTTTTTCCTCAAAACGGGTTCAGTTTCGCGGGAATAAGTTTATGAATCATCAAACAGATATGGACAGATGTTTTTGTTGACTATTTAATACAAAACTATAATTATTTACGTTATTAAATGTAAATATAGAATTATTTACGAATGGAAATGTTGATATTGGTTGATATTGAATACCCCTGTGTGATGGATCCTGGAAATTGCGGTCGCTGGCATATTATTTGTTTAATATAATGATATAATAACACCCGGCTAGGCAAGATTCAACAGTCCGCTGTTGCTCAACACTGCCACGAGTCGGGACACACAATGGATTTCGATGACGCGAAGATGTTGGCAAGGGTGGGTAATTATCATCGAAGGCTTATTAGAGAAGCCATCGAAATTTACAAACATCCTGACAACATCAACCGCGAGGACGGTACTGACATTAGTAGGGTCTGGAAATCGATCCTAACGCTAAAAATCTTGCAAAATCAAAATGTACAAGGCGTCCTTTGGAGACAATTAAATTAATATTTGAATTGGCTAGACGAACATATCATTTTAATAATCTCTATTTATTGATGATTTTTAGCATCAAATAATCGCATAAAATAGAACCAAATGGATAAAGAATAGATATGGGGACCAAAGCAAAAATGTAATATATGTACAGAAAAAGCCCGCACTGTCAACCAAAACTTAGTAGGTAAGTATTTTAAAGGAATTTGTTAGACATTAAAAACGCATCTTTAGTTTATGAAATAAATATTGGTGTGTCAACGACTCTATTTTCATCATTTTTGCCGGGTTTTCAACACTTTTTTTAATCTAATGGTATCGCGATTTATTTTTTTAGACTTCGATGTGTATTATTACCGATCTTCCCGAAGCCATAACTACATTACCAAATAGCCCCCACTAAGCGCATTATAAATAGCTTTATCTGCACGCTGATTGCTACTGCAGCCACATAAGCAAGCATTGACCGCGAATCGGTTTTGTGCGAGAGATAAAATTGGCACACATTTTTGTTTCGCGAATGCCGATGACCTTGGCCAACTTGAAACTTCATTCACGATATAAAATAGTAAATCGAGCGTTAATAGGGTGAGCAATAGTACCGGCGGTCAATAACGATCTCAAACATTGCACAATTGCAATGTTTGCAACATAGAGACGCATCGGCGGAGGAGATGCGACCAGAACAAACAAACTAACGAAGCGAATAGAGAGAGGGGAAACGGAGAGGGACGCGATCATATTTTAATTAAGCTACAAGTCACGTGTAATTCAATTTTTAATTCGGACAAATGCAGCTGATTAAATATACGATATGTACAGGTGTCCGGAAAAAGTAACGTTACTCATAGCTCTTGAAGATAATTTAGCAGATTTATGTTACAAAAAGGAGTTAAAAAATAAAAATAATAAACAAGATGAGCAATTTTTAAACATTAAACAAATACATCAATATTCATGGTTACAAATACAGCAGCTATATTCATATGATTTTACAGTCATGTAGTAAAAAAGCAATGCGTTTGTAAAATTACAGTTAAGTACGATTGTAAAATACAATTACATAACGTCTTGTAAATTTGCTAATAATGTACGTATGTACATGCACAAACCTATAGGAAATACATGTACATACTTAAAAAATTTTAAACTGATTGGTTTACACTGACGCCTTATCCAAAATATGTTTATACCACACCTATTTCAATGACCCAAGGTGTAAGTTTTTCTAATTCCTTTAAGATCTCGTCCACATCATCTTTCTAAAAACCAATACATTTTATTAGACTAATAAAAAGCATATGTCTAATTTCCTTGTTTACCTCCACTGTTATCGCAATGTTCTAACATTCTCTTTGAAATGTTTTGCAATATGATCAATAAGGCACCCCTTTCCTTGTAATGTCCACAGTGAAATACAAAACCACGTATACGACTATCTTTTTCATAATTTAGCACGGTTTTAGACTCCAAAGTGAATAAATTGCAGCTCAACGGCATGTTGGTGCAAAAACGTACACTTAGCTCATCCTATAAGCTGAAAACACAATCACAACGTGTGGCACAATCGCTACAATATTAGATTAGATATCTACATACCCCATAGCAATCAAATAACAGATCAGTTTTACTTCAGACAGTTCAGACGCATAAGCAACAAGCCAACACAACAACGACTGCGATAGCAAGTACTTGTCTATCCTCGTAATCATACGTATATGCGCAATGAAACAACTGCGCATAATAGTTTACATAAACTGTACGAACGCACTTTGGTTGCGATTTTACATGTCCGATTGTAACAATACAGCAACTTTGTAAAATGACTGCAGTATTACATAACACATGTATTTTTACATTATGTTTGATGTAATTCATCAGTTACATGAATAATAGTGTATTTTTGCATCTACAGTGTGTCCCACTTAGGACTGTAACACCTTCATATCTCTTTTATTTTTAGCCCAATTTTAGTAATTATTTCTTTCAAAAATAGAACACATTGCTGTATTTACTGCCAAAAAAAACAATTGCCTTCTTTAAATGCAAAGCACCTTGTGATGGCAAAATAAATGGCAAAAATTAAGAAATCACTTTAGGGATTTTTTTATCGAAAAATTTTACTAGTAATAATTGTTCAGAATTGCCCAAAAACCCTAAATCCAAAATTTCATGAAAATTTAAAAATATTGAAATTGTCTTCAAAAATAATTCCGTAAATATTATTTGCATAGGCCAAAAGCACTAAAAAAATCCAGACCGCTTTGACAGTTCAGGTTTTATTGCAAACAAAATTTCCACAGCACACTTTTTTAAGCGCCGCTGCCTATGCAAATAATATTTACGGACCTTTTGAAAAAAAATTCAATATTTTTTTATTTCCATGAAATTTTGTATTTAGGGTTTTTGGGCAATTCTGAACAATTATATAAAATTTTTCGATAAAAAAATCCCTAAAGTGATTTCTTGATTTTTGCCATTTATTTTGCGATCACAAGGTGCTTTGCATTTAAAGAAGGCAATTGGTTTTTTGGCAGTAAATACAGCAATATGTGTTCTATTTTTGACAGAAAAATTACTAAAATTGGACTAAAAATAAAAAAGATATGAAGGTGTTACACTCTTAAGTGGGACACACTGTATAGGGATGTAAAATTACATTTATGTTTTACAGTGTATAAGAAGTATTTTTTATGACCAAATTCTGTTTACAATGCAAGATTCTATTCAATGCGTGTTAAAAATATTATGGTGCAT
This sequence comes from Aphodius sticticus, assembly GCA_963966075.1. Classification (NCBI taxonomy): domain Eukaryota; kingdom Metazoa; phylum Arthropoda; class Insecta; order Coleoptera; family Scarabaeidae; genus Aphodius; species Aphodius sticticus. Next base: position 46,250,036 of record OZ014509.1, on the reverse strand, counting down.
CTATAAAATAATTTCCGCACCAAGAAAATCGAGTTTCTTATTTGAACACAATGTAAGTATATAGTTTTTGGGACAGAAGTTTCCATTTCTCGTATGTAGAATAAATATTTATTTTATAATTAAATGTTGGATTTAACGGTTTTCGAAAACAATGTTTTTAGTTCTTTTTAAAATACACTTCCAATGATACCACATATGGCCTAGGTTTTAAAATTCGGAACCTGACTGCACCCACAACTTCCGGTTAATTCCGGAAATTAAAATTGGTAGAATTAAAATTAAAAAAAATGGAGAAGTTTATAGCAAAAAATGGTATAATTAAATTCTTCAGGTAGGGTTTGGTTAAGCCAGTTTTCTTCCCTAACATCTATGTCATGTAACCAAGAAAAAAAGGCTAGGACCGATTTCCGGTGTACTCCGGAAATCGGAACTACTACCATTACAATTTCCAGGTAAGCTTATGTTATGCTATTTGTATCCAGAACCTCTATGACGTTATATAATAAATAAAAAAGCTTGGTACGAGTGGTCTGTTACACTCTGCATAAAATAAGCCATTACACGCTTTATACAATAAGCCATGTTTATGTATTTGAATTACGGCTTTGAGAATCGGGGAGTTGTTAATATTATTGCGGCGCTCAAGGTGGTTATTGCGTTTGAAACAATATTTAGCAATAATTTTACAAGTAAAAACGCTGTACGTATCAAGTATATTTTATTATTGAATAATACTGACAAAAAGTTAATAGCCATCGACATCTCCTCCGAATCAGCAAAAAATGAAATGATAGATATCATTCACTAAGTCATTCTGATCAACAGCTGCACACGTATCTAAGTATGGCAAGGAAGAAAATGAGTCAACGTAAATCGTATATAAAGTTAAAGCCGTCAATCGAGCAATTATATCGTACATGCACATTTAACCAGGACGTCTTGCCTTCTTGTTATTATCGCCTCAAATCTAGAAGCAAAATACTAAAATATATATAATTGTTTACGATTATTCTACGCAGTCTAGTATACCAGCGTTTCGCAAATAAGTTCAAGGTAATGTGCAGTAATCCATAATAGATTTTAAGAGAACAACACTCGTCCAAACGGTACAATAAATTATAAAGAGAAAGTAAAATTTAGGTGCAACGCAGCGGCACTCGCAGTTTGTTGAACTTCGTTTATCTGGTCGCACTTTTATTTATATACGCACTTAAATATTACTGAATCCATACATTTAATTATGTAAGATCTCCGTGGTAATTGAATCAAGGCGGTCGAGATTTTGTATTAGGTAGGTACTTTGTTTGCAAACAGAATGAAGTGATTAATCGAATACAGACGATATAATTGAACACGGATTAATAATAATGACGTAAATGTAGTTAGCGCGAAAGGTAGCCGGCCAAATTGAGTAATATTAATGAATATAAACAGATCATTTATTTACCTACATCATACATACATACATGTACATGGGCGTTGACAGGGGGAGGGTTTTGGGGGTTCAGACCCCCCCCCCCCGAAGAGTTAAGATATTATATCTTAAATTCTTATATTTTTCTTATGAATATGAAGTGTTATTTTATGTACTTTTAGTTGTTTTATTTTCTTTATAAATACTTACTAAATTAACTATAAACTACCAATACACATAAAACTTTTTTAAAACTTCTGACAAATGTCAAACAAAATACTTCATAACAACGTAAATTAAAATTGATATCTCAATATCCATGAAAAAAAAAATATATAAATTAATTAAAAATTTGGACCCTTAAAAGATTTCAATAACGTTAATAAATTTTTATAAATTATGCTCACATTTTCTACATCAGTTTTAAAATTACATGTATTTAATTCATTAATAAACAACATTTCCAAAAAATTTCTATTCCGTTGATTTTTACAACCACCTAAAATTATAACAATTTCAAAATCAAATCTATGGGTTTCTTTAAAAACATATTGCGCCGTGTTATAATAACACGGCAAATCGAAATTTAATAATTATAGGTATAAAAACAATTAATTATATTTACTAATAGGCGTATAATCGTGCTAAAAGATGGATTTGAATGGAATTATTGTCTTTCTTAATTATAAATCTGCAGGCGGATGAAACCATAGTTTTTATATAGCGTATAAGGAGCTACTTGATAGACCCTTTTGAAACTTCATTCCACCAAGAGCTCCCCAAAATGATAAAAAACAAAATTATTCTGCTGAACTTTCAGTTCTAAGGAAACGCGTTTTATATACTCAGGTGCAAAAAAAAACAGGTCATTGGGTAAACACCTTTAATAGCCCAATGACCCGTTTTTTTTGCATCTGAGTGACATTAATGACTTAAATAATGTAGTAAAATCATGCTTGTGGACACGTAGCGTCATCTTGTGGTGCAAATTGTCACTACGAATTTGTTTTGTATTCACAGTTTAGATAGGTTTTATCTGTTGTGATGCTTGTTCCTTTTTGTTTAATCCAGGGAATGCGAAAGATTTAGAAATAATACAATTACAAACAACATAACAAAAACCCGTTACAAAAGCATACAAGTCCAATATTTGCCGAATCAGCACAATTTTTCGAGCACGGGCGACATCACGTTTTACATGTGTTGGTCGTTGATGTCTGCTGCACTTCTGTAACACATTATGTGACGAAGCTTTAACTAAAACAAGTTGCGCTACACATGTATGTACGATTATGATGATTGTGACCGTGAATGTTGTTGTACAACTAAAATATAGCCGGCTCACTGTTACGTAAGTTCCAGAGGTTGTTGGTGTGCAGTGTGTGCACACCACCGACAGATTTGCGCAAAATTGACATGCAAATTTGCAGGAAATATTGCAAAGAAAATTACCGTGTACGTGTACGTAACGAGTTTCATTGGTACGTGCATACAATTTCCACTTGATTACCACTAGTTCAAAACGGCTAGTGACTGCACTGTATTGCCATGGAGAAAATTGAATGGAAATTGAACGAACCATGATGAGTTCTGATTTCCTTCTGCTTATATTTCATTCACAAGTTGACAATGAACGAATGTAACTCATACGACGTACTTACCATCTGTTCTAAAGTTGGTACCAAAGCTGGGCAAAGTTAATCAAAAAGTTAACTTCGGTAATCGTTAATCCATTAACGAAACGGTTAACTTCGTTAACTGATAGTCCGTTAATTTGTTAAAAAGTAACGGAGGTTAACGCTAACCGTTACCTTATAAAAATTAGGTTATATTGAGTGCCGATATGCTTGTGAGTATGCAACCCTAATACCTGCGGACCTTTCGGTAGCATAAGTTAAAATTACCTTAGAAATGTTTGAAATTAGGGAGAGTGGTATAACTAAAATAACTACATTGCGAGATGCAAGATTTATAAAAAAAAAGACATTTTGAAAATATCGACTAAGGTGGTTGGAGTTAGAAAAAAATCAATTTTCGAAGGTTGCTTTTTTAAGTTTAGGTTTGTATGTTGAATTGAAAGTAACAATATAAAAAATAAATAAATATTTATTATTAGACAATAAATAAGTGTGTACATACAATAATAACGGGAATCACTGGGAACTGGGAAGGAACTAAAAACAAAACAATTCGCGCGTATGCTTTATAAGTGGACGGCGCGTCACACAAAGTAGTACGTCAACAAAACCAAGTTCGAACTTGCACAGAATGCCTATAGTAATTTGAAATGTTTAATTATGATATTTTCGATTAAACGAACATGCAGAGGAGGTTATTGTTAACGATGAGTCCGTGCATGGTTTTTAAAGGTAACTTGAAGTTAATTTGTTAACGAAACATTTAATTTCATTAATTAACGTATTAACGCTTTTGTGCACAGCTTTGGTTGGTATTATTTGCGGGCTCTCTTTAACTCACTGCTGCATGGTGCGTTTTCGGACACTATTTATTTATGAAAATTTGGTCTACCCACTGTATATCCTTTACATATTTTACATATATTATGTTTTAATATAATTCTTTTAAAATTCAACAATTAGTATTAACTATTAAACACAAACCATTTAGATTGACATCTTCATTCGCTATCCAAGCAGACATCGATAAAACAATCGATGAGGCCGCAACCGAATTCACATCTATTAAGTCACGAAACGACCGTAGAGCGCGAAGAGTTTTGTTTACCGGAAGGGAAGAGTTTCGAAGCTCCGAACTCCTGACAGCCAGACAGCAGAGCGAACTACCGATAAAACAGTTCGCGGCGGACGCGGATGGCTCCTTCGACGATGATCATTATTATAGGTTGTACCGTGCCCGACGGCAATTGCCAAACTATTCCGGTGAAGTTGAGCGAGGAGAGAAGTTGAAAAGCCGTAGGCGGCGGACAGATCGATAGCGCAAAAATGGATTTGGCGTGCAGCTAGTTTCCATGAAATGCGGAGGCTGCAGCCCGGTGCATCGCAGTTTCGCAAACGTCACAAATGTTACTCCACATTCGGGTTGATTGCACACTATACGTTACGTTTACGCTCCATATCCATACGTTTTAACGTAGTTGAAGGTGAGGCATTTTCGGCCGTTTTTTCTTCGGTTAACGTTATCTACATCTAAATTGCGACGAATGGCTACAAAAGGGCATTTGTGTATAAAGATTATTATATTTGAAAAGATACCAATCAAGAAGGCAAAAATCAGAAATTTTGCAAAACTTTGTGTTTGTAACAATCTGCCCCACTGGTGGGGTAGCTAAGGGGGTATCTAAGTTAGACTTAATGACGTTTTAATTTATTTATTACCTATATTAGTATACCATTAAACAATTAACAGAAAGACTTTTCATCGCTATGGAAGTAGTCAAACACAGACACATATTTCAACACGGACACAGAGACTTGAACAATTTTTGTTTAATTTTTTCTGTAGGTATGTATGTTGCCAAAAAATAAGTAATCAATTTAACTTATGATTTGGATTCTACCATGATTATCATAAAATTAAATGTTAAAGTTTATTGTTGCCAAAAAATAAGTAGGTATTCAATTTAACTTATGATGTAGGTTTTACCAATTTTCTTATAAAATTAAACATCCACTAAATTCAGTTTAATATAAAAATAAATAACTAGATTTCTTTGCGATTATGCAATCTTACATGTGGCGACAAAGTTTTCCGAAGCGCATGTTTAAGAGGGCCGTGAGATATCATGCTCTTTGTTAAACTAAATTATTTTCTTAGTTTTGGACACCAAAATCAATATGCCTCAAAAATAAAAGTGACACACAAGTGTGTGTATGTATAACACACACACACACACCAGAATATCTTTTATGGTTCGGTGTATGTGCACTTTTTGGTTGTAAATGTGAACTGCCCGAATGTGCCCCACGTCCGAATGTACCACGCCCTCCCCTAATGTATTTTGGATAGGAAAGACAATTTTTTAATATTACTACGTAAGGTTTGAAACCGGTCCATTTTGTACTACTTGCGAACTAGAGATGTCAATTATTACGTCGAGTTATGACGTCATCGCCACTTTTCTTAAATGACAACCTTTGAATTTCTTACTGGTTTTTGGTAGATCTTAATTGTGTAAATAGTAGTGGAATGTTATGATCTTACATGAATTTTCGAAAAAAGGGCAATTGAAAATTGTACAATATTGATAAGAGTAGAGAACAGCGATTTTGTAAATTGAATATGAAATTGCGTTTTGGGTACAATTATTTTATAATTATTATTATTTTTTAAGTTTTTCGAAAAATTTGAGTCAAAAAGTAAATAAATGCAATTTTGGCACTTTTTAAAAATGTGTACCTACTAGCTGAACCCATTGTCCAAGAAACGTCAATGTTCTCATAGTAAACCTTAATAGTTGCACTTTTACCTGAAAAACTCACAAATGTTTTGAACCATCTACAGCGATTCTTTAAGTGGTGTAGAAGTGGTGCAATAACCTGACATAATATGCAACTATCCAGATCAGATTCGAATCAGCGCAAATAAACCAATCAAAAACATCTATTCTGTTTCTGTAAACAAACAAAGTTTTCAATACCCTAATTTCCCTCAGAACTTTTCATATGTAAGACTATAAATTTCGTAACTTAGCATTAAGACAATTTATTATCAGATCCATCAATAAGCACTACAACAATATGCGATTTCCATAACAGTGTCGATGACGTCATACGTAAAAAATTTAGTCGGAAATTGAATTTAAATATGTGTATTTTGATAATAAAAAACCGACGTGTCCGAGGAATTTTTCAAATAACAAACCGTTTCAGCGATCTTGATATATTGTAGTCGTAGTCTGTAGATAGTTTTGCTCTGAGATATTGCTGTCGGCTGATTGCTGGTTTCAGTTCGGTAGATAAAATATTAATTACTAAGTAATAAATATCATTGAGAGTACTCGCTACCATTAACATGCTACTCGTCAAAATCGGATCAGCGTTAATTTTGATACGTAGTGGATTCAGTGTTCAATATTTATTGTTATTTATTTTAAGGGACAATATGCTCATTATAACATTGTTTTATGTAACATATTCATATTTTAATGCTCAAATTATTAAATCTAATAATATCATACCTATTTAAATAATGTACGCTTAAATTGCATACATTGTAAACACATCAATCTCGTAGTTACTTATCTAACTTTGTATTGTTACTTAGGCCCTAGGAGTAGAACTTATGTAAGAAAACGTGCGCCAAAAGAAATAACACTGTTGCTGCCCGAAAACAATATGTCAATCTGTTTCATTATGAAAATTGTGCTACATACAGGCTGTATAAAAAAGAAACGGTACAAGTCGATAATGTTCAAATTGTCTTTTCATAAGAAAATTTTCTAGAAAAAGATAATTGAAAATCTTAAGATACAAATACCGCTACAGAACATGAACTAAGTACGTATAAGAATGTTTTAGATTTAGATTATTGAAATATTCAGTCAATTATTTCAAAATTATACGTTAAATCACGTACACAGGTTTATGTAAAACAACCCGCAGCGGGAAACCCCCGAAAACAATAAAACGCACGTATCCCGGAACAATACACAGTGTTTATTTAATGCACGGCTACATCATCCCCAAGCACCTACACATTCAAAATCGTATAAAACGACAATAAATTTGCCGGACGGTAGGCTCCATCCCCACTGTTGGTTGCTTGTTCACTGCCAACATTTCCAATTTGGCGTTAATCCACTTTACCTAATAGAAACTCGTCGCGGTAATCCGAAATTAAATTTAAACGCACAGAAATAAACAAAAGTTGACGTGGTTACTTCTGTGCGCTTTAAACATATACAGATTAAGGACTGGTATTTTCACCTCCCTGCAACGTTCTCAATAGCTATCTGACAGATATGTCGGATTTGTTGTTCTATTTTAGTCCGTTAAATGATGTGTCGGTGGCAGTGCGTGGAATGCGTTTCGTACTCCATTATATGTTTAAGTTTACCTCGCCCGCATATCGTCTCTTTTAACAGAGTATAACAGGGCAACAAATATCACATCCGCCACATAGGTATTCAGGACTTATAGGTAGATGGAAATACCAGCCCTAAATTGATATATCGACGTTTTGGACTGTCAACTATGTACCAATTTAGTAACCAACTTAAGATCGATAAGTTTGTAGATATTTTTCATTTTGCCCCCTCTATGACTATTATTTAAACTCACTGGATAAATTGGGATGGACTTGACTCAGGCCTTTACACCGAATTTTTTTACACGTGCAATAATATTGATCATGTGGTTTCAATGTGTCGTATAAATAAAATAAGCATTTGCTTTTACTTAACTCAGAATACATAGTCTGAGTTATCTTGGTACTAGTACTCATCTGCAAATTCTAGTTTACATTACGTTCATTTTAGCCTATTTTACGGAACATTTACCATGACTGAGGTATAACACCGTTAGGATTATTTGCTAAACAACATCTGATAATTCCGCGTACCGAACCTTTCATTTCCTTCCCCACATTAAGCCGGGCCAATTAACTGCTGACAACTAAATTATTCACGCAAGCCAAGTGATAAAACATATAGAGTACACATTTACCATTGATAAATAATGCCATGCAAATCCGAGTGTTACCATGGACATTTTATTTGGTGTAGCAAATGCACGATTGTCAGCGTAATAATAATTTAAATACCTAATAACCTGTTTCGTATAGTTTGCACACTAGGGCTAACTATGACCTTAGCGGACTTAATTAAATTGGCGAGCAAAGATGAGCTATTATAACGAGGAGTGCACGTCATAAATGAGTGATGGTACTAATTACAGCCTAGACGCATATGGTTTCGAGCTTTCCGAGCACTAGCTAAGAAACCGCCCTGTGCATACCCCGTGGAAGGGAGTTGCGAAACGATCTAAGGGCCCGTAGCGGAGAAATACCGGCAAACACTATGTGCAGTAGTGCCCGGCGCATTATGTTTAAGCTATCGATTGGTGCATACTTTTTTAAAATCGGATGACAGGAAGTGCTTAAAAAACTTGTTTTTGTTCACTGTTGTAGTCGACACGGCCCTTTCTCGATGTCTTCGGAGCACAAACTTTGTTGATTATTCTTGCCCGCTAATTGTTTGAATCTCGACCGGGCAAAACTAACATAACTGACTGCCACCCTAAGCTATCGAGTGGTGCATAATTTATTAAAATCGGATGACAGGAAGTGCTTAAAAAAATTGCATTTGTTCACCGTTGTACCCGACACGGCCCTTTCTCGATGTCTCCGGAGCACAAACTTTGTTGATTATTCTTGCTAGCTTTAATCTCGACCGGGCAAAACTAGCATCACTGATTGCCACCCTAAGCTTTTGTCTGGTGCATATATTATTAAAATCGGATAGCAGCAAGTGTTTAAAAAACTTGGTTTAGTTCACCGTTGTACCCGACACGGTCCTTTCTCGATGTCTCCGGAACACCAACTTTGCTGATTATTCTTGCCCGCTAATTGTTTGAATCTCGAGCGGGCAAAACTAGCATAAGTGGTTGCCACCCGAAGCTATCGATTGGTGCATAAATTGTTAAAATCGGATGACAGAAAGTGCTTAAAAAACATGCTTTTGTTCACCGTTGTACCCAACACGGTCCTTTCTCGATGTCTCCGGAGCACAAATTTTGCCTTTTTTTCAGGCGGTAATTGTTATAATATCGGGCAAAACTATGTAGAGTACATACAGACTTGTGCTTTCGATTAATGTATTGCTCATTATTTTTAGGGCACTAATTATGATTTGATCGACCGGGCAAAACTCATGGGGTATCAGGACGTTATGAGCTTTAAAATTATGTATCATTTATTAAAATCGGTTGAAAAACAAAACTTATTACTAACTTTTATTGCTAACTTCCCGCGGGTGCTATTGTAAACATGTTTGCCAACTCACTACAATCACGCACTACAATACTCCAGATTGCAATTCTAGAGAAGTTCAGAATAAAATAACTCATGCTCTTATAGCAAACATTTAATTATACAGGGTCATTAAGGTGTGCAGATGTACAAATTGTCAACATTGTTTGAAAAGAAGTGACTTATGCAACTTATTTTATGAAGCGCTGTTCCATTTGGACGACCATACAACGGTAAAAACGTTCAAACTTTGTCATTTTTTTTTGTATCACTAGTTAACGTAATTTTGATAACTACCATAGCTAGGGGTGGCCTTCCTCTATCGTTTGATGTCAATATTGTCACCATCGGGTGAAAAGAAATGATTTATGCAACTATTTTTTATGAGGCCCTGTTCTGCTTAGGAGTTTATCCGAAGGTAAAAACCAAAGTTAGTTAATTCTTTAAATCAAGAATTACGTAATTCCGAGTTGCCTTAACTACCATAGGTAGGGGTAGCCTTCCTCTACCGTTTGATGTACATACTGTCACCATCGGGTGAAAAGAAATGACTTATGCAACTTGTTTTGTAAAGCGCTGTCCCAGTTAAACGCCCATAGAACGCTAAAAACGTTCAAAGTTTGTTAATTTTTTACATCACTAATTAACCTACCATCGAGTTGCCATAACTACCATAGGTAGTGGTGGGCTTCTTGTATCGTTTGATGTACATATTGTCACGATCGGTTGAAAAGAAATAAATGACTTATGCAACTTTTTTATGATCATGCGATTGTAGAAAAGTTAAAAGTTCGTAAACTTTTTAATATCACTAATTAGTATAATTTTAAGTTGCCATAACTATGGGAGTTAATGCGACGTCTGCGATTTCGATTATGATATAATGATTATGATATAATTCATCAACTATTTGCGGAGTTGAGGTTTGACAAATGTGCAAAGTTATGAAAAAAAAGTACTTTCTTTTCAATGTTTGTGGTAGTAATTATGATTTAATCCAACTACTGTAGACTCAGCACGTTGTGAGCTTTCCAAAAATGTATTGCTTATTGAAATCGGTTGAAAAACAGTTTTATGGATAACTTCTATAGCTAGCTTCCCCCGGTAAAATACCAGATCATTCTTGAACGAATAATACCAGATTGAACTTTTCATTTTGCCCGTCAAGTTTCTTGTTCGGAGTGCAAGGGACGATAAGGTTTTAACTGAAGAGAACAATGAAACAAATTACGTTGAAGAGGGGAAGGAATTGATGTTTGCCGGTACGAAATCGTCGCTGCAGAAAAGGTAGATCCATTCCTGTAAATAGCATTGTTCCGGTGCGCTCGGTCTTCCGGTTATTGCACTATTGTGTAGCGGTTTAAGCCCTGCACCATATGGTACCGTAAGTACGTCGGTTTTAAATTTTCATTTTGGCGACGGATATAAGATGTGGTGACGCAGTGCAACCGGTATGGCAGTTTACCACAGCATGGTCCATATACCTCTAATTTGCCTCTAATTTGTTGCGTGATACGCCATCCGAAAGACACTAGGTACTCACTATCCCCTACAAAGTCGTTAATGGTGTTTAAACCATCAATTTAGGAGTCACAATCTGGGACGTGAAAATTTATTTTTAAGTCATTTTCTTCATAATACAATTCGTTTAAATAAATTTCAAAATACGTTGCTTTTCTTTTGAATTCATGATATATTTCATATTCCAACGTAATATACGTACTAAAAAATTTAGGTATATTTAGATATTCGTCAAAATACAAGCTTTATTAATTGTTTCACCTATAAATTTCGCATCGAAAAATAACATTATAAAAAAGTACGACAAAGTGTGATTGTGGTGCTTTTTGGGTGTGAATTGTGTTGCGAATTGTTATCTTGACAAATACATAACTGTTTTTTTACTGGTTATATGACATGTCATGGAGGTTCAGGCAAAAATGGCAAAGCTACCTGTCGTATTTATGGTCGCAGTCTTCATTTCCGGAATATATCGAAAGTAGTCATGTGCATTTTAGTTTGTAATTTCAAACTAGTACCTAGGTCGTATGTGTTATCATTAAAAATAAACCGCTTTTGTTTAAACTAAAATGTTTCTTAATCATACACATCACAAAAAATATAAAGTTATAGTGTCTGTACATGCTGTGATTACACAAACATTACACGTAACCATTTTGAGGACAGTGATATTATATCGATAGGTACGGATTTTCCACATCTGATGACGGAAATTTTAAGCTAGACAGTCATTTTTCACCAGTCCAACTGTGCACCAACTGTCTAAAATAGTAATTTTGTCTCTAATCAGAGATCATATGGTTTATTGACAAGTGTGACAAGCACGTTATGCAGATGCCAGAGAACAGTATCATCTTAATTTCACTAGGTTCACTAGGTTTGTTGTATCAAGAGTGAAATAAAAGTCACATTATTATAATTATTTAACTTTTGGTAATGTCCGTTATAGTGATGTTAAATACCCGGGTATTTATTATCAAGGGTAAATACCCCGGGTAAATACCCGGGTATTTACCCAAGGTCGGTGTTTATAGGGGTATTTATAACCATAATATTGTTATTAAAAACAGCAGTAAAAGGAAATATTTAATTACTAAATAATGGATTTCTTTTATCACAAAATCAAAAGGTATTTTCTTATCACAAAATAAAGGTTATTCTTATAAAAATAAAAACATTTTTAAAACAAAGAATAAAAATATCAGCCTCATCTAACGATATATCAACAGCAGACATTTCCTTGTCATCATCGTCCTTTCAATAGTGTGAATATTCCATATTTTCTGATTCTGTTATCGCAGAAGATTTGGGCAGAAACTTAAGTTTATATGTTAAGTATGTCAACTTAGCGGCTTTTGTCGTTCTTAATCAATTTCTTATTTTGCTATGAATCCAACTAAATGTTCTTATATAACTCAAATATTTTACATTATTTGTAATCAAGAGTACACATCTACAGAGTGTACCATTTTCCCCCGCAAAACAATTTTCCAGAGTAAATGCCACACTGAGTAAGAAGTTTCATATGGACCTATTTGTTTTCCTTATTCCTTAAAACATTACAACCGCTTGAAATAATAATTGCAAAATGACATCACTTCTTTAGAAATTGATAAACCCAATAAGTCGGCATGAAAGAAACTTTATACTTCTAGAGAAAGAAATGTCTAAAAAGTTTCATATGTATTTTGTGTTCGTTCATTTGTTTATTTAGTTTATTTTTAACATTTTGAATTTTTTAATTAAATTTATTTACTTAATTTTGTTATGGGTATTGATTGTGCTCTTTCTTAGTTTTAGCATTGTTTGATATGTAGTCTATTATTTATTTTTCTTTATTTAGTTAATATTTCAAACGGGTGCAAATTGGAGTTAAAAAAAACAATTAGGTCCATATGAAAAGTTATACTCAGAATGAGATTTATCATGTAAAAATAATTCTTGTGGGAAAAAAGTGTTTAAATATCGCTGAAATGTTGCTAAATGGTGTTTTAAGGATTAAAAGGATAAATACCCAAAATTGAGGTATTTACCCTAAGTAGGGGTAAATACCCGGGTAAATACCCATTTCATAAGTTCCCACCCGCTGGGTATTTACCCGGCCCTCATCACTGGTCCGGTATGTAGCGCCCAGGTGATGACACACTGCGCATGCGATAGCTCACATTACCTACGTTCAATTGTGGGCATTTATTTACTGCGCTTCCCCAACCATTGGCGTTCTAGTAATAAGATTGCTATAGCGGCAATTTGTGAAATTCGGATAAACCATTTTATTATCATGAAAGTAGCGCTTTCAAAGCACTCAGAACCCATTGGCGCAGCCTGTATAATATATTTAGATTTATCAAGTTCTCCCATGCCACCATGCTTGCCTTGACCCATAAGCAAACAATTTGCTTAAAATTAGAAAACATCACATTGCCATTATTGTCACAATAAATAAAAATATAGTAACTATATTACATTTTTTTTTTACAAAAAGTGCTCTATTAAGCTTCATCGTGAAATAATGTTTATTTGCTAAGAAGTAATAAATCAATAGGGAGATGAACTTTGGTGACAAGATTTACCGGTGTTAACAAGATTCCGGGACGCGATAACAAGAGACAAAAGAGACTTGCTCGACTTTTAACGAATTCCGTCGCGATAACACAATGCCCTCTAAAGCAAGATTACGCCTGCAGGACCTCCGGCTTAGCAGTTTCCTCCCCATTTACACTGTGTGAAGCTCGACTAAATAAAGTCATGTTTTATTCAATAAACAAGTATTATAAGCATTGCCGTAGCGTAGGTAGTCAAACGATCTCCGGATTAAATGTAGGTGGGTACTCGATCTCGACGTCAATGGGGTGCTTCCGTGCCTAAGTTTTACCTTTTGAATCTTACTACCCACAAGTATGTACTTCCATCCGCCATTCCGTCATTTTGAGAAATTACCTCGCTGACCTAGTTCATGTGTGCCGTAAGCCCTAAAGTTGTCCGGAGCTTTTTTTCATAAATGCCGGATATGTAATGTAACTACTACGTCTAGAAACTATAAAATACTCTTGTACTACATTTGTATAAAAACAGGACGGAAAATAAGTGCTGATGGCTGTATCTAAAAGATAATTATACTATCATTGTTGTATGTTGCACTGTACTAGATATTAATGCTGGATGAATACAAATGACATTGAAATCGATTTAGAATTACCGACATTTTTTCAGTGATTGAGTCTATTCATACTTCTTTTTGATCTCCACACTAAGTTAGTTATTAGCCGCAAGTAATCTAAAGTTGACAGATTTGTTGTTATGCAATTTAAATCATCATCAACTATCAACAACTATGATCATACTATACAGGCTGTTCCACTTTTACTTGTTTCACTTTATTTCGAAATTTTGTGATTTATGAAACTCATTTAACAATAACGTCAAATGACAGCTTGATCATTAAACATCAGAGCGATCAGAGCTATGAACCGAAAAAACATGTGACAACGTATCCGTGCAGTCAAACGCGGATCCAAAACGCATGCTTAAAAAATTGTTAAAAAACCTGCCCTGCAGATCTCCATAGTATTGTCCGATGACAATAATGATTCCGACAAATAATTATTATTAATTATGAGTTATTTTAATATTATGTTTCAAACACTCTAATTTTGTTTGTATTTGTATGCCATTGTTTAGTTGACTATTATTACGCGTAATAAACTCTCTCATAATATCTGTCTTAAGTAAGATATCAGAGTAAAGGTTTTTCTGTGGTTTTCCTTTACTCCTTGAATGCTGAAAGCCAAACAACTTAAGACGTGCTACAGACGCGTGCCATAATAATGATAATTCGGGCCTGCCGATGCCCCCGTAGTGGCGAAAGCTGTTGGGGGATGTTAAGGCATCGATTATTATTAAAATTCTGTTTCTAAAGTTTGTTAGCGAGTGTTTTAAATTTTCGTTTCCAAGTGAACTGCTTACGACCCATCCGAAAATCAAGATGTCATTCGACCCTTTACGAGTACATTTATATAATTAAAACAAATTTGAGCGGCTGGTTCTAATTCGTACTAGCCCCCACATTGAAAAATAAAATCGAAATTCTGTTTCTACAGCTCTGGGAGGAATTTTCGATTCATATTCACACCCAGCGATAAACGGATCACTCGCAAACGATCTGTAGAAACAGAATTTAAATTTTTTGCTTAAAAAAATTTATAATGAATTTATAAAGATATGTCGGTTTGTCTATATCGGAAACTGATGAACCGATTCAAGTTATTATTTTTGCAATAAGTCAAGATTTTAATTCCGTTGAACATAATGTATCCGAAGATAGAAGGTAATGACACGAAAATTGAAAGGGTTTCAAGAGAGGTTTTGCAGTACCACTAGAAAACTAAGTCTGCGTACTTTTTCTCAACATCGTTACGTTATCACATCAAAAGTTATTTATGGTGGGAAGTATTGTTTTTATACTAAATTAAAACAAAATTTATACTAATAGCACGCCCCAACAAAACTGCCAAAACAACCTACACAAACATGTTTGCGCATTCTTAAAGTCTGTATTTTCTTGGAAATGTTGAACGATTTTTAAAGCACTTATGCGACTAAATACACAGAAAATAATCAACTACGTACTCACAAACACTCCATAAATTTAATTTGTTCAATTTTTATAAATATAAGTAAAAAAAAATAATAAAATATAAGTAAAAAAAATGTAGTTTGTGGACCGAATTTGTATCCTTCATGCGTGGTTTAGTGTGATCGGAGGATCAAAAATGAATATAGACTGTATGATTATCAGCCAAATGTTAATATATTTATATTTAATGTTCATATTGCAATATTGCATATTGCAAAGTTAACATTATGTCTCCAATGAATGCTGGTATATGTTTGACGTGTTTCGATTTTTGTGTTCTTTTAGTCTTTTTTTCCAACGGTCTACCTGGCCAATGTAAATGGAATTACAGTTGGAACACTTAACAGAGTAAACGCCACTAAGCTCTCCTGTGGTTTTCTTTTCATATCTGTAGTCCGACAGTTTTTCAAAATTATTATGTTTTGTTTCTCTCCGTTTGACAGCGAGTAATTTGATGTTTATATTTATATATGTCTTTTACCATTTTTTTTAAGTTTCCTAAGCGTTTTATTAATTGTTTGCAGACGCTAATTGTTTTGTCTTTTTAGATTTAAGGCTGATGAAGGCTATGATAGACCGAAACATGTACCTTATATAAATACCAATAAAAGTGAAGCAAGAATTAAGAGGTATTCACCTAACCGAAATAACACATTAACTTGCAATATGGATACTTACACATACAATAAGCTATTACTTAATTATGAACATTTGTTGTGTATTTTTTTGTTATACAGGGAGCGCGTAAATTATTAAAACTGTACGGAACCAAATCTCAGAAGCGGTTTGATATTTAAAAAATCTTTGACACGTAGATGATTAATCTTAAAACACACATATTATCAACAATTTAAAACTGCCAACCCATATTTTTCTTGTGACCTTACATCATAAAATGTGCATAAAAAGCGCCCGCACACTACTTAAAGAATCGCTGTAAATGATTCAAAAATACTAGTGAACAAACTTTCACGATTTCATTTTACAATGAGACTCTTTTGAGGTTTCTACGACATTGGGTTCAGCTTTTTGACATTTTCATCTTACTGTTTTCGGAACCGGTTAAGATTTTTAGTCACAGTTCTTCAAAACAGGCCCACCTTCAAATGGGGTTTTTGTTCGGTTGCCAATAATTTTGTCGTAATATGGGCTAAAAGCACGGTCATAAAAATGCCCTATCTTCATTAAACTTTAAAGGTTTTCACCCCGTACCCACGTCATGACATGTTCAAAGCGACTGACTACTACTCCTAATGACCGTAATTTGATTTTATCGAAGCCAAATGGGCTGTAATTCGATCGCGGTTGTGTAGATTGCCAAAGCGAACCAACGGACGTACCCACAGTGCGATACCGCTTACCTTATTATGTTTGTTTAGAAAGCGATGTGTTCGCGAGTGTGGAAATTTAGTCCTGCCAACTCCGCGACAGTATCTAATTACAAACCGTATGCAGTAGCTCATAAGTACATCAAACTTCGTACAGCCGTACAAGGTATCGCTCACTAGAATGAGCGAGCGAGTGAAGTTCGTTAAATCCTATGGAAGCCGCTTATGTGGTATGAATCTTACTTAAATTATAATGTGCGATGCAACTTGCGGATTATTGCTAGGAGCCGAAGTGTATTGGTCCTTTTGGCGTGTTGCGAGTAAATGTATATAAAAGTAATCATTCCTTATGAACCGATTTGTCCAGACACGTGTTTTTCTTTTCTTGAACTAAAAAAAGAACAACAGTTCCGAACAACTGTGACAAGAAATCACCACCTGTTCAGAAGAACTGCACAAAAAACAACATTTTCCGAAGAACTGTGACAAAAAAATCACAACTTATGCCGATGAACTGTGACAAAAAAATCACAACCTGTTCCGAAGAACAGTGACAAAAAATCACAATGTTCCGACAAACTATGACCAAAAATCACCTCGGGGTTGGGAAGCGGGTACCCCGACACCCGGGATTGAAAAAATCTGCAGGAACAGCACACAAAATTACATAGGATACATTTGAGACTTTTCTCATGAGCCCGGCGCGGCATCGCTATACGTGTTGAATTAATATGTGTCTTAACTGTATTAAAATATATATTTATATTAATTCTTGTAATTATTCGATAATGATAAAGTTTTAGCGGCAGCCGTTTTCACACAATAGCGGTTTTCAAACTTTTACTTTTTTATACGCTAGAGAATTGTAGTCGATGACTAAACATCACTTGTGAGCAAATTTTTAAGAATACTGACTTTTGTTATGAGGATTTTTTTTGCTTTTATATACCGGGTGATTCAATTTCGACGTTGGCTGAAGGTATCATGGGCGTTCAAGCCACGAGAATTTACAGCCAGTCAATACTACATCTGCAAATGGTGACATTTATGACTCTTGGAGCTCAAGTTAATCTTGAGCAGAGATTAGATTCAGACGGCTAAATATTGATGACGACATGCCACATTTCCTTTTAGGTAGGTATATTTGAAATACATAACAATCAAATTGTGTCTTATTAGTTTTTACTCAAATACATATATTATAATGCATGTGTAAAAGAAACACAATGCAGATGATTGTCAGTGGCGCAATGCTTTCTAGCAATAAAACCTTTCTATACAGTATTACAAAAATTAATGGTTTTGCGCTGCTATGACAAGTGGTCATTAGTGGCATGATCAACGGTATTTTCGCTATCTCGCAAAGAAACATAAAGCCAAGAAAATCTGGCACGGAAACTAAGTGAGCTTAATTGGCAAGCGCGACTTGACTTCACATGGGCGCTTTTTATCGATTTCCAGCCGCTCTACATCTAGGGGCATATTTCATAATTGTGGGTCAAGAAAGCGCACCTAGACAGACTTGTAATTGTCGCAGAACTACGTAAAGTTGCCGTTTTCCGAGGTAACTTTTCTACGATAGCACGGACTTGCTTCCTGTGATGTACTGATGGCCTAGTTTTAACCAACTTTCCGTCCGTGTATAGCACATCCACATCAGAAAGGTGCACGCACCGCCTTATACGGTATCGCATTTCAAACTGTACCTACACAGTGTTGCAATTATTTCGCTCTGTGGCAAAATCTTCAATAGTTGGAACATTCTAAAATGGGTACGTACTGAGGGATTCTAAATGCTAGTCTTTTTCGATTAAAAAAAGAAACGTGCTGTAAGCAGTGGTAATATGTATTTCAAATATACAGCGGCGACACAAGCAGAAGAAACAAAAAAGAAACAACAGTCATTCTCTGTAACATTCCACTTCAAAAAAGCCATCAGAATTAAGGCATCATGCCAAATTTCAACCAACATGCTCAAGGATAATGAATTTTGATTTGGCGTCTTCAATAGATCCGATAATTAACAAAAAGAAAACACTATAAGCAAGTGATGAAAAAACCTATGTATGTAAATCGAATTTGTATTCTAGTTTTTAAAATTTGTTCTTGAAAGGGTCATCTTTGAAACAGTTATCTGACTAATAAAGACATGTCTCCTATTTAATTATTATTGCTTCCTAATAATTCTTCTCTAAGCAATTCAAATGTCATAACATGTTTCTGCTATCTTCACCGTAAGTATTCAACAACCACGGCTACAGAGCCCGCAGATATTAACACATCAACCCTGTATGCTCCAAGGCTCCCGTATCCCCCATTCGAACATTGAGTTGCCGCCCTTTTCACCAGAGCTTCCAAACAAAGTTTTACTAGATGTGGGTGGCGACACAACTACCAAATCTCTTATTATCACGTATATTTTTATTTGCGGTAAGAATTCACCCCACCACAAATACCTAACCGTATACAATTTCTTGTAACCATGACAACCGCGGAAAACACCAAGAAGAGGTTTTGTTTGTTATTGTAAGCAGATTCTTTTCGAGAGCGATTTATTTATATGAGTGTCCCTCTCAGACTGAATATTGATCGATTATTTGTTTATTGGGAAATTAATTAATAGGTACCTACACAATTTCACTGGTTTTAATATTTTCTAATTAAATAATGTTTAAGGTGCTCCATTTCCATATAGAATTTTAGGTTACCATCCAAAGACAGCAGCTCTGTATACTTTAGTCTGAACTGAACACACGATATGTCATTAGGTGCTGGTTTAAATTTAGATCAGAGATGGTCAAGTTAAATATCCTTAAAGGTACGATTAGACGGTAACTCAAATTGTTTTGTATTACACAACGTAGTTACTTTTGCTCTCCGTAAAATAACTCATATAATCATACCTTTAACGCAAGAAGCCCATTCCGAAATAACGCCATACAATGGGGATCGTATCATGCGTCGTTTTTTGGTTGCTCGACACAACTGGAAGATTTCAATATTTTATTACGCAGTCTGGAGGGTAAATTTACGTTTTAAATGATTCTTACCGTAAAGCCTTTTCATATAGAAAAGAGAATTTGTTTGTGCAATTTAAATGTAATAAAATCTGCCACCGTGAGGTAGGATGGTATATATGATTAATAATCATCTACATAAATATAGAAATTAATAAAAATTGTGAGTTGTTTACTATTTACATCAAATTCAGCAGCATAAAAGAATGTTAATAATGAAAAAGAGAAAATTACTATTAAAATGCTGAATGATTTTTGTTTTAACGTATGATTATTTATTTGTCGTATGGCCTGTACTTTACAATGACAGTATAACTGCTAGCTGCGTTCGGATATTGTACACCGTTTACACTTTTACACTCAATACCACGTAAGTCTCATTTGGTCGGTGTACCCGGTGTAGAACGCAGCTAGTGTATCAACTTTGGTCCGAAGAAAGGACTAAATTATCAACGAGGTGTTTGTTTTGAACACATTTTGATCGCAAGATTTATTTTACAGTTCATCTGTGATTTTTAAAGACCCGTAGGAGACTGCCCTTGTAAAACAAAACGTCTTAACTGCATTTGAAGGTCGTTTGTCTGAATTTAGTTTGATTCGATGTTAAAGATACTTGTGACATTTTGCGCTGATTACAATAACAGATTTTTAAGTTATTATTCCTACAGCTTATATTTAAAACAAAAAAAAACAGATTTAAACGACCTTCAAATGCAAATAGGCATCAGCTACGATTTATATTTTTTTAACATAAACACAAAAACTCCAAAGTGGCATTCTATATGTTACGTTTTAATAATAATAATCCACGCCTTAACTTCCCCCAACAGCTTTCGCCACTACGGGGGCATCGGCAGGCCCGAATTATCATTATTATGGCCCGCGTCTGTGGCACGTCTTAAGTTGTTTGGCTTTCAGCATTCGCCGTAGAGTAAAGGAAAACCACAGAAAAACCTTTACTCTGAAAGCAGGGCGTGAGACTCGAACTCACGCCCCCCAGTCTAATAGCCAAGCGCTCTACCGCTCGGCCACAGTCTGTATTACCGATTTTTAATGTACCCTAGGTCATATCTATACAAATTATTTATGTTGTATTTACATTTTCAATTTGAAACAGCGCCATCTATCCACAGACCGTTGAACTATTTTGCAATGCCAACAGACTAAAACTCCCCCAGAATGTTATTCTAGTTACGTTCACTAAAAAATAGCTCCCATCGTTATACGTGACATTTAATGTTGTTTTATAATATATTACAGTACACAATCATACGCCAGTAAGACCAAAAATCATTTCTATATTTGTGGTTTAGTTTTTTTTAACACTAAAATTTGCAAGTATAATTTGCATAAATATTGAAATTCTTTGTGGATGCAGTTGCGAAAGGACCTATTCAATCGAATGGTTGCTATAGTTTCACAATTTAAACAATAATTATTGTGTGGAGTAGAATACGGGAGCCTTAATGTAAAATAACCGCTGTCGCTAGCGGGAGAAATGTAATAAGCAACATATAACTTAATATAATAATTAATAACATTGTCGAAAGAATTATGGGCCTTGGTAATAATGTCCTTACATCCACGTCCGTTGCAGCCTAAATAACTATTAAGCAAATTGGTATTACTCTTACCCAAAGACGCAGTTACTATGTAATGCACAAATTGGTGCGTACCTGCAACAAAGAAATCAAATTACATTCAAATCACTACACAATAAATTGCTGTGAACAAATGTAAAAAAAACTCGATCGCTCTTTACCTATAAGTCTAGGAGCCGACCGTAAAAATTCCCGCCGATAAACTTACCGCATCAAATGTGCGTTTGTGTAAAATGTACAAATAATTTCAAAAAAGATGCGCGTTCGTACCTGAGCGAAACCTGTTCCAACCAACTCGTAATTCAAATTAATTTCTTAAAATTCATTTAAAAATATTAAAATTATCGTCAAATTATAAGATTTGTTGAGTTTATTGAAATAAATTTGGGTGCCTTACCAAGTCCTTCCCGATACCTTTAACAATATCGACTTCTAAGTTAAAACTGTCATCAAATTAGTACAGCAAGAAAATAATATACAGGATGTTCCATTAAATATATATATATAAAGTTGAGAGTTTAAAGTTTATATATACAGGGTGTTAGTAAATAAGTGCGACAAACTTCAGGGGGTGATTGTCCATGAAAAAAATAATGACAGTTTGCTATATAAACGCATGTCCGCAAATGCTTCGTTTTCTAAGATACCGGGGTGTTAAAGTTTTTCTTAAAAACTGACGATTAAATCTCGTCTGAGGGAGATCATTTTCAAAATTTTTTGTAGCTTTGCGCCTATTTGAAATTTTGTTAGTGTTATTTTCTGTTATTGTTTTAGTTTAAAGTTATTGTATTAAATGGTTCTTTAAAAAAATTGAGATCATTAAGATGTTTTATTTTTTTGCATAAAAACGGTGCCCCCTACAAAAAAAGGCGGACAGAGATTTTTTGTCACAAATTGAACGAGGAATTCCAAAATGATTTTTAATTTGAAATATCGCAGTGCGTACCATTTTTTCCTTTAAAAAAATTGATATCATTACCCGTATGTGCGCCAATGATGAACGTAAAATTCTTAATTGCAACGCAAAAAAATGCGCACTAACTACTTCTTAAAACCCACTAAATTTCATTTGCATACCTCGACCGGTTTTAGAGCAATAAATAAATCGTCAGTTTTTAAGAAAAACTTTAACACCCCGTATCTCAGAAAACGAAGCATTTGCGGACATACGTTTATATAGCAATCTGTAATTATTTTTTCATGCAGAATCACCACCTGAAGTTTGTCGCACTTATTTACTAACACCCACAGTATGCGCTACAGTTGAGTGCAATATCTTGTATAAATAAAAATAGATTTACATTGTAGAAAATGATGGAAAACAAGTTTTGAAAACAAAAACCTCAGAAAAAATTTTGGTTGCCAAAGATATCGGACAAGTCTTAGTAGGCACCCAAATGTATTTCAGTAAAACTCAATAAATCTTATAACTTGATTTAATATTTTATAGATCTTTTTAATGAATTTAAAAAAAGATAATAATAAAAAAATAAACTACGGGAGAGTTAGAACAGAGCGCTCAGACTCTCTAAAATTGTCTCTAAGAACATTTTGTATCTATTTCATGCTGTAAATTTATCGGCTGGAATTTTTACAGTTGTCTCGACTATGTTAATTTCGTTTATTGCGGCGTACTTTCTAAAGCATGAAAAATTTAGTTTCGAAAAAATGATTGATGAATTTAATGTCACGAATATGCAACCAGACTCGCACGAAAGATCTGTTGATTGCTTGCGGTTCAGTATTTTTCAGTCTTATTGTGTAATCTAAACAGTTTGCTTTTTTTATTCATCTTAACTTACATTTGACCCAATCATTACGGTCGAAACATTTCAATTATAACGTATTATTTATTATAATTATATTAATTGTTTAACCTTATACCACAATAGCAACATAATATTGACTTGTTCATAAATAATAGTTTTTTTATAAATTTTGCTGTAAGTACTGCTCACAAGTTTGCAATAATGCGGTAGGTATAGTGATAAGGGAAAACAACGACACGATTTATGTAACTAAAAACACATACACATGACAAAAGGCGATTGTAGTCAATTATCGTTGTGCTGTGCACACGCGCGGCAAAAATAATGCACCCTAAATTGATGTTTCGGTATATCTCAGAAACAACCCAATGGGCGTGTACAACCAGATCTAGCAGAAATCGCTAGCGCTAGCGGCGCCGTCGGACCGGCTGAACGGTTACACGAGAAGTATATTATCTCCGCTTGCAAGATGGCGACCGCTTAGTGCCAGCGCTTACCAAGCGCTAGCACCGCTTAGCTAGCGCTGGCCAGCGCCCGATGTGGTTGTACACACGCAATGAGTTTTATTCGGATTTGGGAAAATAAACTACATCAAAGTCTATTGGATAGTTTTTCAGTAATAAGGCCGCAAAAATGCACGATAAGTACAATCGCGAGCATAAAAAACTGGGACAGCAAAGTGAAATTAGGCACTTATATTCTCAACAATTTTAGTTGTGTAACATTTACTTTGACAGCATTTGTTAAGAGGCTAGTTCAGCCTAACTTCAGGTCTGTTCTGCTTAGCTCTGGTGGTCCCCTATTGGTCCAATTATTCAAACAGTTCAATGCTCCTGTGGGTTAATTATTGAATAATGATATCATATTATAAGATTACAACAATCTGAATTAACTATTCTAGTGCGCCACATCTCCATATTTATTATACCCATGCCCAATTTTAAACAATTGCTGCTCAAAGATAGACGTATAATTGGAGGACGGGTGATATCCTGATTTCAGGAATAACATTTCAATTATGTATTTTTGCGATGAGCCGCAGTAGTTCCACTTTATGTCTATGTACAATTTGAAAAAATCCAATAAATGAAAAGAAATAAAGCCACACCTTTGAAGAATCGGCGTCGTATTTTCCCAATTTTTCCATTCATGTTCCAGTCTGAACAGTGTGTCCATCTACGGTGTTCTCGAGAACTAGTCGTCATTAGACGAAGATAATAGTAATGGGTCTATCTCTATCTACCATATACCACAAAAAAAGGCTGTTACTCGCTAAAATTCACATTTATATTTACTAGGACAGATTTCGAGAGTTCTAACCTACAAATCCGATATAATCTGAAAATGTAGAAAACTTGGGGACACTGCACAAAGAAGTATTCTAATCGAAATTAGGAGATTACATAAAAATTCTACTATTATATCAGACATCAATCAGGTTTGTGCCTAAAGAAGTATACTATTGTTTTTTAAAATTTCCTTTTCAATTGTTAGGTTAGTTAGCAGAATATACATATAAACAGTGCTGTTTTATCCATTCTACTACCAGGGAATTCAAGCTCCAAGTATGGTATGATGCAGATAGCTCATTACGGGGTTTGTAATTGGATTCAAATCACATTACGAGTAATCAAAATCCTTACGTACTATTTTGTTGATCGAAGAAGATTTCTAGACAAGAGATGTGGTTACTAATTTTCATAATTTCCATGAACTGACAATAAAATTATCGAGGTATGCTGAAGATTACCGATTTTTTATCAAATTTTTTGGTAATATTACTGGAAGACGACTATAACATTATTATATGAGAAATGTATAATGGGACATAGTCGACTTGTCAACCACTGACTCCAGATGTTTTTCTTCTCAAGTGCAAAGTGTATGGAGAATTACGTTTAACACAACAAACCGCAGATAGTATTGCAATTAGCCCCGAAGAACCGAACAAGCATTACGACCTGTATGCGTGTGGTCTCATGATAGCGAGGATCAACATTTTTGTGATTTTGATATTATAATATAATATTAATAAAGCTATATAATATTATAAAGCTTATGTTGTCTAATTGTCTTTTAGAAATAATATATGAATTACAAATTGGTAAATAAAGAATAACTTATTAACTGTTTTGTTTTTCTTATACGTCATCAGATCCCTGTGCTGTGGATGTACATATGTATGTAATATCGACCCATGCAACAAAGACTATAGTAACTACATTTAGTTTGTTAGTTACGATAGTCATCGTTGCATGGGTCGATATGTATATGTTTTTCAGTAGCTAGGCATAAGTGTATTATCGGCTGAGAAATGAGTGCATAATCTATCGTACCAAGAGTAAGTAATCTGTGACCAAAGTTATTGGTACGGGGTTTGTTTTTTAGGAGGTATAAATGTATATGGGCGCATAATCTCAATACGCTTTCAAATATTCCACATATTCATAGTACGTGTGCGTGTATTCATAGTACGTGTGTTTTTGCATATATCACTTCATAAACCGTAGACAAATGTTGAAGTTATTTATCATATAAATATATGATAAATATCTCACATACTCCACATAGGTTATGTCACGGTCATGTCAACAATTTATCACAGTAATTTTTAGAGCTACCATGTTATGTTGGTAACGTTGTAAAATCACTAGACAGCCTGCTTACGTGTGCAAAAATAAATTGAAACAGCGTTAAAGACGTTAGATCATATAATGTTGACCGCACGTCGGCAAAGTCTATCTTGTTCCAAAGTAGCTTTAGCGAAAACGTCGACATCCCCACGCAAAGACCAATTCTCGACTGATTTCTCTAAACTTATCAAAAATAGCCAAGCCTCTGTCGATCAGCTGTTGGACCCGCCACTTAACGTATGAAGTCTAAACTTTGACAATATTTGTCAACCTACGAACAGGTTTCCTGTTTCAACAATTTTATTCTTCGCGGTATTCTTGCCTACAGTTAATTCAGTAGCAATTTCTCGAATGCTGATTCCATCATGCAGTCGAGTTTGAATTATTGCCTTCTTAAATTCATTCATTTGCGGCGTTTTTATTCTTACGTCAAAATTAAAGATAACTTTATCTGACATGTCAAACGTACTGACATAACATTACGAAGCCCAGTTTAGGTAGTGCAAATTTGAGTATCCCGTTTTTATGCTCGCGATAGTACATGATTTTTTACGACCGTACTTGCACATCGTACCACCTCGCTTTGCGTAACTTCAAGCATTATTTTGTCATTTTTCATCACACCTGTCAGCAGTCAATACACGCTGGCATATTGTTAAAATAAAGGCTGGTTTTCCTAGGAGCAGGTTTTTTTACGCAGCGTACAACTGAATAGAGGCATGTCAAGATTGTCAAGTATCAGCTATTTGGTTAAGGGATATTTGCGTGTTGTCAAAAGTGACAGTCGTCTGAGAAGACGTACGTCCAACGTTCAAGTCAATCTTTTCACATGTCGTAGAAAGAATGAATGCATGACAATCGCATCTTAACTAGCTCATGTCACTTTTGACAATATGAAACGAACTTTTGACATTTGGTATTTTGACATTACATTTTGCGGTCTGTACGCTTACGTTGTACGCTGCGTAAAAAACCTGCTCCTAGGAAAAGCAGCCTTAATATTTATGAAAAACGGCCAAGTGCAGGCCGAATGTAAAAGTAGGTATTTTGAAAATACGTAACATCAAATTGTTTAACTCTATTGAGATCAAAAGTAATTTAAAATTTATTATTGTATCAATGCTGATGAAGTAAAGTTATAATAGTATATTATTTGACGAGCACATAACTAAGGATATAAATCGCGAGCATGAAGTTTATACGCGAGCCGTAGGCGAGCGTGTAAACTTGCGAGCGATTTATATCCGTTGTGTGCGAGTCGAATACGACGTTTTATCTACAACTCACAAATTTCATTTTATATCAAATATTTTAAATGTATTTGTCACTGATGGAGAGGAGAACTGTCACATAACTGTCATCCACGTAGGTTTTGACAGACTTTGACACTAGCTTTGTATGATGATGACAGTTCGTTCAAATGGTGAAGTCATTATTTGAACGAACTGTCATTATTATACAACGCTAATATGTAATCATTGGCGTGTATCATGATGGGGATTATATAGTCATAGATACGTATGCAATGAACTTATTATATGCGAGTCGTAGATAAAGAAGTATCTATTATTATATTTGGGAGATTGTTGACCTACGTCAAACCATCTGTATAATTAATATTAATTTAAGCATTTTTGTGCATATGTTACAAATGTCAAATTAGATGGTTAAGGAGACCGGATAGATCGAAATGAAAAAAAAATCCTGTCGATTTATTTCTTGTTTTCATGAAGTTTAGACCTTTACCTAGCCCCTCACCATATATTAAGTCGATATTTTGAAAAATAACGACGCTACAATGACTTTTGCATCATAGCTCCCAGCAGTTGGGGATACCTCGAAAGGGTTAAGTTTTTCAATACAACCGTGCATACCGACGGTGAGATCTGGTTCTGTTACGACCCCCGCAACCCCACCAAACCGATCGGAGGGAAAATTTTACGGAATACTTTAAGCGCCTTTTTCTCGAACGTATGTTTTTCAAATCGGTGGACATGATAACCAGAAAGCTTATTAGCCGATTGTCAAGGAATTTACACACCATATGTTCCATTACTTTAATTTGAAAATAGGCCGGCCAGGTTTGTCTTTAATTGTTTCTTCTATTTTTTAGCATCGAATGAATGCGCAAAAACAGGATAGCAGTTTTCAGTTATATGGTCGCCATTTTGTTCTGTTCTTGAAATTAAAAAATGTATGCTTATCAGTTTGTAACTTTATATCTAAGCGGTAAAATAGCGTTTAATTTTTGTTTCAGACCAATCGTTTATCCGGAGGGGTGTCTACATTAAAAAAGGGCCTTCTTTGAACAGTTGCCATGGTGGAAATTTAGGATATTTCTTTCACAAAAAAAAATTGTATATAGATATACATAAAGATATGTAGATTCATATAAAAGAAAAAAATAGTGTAGTTGTAATATAATTACCAGAAAAAATAAACAAACTTATCGGCCGTTGTTTTTTGCTCGCTGATGTACCCGGTCCCCATAATAACTTTTAGCTGTTGACGATAGACCTACCGAGTTAGACATTTTAGGTAAGATGATTTATCGATCATTCGACCTATGTCAAGATCTACAGGTGTTCCATTTAAAATTCTTAAGTTATTTGACTTTTAGCATATTTCCAGTTATTCGGGATACGTCATATTAGAATCGTAAATCAATGGTAACTGTCGAAAAGTGCGGTATTTTTTCTATCCAAAATGAGTTCATTTGTTTCTTTATCCATGTTAGTTAAACCATAATGATTCTTTGAAAAATGCATGTTTTCGACTAAATAATAATTAGCCAAATTCACTCCCTTGGGTCCACTATACCTTGAAGAAAAATTCGATTAAACTAAGCAGAAACAACCTAAGAATGGAGACCAGATTACCGGACACTGCAGCTA
The DNA here is from genome assembly GCA_963966075.1 of Aphodius sticticus. NCBI lineage: Eukaryota > Metazoa > Arthropoda > Insecta > Coleoptera > Scarabaeidae > Aphodius > Aphodius sticticus. The sequence continues at coordinate 46,221,276 of OZ014509.1, read as the reverse complement.
CAGGTAGCAGCTGCACAACATAAAACTGAAAGAAGAACTTCTGTGCAGACTATGCAACGAAGAGGTAGGAATACGTCCCGCGACCTTATTCGAATGCCTAGCATTAACCCCCTGCAGGGAAGAAAACCTTGGGAGAGGAAACTCCACAACACACTTCTTCAAAGAAAATCTAATCGAGAAAGTGAGCCTCATAAGTCATAAACTGGACAAAGATCGTCGATTAACCACCTGAGCGACGGCAGTACCCTCAACTGGCGCCTAAATACAATAAGTAAAGGTTATTGTCAGAGCTTGGCAAAGTTAATCAGAAAGTTAACTTCGTTAATCATTAATCCGTTAACGAAAAAGTTAACTTCGTTAATCGATAGTCCGTTAATTTGTTACAAATGTAACGGAAGTTAACGTTAACCGTTAACTTTTTATTAAAAAAATATAGGTTATGTTGAGTGCCGATCTACCGGTGAGTATGCAACCCAAATAACTGCGGACCTTTCTTGTGGTTGCATATGTAAAAATTGCCTGAAACTTTTCAAACTAAGTACAGTGTACCGTGGGTACAGTGGTAACTAAAAGAACCACATTGCGAGATACAAAGATAAAAAGATCAACTAAAGCTACTTTTATATCTATACAGTTCAAACCTCCACTTTCAACAATGCACTTTTGAAAAATCGCATGCAATTTTATGACAATTTACACACCATTTACATCTGTGCAACTTTAATAAATCGCATGGCGTGAACATCAGTGATTTTTATTTTTTGATAGTTGCTTTGGTTTGGTAGCAAACATAACCTCCATGCTTTGCTAATAAATTATTGATTACGCTTTTCCTCCACACACAGTTTTTAAATCACAGCAAACAATAACAAATAACGAAATCTCTTTTTCTTTTTCTAAAAATCATTGAGACTGTGACTGGAGGTTACTTAAAATTTTTACCCGATAACTACTGGGTCCGCGAGTGAATACCCATCACGCGTGGTCTGTTATTATTGGGAGTACCTTCAACATTATTTTATTTAAATTCTAAACTCTATAAAAAAAAAGACTGACTGATGGCAGATAGGAGCCTGAATTGGCTTAAACACCATATATTTCCTGCGCAATAAGAAGAAGAAGACAAATAACGAAATGCGGAATAGGTTATGTTTCGCGTCTATACACAGTGGAGTCACCAACTTTTGGTTTTAGACAAAAATTGTTGCTATATACGCACGCACTTACATATTTAGAACTGACCGAACTGATCCTAATTCCATGTAACTTGGTAATTTTAAAATGTTTCATAGAGTAAAACAAAAAATCACTTTGGACTTGACGAATTTAATTGCGCCTTTGAATTGCACAGAATGAAGTAAAGGGGGCTTAAGACGGGCTTAAGGGGGTTGGAGTTGAAACAACTAAAAACAAAGCAACTCGCGCGCATGCTTTATATACGGACGCCACGTCACACAAAGTAGTACGTCACACATGTAAACAAAACCAAGTCCGAACTTGCACATAATGCCTATACAACCATTTGAAATATTTATTGATGATATTTCCGATTTAACGGACTTGAATTAACGGATGATGAATGTAGCGGAAGTTAGTCAGTCCGTTAATGGTTTTGAAAGTTAACTTAAAAGTTAATTCGTTAACGAAAAATTTAACTTTGTTAGTTAACGATTAACGTATTAACGCTTTTGTGCCCAGCATTGGTTATTGTCGTTTATCTAAATGACGTACGATGGCCTTAACATAGGCTATAGTAGCCCGTATTACCCTTTGTGTACAATAGCAAGACAAGTGAATTCTAGGGTCGATCTGCCTACTGTTTATATGAGAGCACACATCCAGCACGTATGGAAGCGGATGGATTCTATTTTTCTTCAGCAGGGCGAGATCAAAAGTTAGTTACGGGTTCTAATTTTAAAGCAAACACGATCTCTGATCGATCTCAATTAGAACGGACCCTGGCGCCATTAGTCTGTGGCCTGTGCGATATAACGTCCGATGATGTTCCGGACTGGGCGCAGAACTGATACTGCACCGGTAGTATATCGCTGTGCAAATATCGATTCGCGCAAGCATCGTATATCGGTTGAACGGTTCATTGTTCATAAATCGTCCAGAACGGACGGTCGTTGTTCAATGGGGCTCGATACACAAAACAGAAAAATCCCCAGATGATTTTGCACTATCAGTTACAGTATCAACATGAACATGGATTACCAATCCGGGGCACAAAAAAAGTTTGTAATCTTTAATCGATTTTAGTGATTTCTAATAAATTAAATCGCACAGCTTATTTAATCGGAATAACTAACGGGACGTTTTGGTGGTCTATGTTTTAGACACCCTGTGGATAAATTAAGATGCTTGATCCAGGCTACAAGTGTACTGTTGCAAAGCTATATCAATTCCCAACATTTCATTTTTGTATATAATTTTATATTTTTCTACTTTATATAATTACACTTCCCATATAAAATTCGTAGTATTGTTTTATAGAGATGTAATTTTGCTTGACCAGTAATTTTGGCCAGTAAATTAATATTTATATCTACGATTCACATATAATAAGTTCATTGCATGCATACCTATGAGTATATACTATACCGGGTGATTCAATTTCGAGGCTCACCATGGGGATCTCGCTTATTAGAGGAGATAGAGGCTATGTTTAAATTTGGCAAAGTTTCGTATTTTTGTGCTGATCAATTATCTGAAAAGAAATTTTAGCTATCATTTTTCAAAGATTTAAAGATATCCGCAAAAAACTGAATTGTTAAGATATCGTTTTTAATTTTTTATTCAAAACCAAATGTAGCTAGACATTTGAAACAAAAACATTTTTAGCGACTTTTTAACAAGGAATGCAGTGTTATTTTTTAATTTGAAATAACATCAAAGATGGCGGCGTAACCATGGCCAACTTTTGTTTTTCTTATGGGCGCCATGTTGAATTTTGGCATTTTCCGATAGTCGTACTTTTTCGCATTTCCGCAATGTATAACATGTTGGCATTATTTTTTAAAACAATGCTTTAATAATAAAAAAACTTTCTTCTTTTTCTCGTTGTTTGTCGTGCTTATCAGGTACCCAACTGGCTTGGTTACAGACCGCTGGCGCCGGACTGACCAGAGTGATTTGGATTAAAAACATTCAGATTGTAAAAGAAGCTAGTTTATGCAACAAACAGTTTATTTTTTAAGTAAATCTTCAAATTGGTCGCTATTTTCTTAAAGGCATAAAACCGAGCCAGCTTTTCGACATGTTGTTATGCTCTTCTAACTGTTCTTCCCACAATAGCATTGACCGCATTTGTTATTCGATCCCGCAGATCCTCGATATTTCTGCGAGTATCGTGATAAAGTTCGTCGTTCACAGTTCCCATAGAAAATAGTCCAGAGGACTTAAATCAGGGGATCTAGCAGGACATTCCACCACCCCACCATTACCAATGCAGCGATTTGGAAATTGTTGATTCAAATAATTTCGTACAAATTAGAGGCTACTTCCCGCGTAGAAATCCGAGGATCGTCATTTATCTAAAAACCAGTAGTTGACAGATTGCAAATTATGGTAATCTAACGTTTACTATTTCCAAAATATCTCTTTGATCGTTTTCAACATTTCTATGAAGATTATAAGAATTGCGGGGTTAACTAAACGATCCATGCTTCGCTAAATTTCTATCCAATGTTAGGAATTTTGTACGATTTGGCATTTCTATGAGAACAATAATAAACCCTTATCATGTCACGCTGTTCGTTATTGCTAAACGGCATTTTACATCCACAATCAACCACAATTAAGATTTATTTGGTTAAATGGCAAACCCAACGCTGAGCGCGCCGCTTGATCCAAGTGCATTCTGTTGACGTTGCTTGGCAACGAGTCCGGCGGTCTGTAACTAAGCTGCAGTTATCTGAAGGTTTTTTTTATTATTACACCATTATTTTTTAAAATAATGGTGTAATAATAAAAAAAACCTTTAAAAAAACATGTTATACATTGCGGAAATGAGAAAAGACACGACTATCGGAAAATGCCAAAATTCAACATGGCGCCCATAAGAAAAATAAAAGTTGGCCATGGTTACGCCGCCATCTTTGATGTTATTTCTAATTAAAAAATGACACTGCATTCCATGTTAAAAAGTAGCTTGTAGAATGTTTTTGTTTCAAATGTCTAGCGACATTTGGTTTTAAATAAAAAAAAATCTTATGTGGCCAGGCACATGACTTTATCATACTATATATAAAATTAATAGTTTAGCTGCATGAGATTCTATTTGATCGAGATCGGCTATGTCTGCATTAAAATAAAACTAGTAGAACTAGACAGATATGTCGAATAAAGCTGCGGTCGGATATTGTACTCCGCTGACACAGGGTACACTGTCCAAATGACACTTACGTGTTATTGGGTGTAAAAAGTGTACGGTATACTATATCCGAACGCAGCTTATATTGACAGTAGGTTGTCAAAACATTTTCGTTTGACACTACGTACTGTCATTAGAATCATATCTGACATATAATCTGATATATCCTGGCTACTAGTTTTAAAGGAGTACGACCGATCTCGATGAAATAGAATTTGCTCATGCAGCTAAACTGTTGATTGTACCAAAAAATGTCATTGTCATAAATTATTCAGAATTTCATCTTCTTTAATTTATTATTTAACTATTTCGACGAAATTCCAGAAATGGCGGCTTACACACACACACGCACACACGCACGCACGCACGCACGCACGCACGCACGCACGCACGCGCACGCACGCACACACACACACACACACACACACACACACACACACACACACACACACACACACACACACACACGCACGCACGCACGCACGCACGCACACACACACACACACACACACACACACACACACACACACACACACACACACACACACGCACACACACACCCACACACACACACACACACACACGCACACACACACCCACGCACGCACACACACACACACACACACACACACACACACACACACACACACACACACACACACACACACACGCACCCACACACACACACACACACACACACACACACACACACACACACACACACACACACACACACACACACACACACACACACACACACCCACGCACGCACGCACGCACGCACGCGCACACGCACACGCACACGCACACGCACACGCACACGCACACACACACACACACACACACACACACAGACATTTTTTTGATATCTTCAAAGTGAAAATGATAGCTTAAATTTCTTTTGAGATAATATATGACCAACACAAAAATACGAAACTTGGCCAAATTTAAACATAGGCTCTATCTCCTCTAATAAGCGAGATCCCCATGGTGAGCCTCGAAATTGAATCACCCGGTATAATCCCTACCACCTACCTCGCATATTTACATGCCCGCCGACGGCTCGCGTATAATCTTCATGCTTGCGATTTATATTATGTACTTTTATTTTTAACTATTTATATATTATATTATTTATAACTATGTACTCGACAAATAATAGCATACTATTTCGCCACGATTAAATGCAACATCCTGAATATATAAAAATGATTTTCAATTGTAGAAAATGATGAGCCAAACAACTTTTGTTTAAAATATGTTTTCTATCGCTAGGTAACGGAAATATTGGCCACTACGATACATATACATGCATATATAGTTGTAAAAATCTGATGTGGCCAGGCACATGACTTTATCATACTATACCTATATACATATATAAAATTAATAGTTTACCTGCATGAGCAAATTCTCTGTGATCGAGATCGGTGGTGTCTGCATTAAAATAAAACGAGTTAGCCAGGATTTGACAGATATTTTGATGCTATTGAACCCCCTTCCGATTTGAGCTGGATACGACCATGAGGAGACCTGTATATATTTTTTTGGGATTCCCAAACAATGGAAATAATCCCAAAATAGACATGATGTCACTTGAGAATAATAGTTGGCCAGACCGCTTAAAACAAATAATTCTAGGCGAATTGCAAAAAAAAATTGTTTAAAGAAATTTCATTTGTTTAAACCAATGTGGGTTTATTAGATAATATAGGCTAGATATCTCGAACATGAAATTTATGAGTTAATTTCACAAAAAAAACTGACTACCATAATAAGAAAAAAAGTTGAAAAGGAATTATAATTGATTTATTAACCAACAGGAAAAAATTTTTTTAATGAATAATGTCTCTCTAAGATAATAAACTGCCATTTCGAACTCAGAAAACAGAATTCAGAAGATTTTTGAAAAAAATTTGTCAAATTCTTCCTTGGAAGGTCCTCTACAAGTCCTATGACTTTAACATAAGTTTTCCCAAACCCCGAACAATTATTCGAAAAATACCAAGAAATGGTTTTTTCCCCATGTAAATTTGAGGCCTCGATAGGCAACCATCCGAAATTTCGAAAAAAAAATACGTGTCCACTTTTTTTTTATTTGGAAACAATTTGGAGGGGATCGTTGCTTTCTAAATAAAAGTAACCACCCTAATGTCCATAAGGGAAAGAGTGTAATACTTAAACACAATACGTACCAAAAAACGCAAGGGGGCAGCTACCCCACTTCCCCCCCCCCCTGGATTTGCCCATGGGAGACCCTACTGTACAAAGAAATTTCTACCATACCAGTTTAACGCATTTAAAGTTTAAACAAAACTAGATAATTTGACACGGGCAGCGTTGGTCATATTATTTCAGATGTCGGGATAGAGAAATGGAAGGTAAATACATCGATGGCGCAACCCTCGAGCTCAATACCATTTTACAGAAATGTAGATTCCGGGAAAAATCCGCTTGTAACGACCGGCAGTTATTGAAACTCCAATAAGGGAGATTTATATTGTAAATATACTGTTATTTGCCTGGCATCAAAATGCGGAACGAGGTTTCATATCCGCTGAATAAATAAGGTGCAATATTATGTCCGTGCCATGTTTACAGGAGATACTTCTCTTTTTAAAACATAATAATACATGTGATAGAACTTCGCATTTCGTATTCCAGTGTGAACTCGTAAACTCGTATACTCGTGACGTCACAATTCCAGTGAGTTCGGTGACAACTGTATCAGCTTAGTGATAGTTTAATTTTGCGTTTATGTTGTATGTACCCTTATAGTGAGTAAGAAATATATAATAATAGAGGATATCAATAGAGCAAACACTTTTAGAACCAAAAAATAAAGCTGTTGCTCAACCCCATTTGAAGTCATCCAAAGGAATATGTACCAACATCTAAGAATGCAAGTGGCATTTATCATCTTCTTGAGCTACAGATCTCATTGCAGAATAACCTATGGTCTACGCCCTACGGGTATGAGGTGCGTCTTTTCATACATACGTTGACCATATTTAATAACAGAGAAGAGCGATAAGAACAATTGAACAGGCCGACCAAACGACAAACTGCAGACAGCTGTTTAAAAAGCACAAAGTCAAAACTTCTACAAGCTAGAGAAGAGCTCCCTGCTTAGACACGAAGAAGTGAGGCCACTTAACGGAGTCTCAGGAACGCTGAAAATATTAGAAATATTACAACCATGACTACATCATCAGCTTAATAAGCTTCCAAAGAACTGGCTAGGGAGAGTTTCTATGGGATTGAAGAATTTTAAACCTATATGAAAAATAACCATCAGTCTCTTGGCAGAAAGAAATATTTTGCTTTGCAATACTTTAAGGTTTCATTATACATACTTGGTATTTAACAAATAAAGAGATATTATTATTACATATGCACAAAAATACTATTAGAGCCAGTATTGGGGTACTTATTGCAACAGGAATGACTTAATCTGCCCCTTATGAGGGCCGCGGCAAAGAAGGTGGCAGAAAATGTACCCAAAAGTATCTGACTTTGAGCAAAACATCCACAAACTTGATAAAGCATGTAAACTGATCTCACTTAGATTTAAAATATTGGCTCAAATGACAAAACAAATCTCTAAAATCTCTTCATCTAATTTGACGGAAGGTCAGGCTTTAGAGAAGCAAAATTTACCCTATCAGAAAAATTAAGTCATATCGTGTTAATGTTTTGTTTGGTTCATTTAGTAACGAACAATTTTTACTACCCTTTTTTGTTAGTCTTTTATTGCAAATTATTTGTTGGTTAACTGCAACATTTTACTTAGACATAAGAGTAACCGCACTTATACCGCACACGGCTGACAATTATTGCTATAGAGTTATATTTAGGTTATGAAAGTATACACCAAGTCTACAGTCACTTGACATAAAGGCTCCTACACACACGGCTGTCACAAGTCAAGTAGCAACTTACTACTTAACAGTTATTTACCTACAAAGTGTCCTAAAAAGTGACTAAATTGCAATGTTCACACACTACTTGACTTGCAACTTAGCCATGTGTGTGGGACCCTTAAAGTGGAACTAACTTGAACTAATTATTTGTATTCTCTCCCGGTGAATCAGAAATCTAACAAATTATGACGACATCCACTTACTACAGGTAACCGTATCAACATATCGATATGCGTTAACCGTGATGATACGTGGTATTGCAGCTAGGCCTTCGATATCTACTTTAACATACCGAGTAAACGCTTTCAGTACCCAAGAGCCATGGAAGTAGTTTTGTCATATCGTGGCGCAAATGCAGAATGGCGCTCCGTAGGTAAAATATGAATGACGACGCATTTTGCACTCCCGTCTGAGATTTATGTTACGATATGGTACACACAACGGTCGTTATAATTTGTTTTTTCTTTTAAAAAAATCATTTTTTAAACGACTAGTAAAACATGTTTAAAAACACAAAATTGTGATATTTACTAACATTCCATATACCAAATACCATCATACAAGTTCTTCACACTCGGTTCTTTTTTCGCTAATATAGGATATTGCAGACTGGCATGGTACATATTCCACGCACACTACATACACCACTGTTTCTCTGGTCTAAAAGCCGCCACTGAGAGCCTTTTCAGACGAGGACGGCGACGGCACGGTTTTCGCCGTCCACGGGTCGAAGTGTATGAGATTAAATGGAGCCTTTCACACGTACCGCGCCGTGCCGTTTGAAATCCGTGTGTGTGAAAAGCTACACAACGGCAGTGGACGGCGAAAACCGTGCCGTCGCCGTCCTCGTCTGAAAAGGCTCTGACGGTACTGCGCCGCAGTACGATTTTGTCATTCCATCTTCGTTTCGTCGGCAACGAAATTCATTCCATCTTCGTCGAATCGTACTGCGCCGCAGTACCGTCAGTGGCGGGCCTTAAAGCATCGTTTAAACAGGGCAAGTTTAATGGCGGAAAGCTCTGCCCGCCACTAAATTTGCCATGCCTAAACTATAGGAAAGTACTTGTCACTACTAAAGTTGACATGTCTAAACAGGAGTAAAGTACTTGCCGTCACGTAGAAAGTTTACTTACATATATTAAACATTAAATTATCCAATATAAAATATTAAACTAATTGTTTTTTTTCGCTTCATAGTTTTAACGTTAAAGGTATCAGTTGACCTTTTTTTTATTACTTTATCACACGTAGTATGTAAAGTATTGTAATCGTGCCAAAAAATTTTTTTTAGATTTTAGCGGAAATATATCGTTTTGGGTCCCCTGAACATTTTTGACCAAGATACAAAAAAATGTCTGTGTGTGTGTGTGTGTGTGTGTGTGTGTGTGTGTGTGTATCTGTACCCGTTTTTGTGGCGACGATTCCGGCGAAACTACTAAAGGTATCGGGACGAAATTTCATAGTTTCATAACCAAATTTACAACTGAAAAGGTTTCTGTTGAAAAGGGTCCAAAGGCACTGGAGGTTTAGTCTGAGCATTTTTCAAAGATTTTGCAAATAAGCCGCCATTTCTGGAATTTCGTGGAAATAGCTAAATAATAAATTAAAGTAGAGGAAATTCTGAAGAATTTATGACTATGACATTTTTTGGTAAAATTAATAGTTTAGCTGCATGGGCAAATTCTATTTCATGGAGATCGCTCGTACTGTATTGAAACTAGTTAGCCAGGATTTGTCAGATATTTTGATTCTAATGACTGTAGGTACTGTCAAACGCTGATGTTTTGACAATACCTACTGTCAATATAATCAAAATATCTGTCTAGTTCTAGTAGTTTTATTTTAATGCAGACATGGCCGATCTCGATCAAATAGAATCTCATGCAGCTAAACTATTAATTTTATATACCTATGGGATGATAAAGTCATGTGCCTGGCCACATCAGATTTTTTTTATAACATGCAATTTAACAGATGTTACTTGTTTTCGAAAAGTTCTTGTCCCGGACAGCCGGACACAATGAATAAAAATCCACTTATATGGGTCAAACCCGGAAAGATGGCAACACTGTTTGCATTGCACGGACAACCACACGGGTCTGCAAGAGTATCTCAGCAGCAACATATCGTTTCAATATGTTAAAAAACTGGAGAGATTATTTCACAAAAACAAATTAAAATGGTGTATATCCAGTCCCAAGCGCGCAGCGCCGCTTCTGCGACCGACGCCGACGCGACGTCTTGAAAACAATTTTGACCGGCCGGCAGAGGTGAATTTACGTGTTGCGGTTATCGCTACGAGGCGCGGCGCGGCGCTCAGGCTGCGATGACAACGACGCCGACGGTGCGATAACGGCAACTCTCCGAATAAATACAAACCATGTCCCACATGTCCTGTTTCAAAACGCAACACAGACTTATTTTAAATTTCACATTCTATCTCTACTATCGGATTTGGAAAATAAAAACTTCCTCAATTAATGTGTACTTATATATGTATGGGATTGATAAACGTTTTTTTGTATTTTTCTTACGAATTGAAACGAGACATACGGTGTGTATATTGTCCTGACCACGGCACGGAGTTTATAATTGATGCATCCTAATTATAAACGCGAGAGTTTGTGACGCAAACACACACTTCAGTTACTACTTAGTACTAGAGATGGGTATCGGTGTATGTTTTTTTACGATAATCTGCATCTCGATGTTTCAGTTCCCATGTTATATGGACCTTGACGGAATAATGTCGGGCGTACTGTGTGGGCCGTAAACTGTATTCTTCGGTTCAATAGTTCATACCGCATATATAGGGTTGCCATATTTTTTTGGTGGCAATGTCGGGGCTTTAGTAACCGGGGGAATATGCAGTATGATTTATGTCTTAAAATTAAAGCCACAAGCTTTTTAAATTCATCTTAGCAACCTTAGTTAATATAAACAAAAATATCATAAAAATAAATGATACATCATTTTCAAGAGGAGGGATGATGGTATATTACAAAATAAAAGAGTTACATAATAATCAGTCCAAGTGCGTATCCCTAAACTAGGAAATATCAGTCACGTTATGTTGACGCGCGTATGTCAATCTCTATCCAGCATAAAACGTTTTTCCATAAATCTATCTCTTATGGCAGTGTTTCTTAACCGGTGATCAGCGGAGCACTACGAGCGGAGCTGACCTATGCGCTTGACGTGAGCGGGTGAAGCACAGCGGGCAGTGGCATAGCGTGGGTGTCAGCCGCCCGGGCGGAGGAAAATTTCGCCGCCCTCTTATCATTTCAATTTAAAATACTAAAAATATACAGTAATTCCAAAGAACTATTATATTGTGTATTGCTCGGTTTACAAATGTTGATGTTACATAATTTTCGATTAAATTCAATTTTGAAAAACTCCTCTCACAGCTGGCATTGCTTATGGCAATTGTAAGAAATATTCGGAGCATAATAATAATATTGGGCAGATCTTCCACAGGGTTTTTATGTTTAAAACAGTTTGTTTTAAAAGAGTGTTATGTTTTAAACAAATATTTTGTTTTAAACTATTGTTTTAAATGTTGTCTTTTAAACATTTTTTAAATTACCGAAATTTGAACATTTTTTGTCGTTCTTCATAAAATATAGTAATAAAATATCAGTGAAAAGACGTCGATTAAAATGCCTACAAATAAAATAATTGCGTGATTTAGAACATGTTTCAAACAAGTTTTATTTTCTGTTTAAAACATGTTTTTTGTGTGATTTAAAACATGTTTTATTTCATGTTTAAAACATTTTTTTGTGCACGCATGCACGCACGCACCCACGCACCAATAAAATAAAAACGAGGTGTAAAATTATACACTAATTACTGAAAAAATACGGAACACATTTTTATTTAAATTTCAATCATATCAATTAAATATGACAGAGTGCGTAACTAATAGGTTTGTTCTAGCAGCAGTCAAAACAATTAGGTATTCTTCTACGCATACGCAATGGAGGTTTTCGAAGGGTAAAACCCCCATTTCGCATGCGCAAGAGAAAGAATAAGTGCTTTATGCACTTATTTTGGTGCTGCTCGAACAAACCTAATGCAATGAAAATATCACCCTTTAGGTGAATTTTGTAATGTGAATTTACGGCCATTTTTATTCTACTATATAGACGAATAGAGTATTTTGGCGTCACATTTACAAAATTCACCTGGTTTTGATGCGGTGGCGTGTTTGTTCCAGCCAATAATTTCCTTTGTTCATTGCAACAGGTGATTTGATTATACTGTAAGTGTAATGAACTAATGATACACTCTTGCTATTGATCGATATAATATGTACCTTATAGAACACGTAAAGATACTATAATTTGTTAAAGAGAGTTGCCTAACTAAGAACTTTAAAGTCAACTGTACTCAAATGGTGAACAAAATAGTATAAATCTATTAATAGTGAGAGCGATGACTACTGACATCGAAACGATAGTGATTTAAAATTACGAGTATAGGTACTTAATAGCTAATGAAAATTTACGTTTACTTATTCTTCTGATTGAAGTTTCCATATAAATTATTTACAAAGTATTATTACGAGAGGGTTCCTTATGTTTTTGTTAAGTTATTGCTATTATCAAACACAAATTAAGTTTGTAAATGAAAGATAGTGTCTGATTTTAAAGCAATTTTGTAATATTGTACATACAGGGATACCCAAAGTTACCTAAATAATTCTCCAACCGTAAGAAATTAAACAAAAAATTAAAAGTTTTTTGGCTTTAAACAAGCTATCGTCTAAATATATTTTTAATATACAGGGTTTTATTATGGAAATTTCGTAACATTTTCTTTTTTTTTAAATAGAACACCCCCTATATATTTGTACATTTTTTAATTCTAAGATTAATTCTAAGATTTTTTTATAGGAATCATTTCTTTATAAAATTCATCATTTTCAAATTATAAGCTATTAACCAAAAATAGTAAAATCACCTGAACACCTAAATAATTATCCAACCGCAAAAACTTTCACTAAAAATAGTTTATAACAAGTTTACATTTACACATTGTCTAGGCAATTTATATAATAAAAAAGGCTCATTCGCCCAAGTAAATTGATTTCAGAATGAAACTACTGCCATCTGGAGAAAAAACAAGAACAAACATAGCATAACATCCCAAATACGACAGTGGTTGGTGGCTGAATTGTTTCGACGTGGTTTCGATCTTTAAAAAGTGAATAAAAAGAGCTGCCATGTATGGCAAAAATCTTGTGGATTTAAATACCATTATTTAATAATGGAATCAACGATTTGTAGGTTATCCGAGGTTATCCAATAGCAGCAACGGGTGAAATATAATGAAAAAAGGATTTTATGGAAAATTATAAGCGTCTAGAGCAGCGTTTCTTAATCGGGGTTCAGGTCCGTGATATATCATTAGGGGTGCGCGGAAATAGTAAGAAATAGCAGTGGCGGTTGTTGGTTCAAGGCCACATAATATATTGACTTTCAGTGACAAAATACTTTAAATTATTTGTTACATATTATCGTTTTTATTATTGCCCTTATGTACTAAGGGCATTACACGGATGTTTATGCCCCGAGGGTGACCGTTTAAGAAGCTCGAGCGCCGTAATGCCCGTGGTATATACAAAATTTTATGTCCTACAATGGTTTTGTTCCTTCAATTTGACTATTAATAAATATTTTGACGTAATCAAGTGACATGCGTATCTACGGAGTTGAATAACAATACAAACAATTCGGAGTTGAGTGACAATACATTAATTGTCAAACAGAATAACCTTAATGGCCAATAATTGACATACAATTCGGAGTTGAGTGACAATACAGACAATTAATTCTCAAACAGATAACCTTAATCGCCAATAATTGACATTGACGATTTAAAATTTACAATTTGAATGACAAATATTTGATATATTTGACATATAACCATGGGCAACACTTAATACCCGCGCGGGTGTAATTCCTGTGAAATTACACCATTTTCACAGCAATGGGGTATTCCGGTGTTTTTGAAATTGTCATTTTTTACAAAGTATGGGTGCTACTGTTTGCTACTTCACAAGTAAAATATCAAACATTGTTCTAAATTAAGAGAAATCGTTGTTTGAAGTTTGAATTAGGATTGGTCTTTGTGACGTCACAAAGACCGCTCAAAGTGAGAGACTTGACAACGTTGCTATATCTAGGGTGCACGTAGTAAATTTTTGTCTTCTGTTGTGTCAACGTTTAGAATCGCTCGTTTGTTGACACCTGCTTTGGTTATTGAGGTTATATCAAACACTTGTTCAAAATGTATAAACTCCAACGCCGACATTGTTCTGTGCCGGGCTATAACAGCAGTAGAACAGTAACTTCTGATAAGATTTTCTTTACATTGCCGACTAGCGAGATGAGAGATGTTTGGCTTCAAGTTTCAATGATCAAATCATCTCTCAAAAAAGGTACCTTTATTCGTTGTCAAACAACAGGGTCGCCAACCGTCAACTTGGCCGATCAGCTGTTCGAGAGCTGTCCGCTGTTGCCACCGCTACTAGGGATCGGTAATCATCGTGTATTTCCGAGGGTGGTCGGTGAATTCAAACGAAATGCACTTTTAATTGCAATTATCTTATAGAAAAACTAAATCAAAAAGCTCATAGCTTAACTATATGAATCCTCATAAATTGTACAATAGGTTAAACCGAATATCTGCTTAAATTTTGACATGACCGGAATACTCTATTTTACTGGATACTTTTGCAAATTCACAGGAAAAGTACGGTAATTTCAACGGTAACATGGATATAAAAACAAAACTCATTTACTTTTTTTTTCGGGTTTGAAACTTTTTACTCACAATGACATTTACTTCCCACAAAAAATGTGGGATAAAACTAGCTAGTTGAAGTTCCGTCGGGTTCAACCCTATTTCATAATAGGGTTCCGGAAGGGTAGAAACGTTGCGAAACGCTGGTCTATAACAATAGATTGAACCGTCTCAACAGATTGTGTTACTCCTAATTTGTCTCCATATTTAAACCTCCGAAATTTACCGTGGTAGGATACATTCACTTTGTCTCAACGTTTGTACCGCTCTTAAAAAGGCGTGGCAGGTATAGACTTATATCTGTTAGATCAGCATTGAAAACTAAATCAATTTAGCAATGTTCGTCTGTCTGTTTGTCTGTGTACACGATAACCGCCGCAATTTAATTTTTTTTCGATCTAAAATTTGGTTCACTATACTTCTCTTAAAAAATAAAAACTAGTTTGTGAATAGGCAAAATCCGGTAGAAACCACGCCTACCTCCCATACAAAGTGACGTGACTTAGAGTGGGGTATTTTAACTTCTAATAATGGTATTCTAAAAAACGAAAAGTTTTCGATCTTAAGAATAAGGCAATAATTCGTTTTCAAATAAAAAATTAGGTCATAATACTACATAATAATTAAATAGCATTTTCTTGCCCACCGTGTATATTAACACATATTATGTTTGTCTGTGATACGTCGTAAAATGATGACGAATCTGCACTATTGTCATGGTTCAACAATATAATGCAATAGATATGATACGCTGACATGATTGTTAAAATACTTTACATAATCGCCTACAAATGAATATCCATTGTTTTAATGCTTCTGGATATAAAATAACATGCAACGCCCTATGCAGGTTGTAAACAACACAATCGGGTTATAAACTAGAGATAACAAACCTTTTTCACACAATCCAAGACTTACATACCCGTATTATCGCTATAGCAGACCGTTAGTATAATTTATTATGAACAATAAAATAAATGTTGACTTAGTCATTAAAACGAACAAGTTAATTGTTTATGCTAACTTATTCGAAATATTTGAACGTGCGCGTTGTATGCAGAAAAATATTATTGATATTGTATTGATGATATGGCTATCATTATAGATTTAAACAGATGGAACACGCCCGTTCTCGTTCCACAATATAGCTGTTCGATAACTTCCGGCAGTCAAACAATATCTCACTTTGGTAGCCGGGAACGCGGTGAAACTTTAACAGTCAATTTAGAGTTGAGTTGACAATTACTTGGGAACTCGGCGCCGTTATTAGATTTTCTAGTTCTACCTCACTCAGCTTTCCGAACACAGCGGGCTTCGCTAGCCGGCAGTTTGTGCAGAAATAACTGAGATCATACCCGCCAAACTTTTACAGTGGAAAATTGGCAAAACTTGCGCAACACAACGCACAACTTCCTAACAATTTAATAAAGTTATAAATTATTTCTGAATTAACTTTCATTGACGCCAAATTATGATCGCAAAGTTTCAGTTTTATTTTTTATTCTTTAGCAAGATGAGTTGCTGTTTATGATTAGAGTTGCCATATGGTATTCCTTTTTCATTGAATTTAACTGTCCTCCATTCACCTTAGAAAAGTCCTGCAGTGTAGTAATAATCAGTTACTTGGTCAGATTATTTAGTAGTACCTATACATTAGATATTAGATGAAAGACAGAGAACAACAACACAGAGGAAAATAAGATTTTCGAAAGAAGTGAGTTGAATACGTAAAAGAATGGAGATTTATGCCATATTTGCGAATTTATACAACGTCCCGGTTTACCGGGACATGTCCCCTTTTGAACTAATTTGTCCCGGTCGACCTGTTAAACAGCCCGGTTACTTGACAACTCTATAAGAAATCATCACACTTGCACATTCGTTGCTTTTCGTTTGTTTACCTTCCCCACCTTGTCTACTCTCCGTGAGATGCTACTCTCTGTCAAAACAACAAATTGCGGTCAAAGAGCACAAGGATAGTTCTTGGAAATACACAAAAAAGGACTTGAAGGGGAACGACCAGCCAAAATAATCACAACCTTGTTTAATCTGCAACGTTTCGACTCTTTATTAGAATCTTCATCAGGCAACAAATTACTAAAAGAAATTGAAAAGCAATCAGTGATATAGATTTTATACAATTGAACAATTTAAGATTTAATTTACTTACTAAGGTTTTGCAATAAGTACAGTTACTAGCAGCTAATATTGTACAGTTGTAATAAATTTAATCTTAAATTGTTCAATTGTGTAAAATCTATATCACTGATTACTTTTCAATTTCTTTTAGTAATTTGTTGCCTGATGAAGATTCTAATAAAGAGTCGAAACGTTGCAAATTATTCATGGTTGTGGTTATTTTTGGTGGTCGTTCCCCTTCAAATCCTTTTTTGTGTCAACAAGTCGACCGAGACTTCTTGTCTGCTTGGAAATACAAACTTAAAAGGAATTTGATCAAATAAAAACGATTTTCGGTATACGTATTTGATTGTATGATTGTATCTTTTAATGTAGAAATCGACCAATACTACAAAACGGCTATTGAATATTTACAAGTGTAGTCGTCATTTATCAAAATTTGGCATGTTTTCACAACCCTTTCACAACCCTTCACAACCCTTTTGCCGCATGGCCCGGTCGCCGCCTGGACAAATATGGCAACCCTATGTCATTGCGTTGTGAAGATTTAATTGCCCTGCAAACCAATGTAATAAAATAGTTCATATATTCTATCGCGCAAGGTTTTCGAAAAAAAAGTGGGGTAAATATGTAAAAAACGTGATTTTGATAATTTTTCCAATTTATACCACCTCAACCCATTGTGCTGGAAACCTGAAAATGGTCGCAATTCAATCTGCTTCCTGAATCCTAAAAGCTTGCTCACAAATGTTGAAGCATGTACATCGATTCAGATTCGTATTAAGCGCAAATAAATCAATCGAAAACGCCTATTCGAATTCCATAAACAAACAAGTTATCAATACTACCCTAATTTTCAACTGTCTTTTACTCGGACATAAAGGCCATAAATCTTGCAAATTACCTTTAAAAGAATTAACAGATCTATCAATACCAGTACAAAAAAAATATGGGGTTGCCATTTAAAAAAAAAAGGCCGATGTCGATAAGTCGAAAACAATTGAATTGTTATTTAGGTATTTGTTATTTATTTATTATATTTTTATGTAGGGTGAGCCATTTGAATTAATTAATAAGGTCGGATATCATTGAAAGTACGCGCTATCTAGTGCTTATTTATTTTAGGGCACAATATGAATCAAATATTGCTAATTATAACATGTGTATGTAACATATTCATATTTGTTCCATATGCTAATACATCCAAGGGGACAATCAAATTATTAAATCTAATGCACAAAGGATTTATTTTATTGCACATATCTAGTTCAACAATGCACGCTTAAATCGCACCCTTATTATAACAGCATTCTAATGATTATTAATTAAATAAATTAAATAAAAACAATTGATATGTTAATGAATTAATGCATGAGCTTAAAAAAGGTGAAAATGAAGGGAGCTAGCAACACAATCGATCCTATAAAATACAAAAATAACTGTTTTCGGTACAATGCAATATTTCGAATAAGTTTGCAACCGTAAAAAAAGAATTTGCGACTAAGCTGTAGATGAGTGGATAGCATTCCGTAAACATTGAATCAAGGAAACCAATAAATACTTAATTCGAATGTCCGACATAAAAGGTAAATAAATTTCCGCAAACTTTCTACATGATTTCAAACGTTGCTGGATGTATATCGTCTAAACATAGATTGCGCACACCGAGTGAAAAAAATTCTGGGTACCTAAAAAAATCGCAGAACAAAGTCATACCGCCAGTCTTATACTATAAAATTCGGCTGTTATTAATAACAGCGTAAACAGAATACAGCCCAGCACTTCTTTAAATTTGTATTGTATTCCAGGTGTAGTCTACCATACGAAGAACCGTAGGGCATTAGCTCATTTGCTAAAATGAGAAGATTACCACTAGCCAACAATCACGTTTTTCACAGATGTTCACGCTCGGGAAAACTTAGCATTTTTTAAATGCGGACACTGTGCACCACGCATTATGCAATGTCAATACTTCCATATGTGATCGCTAAAAATACGATCATCCATTAGCTTCGTACAATTGAAGTCTATGGCCAATGAAATTTATCTCCTAGGGTCTAAACTAAAACAATATACAATTCCTATTTTTTTTTAAATTAAAAATACACATGCAATTGCAAAATACCTACAAAATGTGTATTCATTAGACCAACATAAAATTCTTAATAAACGTTTATTTTCTGTTGTGACGTGACAACAACACACCTACATTAAATTTATTATAACTACACATGATTAAAATTCGATAATTAATTATTTTGATTAAATCAATGACTGTAATTACAACAATTAATGAACTAAAAAAATACGTTAATTAATAGTGTTTAACAAATAGGAAGCGGTCACTAATAGAGGAAACAAACTATAGGTAAATAAATTATACACATTGCCCTTAATTGTGATAGAAGTGTTAAAAATAATTTTAATGCACAACCGTCGAAGAAACTTTTCAAAATGCCTCCCGTGAATCAGAATCTTCCCGCAAAAAAAAAACAATGCTTGCGCACGCGCCCTCCTCACCCAAACATGTACACCACTGCAGTGAATTAATTAATGGCAGGTTTTTCGAAATTTCCACTGTAATATCAACTTAAAATGGCAAAAGCTTACCTTGAATGGAATATCCGTGACGTCCTGCCCCAGTTTGAACTAACCAAAATTATTTTCGGGCTGTAGGAGTGTTTAAAACTGGTGGATTGCACCAACCACTTCCTTCCACTTCGCTGTCACAACGACTACAAATCGTTGCGATGAGAACGCGGCCACCATTTTATTTCTTGTTATCTTCGGCGACTGCGCACGATTTGCACGAACGTTCACGATGAGCGATCTTTCCGAGCACTCGCAAATTCAAATGTTTTAGTTTTTAGTGGACGGTAGCGACGGTAGCAAAGTTGTAACAAAATTTCTTTTTTGTTAGAACATCGGTTTTGTTTAGGGTAAGTCCTTTTGTGATTTTTGTTATAGTTTTATTGAGTTTTATCTGGACTTATCACTGTGCAGCGTTGATTTGACATAGTGATGATAAACATCGGCTATTATATGTTGTCAATCCGACAAACGTCACTTTTGTGACAATTTTGCCATTTTTTGTTGGTTATAATTGTTCGTCATGTCCATGTCATGTCTAGACACTCAGGTCAACTCAGGTGGTGTACTGTGCGTTCCAGTTAAGTCATAGAACAGGAATCAAGGAGAAGGGAAACTCTCGGCGGTGCTTTTGATCTTTCTCGGTCAGATTCTATGATCTCGCGCCATCTTTTCAGAGGATACACAGGGCCGGAATACCTGCGAAATGATGGGCCTGCCGCTACATATTGCATACTATTGCGTTATGCATGTAGATGCTAATTCAAACAGCCAATACGGACCTGCACGGAACGAAGTCTAGAGACAAGCTAGCCTGCTAGACCAAACAAATACATCGAGCTACTACGTTATGAGGTAGAGATGGTAAATAATGGATTGACTGTACTTGAACCGGTCAGTCGGTATAAAACACTTTCATGTTAAATGAGAACACGTCTTCCTCCTTGTCTCCTATTGGCGAAAAATCTGCACTTGGCGATGGCGTCAAGCAGCGTGCGGTGGTCTGCGTAGATCTTCCCGCCAACGAGAGTTTCCGTTCTCTAGTTAAGTTGAGCGGTCTAGCGGGTTGCCTAAACATTAAATCCATAGGCGGGCAAATCTAGATTCTGACACTCCTGTATAGGCTCCTGACCGTTTATATAGACCTTAAAAGATATATTTATCTGTTTACAATCGTTTCCTAATACTCACAAACTTACCATATTAGAAATTATTGCCCGTGAACCGCTACGAAGAATTAGCTAAATTTTTCTTCTGAGCAAGGTTGTTATAAATACAAATTTTTACTTTATCATACGTAGTATGACAAAGTACATATTGTAATCGTGCCGAAAAAAAAATTTTAGATTCTAGCGGAAATATGTCCTTTTGGGTCCCCTGAACATTTGACCAAGGTACAACAAAATATCTGTGTGTGTGCGCGCGCGTGCGTGCGTGTGTGTACGTGTGCCTATCTGCGTGCGTGCGCGTGAGCGAGCGTGGGTGTGTACCCGTTTTTTTTTTTTGAGGCAACGATTCCGGACAAACTACTAAAGGTATCGGGGCGAAACTTCATATTCATAAGTTTCATGACCAAACTTAGAGCTGAAAAGCTCAAAAGGGTCCAAACGAACTGGATATTTACTCTTAACATTTTTCAACGATTTTGTAAATGAGCCGCTATTTCTGTAATTTCGTCAATAATAAATTATAGACGAAATTCTGAATAATGTACATATTTCTATGCCATTTTTTGTTAAAATTAATAGTTTAGCTGTATGAGCAAATTCTATTTCATAGAAATCGCTCGTACTGCTATCAAACTAGTTAGTCAGGATTTGACAGATATTTTGATATTTTATTTTTTAAGAAATGTATTGACAGTATTGTCAAAACATCAGAGTTTGACACTGCTGTGTAGTATGATAAAGTAATGTGTCTAACTACATTTGTTTTATGGAAACTAACTAAACAATACTATGTTTTCTATTTCACATCCATTGTTGACATGTTCGTTGACAAAATACATGCGTGTTTGACACTTTGCTCTGACAGTCATTCTGATGTGACGTAGATGCGCAGACCGAAACAATTTTTGTACGCTGATGTGCGCAATCTCTGTTTCTACCATTCTTGATAATATATGAGACAAGAATATTATAAGAAATAAAAGCCCAATTATTTCATTTAGTGACTTAGCACACCAATTTTGTTGGAGAATGAGATATTTTTATTGTGTGATTCAATAGTTATTGGCAGTATTGGCATATCGAAAATTTCGGTTTGTTAACATAATCATTGAGATGATAGTGAGCTTGAACACGCGTGTAGAAGATTATTTATATGGTTCACGTTTTCCTTAATGAGGTTCAGGTTCAGCATTTCCTGACAAAAGCAAAACTTGATCTAAGAACTTGCTTGCAACTTTGTTGTTTACTGCTTACTTCATAAAACTGCGATAAAAGCTGTGCGTACAAGTGTAAGTAGGTATTGATCGTTATTAGTTATTACCAAATTAATTACCGTAATTAATGGTAATTAAATTACCGATGGTAATTTACCAGTAATTTACCGAAAATTTTAATTACAGTTGTTAATTTACCGGAATTTATAAATTAATTTCAAAAACATTTCATCAGTACTTGCGTGAATATACCTACTCCATCACTCCTAGGCAGTCGACAAGTGCACTGCTGTTTGTGCTTTGCCTGGGAGGTACTTAGGGATGTAAGAGCGCAATTTATCGGGTAAATTACTAAATAAATTACCGTAATTAATGGTAATTTCCGGATTTTTAATTACTTCATTCAGCTGAGCCTATAATGCACATTTTAAATCAGAAGCCATCTATCTACCTATGTACTATCAAATTCATGATTTAAAGAAATGTTCTGGTGATCCGGATAAAATGTGATCATTGTTTGTGAAACCGGGCGTTGTTATTTTGTGAGTCGGTAATAAATTACTAGCTTACTGTCATCGGTAAATTATCACTTTGAATTACCCGGGAATTTAAGAAAATATAATTTACCAATTGCAATTTTATTTACGTGTTAATTTAAATTTGAAAGTAATAATTTTAATTTCAGTGGTAATTTACTGAAAAAATTAATTACTGAAATTTAACATCCTTAGTCAGATTGCTAGTTATCTACAAAATAATGGCTTTTTTTTATTTACCAAACATTTTTATTAACATAAGTAGCATTCATAACGTACAATGATCGGTATTAACGCCGGTTTAATTTAACATTTTGAATTTTTAATTACCCGGTAATTTAAACAAGCGTAATTTACCATTTTGAATTTTTAATTACTCGGTAATTTAAGCCAACGTAATTTACCATTTTTAATTTTTATTTACGTGGTAGTTTAATATTTGAAATTCATAATTTTACTTTCAACAGTAATTTACGAAAAAAATTAATTACCCTAATTTAACATCCCTAATTACACATAGCGTATTTAATTAGAAAGCGTTTCAAAATACTTTTTCTAGGAAAGCGTGGGAGCAAAGCTTCAAAATCGGGAACTTCCAGCCTAAATCGGGAGGTCTGGCAACCCTACCCTCGGATATCATATTTTGTCTTCATGCTTTCAGATCATGAAAAAAAATACCCAAGCTGGGCACAAAAGCGTTAATCCGTTAATCATTATTTAATGAAATTAAATTTTTAGTTAACGAATTAATTTTTAAGTAAACTTTCATAACGATTAACGGACTCATTAACTTCCGCTACATTCATCATCCGTTAATTCCGGTTAAATCGAAAATATCAGTTCGGACTTGATTTTTTTTACTTGTGTGACGTACTAGTTTCTGTGACGGGTCTGATTAACTTTGCCCAGCCTTGAAAACTACAGTACAAAATATTACAAATGTATTTACTTCAATATTTCCAGAATTTACGGTTAGCCTTTGACGATGATTTGATAATTTTTTTTATACGATTAATCGTTTCAAAGATATAGGCGCCAGAATAATATTATGACAAATAGGTAATCACCATCAACTTCTTCTACAATCCAAAAATAGTCCTATTCAATCTATTATTGTGAGCAGAGTTCTTTCCATCAAAATGTATAGCAAAATGCACCGTTTGAAAACGGCTACTTTATATGGAGCTTTTGGTATTTTGTAAAGTAATGTTTGATATTTTGTTTGTAAAAGTACAGTCAGAACGCTATAAATACTTTGTCGATTTGATGTAAATACTTTGTAGATTTGTTAGGTACCAAATATTAATATTCGAAACATAGCAATATTTTTCCTGTGAAGTTTAGGTGTAAGTACTTCAAACGGCACAATTGTTTACAAATGCGAAACCTATTCCTCATCTATTTTATTATTTCCTACAGTATATTATCATTAGAGAACGGAGTACGTACATATTTTGTTTGTAATGTTTTATTAGAAAAATTTATTTAAATGCTTAAGAATCTCCACGTATTAGGGAAAAAATATTTGGTACCTACTATTTTTATTTTGCTAGTTTTCTATATTTTTCAAATATTTGCTTTTTTCGTGTATACCTGATTATTTTAGCCTATTTTGACGACAAAAGTATGTGGTAGCAACTATCACAGGCCTGTTTCCACTTTTAACGAGTTGGTTGTTATTATATATATTATTTTCACTTCATATGTTTATTTTAGGTCCACTTTGTGTTTTTGTACATTTTTTGTAAAATAAATACTGGGTCATTATAAATGATTGTAGTCGAAGTAAGCCATGCCCATGTTAATAAATTTTTGCCGCTATACCAAAACAATTGTCAAACTTGAAGTAGGTTATTGAACCAATTTAACTTTTGCTTGTAAAACAGTGGTATTCCATTTAAATTTTATAGAGCGACAAACAGAAATATTTACACTTTATATCATGGCCTACTTCGACTACAATCATTTATAATGACACCGTATTAGATACCATGCACGCAGAAAAGTGGTACACCACATATATGCAACCAAATATGCTGAAAATATTTTTAAGATTTGTAAATGGTGCTTTTTTAACCTATACACTGTCATTCTAAAGTTGCACCAACTGTCAACTTGACAAATAAAAAAGCCAGAATTACATGGTGTAAAATTTAGCTGTTCCACTTTTTTTGGTGCACATACAGGATCTATTTTGTATACCTGCAATAATTTCCTTTTTATTTTTGTATATAGAATAAATAGAAAATATTTATTACATTAATGAAAGATGAAAGACAGCAATAAACTTTTTCTGTATATTTGTCAACATTGCAGTGATTCTCGTTTGTAAAGCCATGCGATTTAATTCAATCTTCTCAAAGTTTACTGATTCCAGACACATCTTTGCAGGAGCTATCTGAAGTCACTCGTTAATGAAATTGCTATTTGTAAAAGGTTCACATCTTTTTTCAATAACGCAAGATATTTCAAAACTTATTTCTGTTGCAATCACTTGTTGGCTCACAAATTAATGTTTACGTAGTTCTCCGGAGTCCGGGTACCGCCAAAAATATAGTATGCACACTGCCATAGTGTCTGTTTAAATTGTAATTTATTTTTTTTATGACTAGTAGTTTTGCAAATCAAGCAGATGATATTATTAAACGACCACACAACATTTTTCAGACGTCGAATACAGGCGACAAACAAACAAGAAATTCTTAAACTTATCAATGTAAACTATCATTTTTTACATGTCCTTAATAATTTCTTAGGAAGTAGCTGTTTTAAATGTAATAATTTTTATGCTCAAATTTCAAATACGAATTTTGAAATTATTTCTAGAGAACATCAATACAAAACTTATTTCGTAAAATAAATATCCAAAAGTTATCTAGTTTGTAGACTTCCGCGGTCTGAGTCAATGATATCTTGATTTCCGGGTGGAAACCGCGTTGAGGACGCAGTCGACGTTTCGCGCTCTGTTGCAAGAGGCATCTTCAGGACTTAAGTATCAAACCAAGTGCTAAGAAAATCATCTTCTTAGCACTTGGTTTGTCAGTATTCTGTTGTCTTAACAAGGGTTTAGCATGTGTCCGAGGTATTAGTGTTGCTTACAAAAAAAAACTATCTAATCTAATAATAGCAAAATCCCACTAAACAACAAAAAATTATCAAAAAATTATTATAGAGAGAAGTGCGTTATTATTATTATTATAGCGTAGTTTCTAAGAATTTATCTTAACTTCCACGGCATATATCATTTCTGCTCTGTAGTTTGAAAGGAAAAAGTTTAAGCTTTTATTTCTTTCTACTTAGAAGGTTATATTGCCTCCGATAGTGTTGCAACAGATCATATAATTCTCGTAATTCTTTTCATCCAGGTTAAAGAAAAATGCCTCTGTACAGAAAGAAAAATAATGATGGCACCTCCGCCATTTTAACTCAAAAGGAAGTGGGTTCTAAGAAAACTGATTTCAAATCTCCTTTGCTCAAGAAGAAAAGCAATCTAAATTCCCAAATTAAGAACAAAGAAAAATCTCATGTGTTACCAAAAGAGAAAGGAAACCTTAGTTGGACGGAGGAATGTGTAAACTCTAGCATCTCAACGACTGAGTCACAATTTCCCAACGGAATACTATCATGTAATAGATCATCCCAAGCTATTGAAAAACTTATTTATGGCACTATAAAGAAAACACCAGAAAAAAAGAATAAATATGCAACTAACCAAAAACCTAAGAAGAGATTGAATACTATCGACCTTGACAGCACTATAGAATCCCTATGGTCTCAGAGCGTAGTCCCAAATAAAATGAC
Source organism: Aphodius sticticus (assembly GCA_963966075.1). Classification (NCBI taxonomy): domain Eukaryota; kingdom Metazoa; phylum Arthropoda; class Insecta; order Coleoptera; family Scarabaeidae; genus Aphodius; species Aphodius sticticus. Next base: position 46,194,717 of record OZ014509.1, on the reverse strand, counting down.
CGATCCTCCGGAACATTTCAGTCATTATGAACGTCTAGTGTGGCTCCGTGAGCAAAGAAACGTGGGGCTGTACGTCCTTTGCGAAGATTGTAACAAGTTCCGTTACTTGAAGGACGTTAAGGATCCTCTGGAGTTGCCAGAGATGTGGTATTGTTCAATGAACCCAGGTATAAGTCAGTAATACTATTTTCTTTTATATATTACGGGTCAGTCTTTACAGATAAAAGCTTCAACCGTTGTTCTGTTCCTGAGGAACAGATATCACCTTACGACGACGTTGAAATGATTCATAATTTGTACAATGCCGGTAGCGTGGTTTGGGCTAAACTTGATGGTTATCCGTGGTGGCCAGCTATAATCGATGACGATCCTGATACGGAACAGTACTACTGGTTGAACGAATATAGCGATATACCGGTAAATTTATTATATCACTAAAACATATTATATTCAAAGCTTGGATTTCCATTATTTACACATGAAATTGTAATAATATACTTAAAAAACACTGTTTTTCAGTTTAAGGTTTTATTTGAACTTAAGAGCGACCAGTTTTGCTAACGCAACGTCAGTCTCTCGTGTCAAAAAGATAAAAGAAAAGTGTAGGTACACTCACACATATCTTAAAACTAACAGAAAATATAAAATTGGTGTAAATATAAAATAATAATTTAGCAATAAATAGTAATATTATAGTAAAATTGTATAAGGGACAATCACTAAGCACATACTGACAAATAAACAATTTCGAATGATTAACATATATGCGAGTGTACCTACAGTTTTATTTTATCTTTTTGACACGAAAGTCTGATGATGCGTTAGCGAAACTAGTCACTCTTAAGTTTAAATAAAACTTTACACGAAAAACAGTGTCTTTTGAGTATACATATTATTATATTATATTCATCGAAAAGCTGTTTATGATACGAACGTTGAAGTTAGCTTCACCGTTTCTATTTTTTGGTTGCCAGTATTGAGTTTTGCTTCCTATATATCCTATATATCTTTTACAGAGAACCAGAAGATGGTACCAACTTTAGAAACAGCATAGTGGAAGTAATCATGTCAGGTATTATAGGTTGGCCATTTTAAAACCAAATATTGTTTTTTATTTAAAATTAAAGTTTTTCAAAAGAGTATATGAGAACCAAAGTTATGTAAGTACAAATTTTAGCCAATACGTTAACCCCTTTACGCACAATAATAAGTATAGCGTGCTCGAGTTAATTCGAGCGTGCGTGTTAAGGGGTTAAAAAGAAAGTTTCACATAAAAATGATTTGGTTTTAAGTGTTGTTAGCTATTATTAGCTTTTCTATGGTATGTACTTCACACAACATACTTTCCTAATGCAGTCTCTAAAGTTCGTACAATATACCTACTCTCCGCACGTCTTAAACTGTTTCTGGACATGAGTTTATTATCAAAAGTTGGGCTACTATTCTGTATACATATACAGCTAATCAATTTTGTGTTGTCATTTTGGGCTATAAAGTAAAAAGTAGGTACTGTAAGCTCTTTATTTTGTAACTTTTTCGCTTATGTAGAGGGCATTATCGCAAAACCTAGAGACCGACAATCTAATAAAACTGATATTGGTGACATTGCTAATAGTAATTGGAATAGTCTAGCAATATATTTTTGCCAGTGCAAGTTTTAATAAATAAATATTTTTTTTATTATCTATATTTACGTTTTATCGATGACTCATAAATTTCATTTTATTTCAAATATTTTAAATGTTTTTGTCAATGATGGTGAGGCAAACTGGCAACCACGTAGGTGTTGACAGTAGCTTTGTATAATGACTGTCATTATTAAATATAAAACTAGTGTCATCTTAATCATGGGCGTGCATTATACTAGTGATATAGTCATAAGATATAATTATACACTGAACTTATTATATGTGTCATAGATAAAATTCATTATTTTACTAAAGATGGATGAATATTTTGGCCAATTAATTGTTTGTGGTTAATCGTGACAACTTGTAGTGGGGGTGCAGCATATAAATAAAAAATCAATGTGAATTGAAAGAAAATTATAAAATAAACCATCAATATTAAGATAATAATTATTTATGGGAGGGTGCAGCCCACCAGCCAGCATGGGCCTGAGTAATACCTATAAAAATATTTCCACTATTTCAGACACACTACCACGTGGTCTTCTTCGATTCCCAGTGCGTTTCAAGAGCTTGGTTAAAACCAAACGAGATTCACAAATTCCAGGACTTTGAGAACAATAAAAGGTTCAAGTTGAGCAACGGTCAACTCTGCTACCAGAAGCGTGTTAATTTCGCCAAAATTCAAGCTACAAAGGCGCTGAAATACAAATTGGCTGAGCGATTGGAGATCTATGGATTTTTAGCTCGCTGGCCTCATAAAATCATCAAGCCAATCGACAAGGATAATTCAAAAAGTGATCAAAAAATAAAGTTGTCAAAAATTAAAAAAGGGAAATCAAAATCCCACAAGAAAGAGAAATTGTCAAAAATCAAAAATTCAAAGGACAAAAAGATGAGGAAACTTTCTTTGTCAAAGTTTGTGAAGAAGGACAATCGTAAGAAGATTATGCAGATATATTCAAGTAGTTTGTATTCTGATTGTACATCACCGGATTTGTTTGCTAATAACAATGACAGTAATCTTATTCATGATATTATGAATGGTCTGGATTGACAATATAAATTTGAATTAATTTGTTGAATTAGATAGTTTATAGGTGTAAAGTGCGTTTGATATTTGTTGATTTTGAATTTTGCTGAATATGTATTGTTTTGTTAGAATTGAATTTATGTTAACCAGCTAAAATGTAATAATAAGCTCATAAAGTATAGTTTATGTATCTCTATTGGTGATTTTTATTTTTTGTCTTTACAAATGTTAGAATTGAATTTATGTTAACCAGTTAAAATGTAATAATAAGCGCATAAAATATAGTTTGTGTCTCTATTGGTGATTTTTATTTTTTGTCGTTACAAAGATTTTTTTGTTATTAAAGCTCTAAGGCGTGGACAAATATTTGAATTTTATCACCAGTTAACAGAAACTAACTGTAATTTCTCAATTATAGATGTCATTAAAAAAATACACTAGGATAGTGTATAAATATATTAAAAATAACTGAAAAGAATTATAGTCACACTGTAATTAAAATTAAGTAAATTAAATCAATTAATTAAATACAAATGGTAAATTACCACCATCAAACTCTTATTCTTAAAGGTAGTTTTAAGCATCATAGCTGATTTTACACATGCATTGACACAAACTTTTCTCAGAAGTTTTGAAATTTAATTTTGGCATGTGATTTTTCAGTTGACTTTTACGGACTGATTACAAGCTTTTGTCATTAAGGCAATACATATACATTTCTCCTTTGAAAAGATGTCCACTTCAGTGAGGGGGAGAGATGCCACTGTATTTTTGGATACAACTAACACTAGGAGAAATGATAAATAACAAAGATGAACAATTATGTATATAAAGGAAACTCTTGGAAAATACAAAACTGTTTATTTTAAATTACCAACTTAAAATCAAGTCTTTTGGACAGAACCGCATTATTTCACTATTTCCGTAAGGGTGATTTTATTAGTAAAGTAGTACGTTTTGCACAGCCAGGTTGCTTCATTGTTGCAGAACAAATGAAGAAAAACCTTATTGAAAGCAGATGATCATTGTGCAAGAATGTAAATCTAAATCTTCAGCCTATATAATAAACAAATTCAATATCCATTGCAGTGTTTAGAAATTTATAGATCCATGCTGTTTCAAATCTTCAACTATTTTGTAATTTACTGTAATGTCATTCTTAGCAAAAAAATTAAGACCAATTTCTGAAAATAAGTATTGAAATAAAATTGTATTATTCAGGCGTAATGTTTAGCCTATTTTTCATATTTGTTGAACCCAATGGAAAATAAAAAAAATTATGAATTACTTTAATATCCATGCCTATTACCATTAGCTTATTGAAATGCAATTCATCATTTTAAACTTTAGCCAAGTGATATATTACAACTAAAATGTAACGTATTTTAACATTTACGTCTAATTAGAATGCGATGTTCAACTTGCTTTATAGTTTTTGCCCAGAATGATATTGCTATCTCGGAAACCTTACTATATCTCTAATAGCACGCAAGCATTCTTTTCATATGAAAGAAAACTTTTAATTAAATAAATGTTATCAAATTACAACGCTGTTTATCGACCTTTTTTAAGAAATACATTATAAGATGAAAGATCTACCTGCATAACATTTTTAAATGAATCACTTCAATAATCCTACAATAAGTAACACGATCTAAAAAATAAATATGCTCTACAGCTACGAAGTATAAACACATTTTCGGATATTGAATTTGTTTCGAAAACAGTTTAATTAATGGGAATTCTAGTATGCAAACAAGCTGATGAGAAATAGTAAAATACAGATTCCGCGTCACGGTTCAACATAAATTTATCTCTATAATACTAACAAAATTTCTCTTATAATACATTTTGGTACAAAAAAATACAATAATATAATAATAATAAACTTATCAAGTGTTGTTTGGGATAAGAGAAAGATCTAGAGAGACAGAGAAAAACAATTTGGTGGTACAGAGACCAAATAAATTAGTTTACAAAAGGGTTTTTTGAACATTTTTGCCTAACAACTAAAAAACTTATCTCTCGCGGTACCATCGGCCCCTGGGTCTCCGAAGTATTCGGGGCGACTTGGGTGAGGGGGGCATGCGCCGGGGCCGTTTCACCGTCCTGTGCGGTGAGGAGCTACTCCTCAGTCGTCTGTTTGAGTTCCGCACCTCACTATCAAGTTTTTGCACGCGAACTACCGGCTGGAATTGTACTTCTTCACTTCCATCAACACCGTTTGTTAACTTTGCAGAGAGCACCTTCTCGGCAGTCTCCCACTTCTCCAGATCTACAACCCTGTCCGATTTATCACTAGATACCCTGTCTTGTTTATTACACTTAATATCGTCCGATTTGATTACACTTTGTAAGTTACCGCTACCACTTTTATCACTGAACACTTCCCCTGTATCGTTTTCCTCAACGCAGTCCGAATTAACACTTATGGAATCTAGAGATTTATCGTCGCCGTCCTCCTTAAGCACCTCCTCTTTCCTGCTCTTGCGATTGTTCTTATTCGGCCACCCTGTGCGATTCTTCTTCTTTTTCCGCCCCGGCCTTTTCCCCGGAGAATATATCCTCTTTACAGTATTTTTTATCCTAACACCTTCCGTTTCCCGCATATCATACTCCCGTAAAATGTCAGCAGCAGATAACTTGGAATCAGTACGAATCAAGGATTCTTCCTCGCAGGTCAACTCACAATCCAATAGATCCCCACAATCCATTGATTCCAATTCTTCCTCCATTTTCCTCGCAACCTCATCATAATCAATCTCTTCATCCCCGTTTTCTTCCTTTAACTCATTTTTCTCTATGATAGTAGGCAGCGATTTTCCTGGGCTGGAGCTCGTCCGTGGTTTATTATAGTCGCTGCGTCTCTTTCTCTGATGGAGCAGGCTGCTTAGGATTGCGAGAGTGGACGCGTGCTGCCTTGGCGATTTCCTAGGGTTTTTGCCGACGGGGACACAACGTCTTCTTCCTTTCGGTTTTGGTGGCTCAAAGTTTGAATTGTCTTCGTCTCTTACGTCGGTGGTTGTGATGGAATCTTCACTGTCTAGGCTGCAGTCCTCGGTGTCGTCCGCATTTGGTGCTGGCGTGTTTCCCGCAGATGTTGACGGGGTTTCCAGGAGTTCCTTCTTCACGTCCTGGTAGGCTTTGATGCAGATACGTGGGTCCAGTGGTGGAAGCCTGCCTAACTGGTATGGCAGTAAGAACGGCTTCCAATTTCCTGAAAATAAATTAACAAAAAAATTTAATTCTTACAAATTTTTACATTAAAATGGCAGATATACTGTCATAAAAAATGTCTCTTAGCGGGTGACTGGCATTATATACAGTATGAGCGTCGATAACCCGAACCTCGGTAATCCGAACGTCCAACGAGAAATAAATTAAAATAAGTCACTGAGTAACCGAGGGAAAAACCATTTTGGTCGATTCCTGTTTACGGAAAAATGTTGCTTTTGTTTTATACTTTGTATCCAATAGGTACTCGTATTTTCTAGTATTTAGCTGCAATATTTGATAATCCAAATCACCTTCGGTCCCAATTAGTTCGGATTATCAACGCTCTACTGTAATTACAAAGTGTTTAAAGTTAAATTTTGAGGGCATTAGCATAGGCCAAAACAGGGCATGTCATCGTCTGCAGGATATCGTCAATAAACACAAATAACGGTGGACCCATATTCGAACCCTGGGGCATGCGTAGGGTTGCCATATTTTACGGTAACACTGTCGGGACATGAGTGACCGGGAAACTACATAGTGTGATTTTACTTGTCTATGCTAACATTAACTTTATTATAAGATATACAAGAAAAATTTAAGAAGCAATAATACACGCAATAATTCCTAATCAAAATCGAATCGAAAAAACTTTTTTGCAACACAACATTCTTGTTCTTTCTTGGAATATTCTTTGAAAATTTCTTTAATGTAATGTAACGGTGGGGATAATTATCTTTTAAATTCACAATAATGTTTTTAAAATTAATATACCTACTTATGCAACCTTAGTTAATGTAAATAAAAAGATTGGTCACAAAATTGTAAAAATAAAAAAAAAAACATGTAAAATAAGAATATACAGGGTGAGTCTTTCAGTAGAATTTTAATATGCCGATATTCTAAATTATGTCCAGAATTTGAGAAAATCAGTGCCAAAATGTACAAAGGAGTTTTCTTTGGTATTTGGTTTTCCCAATAACTGGAGTCAATTCACAATTTATGTTTTCTGACCTGATCCAGTTTCTATGACAAAAAAAGAACAGAACCAGTTGTAATTTGTCGATTTTTTTTATTAATATTGTATGCAAACTTATTAAAATGAATACACAGAAAAATACATACAAATATCGTTCTTATTGAAAAAAAAAAATTAAAAATAAGCTTGACAGCCGCTAGTACCCCTTAAATATTATTTTAAATTATGAAATACATGCTTTAATTGTTATTCACGTCATATAACATTTTAAAAAGGTCAAAAACATGTTTGGGCCAAAAAAAGCCCAGCGTAATCTACAGTTTGTTGGCACATGGTTTACACCAGGGATGAGCAACCTTTTTTTACAGCAGGCCAGCTACAAATTGTAAAATTTTTTTGCGGGCCGCAAGTAAGCGGTTTATGAAAATACAAACGGTGAATGATGAACTCAAATTATCTCTTTATTAACAAAATAAAACTAATACAAAAAAATACATAAATAAAACACTCATTAATAGAACTATTACTAAAAAACAGCGAAAGATATATGTGGAGAAACATTAATTATTTAATCAGAAACTTGGCATTGCTTCTTTGCTATCAATTGCTCTATATTTGCAGATATAGACGCCACAGCAACTCGCACGCAGCTTTTAATATTATTTTCATTACCGAAAATAATTGTTTGCAAACATAAGTGCTTCCAAAAAGTGTCATTATATGCTTTGCATGTGCAGCTAATCGTGGGAATTTGTGTAAATTGATGTAATTTTGATAAAAATTATGTATGTCATCATTTTGAAATTTATTTTTTAAATCCGTGACGTTTTGTAAATCTATTGATTTTAATTTGTAACTCATCCACTTCTACATTGAATGTTGAAGAAAAAATGTTAAAACTAAGAACAGTTTTTCTGATCTAAATATTTTAAATCGTAATTCAAATTCAGTTAATAATTTTTGTAAACGCTGGGCGTATTTTCGGGTTTCAGACGGATTTTCTTTTCTTAAGAGTGAATAATTGTGACGTGTTGTTTGACAACAGATGTTTGTGTCAAATTTTGAGTTTTGCTTTCAAAAGGTTTAATTTTGTCAAACATGTGAATAAACTGGCTTTTTCCTTGAAGTTCCATGTTTAAGTCATTCAAATGCTGCGTTATATCGACAAGAAAGGCAAAATCACACATCCATTCCTTGTCTTCGAATTGGGGAGACAGATATTCTTTCACTTCCACAAACAATTGAATATCATTTTTTAAATTACTTTTTAGCATAGCACCTTTACTCAACCAACGCACTTCTGTGTTCACCATATTCACTTCTCAAATCTTCTAAAAATTCTTTATGTTGGCGATGATTTAACGCTCGAGATTTGAGAAAATTAATAAGTTTTATTACAGGCGTGGTGACATTTACAGTGACATTTTATCAGGATAGCTATTTCAGCAACAGCAGTTAAACATTCCTTAATCATCTCACCATCAACAAATAGTTTCATATTTTTTGCTAAAATTTGACTCAGTGTAACTAGCTTTCACTGCCAATTCTGATGAAATGCTTTGAACTTTGAATATATTTTCTTGTTGTTTTAAACATTTCTCCAACTGATTCAATTGATCCTTCCGCATTTGGCCTTGGATGCTTTTATAATTTGTCTCATGTCTAGTCTCATAATGCCGTTTGATATTATATTCCTTTAAAACTGATACTGAATCTGAGCATAAAAGGCTAACAGCTTTATCTTTCACCAGAGTGAAAAAGTAATACAATTTCCATTTTTCATTAAATTTTCTATTTGCATCCCCAACTTTTCGTTTTTTTGGTTGTTGGTAGGACATATTTGCAACTATAACAATAGGTATAGCAAGTGTTTAAGTAATTTTCAAATTTAAAATTGGTGCTACCTTTTTTATTACGGTTGTTTATTATGATACGGTAATAAGTCACAAAATGGACAAAACAAAGTACCCACCCAAAAGTTCTATGATTTGTGAAAATACTTTTAAGTAAACTTGAAGATCTCTAGTCTTTCCTGTCTTCATAATTTCAAAAAGTAGGTTGCGGAACACTGTAAAAATTTAGTTAAATTTTAAAATCTTTGGAGGGCCGCACGAAAAAGTACGGCGGGCCGCGGGTTGCTCATCCCTGGTTTACACCCACGTAAGAGAGTCTTTTTTCAGTTTCCAAATCCATTATTTTCTTAAATGGAACACACAACGGTCAGTACAAAAAGCCCCTTTTAAATGGAGGAACCTGCAATAACAAACTGAATGGGAAAAAAATAAGAAATATTAGGGATTTTTTATTGCTTAAATATTCATAGATGTTCAGAATTGTTAAAACCCTTTAAATATTTTTTTGTAAGATTACAAACCATTAGGTATATGTTTAATTTCTGAAACAAAAATAAAAATATATTGAAAAAACTTAAAAAGGTATAATAGTGTCGTTACACACTGTTGCAGTGAGATGTGAAAACAATAATAATAATGATTAAGTAAGTATCCATATAATTCCTCGTTTGTCAAAAAATAAGGATGTACCGCTATGACATGATAAAAGTTTTGCCAGATGTCAATTAAAATTACGAAAAAATATAGAATACAAATAAAATAACTACCAAACACGTCGGGACTTTACACGACTTTATCGGGACGTCGGGACAAGTAGGCCAATAACGGTGACAGTCCCGATATATCGGGACGGATGGCAACCCTAGGCATGCGGAAGTTGGAACAAATGTATTATAATAAACATAAGACTTGCGACCAGTAAGGTGGGATTTGCCAATTGTCAGTGAGTCTCGACCAAACCCAAAACCACTCAGAGGAGACACCAGCTCGTCATGATAAACCTAGTCAAATGCCCGAGAGACATCAGTGTAAATGACCATTAGGGTGTCCCAAAAAATTCAAAGTCATTTTCTTTATACGCATACCCTCTTATTTTTTTGGTCTTATATCAAAACACACGTAAATCAAATTTCATCACCTTCGGACTACGGTAACCCGTGCCGACTTGCAACGAAACATGTCAAATACGTTCACGCCCGTCTTCCATACAGGCACCCGCGCGCTTACTTATACAGTAGACTCTCCTACAACGCGGTTTCATGTTACGCGTTGTACGAAAGCGCGTTATAGGAATTTGACGATCGCGAATTTTGACGCATGCGCCGCCCGCCTGTAGCGTTTTAACGCGAAAAACAATGCAAAGTTTAAATAAGTAAATAGACATAACCCGAAAACACATTATAAATGGAATTAAATGTCCTACCTGATATGTTGATGAGCAGCATTTAGAATAGTCAGTATGAGTTAGTGAATACACGTAAAACAAACTCGAAGAAACTAATTCATTCTTATCGCAAAATCGTGTGTACCTATATTTACCGCTCCTAGAGACAGCTTATATTGCATTTTTTCTGTCTTTTCTTCTGCAGTATGGTAGTTGGATTTGTTAATTTAATAAGCATACATTCCCTAAGCATACAGTTCAAAATAACAGCGGCATACTTATGGCTCATGCGCAGTTAGCACACATCGGCCGGACAACCGTACGCGTACATCGCGCGTTGTACGAGAGTGGCGTTATAAGAATTTGTTGTCGCAAAATCTTTAGCGCGTTGTACGAACTCGTGTTATAGGAGAGTCTACTGTACGTCGAAGTGCAGTACAAATGGTTTCTAGTTGTATCGTTAGTAAGTGAATTTCATTTAGTCAATAGCCATGTCAATGGAATTACGCAGTTCTAAAAAGGCTATATTTTTAGTAGGGGAAGTAAAACATCAAATAACGGGATCAAAACTTCCCTGCAATGGTCAAGTACTTGCTGTGTTGTTCTTTAACATTCGTGAAGTGAAATTCACTATTAATGAAAGTGCAAATCTCGCTATTCGCGAATGTGTTATATTTTGTGAACAGGCGCAAATTCCTACTAAATCGTTGCCGAATTGTGTGAAAAATCCTGTCAACTTACATCAAGTTTGGCGAGACTTACAAAAAAATGCAAACAAAACGCAAGACTTATTCATTCGGCGTCAACAAGAATTTACAAGCAATATGGACAATTTATTTGATATTGCGCATGCCGACGCACTTCAAATAATGAAAATAGAAGATAAGACCTTCTTGCTGCACCAAAGAGAACCAGGTCGACCCGGTAACTTGTCTGGAGTGGATAAAAAATTGGCTAATAGAGAGAAAAGGGCACGACTAAGGGCTAGTGAAGAAGAAAACCGGCGAATGAAATATCTTTCTACGTCAACTCCGTAGACATCATATAAACGAGCACAGGACGATTCATCTACTAGCTCAGGTGAAAATATTGATTCACGATGATCTGCCAATTGAAATCGAGAGCGCACAATCTGAGGCTCAGACTACTGTAATAGTAATGAAGAAACACTTAATTACTCCAAAATTAGTAGCTGTGTTAGATAGGTGTCAGTTGAGTGTGAGAGACTCTGTGTTTATTCTTCAAGCTACTATAGAGGCACTTGGACATAAGGTAGACGAATTTTCGATCAGTAAGTCTTCCATCCAACGAATCCGTACGAAAAGACGAAAGGAACGCGCCGAAGCCATAAAAGTTGATTTCGAAAATGGTGTACCAGACGTTGTAACTGTCCACTGGGACGGCAAACTGTTACCTGCACTTGATGCCCGAAAATCCAAAGCAGAACGTCTTTCTATAGTCCTTTCATTTGGAAATAAGGAATAATTAATTGCTGTGCCAAAATTGGACAATTCTACGGGCAAAGAGCAGGCGCAGGCTGTTTGGAATGCGATTACAGATTGGAATCTTGAAGACAAAGTGCAGATTCTCTGTTGTGATACTACGGCTTCGAATACAGGTCGTATTAATGGTGCGTGTGTGCTCCTTGAGCAAAAACTTGATAGGGAATTGCTTATTTTTGCTTGTCGCCATCATATTTACGAACTGGTGCTGAAAGGCGTATTTCAAGTAAAAATCAGTCACGTAGCTACTAGCCCTGATATTCCGCTCTTCAAAATGTTTAAAGAAAATTGGAAAAGTATCGATCCAAATAAGATAGAGTGCTATAGGGAAAATGTGGAAACATACCTTACGTCTTCTGAGATTGAAGCTCTGGTTAAGTTCTACCGCGCTGAATTGACAAAAAAAATAGTCAGAGATGATTATCGAGAGTTGATAGAGCTCTCAGTCATATTTTTAAACAGTGATACAGAGCGAAAATTCAAAATTAGGCCTCCAGGTGCCTTGCACCCCATCCACTCGATGGATGGGGAGAGCAATCTATTCCCTGAAAATATTGTTACTAAGTTCTCAGTTTAAAACAACCAGTAAGGATAAGGCAGCTCTACTAGACGTTTGCTTGTTTATTATAACCACCTATGTCAAGCCATGGCTTCAGTGTATTTTTGCAGTAAAAGCACCTTATCAAGATTTGTGTTTTCTAAAGTCATTACGGGCTTACGAAAAAATTGACAAAAGTATAGTGAAAGCAGCTCTACAGAAATTTAGCCAGCACTTATGGTATTTAACTGATGAAGCAGCTATCCTATCACTATTTGAGGATGAGGTGGACCAAGCTACAAAAGTAGATATGGTGGCAAACTTAACAAAGGAAAATATATCGACCACATCCCATCGATACATCCCATCTACGGAAGAACTTTGCGGTTCATTGTACGGTAAGTTTGAAAAATGAATGGTGTTGCCTTACTTTTCTGTCGCTCTCGTGTAATTTCATGCTACTATTATTCTTTTTATTTGTTGTATACCATGAACTCATGGTGTATTGTCAGAGAGTGATTTGTGCCCAATTATTTCATTCGTTCTTATATTGTATTAGATTAGTAATATTATATTGTAAGAATTGTAAATATGTGTCTGTCCAGCGCTTGCTATTACTTGTATTACGAATCGCCGTTTCAAAGGCACATGCTTATATTCAAATATTCACATTGACTAACGCGGTACCGGAACCAGCCCTGAGAAAGTTAAGTTTACAACCCACGCTCATCCCCTAAGAAGATTCTCTTTCAACATCAACCTCCGACGGGAACAGACGTCTTCTCTACTCAAGATCTAGCCGCGTTACCCAAGCCTCTGTCCCAAACAAGCATCGTAAGCGTTGGCTGGTATTCTTCAATTTACTCTTAATATACGTTTAATTATCATCGTCCGGAGAGTTTCATTCAAATTAACCAGATCAGCAGTGACCAGTGATCAGGAGTGGGACGATTACAGCAACCGCTTTATAAGAACACGGTAGGAATCCAACATATTTCGGAGAAAAACATCTATGATTTTATATCAGTCAAGAGCAAGGATTTGTTCCCTCGCCTCAGAATTGACGACAGTTTTCTCCACGCATGTCCGTCTTCATGGGAGACTAACGCGTCGTTAGTTACTTTACAGCCGAAAGGGCTGTAAAGTTGATGCAAGACTTTCATGGTTTGATTACAGTTGAGGAGGAACAAAAACAATTTCTGTTACGTTGTGTACAAGAGCACAGAAAGATCTATCCTGACTGTAACAAAGAAAATATGCTCAATAATTAATAATGTTTTAATGTAAAATAGTAATAGCTGTACGATTTTGATGAAGAAATGTTTTATTTCCAAAACTACATGAATTATTAAGTAAGTTTTCAGTACCTCAGTACAAATTCTCAAAATGTAAGTTTGGCATCAAGTCGGCACGGGTTAACGTTATCCTACGGCAATAATATTTTATAATTGAGTAATTACAACCAAATGGAATAAAAATGGAGGGTATGCGTATTTGATTTTGCAAAACAGAAAATTCCCCTTATGTTATGGGACACCCTAATGACCATAACTTACCTGACCACGATCACCTACACATGTACCGAGTTTTTCATAATTATTAATTTTTAACTCATATTCAATGTCTGCATTTATTTACACAATTCTATTTCAAAATTACCTGAATCGCTAAAACACGTATAATATTCTTGGACCAAAACCACTCGGAGGAGACACCAGCTTGTCATGATAAAGCTAGTCAAATGCCCGAGAGACATCAGTGTGTCTTACCTGACCACGATCACCTAAGACCTCACACATGTACTGAGTTTCATACGTATTAATTTTTAACTCATATTTAATGTCTGCATTTATTTACACAATTCTATTTCAAAATTACCTGAATCGCTAAAACACGTATAATATTCTTGGCCCTGGTCCTGCCTTTTAAACGTTTGATACCATGGCTCACTCTTAGGAACTCGTTCAAAAGAAAACACCAAATCCTTTAAATCCAATTTATCGCACTTCTCCGTCTCCTCAACCTTCACTTCTTGCTTAACCGTCTTTGTGGAATGCTCCCCGTTATGCCTGGGCAATTTTGCATCGGGAACGATAGGCGCTAAGTATGAACCGTGGTACCGTAACCTAAAACAATAATCCGTTAGCATACGATATCAGTCTATGGTCGACATAGACTGAATACCTTGAACCTGGCGTTTCGAATTTATAATACTTTTGGTTATCAAGAATGAACGCTTCAGCGTGTGTTCGCCTTTTCTTCTTCTTTGTGGAACATTCGGACCAGTTGCTATCGAGTGAGGCTTCGTCAAGATTTTTAACCTCTTCGACCCTAGGGGCCTCCTCATCGTTTTCGCTCGATAATAAAACGGTGCTGTCTCCTTCATCGCAACTCGCCGTGGTATTTGGGTTGTCAGCGTCAATATCCTCTTCAGAGCTGCTTTCTTCTTTTTTCGGGAATAAAAAGTTTTCGGCCTCGTTGTTTAACTGTCGTAGCTCATAGCTGCACATCTTCTTGAATTTTACTATGAGGCCTTTACCTTTGGTGCCGCTCTCGCTACTTTCTTTCACTGTCGGGATTTTCTTCGGCGTGTCGTACTCTTTCGGGCATAATTCACTAGAGCGTACCTTGTTTGGTAAAACTTCCACTTTGTAAAACAATTTGCCTTCGGAAAGTAGTCGATCTTCAACTGATGATCTCTGCTTGATGCAACTGCGCTTCGGGCGGCCAGAATCCCAAGTATCTTTCTGCTCATTTTCAACTAATTTCTAGAAAAAAACGTATACAAATTAAATAAATGTCATTCTGTTAATAATTTAGTTAATTATTGAGAATTTTTAATTTGTTATACTCATAAATAGATTGTACAGTATATATTTTGTCAACACTTTGATACTTGAGTAGTTTTTATTGCATTAATACTCTATTTTCAGTCAAAGTTAGCATCTCCAGCATCTAATCACGGATAACTGTTTATTGCCTACTATACATATCTTGTAATTAAGGTCAATGAATTATCTTTATACATGTCAACAGAGAGAAAAGTCAATTTAAAGTACAGAAGAGCGTTGATAATCCGAACTAATTGGGACCGAAGGTAGTTCGGATTATCAAATTGGTCGGATTTTAAATAATAATCTAGAAAATGACACATAGGTCTAAAAATGCTCTTTAATTGATTAAAGATACATATACTAAAAAACTGTTACATAATTATGAATTTACTCTTTTAAGACACGTTAGGATTTTTGACTTTCTACTGTACGTCAGAAAATGGCAAATAACTTGCCAAAATGACATCAGCCAAGTATTGATGAAAGGACTGTAGTATACCCTTGTTTTTCTACGGATAATCAGTACTAACTAACAAAAACATTTAAAAAATTATTCGGAGATATGCTGATTTTCAATTGAAAAATAGGGTATTTATTATCAATGCAATAAAAGCTAGTAACTCTATCATCAACATTTTGACAAATTCAGTACATTAAGTAAGACAAAAAATTCTAGAAGTGATGTAAACCGTGAAGAAATAATTTTTCTTTTTGATCTGCAACATAGAAAAACAACAATATGTTAAACTTAAACAATTTACAACTTTTGACAAACGTAGCCTCTATGCTAAACACAATAAAATAATCAAAATACAATAATCGATTTAAGTCAATTTTTTTATTTTTACCCAGTTTCATCAATTATTTACTATGCTGCCTTACAGACATGTAAAGATAAAAATATCGAACAACTAGTTTTAATTACTAAATTAGTACTACTATGTGGTAAATTAGTAAAATATCTCAATTATGCCCATCACTAATAATTATACAGCTGGCCCGCGGTAATCCGACAAACGTTTTGCAAGGCGGTGTCGGATTATCGAATTTGTCGGACTATAATGTACATGCTATTAAAATCCTACATCAAAATATCAGATGTGTAAATAATAAAGTTCAAAAGTTGCAAGTTATCCTTCATGAACAAACTATAGACGTGTTGCTTCTCAGTGAGCATTCGTTGGCAAACTGATGATCAACTTAAAGAGATATCTTTTAATAACTACTGTTTAAATTCTTGGTACTGTCGCATCTTAAATAAACACGGCGGTGTTGCTATTTACAGTAAACTTTCAATATTTATTAAAAATCGTCATGATATTTCAAATAATGCTGTATGTAATAGTTTCGAATGCTGTGCTATTGAACTGGTTTCTGTGAAAATTATTATTGTTGTAGTCTACCGTTCACCAGGGTTGGATTTTAATGATTTTTATCGAAGTTTATCGACACTGATTAATTCGATTAACTCTGAAAACAAAGGTATTGTTATTGCTGGTGATTTTAACTTAAATTTTTGTGAAGCCACAACAAACACCAGATTAATCAAGGACTTACTAAATACTGTAAATTTACATATTACTTTGAATGTCCCCACTCGCGTAACAAAGTTGTCTGCTACGCGTATTGATAATGTTTTTGTGAATTTCTGTTGTGATGATTACCTTGTGAGTTGTATTGATTTCGACTTGTCAGATCATTATTCTCAAATATTGCAAGTAATGTTCCCTAAAAGGCACTACTCTGCGGATGAATATGTTTGGAAGCGGAAATATTGTGCAGACTCTATTTCCAGGTTTGTTGATTGTTTAGAGGCGGAGAGTTGGTTGTCGGTTTATGAGCCCGTGTGTGCGGACGTTGCCTTCTCAATGTTTTTTAAATTGTTCTTGTACTATATGGATATCTGTTTCCCGTATGTAAGGTGTAAGGTATCGACTGGGGTTGAGTCAAGTTGGGTGTCACCAGATATCTTAAAATTAAAAGAGCATGTTCTTGCTTTGAAGCATTTTAGTGATAGGTATCCGATCTTTACTGAAGAATATTTACGACAAAAGAACTTATATGAACAAAATATGAAATTGAAAGAAATTGAGGTTAACAACGCATTTATTCTTTCCTCCAATAAAAAATCAAAGGCGGTGTGGACTCTCATTCATAAGAAACGTTCAAATTTGGCGAAGCCTCAGACGTTACCTGAAAATAGTAACTGTAAGGACCTATGTAATATGTTCGGTGCTCATTTTGCCTCGTTGGTGGATAATTTATTATTGAACACCTCTGATGCGCATGATATACAGTTTGCTGAAATCGATAAGACTCTGATATAAAATTCAAAATCTTTTTATTTAACACCCATTGCGGAAATTGATGTGTATCGTGCTATTGATGAATTGAAACCGTCATCTACTTCGGGATATGATTCTGTACCGTCCTTTATTCTTAAAAACTCGATGTTCCATATATCTGCACCGTTGGTTTACTTAATTAATAATTCATTTCTGCAGGGAGTTTTTCCGACTGCACTCAAATCATCATATCTAAAGCGCCTTTATAAGGGTGGAAATAGTAACGATCTGCAAAATTATCGACCGATATGTATATTGTCAGCCTTCTCTAAAATTTATGAAATGCTTATGAATGAAAAAATTATAAGTTTTTTTAAAGAAAATAAATTATTTTACAATAACCAGCATGGATTCTTTTCATCTAGGTCAACAGACACAGCTATGTTCAGTTATTTAAAACACATATTTAATTCGTTGGATGGGGGAAAACCAGGTTTGGGGCTGTTTATAGATCTTTCCAAAGCTTTCGATTGTGTATTGAAGTATTGAGAAGCACGACAGGATGAAATGTGTTATATAACATAATGTAGTCTTGTGATGCTTTGTAAGATTTCTTTGACGCTACTTTGTACAAAGTTTAATAAATCTATCTATATCAATCATTCAATCTTGTTGCATAAGATGGAAGCATATGGAGTGAATGGAATTGTATTGGAGTGGTTTCGCTCATACCTTATAAACAGAATTCAATCTGTATCAATGAAAAATTCAAAGTCTGGCGATATTGCTGTGAAAGCTGGAGTACCGCAGGGTTCGGTGTTGACTCCTACTTTGTTTTTGATTTACATAAACGATTTTCCAAGATCCATAAATATTGAGTCTGAGATTGTATTGTATGCGGGTGACGTTAATATATTCATCACTGATCACACTATCGGTGGTTTGACTACAAGAGCTCAACATGCCTATGTGGAGATGCAGCGTTGGATGGCATCAAATAGATTGTTCATCAATAAGGATAAAACTAAATGTATTTTATACAATAACAGTGGAAAATTGACCGCACTAACATTGCCAAACGTAGGGCAAGTACCTTTTAGCCGGACTTGCTCTTTCTTGGGTATTATATTGGACGAAGATATGCATTGGGGGTGTCAGGTTGATGCTGTGTGCAGTTATATCCAGACTGTGTTTTGCGCTTTACCAGCTAAAAAAATCATGCAGTGCATTTGTTGTAAGGACTTTTTACTTTGCAAGTTTCGAGTCAAAAATGAGGTACGGTTTGATTCATTGGGGTCTGTGCTCAGATGTAAAACGTGCGTTTATTATCCAGAAGAGAGCAATTAGATTGATGTATGGTTTGAGCTACCGAGAATCTTGCAGGCAAACTTTCAAAATGCATAGGATCTTAACAGTCTATGACTTGTACATTTTTAATGTGTTATGTTTTGTCCGTAAATATATGTCATGTTTCGAATGCGGGATACAGCATCCATATGGTACGAGAACTACTGGTTATATGTTACCACCGCCTCATAAAGGAGCCCTTTTTCAGAAGAGTTTGCGCTATATGGGTTGTAAACTGTACAATGTACTGCCTGCTCAGTTGAGGACATTGAATAACGCACGTAAGTTTAAAATTTTGGTGAAGGAATTTTTGTCTTCTGTTTGTAGTTATAGTATCGATGAGTTTGTAACAGCTTGTGAAAATTACGTTTAGGTTTTGTATTATACTTTGATTTATATATTTAACAGTCTATGACTTGTACATTTTTAATGTGTTATGTTTTGTCCGTAAATATATGTCATGTTTCGAATGCGGCATACAGCATCCATATGGTACGAGAACTACTGGTTATATGTTACCACCGCCTCATAAAGGAGCCCTTTTTCAAAAGAGTTTGCGCTATATGGGTTGTAAACTGTACAATGTACTGCCTGCTCAGTTGAGGACATTGAATAACGCACGTAAGTTTAAAATTTTGGTGAAGGAATTTTTGTATTCTGTTTGTAGTTATAGTATCGATGAGTTTGTAACAGCTTGTGAAAATTACGTTTAGGTTTTGTATTATACTTTGATTTATATATTATATTGTTTTTTGCCTATTGTTATTATGTACGTGTTCACTTGTTTCTGATTTGTATTTGGTGCTTATTCGGAAATAAACTTTACTCTATTCTATTCTATTCTATTCTATAGAGTACTGCCATCGACCCCTTGTAGTTCGGAACTTTTTTGGAAAGGACTACCACCTTGTAATCTGACAAATTACGTATGTACTGATAAAAATGGTAAGAACAAATCCATCAGATTCTCATTTTTTATCTTTAAGTGTTATTGTTTTGTGCTTTTGCTTTTGGTTTTGCGATTGTGCCACATATAGATATGCGTTGTACTAGCGTTGTGCGATGCGACAGCAATAGTTATACATATGACTACCCGCAATCACATTCACAATTAAACTGAGACAATACGTTATACGCATCGACTCGTCGAGCAAAAGTTACGGTGTCGTTTTTATGTACATAGTTATAAGCATGTCGGATTAGACAGGGGCCAGATTGCTGCGGGTCAACTGTATACTTTTTTTCCAACTAACAACTAAAAATGTTACAATATAATTATTCTTACCATTAATTGCCTGGCACTAGATCGTAATTCCCTCACTTCCTTAGCACCTTCGGGTTTAACGGGTAGGCCGTCCTCCTCAGCAATACTTCCGACATAGTTGTTAACGACGCAGTGCCTCCTAGATCGTAATCTATGGCCTGAATCGCTTCCTGTCGGTGACAATGGCGAATTCTTTATTTTATCGCATAGCGACACCGTACGAGGCCTCAGCATCCTCTTTGAGTTGATATTACCCAAGGAGGTCAAGTCATCGACTTTGTCAACTGAAAATTTCCGACACTGTCATCAAGGCGAAGTTTAAACAATAGACGTACAAGGGTCGTTTAATAAGTTTGGGAAATTTTTAAAGAATGGCCCTATAGTTTGTTTGGTGACTTACAGGCTCCAAATACCTCCTCATTTAAACTATCTTGGGGAAATAGACACGGTCACAAAGATAAAAAAATCAGTATATTTGTCTGTAGTTTAGTGCATTTGCAGAATTAAATTTATATTACCTATATTAATACGACTTATACTACTGTCGAATGTGTATGCGTTTTGTAATTTTTTTTTAATGGTTTGACGTATGAACGGGAAAGTTTGATATGGTATAGAATACTATAAAATAAGTTCAGCCACGGCACACCAATCACCGCGCTCTTGTCTGACTCATATTTAAAGAGACATGACCGGCTGTAATATTATTAATTGTCCTTTGCTTCCTTTTTCCTTAACCTAATTTCTCTTTCGCTATATCCATATCTATGTAACATATTGGACCAGATGTCAGTGTGAGAATGGTAGAAAAATCATAGCAAAAACAATAGACATTTCTATTTTCTTCCTTAAAGACAAATAATCATTCCCATTTAAATAATAAATCTATATGAGAAAAGCAGTAAAAAATATTGGTGAAGCTACAGAACAGCAATGCTTATTTCTTTTAAAAATATGGATCATAATGAAAAGCGGCTGAAATCGCTACCTTACCTAACTTTCAGGATATCAGGTATAGCCCAGTCAAATTAGGATTTCACATCGGAATAACTCCAACCCAGCTGGATTTTTGTTCACCATTGGTTGGGCATTACGAATATCATATTCACGGTCAATGACCAAACTCAGTTTTTGAACAAGCTTTCTATTGATCAGACGACAAAAGTGCTATTAGGAAATCTCTAAATCTTTTAATTCTCTACAAAAAATTTTATTAGAAAGATTATCTCATGATTTGTATAAAGAAATTTCTACCTACAGAGACAAAATTTTAATTTATTTAAGTATAGATAGTGGTAAAGTTACTGTAACAATCCTCTTTTTTGCAGTAACAAAATAACAAAAAATAACATCAAGTAATTTGCAATTTACTTTTTTAGAACAATATCATTTTTATTTGATTATGGTTTCTTTTCAATTGCATATAGTATTAATCAACAAATTTGCCAATTTTAGTAATTATTTTTTTGTACAGTAGAGCGTTGAGAATCCAAACGCAAAAAAAAATATAATAATAAAATAAATCACTGGCTAACCGAGGGAAAAGCAATTTTTGTCGATTCCTGTTTACAGAAAAATGTTGCCTTTGTTTTATTTCTTGTACCCAATACTCGTATTTTCTACTATTTAGCTGCAATATTTGATAATCCGAATCACCTTCGGACCGAAGGTGATTCGGATTGAGACCCAATTAGTTCGGATTATCGACACTGTATTTGGTAATTTATTTCAGTCCTATATTTTGTCCTGTAAATAGTTTTATATTGTTAGTGAATACAAATATTATAGTTATTATGTTGTTTTTTTTTTAATTAACCAATTCTTTACAACCTATGATTCAAGTGAATTTGAACCACACTTTGTTTCTTCATGGGAAACAAAATATCTTTAGAGCACATCATATGGCCACGTTTCCTATAAATAGATTAATTACCAAATACCGATTAGTGTGATGTAGTTGTTTGACCCAAACCCGGCAATCTAAACGTAACAATTTAGTTGGATCCAGCTCATCACATAGCCATGCACAGTCTATGAGTGACGTCGACTTAGATCTTGTTTGAAAACTGGCAGCTTAGCCATTGACAAATTTTCCTTCTAATACCTTTGCCCAAATACAATATCTGCACGTTAACTTAAATGAGACAAAACTACATTAAATTTTTCAGTTGATATACCAATTTTTGTTTTGCTTCTCTTGAATACTGAGAAATAACATCATTCTTTCAGCAACGTGGTTTTTACCAAACAAATTAAACGACCCTACTATATAAAAACATACCTCCATTCAACTTGAGAAAACTGTCAATATTTGTAGTACTATTTATGAGCGTATCGAGCTGTAAGAAATTGGAATTGTCTTTGATGAAATTGAGATGCTTCTCGCTTTCGAGGTGCTCGTCTAATCGAGGATAGTCAGCTCGGCAAAGCTCACAGTAACCAGGCTGGAGGACAGTGTCGAGTCTGGGATGATTTGAACGGGTCTTTCGTGTCATGTTACGCTCAGTCGTAGAGCGAATAACAATTCCAGGGTCGCCCAACGAACCTTGGAAGTTTATCTGCGGCCAGTTACGGATCTCTTGGAATATAGGTCTTGTTTGTCTGCATAGAAATTGAAAAAATTTAGAACAATGCATAATTTATAACAAAATTAAAATAGGTTTAAAACATTTAAAACATATTTTAAACCTGGTTTTTAACATGCTTAAAACATTGTTTTAAAACAGACTGTTTTAAACAACCCTGGAAATAATTACTCCACATACAGAATGTATAAGAAGCTCGAATAAAAGAATTGAATTTTATTTTTGTTTACATTTTGCTTTAATTTTGAGATCTGACATTGACTTTTAGACTTTATATGCTCGATTGCACCACATCCCCTTAACTCTTAAGGGTGGGCGCACAGGATCAGTCATGTTGGAACAAACAACGTTTAGACAAAACAAAGTGTGCTAGCTGAACCAGTGAGTGGGAGAGAGATGCAAAATGTTTTGATTTGTCTAAACATGTTTTGTTCCAACCTGACTGATATGTGTGTATCCACCCTAAGCCAAGTTTAAATTTAAGCGGTAAAAATGTGTGGCTTAACTTGACACAGGTGTAGATTAATCACAAAATATAAACCAAAATAAAACTAAATTTCTATACAAAATAAAAGGAAATACCTATCACTATAATATTACCTTTCAAATGATAAAAATTATATGTAATACTTTTCAAATTGAATTAATTTGACACGGAAATTCTGACACTGGCACAAATGTCGCCAAGTGCAGGCGTCATCAATTTGTAGTAAATTACTATAGGCGATTTCGCGTGGAACGGTTCGGTTGCGGTTCGACTACCGATTTGAACCAACCATTTTCACATGGCGATTGATGACGTAACGGTTGCAGTTGGTTCGATTCGGTCCGTCAAAATCTTGAACCTGCCTGGCAAGACGGTTCGAATTATCGGTTCGTTTGGGTTGTCATTTTTAGGTTATAAGTTGTAAAATGCTGGTAAAATGGATAAGTATGTCGTTGGCGGAATGCGCGGTAGATCACTGCGTACGTCGTTACTGTCATATTTAACAGTAAGTGGGGCACCTAACCTATGAATCGAACCGGATCATTTTCCGTCGAGCGGTTACTAACGTTTCAAAAATGATGACGATTTAGAACCGTTCTGTCAACCACATCCAACCGCCAACCGGAACCAAATCAAACCGTTTAGCCACGCGAAATCGCCTTATAGTTTGTCTCAAAAGTAGAGGAACGGAAGTTAAAATACAATTCAAAATAGAGGCATGTGATTAGCTTACGGAGAGACGCGCTTACAAAGCAAAAATCGCAGCAAGATGACAGCCATCAGCTGATCTGACATATCAGATAGCCGCCTCGTGTATGCTTGGTGTAGTGAATTTCAAATTAGTATCTTTTTTATTGAAATCGTTTCTGTAAATAATCGTGTGTGTAAAATGAGCAATCTCGTCAATCCCGTGCCGAGTACGAGTGATGTAAGTGCTACTAAACCAGTTTCGCCACCAAAAAAACGTTCGAGGTTAGGATTAGGACATTTGAAATTAACCGAGAAGCAGAGCATATTAAATACTTATAAACAAAGGAAAATATGAATCTCAATTTAACATTTTAAAAAGTTGTATTTTTATTTGAATTTTAATTAATAAAATTTCAAATATCCTTTGCATGATCAACATAGTAGAGAACGATTCTATAAAACTTGTTGCCTATCAACAGTACCTACTTGAGTGGCCCTATGGGCTCTTGTTCTCGGAAAATCTGCGAATTATTTTCAATTTATTTTCACTCGCTTGTGATACTACTATTGAAAATAAATTAAAAAAAGGGCATGTGAAAGTAAGGCCAACTAAGTTTCCTTCCCATACAAAGTGTAAATGGAAGTATTGTAATCGAGAAAATTTGATTAAAACATATAAAGTTCTCTACTTATAGCCATTCTGCTACTTCACTGGCATGTCACACTTACGCATTTAAATTTCCCGCCGCAATCATTTTGCCCTAGTGTAAATCGTGTCTTGTTCCGGTGTTCCTCTACTTTTGAGACAAAGTATAGAAAACCACTATAAAATAAATGTTGCCAAGGTGAATTGGTTTGTAAGCATAACTTTCTTAAGTGACAGATATGTCATACTGCTGCAAATGACATTAATTTGAGCTACGCTTAACTTTAAGGTCACCTAAAACTTAAGGGAATGTGATGCAATGTATTAATAACCTCATTAAAAAAGAATTAATTATTTATGTTATTTATGTTATATTTATGCTATTTATGTTTAAGAGTGTTAAAAATTAAAGAAAAAAATGTGCGAGAGGGGAAGGTTCACAACTTTCTTTTAAACAAGAGTATCAAATAATATTTTATCTACAAACGCATTGAAAATATAATAAAGTGATTTTATAAGTCAAAAATTGGCACACGAGTTGAAAAATTGACAATTTTTTAACAGTAGCTTTCATAATCTGATAGTTTTATCGCACTGGTGTCATGAAGTGATGTTTTTCATGCATGTCCAATACCAGTTTTTGTTAACTATTAAGATGTTTGTAGAAAAAAGATTTTGAACTGACAGGTTACAAAATATAAACCAAAAACAACACTTTAATGGTTAATAAACAATATAAAAAAGTTGTGCATGTTTAGTTTGCTGTTTCCATTCAAACGTATTAACCCTATTTTATTAAGGGCCGATCTTACAAAGCACGTTATACCATGGTATAACTAAATATTGGTATAAATGCCAGTATAAGTTGTTATTGCTATGACAACACAACTATTTTCGCCAATGGGAGGCGGAATAGCACTATTTATACTGGGAATAACTATTCCACTACTTATACGTACACTTGTAAGATCGACCCTAAGTAAGGTTACTACTTATATAAGTTCGGATAAACAAGGTATAAAAATATATATATATGAATAGTACGAGTTTTTTTTTTTCAGTTCAATCATGGTATAACAAAAACAAATGTTAATAGATGTTAATCATGCTTACCTATTAAAGTCTTCGAACTTAATGTAAGGACTCTTTAAATCAAAGAATTTCTGGCTTTTCCTTTTCTTCGCAATTTTAATCAAAACTTGTTCTAGAAATGCAAAAGTCTGTAAACAAACGAAAGAATTAAAAGAATAGTTTAAAGTTGATGATTAGACCATAAAAACATTTTTGTGGGCTTGATTTTTTTATTTAGTGATTTAAATTTAATTAACTGAATTCAACTTCAATAAATGAGAAGTACAATGTATTTCATGCATGTCCAATAGCATTTAAAAAAAAACAAATGTAATGACAAGCAAAAGTAAAAAACATAGTAAAGGATGACAAAGGGCAAATTGTGAATCCAGCACCCCATTGGGCTGCTATATCAACATTTTTACAATATACTAAGTAATTAGTAATTGCAAAAATAAGTTAACTATGTTAGATGAAATGTCAATTTAAAAAATAAATTATAATTAGTGTTTGTGAAAGTGGTATTTTAGATTAATATAAATAAAGTCATACAGAAAACAATTTTTAATTTTTAAGTTCATCAAACTTTTAAATTCTTTCGGACATACTTTATCGACTGTCCATATGGTAATGCCCCAATTTCTGGCTTCCTCCAAAGGATCCTTTGTGACAACTGTTGGTGTTTTTCGAGCCCTTTCAAGCATTGCATCGGCACGAGTTTTCTAAATAAACACACAATATTAAACTAAATCTACAAATTTCACAAACTAGATATACATACAGGTCTGCCTCGTTTTGAAGTTGCTTCGTCAACACTTCCGTGGCCATTGCTAAAGGACTCATTGGGGACAAATTGGGGGGTCTTGGGTGCAGACCCAGCCCCCTTAGTATTTGACCATCCTTCGCGATCAGTAACTACATGCGTTATTTCCCGAATCAGAAATAGCTCAAGGACCTGTAAAGAACACAAAATGTTACAAATAACATTCAAGAAGAAGAATGAATGAATACAATCAAAACTGGTCAAGAAGGTAAGTTTATGGAAATAACATCTTTATATTATTTACAAGTATTTGTATTTACAGAATAGTTTCTCCATATGAATCAAATTGGTACTGGTAGAACACTGAAAACTAGATTTCAAATATTCCAAATCATCATATTATTTGACATGAGTGCGTTTTGTGCATCTGACTTTGTACAATATCGACTATTGGGTTTTTCTTTTTAACTCAAATTAAACATGGGAATCATGGAGATACAATAATCGAATTAGTCGATTATTGAAATATCTCGAGATAATTGATTATGTATATTAGTACTACTAATGTCATTAATGATACTAATTTTAACTACTAAATTAGTACATAATTTCCATTAGTACTACTAATAGTGTTAGTGGTGTTAGTACTATTGTGCTTTTTTGCTTGGTTCAGGTGATCTTTTAAATTGGTTATTTTCACAATAGAATTTTGTCAGCAACCAACATATAACAACATTTGAATCCACAATGTGAAATGATAATCTTCACCAAAACTAACATGATAACGGAAATCAGAATGTCTTGAAAAGTTTGTGACGATAAGCAACATGCATGAACCCGCAAACAAATTTAACAATAAAATTAGTACTAGTAATTTTAACAACTGAATTATTAGTAGTACTAACTTTACGTCCTAAATTAGTACTATCAATTTTAACTCCTAAATAAGTACTACTAATTTAGTAGATTATTAAGATATCTCGATTAATAGTAATAAATTATTAAATATTATTAAAATATCTTGACTAAGCCCATCGCTCGCTTTGCCTATTGCTGATAGCTAGCACTGCGTCAGGAAGTTTTTGTTATCCTACAAATACGTGAAACTGATGTGAGATAGCCCTATTAATTAATGGTCCTTCTGACTTCTTTCAGTGTTTGGACTGTAGATCTATGCATCTGCTGCTCAACTATTGCATATCACAAAATGACCCTCACCATATGCCAAAGTTTGTTACACACATTATGGAATCACCTGTACAGATTATAAAAAGATAATTACATTCATAAGGGGTACTTACACAATCAATAAAACTGTCATTACTTAAAAGTAATGGCATTCCGCATTATTATTGAATGTCTATTGTAGGTACCACCTTAGAATAATAGTTCTTTTTATTTTTGGACAGCTAATTAGTGGTTGTAACTTGTACACCAAGGTTGAATGGTATTGTGAGCCTTGTGAGGTCGGGGAATCAAAATAAAAACATCTGATTTTGTTGTCATATTCAAGGTTAAGGTTTAAAAAACCAATTTTAGTATGTAGGTAAGTCGACGGGATGTCGACCAATCATTACGCACTTAAAAAAATGACACACAGATGTCGGGAGGAACGCGACCGCGCAACAGACCCAATCGTTAACAGTACAGTTATCATCTGGGTGCAAATAGACCATGAAAATATGAAAACAGATACACCTTATCGGCATAGTATGTACTTACAAATGTAGGCGGTATGCTTGTGATGCCATGACGTACATTTTGTTAGTATCAAACTTAAACCAAGCAGTAAAAACAAGTGAGTTATGGCTTAAACTGTCATATTATAATACAAAATGGCTCGTTATAGTTGAAAGTTTTCGTACAGCTGGCGCTGCTGCTATAAACCGCTATATTGACTGAATTACGAGGGTTTTGGGGAGCACAAGCACAAAAATCGAAGGGATCCGTTTATTTATCGGTATGGTTAACGTGTTTGGCCTATTCCGCTTATCGCTGATAATAAATTAACACATACAAAACATCGGTAAACTTGGCAACGTTGTGCTACGATACATATACATAGCCACAGAAACAAACACGAGAAAGCGGGCCGGATGCCCCTTATGTAGAGAACAGAGAATATACCTTAACATATGTGCTCTGGTAGTTTACCGTGGTCTTTTTTAAATAACACAAAGCACGTATGATGTGTTGCGCAACGAGACTTTCAAATGTTTCCATAACATAAACACGACAGTCGCTCAAGGTATTGTTGTAGTCGTACATTAGGACCAGTATTTGTTACGGAAAATTTGAAAATCTCGGCAGGCAAAGTTATTTTGGTACTGCCGGTACGGTGGTAAACAAAAAGTGCACTCACCCCTCCCAATTCCTTTATTTTCAACTCTAGTTTGCTGGCTGTGATACGATTTTTCACGTCCAAGTAGAAACGAAACTTGTGCAACGGTTTGTTCGTGGATGGAACGCCGCTATTACCTACAAATTGTGGCACCATTAGTTACACGCACTGGCTGAGGAGCAAACCGTTTTGATCCGCCTCCGAAAGATTTACTTTTATTCACATTTTTACGGGGTGCTGCATCTTCCTTTCCGGGCGGTGCACTAGCTTTCATCACTCAATAAACCGTTCGCGACGTTTCCGTCATCGTTTCCCAGCCGAGTAGTTATATTTCCCGCTGACCCGCAGCGCCTGACACGTCAATAATCACACGGGCACGCACAGGGCTGAACGAACACAGCAGAGGCGATGCAACGACGGTTACGGTACGCTCCAACCTTTCAACGGCCATTACACTCTGGTCGGAGCTTCAAGAGATCTACACGCCCAGCACGGCGGCACTGTTGCCATATCACGTCGTGCGCGTCTTATTTTCACCTCTGGTAATCGCAATATCTATGACAATTTGTGGGAAATTTTCTTACGTTTTGCTTCTGCACAATACACCGATTATAACATTTTCAAAACACTCATCAATCCGCCACAACTCTGATAAACAATTAACCAATCAGAAACTAACTACTCTAGCGCACCCTACGACTAGCTGGTTAGTGCGGGAAAATTAAAAACATATTTCTATATAACTATACGTGCGTGAACTATAGATACTATTTATGTATGTAATATACGTAAATATAAAAAAATATCCGTCAATCGTTTATTTTTGGTATGCTCCTGATTTCTATTAATGCCAATAAAACGACTTCATTTGAGCCAATAGAACATAAGCGTGCGTAAAATCATAAAATGAAACCCAATCGAAACATTCCATCATTCTTCATTCGGTCATTCATCTGTCATGTCAAATGACACATTTGTTATAAAACATCGACGAAGAATGTTGACGCCGCCAGAAGAATACCATCGACGAAAATTCGCTCGTGCGTTAAAAAATCTGGTAATTATTCGCACTTTTTATTATACTTGTTGGTTAAATAACTATAAATAAAATTTATCAAAACAGCCCGTCAACAAAGTTTCCCGCTCAAACTTAACTGAGATGAAGAACTAGAACTAGAACTTGAGATGGCAGCACCTACTAGAATACTAGATGATATTAAATACTCAAAACAACATTAAAAAAATTCGAATTGCTCAGGAGCCGATGAGGACGTTGAGATTAAGGGAAAGGTAAATGACCAGACTAGTCCTTTATTTGTGTTCAACTATTAGGAAACAAAAAATAATTTGTACATATGCAAACTGTCACGTATTTCAAGATAATCCTAATTTTAATTTAGCTATACTGTCAACGTTTCTGAAAAGTACTAAAATGATTAATTTAAAAATGTTTAAAAAAAAGCACAGCATTTACTTCACAGATAGAAGTTTTCTAATGTTTTTTTTTCAATACCTTGTCATGTTTGTATATCTTTTAGCTTGAGCGCATCAGCAAAAATCACTCCATCTTGTGATTTTTTCGGACAAGTAAAATACAAGTAAACATTATTTATAATATAAATAGTAACGAATTAAAATCGTTACTTAATAATTATTTTTTTCCAAAACATAAATATTTAATTAATATAGGAAGGGATAATAGGTATCTTATTTCAAAAGAAACTCTCAAGAGTAGATGTAAACAAACTTTATATACCTACATATTTACAATTGATTAGCATTGTACATTATCTACATTAATTTTAAATAAGATCATACTACATATTTAATAATATACATACATGACACAATTTCTACATTATAATTAATAAATTGTTCATTTTCGATGAAAATATTCCATATAATAATCACAATATTAATTTCTTACAAACAATTTGTCAGTAGTCAGTACACATTTTAGTACACATTTATCAGCAGCTCTGCTATAAATTATTAAAAAAAGTCTCTTAGTGTCTAATATGTATATACAACATAAAATCCTTATATATAAAATCACAAAAATTGGAAGAAAATGGTTAATGAGGCACCCCATATGGTTGATGGTTGCTTTACTTGGAAAACTTAGAAAAATTCATTTAATTGAATTTCAATCGTACTACTTCGGTAATAATTTAAAGAGATTTCGATAGTACTTTAAATCGAAATTTTTCTTCCAAGTCCCCAGGAATCTGAAAATAATAATGGTACGTCATTATTTCATCGTTATCATAATCTACAAGTTTAATAGAATTAGAAAAAAATCCACAGATAAACCCCTTCGTGAAGGCAACTCTACATGCAGCATATCTGTCATTAAGGTTGCCTATTTAAAAAAATATGAACGACGTGATACATAATCGCAATTGGTGTGTAATGTTATTACTTTAATGTTATTATTTAGATAACTTATTAGTAAAACTCAAAATAATCAAACATTGTTTTGTAAAAATTTTATTGCTGGGCAACAATTTTATTTTATTCTTTTTGAAAAAAAAGTGGTGGTACAAATAATAATAAATTACGAAATATACCTCGTAGGACAAGTTAGAATAATTTATTTGTGTAGAAGACACCTTTCTCACATAATTCAAATATATTTTCTACATTTAAATTTTATTCATCTACAAAAATGTTTTATAAACCTTTTTTTTGTTTTTGGTTTAGAAAGGCATCCGTGTCGAATGTGTAAGATTATTTATTGCTAGGTACTAGGTCTGCAATGGTGCCTGGAACCTGAAACATGACAATGTAACATGCAAAAAATGTTAGGTAGCACTAAAAGTAGCGTCAATCACATACAAAAGCTGCCGTCAGACATCGAAATCGTAAAATTGATCCACTTACATAACTATTATAACATAATATGTGACTGCCTCCTTTATCTGAGTAACATCAAAACAATCTTAGAAGCATCAAAGTGAGAGGTTGCAGGTGCTGAGCACTGAATTGAGACGTAAAAGCATTTTACAGGAGGCCATCGATTATCTCCAACAAAACTGGGGCCTAGGTGCAGCGACAAAAATAACCAATCAAAATTTTGCAAAATTTAGAAAGTGTTTAATGAAACGGGATCAGGTTAGAAAATGCTTAAAAAAAATTAAACATCAGACGGTGATCAGATCCCATTCTTTGGAGCCAGTTACATATATTGTTTTTGTTAACGAATCTTAGGTGTTTTGTGGCCCACTATTTATTTACATACCGCAAATCTAAAAGCAACATAAGCTATTAATAAAATTTGTCATTTTGTTTGACAGAAGTATATATATATATATAGCGTTTTAGTTTGGTAAAAGTTGTTCCGCCCGAGGTTGAACTATGTAGCAGTAAACTAGTGCATGAAAAGTGCACAGATAGTGAAGTGACAATCGAACACACTTTTGTGCGGGCTGTAGAGCAAACATTGCCACGCATCGACATACCTAACTCCCCTCCTATTCAACTTGTATTTAAGTGACTTCAATGACTCCATAAAGGCAACCGGAGTGAGAGCAGTCTGTTACGCTGATGATGTGGTACTCCTGGCGGAGGCAGAGTCCATTGAAACGGCAGCTGATGCAATAAATGAGAGCATGCTTATTCTCTACTCGTTCCTTGAGGAAAGAACTCTCACAGTATCAACACAGAAAACCAAAGCAATGATATTTTCCAGGAGGAGACGGCAGGAAACTGTCCTCCCAATCGTATTCGCTGACAAGATAATTGACTACACCAACGAAATCAAATACTTGGGGATGTACTTAAATCCAAAGCTCTCGTGGAGCAAGCACGTCAACTGTATATGCACAACCAGATTAAAAGCTATGAACATGCTACGATCACTATCAAACGCAAGATGGGGTTGTTGTCCAACACTATCCTACTACTATACAAGGCCCTAATAAAGTCCAGGTTAGAATACCTCTCCCGAAGAATCTTCTACACAACTCAATTACAAGCCATCCGCTTAGCTCTGGGTGCGCTCAGATCTTCGCCTGAAAATGCCTTAAGGGTCGAAGCCATGGATCCCCCAATAGAATTGAGGCTCGCCATGCTGGCGAAGAAGTTTTAACAAAGAATTACCAATACCAAAACAACCCCATACTTCCCAACCTACTTGCCCTACATGCCCTAACCGTAAACGGAAAGACCCCCTGAATCTAGGATGCCGATTGTCCTTAAATGTTACTCAGATATTGCGGGCAGACTCAAGGAGACCAGGAGAACACCCCGTCACATCGTGTATAATCTTCAATACATCGTTAGAAGCTTTAAACCAAACACCATCCTCGGACTCCCACAGCTACATAAAAACCTAACAGACGTGGCACACGTAATTGGCGAGGCAATCTTTCGCGGTGAGGCCTCCAAGCCACTCATTCATACGTTTTTACGGAGGGATCGTTGAGGACATCTGAGGGCATCTCATCTTTCGGTGCCTACATCCCAACTGTGGACGTGGAGTTTGCGGGTTTGCTCCGCCCTGGAACAGACATCTTTGTGGCTGAACTATTTGCCATCTGGTGGGCGCTGGATTACATCAGAAAACATGAGATTGGAAAGTTCGTAATTTTCTCAGACTCCCTGAGCGCCGTCACTGCCATCCACAACTGCAATCTCAATTGTGCCAAACCGCACTACCTTGTCTACAGGATCCTAGAACTCTTGTGGACGTGCAGAAGCATGGGCATCAATATGGTCATATGCTGGATACCGGGACACGCCGGAATAAAAGGGAACGAAACAGGAGATAAGCTGGCGTCCACTATAAAGGAGGGCACCACCTTCCTCTTGCAGAGGGACCCAACGGAATTGTTCAGTGATTTCAGAGTGTATCTCATGGAGAGATGGCAATGGACATGGGACACCTCCTCAACCGCCAAAACACACCCACCTCATAAAACCATCAGTCACGGTAGCTCCATGGTACAGAGGCAGTGACTTTGAGAAAAAGAGAAAAAAAAAAGAAGAAAAAAGGTATGGTAAAATAATTAAAATTGAGTGAATGGAGAAAGGAAGGAAAAAGGGGAAAATATACCAAATACATAACAAAGACAACATTATGATAAAGGGACCAAACATGCAGGCATACTGATATTTCTGTTTTTAGACCACCTATGTTGACCTCCTCCTGACCATATCCACATCGCGGGTCCTTTTTCTGGTCTATCTAAGTCGGTCCGCAGACCCCCGGCTGGCAAGGAATTCCTTTACCTGTGGTTTTTGATACCCTACCCTACTGTTTTTGCACCAGAGCATTGAAGAATTGAGCAAGGCTGTCTAGCGATAAAGGAGCTACAATAAGCTCAAACGCCATCTATCCCCCTTTACTTGGAAGAAGAAGAACACATACCTAACCTAGAACACTATTATCGTGGTATTATTAAGTTCATACCACGCCGATTATATCGTATTACATTAGGCGATTTCGCACGGTATGATTATATAAGAAACGAATAAGATTTAAAATTAATAATGAATTCTTTTCCTTGATCGTTCCCTCACTATACCTACTGACAATATCTTAGACAAAATTAGTTATTTTCGGCGTTTTCTTCTTCAGATTGCATAAAATTATCATATCTTTGTCGCGTCGTCGCTATCGTTAGAAGACGATTACAAATTTAAAATGTTTATTCACATATCTGTTGTCTATTTTGGCAGAGGCCGCCATTTTTCACACTGACACCGACGAGCTCCTAGACCTCGTGCCAAATACATTGCACCGAGTGTGAACTGAGGGCAATAATGTTTGCCCTAAACCCATGATGTAAGGATTAACCTTACAGGTTAATCCTTACATCATGCCTAAACTCCCAACAGAATATGTAAAACTGTAAAAACTACCAGTAGAAAACAAAATCCGTACCAGTGCTGAACTAGTTTTACCAAACGAAAACTCTATCAAATTTCTCTCTGTTGACATGTATAGGAGCAGCGGCGCGTTATGCCATCATGGGGCACTGGGCAATTTTGAATTTGGAGGCCCCCATATACAATGTGGAATTAAGAAGAATTACTTTTTTATACATAAATAATAGATACTAATAATACTGATATAACATTTCGGAACAATTACCAAAAATCATAAATAATAGGTAAGGTGCACCTTTTGCAACAACATTTAATATAAGTACCTACATAATTATTTAAAGTAACAACAGATTATTCTTAAGAATTACAAAATAACTAATAAATAGCTTAACAATTTAAAAATCTAAATTCGTAGCAAATAATCTTAATAAATAAAGGATAATATATATAATATGTTTTTAATATTTTAAATATTTCAAAAACGGCGATAGTTAATTCTTAAATACGACATCATCAATATATACATGTCCTCTGAATATGTATGTACTTATTAAATTTGTGGTGCAGTTTTCATAGTTTTTTTGAGATGTTACTTGTAATAAAATGTAATTTCCTATTTCTTTTTCTAACATTACCTAAGATTCTGATTCCATGTCATCAAGAAATACAATTACTCCGAATGCCTCCTGCTATATATTTTAACAAGAAGAAACGTAACGTGTCAATATTTGGTCCTCAAAGTTTAGAAAAAAAAACAAATAAAAGGTTTAGGAAAAGACTTAAGAGGAATCACTACTGCTGGTACGTCCTATAAAATAAGCATCCATAGTCAGCTTAATGTTGTATCAATTCTCTCATGTTATACATAAAATTATAGATAAAGAAGATACTTGCTGTGGTAATGTATGTGTATTACTTGTTGTTGTTGTATCCACGCTACGTGATAAATTATAACTTATTCATGTACTCGCAGAAGTAAAGTTTTGAGTAGAAAAAGTATGTAAGATACTGATATTTTTACGTGAAATTTTGTACACTTATAGAGGAAGGTGTAACTTAGACCTATTATGTGGTACTTTTTTCAATTTTAACCTGAGTTCTTCGTAAAAAAATTGCAAAATCAGCCAATTTTATGTCATATTCAGAAATAGATTTGTCAAAAACGAACAGAACTATCAAAAATCTACGCAAAATCTATCTAATTGACGCAAAATTATATATCTTTTATCTTTAATTTGGGGTATTTCTTTTACGATTATGTGAACTAATTGCTGAGAAAAAGCCTCAGAACTTTTGCGTGTTTTGCAAGCAAAACGTAGGGGGTATGGATTCCCCTTAAGCTAGAAACTTGGATGATTATTGAATATACAGGGTAGGGTTATGTATTTGAAACAGACCGAATTTCATTTTTTTAATATGGCATCCTGTATATTTTTCCTGTTTTTTTTAATACTCTTTTGAATTACAAATTGAACTGTGAAATGTCCCTGAGGTCAGTGGTGTAATAAGACAATTAAATGTTAAAAGAAAGCAATTAAACAATGTTAAAAGGATTTCTACTGTGTCAATAGCTCGTCGTTTTTTAAAATGACTTAAGTTAGAAATACGAAATAGTTTTGAATATAAAGTGTGTTTCATTTCTAAGCATTTCAAATTTGTAGTTTAAGCAATTTCTAAAACTTTTATTGGAATCTTTTTCTTGTCAACTTTTTAGACAGAAATAAGGAGTTTGTAAGATTTACAGCATTTTGCAGATCGGAATTTTTATTTTACAGACTCTTTTGGACATCTTTACAGAAAGGAATTCCAGAACAAAAGGAAAAGTGTCGACGGAAAATCTTCGAAGAATTCATACAGTTTTTCTCTTCTAACTTAGTCAAGGGTTTCTTATTAGGCTCGTACAGTATTAGATATAGTTTCTTTTATTGCAAAAAAAGTTTAAAAAGAGTTTAACTGCTAAAACTGCATCCACTCTCTTTGGGGCCCCATAGGCAAGACTACTCTAAAGTTCAATTTTATATTCTTAGGTAATTCTTACGGTAAATTATTAATTACCTAATTAATTTATTGTTTATAAAAGATTGATTTTGGTCTCCAACCGGCATGAGTGCAAATATAAAATTCACTATTCTTGAGACGGTAATAAATTAGTTAAAGATTAGTTGGGGCCTC
The DNA here is from genome assembly GCA_963966075.1 of Aphodius sticticus. Taxonomy (NCBI): domain Eukaryota; kingdom Metazoa; phylum Arthropoda; class Insecta; order Coleoptera; family Scarabaeidae; genus Aphodius; species Aphodius sticticus. The sequence goes on along the minus strand of OZ014509.1, from coordinate 46,158,267 downwards.
GCTGAGACAAGCCTAAATCCGCTTGTAACGTTAATGAGGACTGGCAAGGTGTGGTAGTCTGTTATGGAAATGAGTTTCCAAAATATTGTTCTGGGGGCCCATGGGATAACGTGCCTCTGTATAGGAGACAGTGAAAATTTGTTAGTGATTAATCTGGACTTGCTGGACACGCCCAAAATTTGTAGCACTTTGTAGGACATGGTCTTCTTTTTAGATGTGCGATTACTTGTGAACATGTTAGTTTCAAAGCCATCCTAATACCATATTGGTGAGCATTTAGCAAATACGGTTTATTGTTTTAATAATTTTTTTTCTAATCACAATTCATAATTTGCTATTGTGTTATTATTGCATATAGGATGTTATGGTCGATTCACTAGTAGTAGTAGACTGATGTTAGTAGTATATCGCTCCCAGATACATAGCGATACATGATGGATCTATCTCTCTCAGCGCTCTACTAACAGTGATTCCACCATAGTAAAATGTGTGTTGCTACTCCAGGGGCTAATTATCATCATAACTTGTGAATTTACTTCCAATGTCTTATTTATCATGGAAACTAATTATTTTATACTCACTTAAGAAATAAAATAGTAGGCTACAAACCACCATCAAACAAACTTTGTACTAGTGCAATTAATTTTAAAAAGTCATGTTGATGTAATATGTGGATTGGTCAAAATTACTGTGTCAGTGTCAAGTAAGCTCCGTTTACCTTAGGTTTTGAGCGATGTGTGTCTACTGCATCAACAGGCAATTTTATGTGTTCTACACGGCATCCGTATGCAACCGGTGTCAACTTAATTACTGTATGAAGTGGCACTTGTAAATAAGGAAGCTCGTCTGAAACAAAAATTACGTGAATCCGTGATTTTTATTGTATATAGAAAAATCTTCAATATACCTGCCGACTTATCTAAAAAGTATGCTAATAAACATCTTAGAACGGCTTGATGCGAAACAACCAAAACGTTGCCTTGGCGTTCAAGCTCCATAATAACGGGCTCCAGTCTAGCAACTAAATCCTCGTAGCTTTCGCCACGTGGATACCTATACGCAAATTTATTCTGGTCTCTGGCTGAAAAATCATCAGGGTATTTTTCCTTAATTTCTTCATACGTCATTTCTTCACAGATTCCCTAAAATAAAAAGTGAGTGTTTAGTAAAAAGGGCCCAATTTACTAAACCAGGATTGCCGATGACAACAATTGGTGCCTTCAATATTTGTTTTTACAAAAACAGGCACAAAAGTAGTAAGACAAAAAAAATAGACAATAGCTGGGTAAAACTTTGAGAAAGGGTACCGTAATTTCCCTAAATATTCCTATATGTACCACTTTTGGTAAGTTTTTGATGATAAATTTACGCGGATTGCTCTTTTCATTCATTATTTTTTTAACCCTTTTGTTACGGCGGTAGTTTTTTGCTATTTGCTGTTAACTGATCATTCTGATCTTATTTTTACTTGAAATAGGAAAAAACTCGCCCTGACCAGTTGGCAAATATATTTGTCAAGAGCAGTGAAAGGGTTAATAAATAGTATTATACGAGTAGTACCTATAATTGGAGTAAATAATTCAAATTTTTTATTTCTCTATCTGGCACCAGTAATTATTTATGGAATGAATAAATTATAATTCCACTTTACTCGCACATAAAAGATATAATCAACCAAAATTTTCTGAATAACTTACTGCATCTATTTCATTGAGGGCCTTCCATCGTTCTTGAGGAGCGACTACACCTTCAACAGTTTGTATCGTGCGTTTCAACCATGAAGTCCATACCCTCAAGCCTTCAATCTGCTGGTCTTTGATGTAGTTAGTGAGTGCGGTTGCGTATTGATGGCCCCTTGCACTCAAATCTGAATCTCCACCAATTCTGCCTTCCAAATTTTGATCACTCTCACCATGCTAGAAATAATTAATAGATGTTATCAACTTATTATCTTACATTTGCAAATGTGGCCCATACGTTTTGCCATGTTTTGAAACTAGTTTGCTTGACCTTCAAGATTTTGACTCGCCGTTATGGGTTTTGCATGTAGCTCGTTATTTACTAACTTTATACAAAAATGTCATTACATACAATAAATTAACAATTCTCTACATGCAACGTACCGTACTCTTTTTTGAAGTGGTAACTTTTATAGGCGCCTTGGACGTGAATCGGATTCGTGAATAATAATATAGGCATGTAACGAAAAAACGACACCATAGCTTGACAGGTGTGGGTTTAATAGTTTTGACAATTTTGACATTAAAAGCGACATCATGACTCATCACCGTGTGTGGTGAAACGTTACATCGCGCCACTGGCATAGACCCCTGATAACAGGTCTGACAGTGTTGACAGTATTGTCAGGTTTGACAGTATTGTCAGGTTTGACAGTTTTATCAGGTTTGACAGTTTTGGCAGTTTTGCCAGGTGTGACAGTTTTTGCAGGTTTAACAGTTTTGTCAGGTTTGACGCTTTTGTCATTGTGACAGGTTTGACAGTTTTCACTTCCGCCGCGAAGTTCTACGCTCTCCTTTATTTTATAAAACTAATATTTCTTGAAAAAAAAAATAAAGGACGTAGGTCAAATATTGCTATTGTCCTTTCCAACAATGGCAGGCACCACCACGCTTCATTTTCACAACTTTCGGTTTCATTGTTTTTCATCAGTGAGTCACAAAAATAAAACTAGACGTTACTTTTTCTACTACAAACAGAAGGAGTCACCAACATGCACTATTTTCGAGTTTTGTCCAAATCCAAGAATTGGAGGACAAGCAATTGTTCCCGAAATCATAGGGTTAGAAACTAGTTTAATTACCGAAACAGCCTTTAATTGCCGAAAATAGAGCTTTGTTGTTTTTATTCAAATTACAGCGTCGATAATCCGAACTAATTGGGACCGAAGGTGGCTCGGATTATCAAATTGGTCGAATTTTCGAAAATAACTTAGAAAATGACACTTTAGGCCTAAAACATGCCTAAAAATGCATTTTTGACGTTCTACTGTATTTGAAAGAAATTTTCTACAACATTATATATATTCCAACCATAAGTTAACATATATACAAGTTGACATATGCCACATCGCCCACATCTTAATACAACTCACCCTTGATAAATAGATGGTTCTTGGCGTGATATGAATGTTCATCAGGTAATACACAATTCTGGCTTGGATATGACCTTCATGTTTATGCACCACCACTTTCTCTCCAGTATTATAAATCTTCATAAAAGATATATCCTTTTCCTTTTCCTCCACCAAAGGTTGGTATCTCTCCTGGTAATGCTCGATGCGTTTCAAGAAATCTGATAGTGCGGTGTCCTTATTCATGTCCGTGTAGTCAGGACTGCTGACCTTAACTTCCATAATATTCTGCTCTATAATCGTCGGATCGTCGCAAATTGACTCCACAAAGAACAATTTGAAACCCATCTTACGCACAACTATATCGTGGATTATTCTCCTTCTGTCCATGGTTGAGTTGGTCGCGTCGAAAACAGCAACCTCACCACCACCTTCCAACCATCCGCATACATCTTGCAAGGCCTCAACTGCACATTGCGTCCTGATAGCCATCGCTTCCGTATTGTCCGGTCTGAAGAAGTCATGGCTCTTATAAGCTGCCGTTGCGTGTCTCCTGTATTCACCCAAATTGAACACTGAGAAAAATAAAAGTGTATTAACGGATAACAAGGGCATAAAATGATGGTGATGTCATATTGTTAATGTGCGAACTGGAGATAACTACAGACAGATTATAAGGCCGCGTATTGAGTTTTTCAGAACCAACGAAACTCTAGTTTCATTTGCAATTGGAAAGTGCATTTTGACATAATTCTTGAAAACGTTTGGTCGTGACAACAAATCGTATTCAGCGTAAGACAAGGATTTTTATGAATCGACTTATGAACACTATCACAATTTTCAATAATGAAACGTAAGAAGTAGAACTCGGTAAATTCACTTTCTTCAATGTTCTCTCATTTTTTTCTCTTGAAATATTTACACGTCGTTGTTTTATTATAACCTTTGAAAATTAAACTTTTTTTATCGTGCAGTGGATTCAATTTAAGTATTGTATAGACAGATTGTATAGGTACAATAAGGATACAACAACAAAATTACCTACTTACCTTATATTTAACATTTTATAATTAATTTTAACTTGTGGTTCGTTAATGTTTATCTTGTCAGTATTTATTTGCTGACTAATCAGCAGCAAGCTGGTGTTTTGTACACACTTTCATTTAAGTCGTTAGAAATTAAATGTTCAACATCCATGGCATGCTAGTTTAGGATGAGGAAGATTGTTCAAATATTTTCTTAAACATAAGTCCAAAAATACTCAAGCAAATGATTATGATTTAATTTTTCTTACTATTGTAGTTACGTCAATGGTAAAAAATCTGATGTGGCCAGGCACATGACTTTATCATACTACACAGCAGTGTCAAACGCTGATGATCTGACATTACTGTCAATAGAATCAAAATATCTGTCAAATCCTGGCAAGCTAGTTGTAATGCAGAAACGAGCGATCTCGATCAAATAGAATGATTGGATGTGTGCACTCGGTTTAACACTGCTGGTTCGAATAAAAACTGCTAACGCTTCACTAAACTATTTATTGTAGATACATAATGGACAGTGCGAACAGATTCAACTGCATACATTCAAAGTTAAAGTTTGCTCATACAGGCTAAACTATTAATTTTACCAAAAATATTCTTATTTAATATTCTTTATTTTTCCGCTAAAATCTCAAATTTTATTTTGACACGATTACAATAACCCCTTTGCCATACTACGTATGATAAAGTAAAAACATGAAGGTAAAAAAATATACCGTTTCTAAAACATGACGTTCAAAAACTTATAAAGTGTCATTTTTTAACTCTAACGGTTATTTAACATTAATGGTCCCAACTCGCGGATATACATAATTTCTATTGATAGTCAGATAGTCAGAGGAAATGCTAATCGCGCTTGTGCATTGTATGAAGCATCGCTTCATGGTCGGTAAACCATTCCTGACGCATGTTGTTTTCCAGAACGTACACACGTTTCAAAAAAGCCATTGCTCAAAAACAGGTCTGCTGTAATTCAGTCAAGAAGAACAAGTCCTCTGGAAACTGAACAACAAATAATGTTGGATCTTGCGTCTGGACATATTTAGAAAAACTGCGTAGGTATGTAGCGTGTTATTAATGTGACCAGCTTGTGACTTTTAAAAGGCTGTCCTCATTTATTTTATTGTCATCCTAACGCCCTCCTTTCTTGCAGAATATCCTTTATGTGAATGTCCTCCTATGGAATAAATTCTGGTAAACCTGATGAAACCTGATGTATTTTAAAAAATAAATCTTTATCAAAACTACATGTGTCCGAGTTTTTTACCGCATTTTTTTTAAAAGAAATTTCATTCTAGTATAAAGTTGAACATGGACATTCGGACTTGTTTTATCCAAATTCCAACTACTTATCAAAACAATGTAAAAAAACGAAGGAAGGACACAAGCATACCCATTACAATAATACAGACTAAATAAGTAAATTAATTAATAAGTAACAAAATAACAAATAATAAAAATTCAATAAAAAAGAACAAACAAATAAGTTGATATGTAAGTAGTATTCAGTTAGTTCTGAAGAAATGTGCAACATATCTCGCAAAAGTCTGCAATTACGAATTTTAACGAACGGCATAACCCGGAAGAAGTTTATTATCTAAATAATTTTAGCCGTAATTCACTAATTTGATATTAAACATTTTTGCTGATTTTATCGCATTTTTGTTAAACTGACAGACATTTTGAGTAAGTTGCTTACTTTCAAGTTAAAGTGATAGTAAAAATGAAATAAAAATGATGTCCATACGAGACTTCTTACTTTAAATGGTAATTTCTTAGTAAATATGTGAGGAACTCAATAGCGAAACTAAAATTAGCTATCATCTTTTGTTTTCGAGTTATAAACAAAAGTTAGATTGTTCCATATTTTGATACTTAGATACGATCAATAACTTGTTACATAGGCCCGCTCGCTCGTGTCAACCTATCATCTTGGCTACAAATCAATATTGGTTTTGAAAAGGCTCAAACTTATGTTTGTAACCGTGATAGTTAATGAAGGACTAATTTTTTAAATTTTTCTCCTTCAAGACGGTGTACTGTGCACTACAGACAAATGAGGTTAGGCACGTTAAGTTATTAAAAAGGTATCAACTCCAGCAATGCTTCTGTAAACTGTAAAGTGCCATTTAATAATCACAACATTGCCCGTTGTGTTGATTTTCCTACGATTATGGTTGTTATTATGGTTAAATATCTATCGTTTATACACATTTCTCTAAACAAAATTATTTGGAAACAACTATGTAGATCATTTCTTTTCACCAAATTTATCAAACAGTACAAAAGTTTTCGGATGAACTTTCCGTGATTAGACTTAATTGTTGATTAGTATTTAATGCATTTCCGGAAATAACTATAACCAAAAAAATAAAAAAAAGTCACCCCACATGGAGTTTGGAGTAAATCTGAAAGCTATTACCTTTGGTGTTGATACCAATCCAGTTGAGGTATCTGGATAATTTCTTGGCGATGTACGTTTTCCCACGGGCTGGAAGACCCACCATGGCAATAACGTGTGGACTATTGACATAGTTGGCACGTTCACCTGTAACAATAATAGAAAAACATCACGTACTGTAATAATTATTGCTTAGTTGAAGGCTGAGAATTAAAATGTACCAATTCTGATAGATTCCCTACGAATAAAATGGCTCCGTTTGTCTAACATTAACTGGAAGAAGTCTTCCTCAAATGCATACTGTTCCATGACGTTTTCGACATCAACGGGGCAATTTTTTGCTGCCATCGCACGGGAGCTATTTTTCTTGATTGCCACTAAGCAATTGGCTCGACAGTATTAATAGATTTAGATTGTGTCGCGATATATATCAACAGGGCTTTGATTCGTCGCTTTGCAATAGTGTACACCGTTTTGGGCTTTGCTAATATCTGTTGAAATTACTTAGGAATTTGACCTTAGAATAATTCATGAAGGTTCAAAATACAGCTGTAGTTAAAATCAGAAATGTTTAAATTCGATATATAAATAAACCGCTAATGGCAGCGCTTATGTTTAACGTGCCTCTATAAATAAAAACGAATCCATTTTGTGTGTTAATCGGGATTTTTGGTATATCGTCTGTTATCAACTTAATTCATTTGATAACCACGACTACACCTCGAAACTAGTATGGTTGAATCGGGTTTCCGACGTAAAAATCTGCGTTATGAGTTATGAGTTATGACTATAAATGCAGAATTAACGCACTAAAGCAGTATAAAACATCAAAATACCTACTTGAGATGACGATTGGCAATAGTGGCAATGAAATAATATTAATAAGAACAATAATTATGATGTACGGTCGTCGTCAGCTATATAGCAGTAGAGTAAAAGTACGACGTAATCGGTCAAGGATGACTCAATATAGATTTAGGTACAGATATTTGAATTACTACCTACTGAAAATTATATCTATTTTTTAGGTATGTATTTCTATTTATTAGTACGATTCTACATGTAAGATGTTTCATTTAAAAATATAAAAAAATTCAAAAAGAGGCAGGGGTTCGGTGCAATGCACCACTCCAAAACCCATCCAAAACCTACATATTTCAATATTTTAGTACATATTGTTTATAATATACCGTTTTTGTTATCCTCTTCGTAGCCTTAGGTTCAAACTTTCACTTCACCCTACTTAGAGAAATATGTCAGATGGCGTTATTTTTTTCGGGAGATTTCAAAGATGTAGACTTTATTTCCCTTTATTAAAATGAGATGCTATAGCATTCTCTAAGTAAGCCCATAAACGCTATGGAACCTAGGGCCATTGCTATGAAGCTATGAAGAGAAAACCATCTGTGCAACTGAAGTGATGACCGAAAATACCACTTCAAAAGGTTGTTCCACGGTGTTTTCTTTACCGATTCAATGTTTAAGGTTCAAGAATTCATTCGAGCCTAATATTGAATTCTATCACTCACACTTTTGTAATGTCGCAGAATTATGTGAGAAACAGACCACTCTTTCATGTCTACCAAAAACATTAACGCGAGTTGGCAAAACTGCTTTCACAAAAACACTGGTATTGCAAACCAGGCAGACAATTCAAAATACCGACAGGTTTGTCCGCCCAGCGGTCTTGTCGAAGTTGCACATGCCTGATCTAGAATCTAGAAGAATGATATATAACGGGTGATCTAAAATGACTGAGGACAGGTTGAACTTCCCGCCACAGTTTTGAACTTATTTAGTGTTACTAAGATGGTATGCGTGCATGATACAGGTTATGATCACTGTCAGATACCATAGTGATCTCGTCAGTAAGGGTTACGTTCCTCTGCAACGATATTTCATCCTTATTTTCAATTAATTCGTTAATAAAGGATGTCATTTTATTATTTATTTAACCCTCACGGGAATTAATTTGAATTGAAACTATATATGTTTCAATTAATTCAATTTAATTTCAATTTAATATACCTAATTATAATCAGAGAATGAATCCCTTTACAAGAAGGAACGCCTATGCCACTGGACCAAAATAACAGCTGTCATTTGGAACCATTGCCAACATCACAATTATTCAAACTGGCGGGAAATTCAACCTGTCCTCAGTCATTTTAGATCACTGTGTATATGAAGAATGTATAAGTTAAGTATATTATTCCTATCCATCTTCCTCAACCATTGAGCCGCGCCGAATTTTCTGTTTGTTGCGAAATAATGATATCTCACACCAATTTTAAATTTGTAATTCAGACAGTCCAGACATCTTTTGTATTTGACATTAAATTTTAAAGTAACTTAAAGTAAATACCTCTAATATAATCATTTCTTCTTGGTTTTTTCTGCATAGATACAGTTCGGAAAATCCCCGCAACAAGAGACCAATTAGGAAGCATGGATAGACAAGCAGGTACCGTCAATGCCATCAGCCCGAGCCATTGGCGCAAGCCCTTGCCGACCCCGAGAAGAACTTAGAGGGACCGCTACTTTATTTTATACATATTACATGTCATTAATTTGAATGACATTTACAGAACTTTACATCACAGCTTTTACTTTCAAAATGCAAAATGTCCGTTTTGTTTTGTTTTTTAGTTGTGCCACATTGAATACATATAGTTGCGCCTCTTCTTAACAATTCTTTACAGCCCGGCTCAATTCTGTAGAGTTTAGCTGACGGATTTGAAGATTATTGTTTGTATTGATTTGTACTATAATTGACTATAATAGTACATTCAAATTAGACGAAAAATGGGCTATGAAGGGAAAAAATTCTAATATGGTTGCCCTTTTGGGATCCTGTGCGGATAGTACTGCGTTTCAATATTCTGTGGCGTCCGCAAATTTTATTAGAGCTCGGAACCCCTAAAACCCACCCCAAACGTGCACATTTACGGTATTTTGCATTTTTCCGCAAAACAGTCACGATTTCTCAATTTTAGCGTCTGTACAAAATTAATCCTCATAAAATTCTGAACAAAAAAGGTATATTTAGAAAATAGACCGCTTCCAGGTTATGTCGTGTGTCAAGATTTGTTAATGCTGACGTTTCACGAACCATGTTGCTCGCTTCTTCAGAGCTAACTGAATAATAATAACTGAGTATTCAGTTAGCTCTGAAGAAGCGAGCAACATGGTTCGCGAAACGTCAGCATTAACAACTCTCACACGGCACGTAGTTTGAGAACCACTGTATTTTAAAAAATTGGAATGTACTTTTTTTTTGTTCAGAATTGTATAAAGATTAATTTTGTACCGAAGCAAAAAACGCAAAAAAACGCAATCGGGGACGTTTGGGGTGCTTTTCGGGGTTACAGGCTCCAATAAAATTTTCGGACGCCACAGAATTTTGGAACCCAACACTATCCGCACCGGATCCCAAAAGGGCAACCGTATTGGTTTTCCCCTCCTTTTTGCTAATTAGAATGTAGGTACTGTAATGGCAGCTGTTACCACTGCCAATATCACTTCACGGGGTTTAGTTTTTGAAATATTTCACTTCAAACGTTTGTAGTCGCGGTAAAATTAATAGGTAGCAGGTACCCAGAAAATGGTTGTGTAGGCAATAATGCCATAAGTACGATATAACTACCTAAGAAATTAACGCTGGAACAGAATTATTACAAGTTTGACATAATGATTAAGATGTTGCATATTTAAATTCGAACACTCTCTAATGCAGAAAAAGTTATTTTGGATTATTTTTTATATAATTATTTCCGTGAATCATCCTGTATTGCCGAGCTACTTTCGTTTTTTGATAACGTCGCATAACTATGTAGTGTAGCGCAACCAGGTGGTTATGCAACACAATTGACACTCAACTAGATATGTATATTTCTTTTGTCGCAACGTCAAATAACAAAATTGTGATTTTGCATATTTATGAAAAGGGCACGCGGTATTAATTATTGATTGTACCATAACGACCAATAACGACGATACAGTTTAAAATTGTTATAAAACGTCAGGTTGTTTACCAAACTGTCCTAGAGGTTATCGTTTTCTCTGAAGATTGAGATAACCTAAAATACGTTAGCGTGCACATGATGAACACAAATTTTAATCGCGTATTTTTAGCATAGCCATTGTATAAACTTTCTCACTCAAACTAATAATAATGTATAAGACCTGAAAGTTTGAAAATTATAACAATGGCGGCATATCGAGTGCGCAGGCGCGTAAACCAACGCGGCAAGTTGCTCCGCGAATCATAGCCGGCTGGCTGCATACAAGTCTCACAGCGAGAATGACAGTTTTTCGTCTCGTTGCAAGTTGCAACCACAAACCCTCGAACAGTGCCCCGAAGATAGGTTCTACATACCAATTTCGAAGGTCTCTTTGTTCAGGAACTTCCATCCAGCCGTCTGGTGATTGCCACGCAGCTCCTCCGCCATTATTACGACTTCCTATATGGATTGTTTGACTGGCGAGACCCGCCGTACGTGCGATTAGAAATGTTCGAAGATGGCCGGGTTTCAGACTGACCTTCAACGAGAACTGGTATCGCGATAACCTATTCGCGTGCTATACACGTGGTTGTCGGCGGTAGGCTTTTGTTTTACGTTTGCTCAGTTATTTGCGCGTACTGTGTAACTGTGTAAGTAAGGAACATGAGGAGTTCTAGCGGTCGGCACAACGAGGATCCTTTCTTATCGATTATGAAAAAGCGGCGCGTAAATTGGAAAACGTCCCCTTGAACGTACTGTGGCTAAGAAAAGTGTTATACCTACAGACCTACTTGCCTTCTGGCCATTAATAATAAAACTTAACTTCGAGCAGGTGCTTTTTCCAAAATTAACCCCAAGCGATAGCAAATGACGCACTTTTTAATCCGGCGTTCCTGTTCGACCCATGCAACGAAGACTATAGTAACTACATAGGGATTGCACTTGAGCTCCGATAATCTTCATTGCATGGGTCGATATGAAGCCAAAGAGATCCCTAATCCGGTTGTTATACATGTTTTATAAAGAGCCACATTTTTTCGTTCATGTAATTGCATATTTTTAGAAATCACATATAAGAACTTAGAACACAAAATATAATTATCAAAAGAAAATAATTATTTCAAAATTTAAATAATAATATTTAAATATATCAATAATAAAAAATTAAATAAAAATATATTGATTAAGAAAAAGTATAATAACATGGAACGACAATATATGGTAAAATTTTTAAATTTCGGGTAAAAGTAGCTGTCCGCAGAAACTGAGCGAGTTTTCGACTACACGAACTTCATTCACAGGAATATGTTGTACCAAAAATCGAAAATAAACGACGAGCAGCTTTCTTTAAGTTTGGATCTTTTGATTCGGGCACCAGTTTCAAAAAATAAATCATAGGAGTAGCTCTGTGCAGCATTTTTTCCAATGCCTGATCCACATTCATCTCTAATAACTCCAATTCCCCAGCCGCTTTTCAGTAAGTATTATTTCAGAAATTGGAAATCCATCTTTAATAATATCAAACATAAATGGGTTCACAAAATATTCAAATGTAGGTTACAAACTTTTCTAATCTTCAACCTTTGTTTGAAAAATCCTTGTAGTTCTTTATTTTTATATATTCTCATCGTTTCAACCTTTCTTCTTTGATATTAATTGCGTTTGCGTTTATTCGTGGAAAAGGATTAAATATTTTCTTCTGAAGATACTGGACAAACAAAAAAGTTGAAGATATGCTCTAAAACTGAATACAGTCGCATTTGACTCAACGAAGAGCCTCATTTGCCCACCGTTGACTTATAACATATATGGATACAGTACTGAATAGGTAACACTCTCATATCTTTTTCAGTTTATACCCGACCTAAATTTTCCTTTATCAAAAACGATACATGATGGTGTATTTAAAACAAAAAAATCATGCGCAATACAAAGCAAAGCCTTAATGTACAGACTTAATGTAAAACTGTGAAATAATAGTTAATAAAAAAGGAAAGTTAATAACGAAAACAACTTAGCTATTTGAAACAAGTTTCAATTTCTAATATATTGTAAGTCTTGCAATTTCATAAATTCGATAAATTCGTGAAAAGAATAATATTTCAGAACTGCATCTAATATGTGTTGTTATTTTATTACTTATTTTAAAATTTTAATTTTAATCTTTATAATACATTCATAAATCTCAGGTACTCAGCCAGAATTCAAAAGTTTTCTATCACATCATATCATTTTAGAACGTAAATGTCATTCTTAGTAAAACGTTCCACGTAGACTTTATTTTTCCAATGCAAATGTGTTAAAAAAGGGTACGGCTGTTAGAAATATTAACCAAACCGTATCTTCACTGCCCTACCTTCTTAAGGATTTGAAAATCCAATAATTTTCTAATAATTTGAAACATTTTACTCATAATTAATGTTTCTTAGTTTTTTATTCATTTTGTTTTTATTATCGCCAATTGTTTATATTTAATTAATTTATTTAGATTGTATTATTGTAAGGACATGCTCTTCTTTTTCTTCCTTTTTCTTCCTCCGTTTTTGATGAAATTGACATCATATTAAAAATAACGTCATTATTTACAGAGTGCTTAATGCTTACTTTGCAACAAAAGACAAAAAAACAACAGTTATTTCTACCATAAATGATATGATTTTATGATTTTAAAATATGACGCTTGTAAAGAATTATGTTTTGCATTTAGTGAATATTTACAGTTGTTATTTTTTCTTTGAATATGTACTTACAATACATTTCATTTAAATAAAGTAAAAATTTTTTAGCTTGTTATAGCATTTTTACTAATTTGTTATGGGGTATACTCTTTAGATTCAGTGTAACTGTGAGGTGTTTATGTTCAATGTGATATTTCCTGACAAAATAGGCACCAATATTTAGTAGCGTTGGAAGTAAACAATTTAATCACAATTTTGATTAATGCGTAGAATTTTTTCAATACTACAAATAGAAAGAATTGTGTGTTATTGTTATTACTTAAAATTTGCGCAGTTTTATTTTATTGTACGTAGTAAGGTATCAATGATTCATTCACAATGAAATATTATTATTATGTTAGTTTGACTCATTTGTGACATTTTTTATGCATTTGTTAGAAACATAAACATAACATGCATAAGGTCGTACATAGAAAAAGACTGGAAACACTCTGAAAAAACACTTATACTAGAAATCCTAACAATCATGATAATAGCTTTGAAGTGTACAAACCTTGACCCCACTGCTATGAATGGCATATCTATTTATTTTTACATTGCATATCTGGCCTATTGTTTTCGTTAGCCTATGCATTGAATACGAATCTTGGATTTACTTACATATCTCTTAATTATACTTTTTCCGTCGACCGTTTATTTAGAGTCTGCTAAGAGGATAAAAAATCGTTCATCTACGACTCACATATAATAAGTTCATTGCATACGTATCTATGACTATATAATCCCCATCATGATACGCGCCAACGATTATAATGACACTAGCGTTGTATAATAATGACAGTTCGTTCAAATAATGACTTCATTATTTGAAGGAACTGTCATCATTATACGAATGTACTGTCAAAGTCAGTCTAAACCTACGTGGATGACAGTTATTTGACATTTCGCCTCGCCACCATTGACAAATCGCTCGGATGTTCATGCAACTTCATGCTCGCGATTTATATCCTTAGTTATGTGCTCGTCAAATAATATACTATTTCCGTCGATCGTTTATTTATGAGTACTTTTAGCGAATACAAAATCGTTCATTAAACAGTTCCATAAATGCACGATTTCTATTAATGCATGATTTGTTATAGCCAATCACACGACGCCGACGTAAAGACGTCGTTTGATTGGCCAATCGAACATATTTGAAATGAAACCTTCCAATCAAAACATACCGCCCTCTAGAACTGTCAGTGTCAAATTGTCATATAACCTAAAAAGACATTGGCGAAGAAAATGTAGACGACGCTACACTGTAAAAAGAAATTATGTTAAATTACCATAAAAGTTGCGGTAAACTGGTAACTCCTATGTTTAACAGTATTATTACACTCCAAGTGTAATTTTACATTCGCAATTGAAAAATTACGATCGCTATGTAAAAATATTTACTATATGTTTACAGTAATTTTTCGTAATAAAACGTATTATTGCTACAAAAGTGCTTATCTTTTACCATACATTTACAGTAATTTTCCAATTGAAAACTAGTATTCCATACTAATTTACGTAATCTTTTACATAATATTTACAGTTATTTTACAGTTGATTGTATTATACAGGATGTTTTAGATATTTTGGAACCGTATAAAAAAGTTCCCATAAACATGGGTCTGCGAATCAACCGTCTTTTAAAACGATATATATATATATATATATATATATATATATATATATATATATATATATATATATATATATAATGGATGTTAATTCTTTGCAGAAACCTGCATATATTGATATAAAACTTTGAAATAGTTAATACAAGACGGCATCTTGTATTAACTATTTCAAAGTTTTATCTATATATATATATATATATATATATATATATATATATATATATATATATATATATGTAGAACATATATCTATGTTCTACAACACTATGTATACGCTTGTTAAGAATTGAAACAAAACATTTTTTAAATATGTATTTATTGAAATATTTGATACATTTATTTAAACAAAATATAAAACATTTGAGAAACATAATCTTCTCTAAACTGAAAAATTATTCTTAAAATAAATAATATAAACAAACTTCTTCGTTAACAACTTCAAACACTAACACACATTCCTACTTATTACCAAAATAAAAAGAAAACTGATAGAGAATGACAAAAATGTCGCTTCTCTCTAAAATATTCAGGAAATAACAATAATAAATAATTAAACCTCTATAGTTCTGTTTACATAGAAAATTTAAAACTCTCCTCTTGGAGGTAATGTTGTCTGAACTTTTCAACCCAGTTTCTGGATGTATTTAAAAAAAAAATACCTCTGTATTACCTTTAGTGTTAATGAGGCTTCTTTGTAACTTTTGTTGTGGTCTCTCCGCTGCTCTTTTGCATAGCAACCTGAAAGCAATGGAGTTGTAATTAATATCAATTTTTTAAGTAAACTAAAGGCCGATATTTTTACCTACCTTTAAAGTGCTTGATAGCTATTTATCAGTAACTATTGATCGCCCAACTACTTATCCATTAGTTAAGCTATTAGGCACTTAACGAGAGATGAAAATATCGGCCCTAAAGACATTTTCTTAAACAGTGTTAAAACATTGTTTTTTTCAGTTTTACCATACCTCCACAATAATCCTAAGTTTTTCCTTAAAATGGTGGGCAATAGTTTCTATACTGTGTAGAAATTCACCATCCGCGCCCTGATGGCGTTGGCACAAATTCAACCGTTTTCTATAAGCCTGGAGCATCCGCATGAAAACAATTAAACACCAACCCAAGCACATTTCTGTGTATATACTGATGTTTATTGTATGTTTTCAATTGTGGAAATTCTTGACAACAATATTTACACGTGTACATTGTAATATCGGTAATAAGATTCACACTTACCTCCTTACTATCACTAACAAGAATTTGTTATAAAATCTTCTAAACGCAGCCCTGCGACACAATTTAACACTATATAACGGGACTCATGGGCTGCATCAGCTGTTTACGATACGAAGTATGCGCATGTGCTCAGATGCATTTCGACCGCGTTGAAACGTATTTCACACAAACAATACTGTAAGTTACACATTCTTTTCTGTAAACCTAATACTTACGGTACATTTTGTGTAATTTTTTAAACAGGTGTGTATTTTTAGATATGCTATTGTAAAATTACAGTAAATATTTTGTGAAATTAAATCACAACAAATTTACTGTAATAACACACCTATTTTGTATGGAAAATGAGTGGAAAATTACACATACTTTTTAGAGTGTAGAAGAATACGATCGACGAAAAAATTTAGTAACCAACTCGAATATTAAACGGCGATTAATGATCTCGACAATTAACGCTCTCGCTGCGCTCGAGCGTTAAACAGATCTCGATCATTAATCGCTCTATTTAATATACTTGTTGGTTAAATAACTATTTTCGTCGATCGTTTATTTATGAGTCAGTTTAGTGAATAGGAAATCGTTTATTAAACAACTCTATTAATGCACGATTTCTATTAATGCATGATTTGTTATAGCCAATCACACGACGTAAAGACGTCGTTTGATTGGCCAATCGAACATATTTGAAATGAAACCTTCTAATCAAAACATACCGCCCTCTAGAACTGTCAGTGTCAAATTACATAAATTGTCATATAACCTAAAAAGACATTGGCGAAGAAAATGTAGACGACGCTAGAAGAATACGATCGACGAAAAAATTTTGTAACCAACTCGAATATTAAACGACGATTAATGATCTCGACAATTAACGCTCTCGCTGCGCTCGAGCGTTAAACAGTCTCGATCATTAATCGCTCTATTTAATATACTTGTTGGTTAAATAACTATTATAAAACAGCTCTATAAATGCACGATTTTTATTAATGTACAATTTACTATAGACAGCCAATCGACAATTCGTAAAATGAAACAATCCAATCAAAACATTATGCCATCCTCATTTGCCAACGTCAAAGTACATAATAGTGATAAAACGCAGTGGCGGCTCGCCCATAAGGGCTGCAGTGCTGCAGCCCTCCCACCAAAATAAAAACACTTTTAAGTTATTATACCTATCTATTACATTACTATACAATTATTTTACAAAAACTTAATTTTTTCGTTCATAGTATATTTATTGTTGCAATGTATGTTCCTCGATATGTGCTCCGTATGTGTTTATTGCATGAGTCGGTGCGAATGCGAACTTACAGGACTGCAATGAGTGCAGGCCGTGTCAAACCGCACAGTTAGTGTATAGCGCTGGTGGGGGCAACGCGTGGTATACGTGTTTGCTATATGTGTATTGTGGGCTGCAAACATTGCAGCCTCGAAGCTTCGCCTATATTCTGTGACGGCCACGAAATTTAATGCGCAAGTTCATGATCATTCTAGGTTATGTTATAGTTCTGTGTGCAGTTCGTACTTCGTATTTTTGCTTTTAGTTATGATATTATGATGTTTAAATAAATGTGATGTCAATAAAAATGCGTTTTTTTTTTCAACTTGTACGAGTTTTTTTTTTCAGCCCCCCTACAAAAATTATCCACGAGCCGCCACTGATAAAACGTCAGGTGACATCGACAAAGAAAGTTGACGCCGCCAGGAGAATACGACGGTCGAAAAAAATTGTAACAAGCTAGGACATCGTTTCCCAACCGGGACTCCGAGCATATGTGAAATACATTTTGCCTTACCATTAATAGAAAATCAATAAATAGACAAAGTGATTTGCAATTTTAAGCAAAAACTGACAGAGCTAGTGAACGATTTACGCCACCGACTTTATACCGCTTCAACTACTTGCCAATAACCGGGCAGAGCTACGCCGGTTATAAAACACCTCAAAAGACACCCTGACGTGCACGTTCGCGTTTTTTGCGTTTTTCGCAAAACGGTCATTATTTAGAAGATTTATCAGTAATGTGAAATTAAGAGCGCAGTTGTAAGAATCCCACGATATAACTGTTAATCATTTTCTAAATTCTAAGTTAATATTTTCTAAATTATTATTCACATTAATGCAAATCTTCGACATGTTTCCCGTGAAGTTCTAATAAATGCTTGACAACCCAAAATACTTTTCTATTAATTTTATTTCGCATGTTTACTTAGAATTGCTGGTGCATTTAATGATAGCCTTGTGTTTATAATTACCATATTAGTGCAAATTTTTAACTTTTTGTGCGTATGCGCTTTTTCTTATTTAACAAACTGTAAAAGAAAATACAGAAATAATCTCTATGTTACAGATGAAATAATGATGTAAAAATAACTAAAAATGATATACAGGGTGAGTTATTAGTATCCCGGTGGTCGAAACTCATCAAATCGTTTGAGAAACAAAAATGTTTTATACAAGAGTTGTTTGACTCATTAGTTTCTATAACGCAAAATTATTTTCATTTGTACAGGCTGTTACATTTAGGCGTGACGGAAAGTCAGTAAATTTTTTTTAATGGAACGGCCTGTATATCATATCATATTATGAATACTAAGGAAGTTGTCTTTCCAACTGTGTATGTTGTACCTGTGTAAAGTAAATAGTTTCTGAGATATTCAATTGTTTGTCAAAAAAATTGCAGCAGCAGGACTTTCTTTAAAACTACGTTAATACTACATTTTTGCAGATATTGTCTTAAAAATTTTGTCACATAATAACTAAACCCATAGCTAGATCCTGTGCCATGAAATGAAATGTGAATGAAATGTCATGAAAAATTAGATGTGCTATACAGGGTGATCGTAGCATGCACTAGTTTTTAAACACCCAGTATATTATTTGCTAATTGAAATGTCTCTTAAGTTCTTTGTAATTTATACAGGTTGTCCGGAAAGTAATGGGACCCAGCTTAACCGTATATTCTTGATGTCAAATGGGACCAATTAAACCAAAAATCCCATAGTAAAAAGTGCTGCCTTAAGAAGTTATAAGGTGTTAAAGATAGAAAATATATTTCTTGTTCTGCGTATACTTCAGACAAGAAACGGCCGATCAAGCTGAAAAGTGGTGCCCTTAGTCTTTTGGCGACGCCAAACATGATAAGAGTATTAGGACATTTGCATATTGTAGAGGGAGTTGTCGGCAGCTTTTCAGAGGTAGTATTACTATGATATTTTTTATTATTATTATGACTTAGGGCGGTATGACTAAAAATTATGATACGAACGTTAATTTCACATAGAAAATGTTTACCTATTTTATGGCGATAAAATCCACCGTTTTCAAGAAACTGGCCTATTATTGTTACTTTCCGGACATCCTGTATATAGTATATCGTATATTTATTTTTACTAGTTTTTGTGATATCTGCAATTTAAGGAGTAGTATGCTATTTAGTACCTTAATATTGCTCTGTATACATGTGTACTGGGTAGCATGATGTAAACTATTTAAAGGGTTATAGCCTATAGAAGAAGTCATTTAGAACCTATTTAACTAGATTTATTCATATAAAAAGTATTACGGTTATCAAAGTAATTGTTTTGCAATTTTTACAAACGTACAGCGAGCGAACCTAAGGACCTAGTAACTTCAGTTGGGCTCCGAGGTAAACCAGAAACAGTGTAATTTTAGGAGGACTATCGTGAAAAATTGTTCACTTGTGTAAAAATTGTAATAGTATGTGCGCTCATACACAAAAACAAACAGAAATGCTAAAACGTATTTGTATTCACAAAAAAAAACCAACAATATCTCCTTACTATTGTTAATTGGTTTAAAGTAGGTTATTTTTCTGGAGAGACAATTCAAAATTGGGATAATGTGAATGATAGTATGAGTCATATTGTGAATGGAAGGTGGGTTATTTCGAAGTGTTTTTAATAGATTTTTTTTGCTATGAATGAAAATCTGAATCTAAAGATGCCTATCAGTTTGTTTTTGTTTCATATTTGGGTTTTGTGTCTGACCACATAAATCATATCAAGAAAGATCTGATTTTCAACACTCAGAAGTCAACAAATTTTCACGATAGTTAACCTAAAAGTACAGAGTTTAGGGTTTACTTTTGCAGTAATTTGAAATTTTTCAATCGCGTGTTCGGTTGCCATACGATAGACGGCAAAAATACTTACAAAATTTCATATAAATTTGTTAATATGTTGATAACGGTAATACTTTGTATTAGGATGAAGCTGGTTAAATCGTTTCTAAATTATCTCTTCTATCGCCACTTGAAAACTTTAGGCCGGTTACAGTGCAACGCTGACGGTCGGCGGCGCGGACCGCTATATAACAGCGATATATGAGGGCTTGCAGTGCAACACCGACCGTCAGTGCTGTCAGCCCTCATATATCGCCGTTGAGATAGTGGTCCGCGTCGACGGTTCGCGCCGACCGTCTGCGTTGCACTATAACCAGCCTTACATCAAACTACCAAATACCTTATTCACAGCAATATAAAAATTTACAATTGCATTACATTTTCATTTAATTGCAAATATCACAAAAAATAGTAACATTTGGTGTATGACATACATGATGTAAATTGGAGTGAAATAAAGGATTATTACAGCCAACACATATTATACAGGTGTTCCATTTAAAAAAACTCGAGAAAAAAGCCATTTGAAAAACATCAAAATTGTCTAAGTTCAATAAACACCCTGTATAGTGTATCTAATATCTTTGGGTACTATCATCTACCTACTGGCTTTGACTATTGTCTCAGATAGTTTAAAGGCAAAATCGGCAAAAATGTCGTTTTTACATAGTTTTTAAAACGATCCTGCAACGGGCATATTTTGGAAAAACAGTTGAATATCTCTCGAACTATTACCGCTGTGACTTAGCAACATACACGGTTGTATAAACCAATCTAGTAGTATTCATAATATAATAAAATATACAGGACGTTCCATTTAAAAAAATGTACATACTTTCCGTTACACCTAAATGCACCAGCCTGTATAAATGACAATAATTTTACGTTATAGAAAATGGCGAGTCAAACAACATTTGTATAAAATATTTTTTGTTTCTCAAACGATTTATCAACTATCGACCGCCGGGATACTAATAACTCACCCTGTATGTATTTATTATTAAATATTCATACGGAGTTAAAATAATCGATGAATTTACTGTTGCATTTTCTTTCTCGTATGTAATATCTAATACTTTCTCAATTGATGTTCTTATAACCTTGCCAGTCCATTACTGGAGTGGCAGCTCTAAATTATGATTTTACTAGCCACAATGTGAATGAAATAATTTGACAGCTGTTAGTGGTAACAACGGTAACAACCCTTAATAGAAAAAGGGTATTGGATGTGAATGGCAAGCACTGCGCATGTTTGGAATAATTTACGATTAATTTACCTACTATCAATTTTGCTGCTGCACGAACAAACTATAATTAAACTAAAGCAATCAATATACTTATGTACCGAAAAACGCAATAATAAAAATAACAGACATGCAATGACGATCATGCTAATCTGATTTGCGTAAAGCTGTAAACCAAAACAAGGCTCTATCATAACACTATATTATTAGTTATGATACAATGCGTAGATATTATAGGAAGTTCCAATGAGATACACCAAACAAAATTAGGTGTGCATTGTTTAATGTGAAGTGCTAAAATAAATATTATATAGGTAAATTTAAATGCTAATAAAATCTAATTTACCTTGAAATTCATAGTTTCAGTTAAACAATATCGCTCATAATAAAATTATGCAATCACAGATAATCTTTTCTTTCCAGATATCACTCGAGATAATACTAAAGTACACAATTTTAGCAATCTTTTGCATTAAACATTTGATCAATTAAACT
Organism: Aphodius sticticus; assembly: GCA_963966075.1. Taxonomy (NCBI): domain Eukaryota; kingdom Metazoa; phylum Arthropoda; class Insecta; order Coleoptera; family Scarabaeidae; genus Aphodius; species Aphodius sticticus. Next base: position 46,136,254 of record OZ014509.1, on the reverse strand, counting down.
GTGTTAGAAATGCCTTATTTTTACGTACACATAATGACATCAATTTTTGTTTATTTTTTACAGATAAAGCTAAACCTCATTATGTAACTAGTATGGGTTCATCACTGATAAAAACATAAATAATTTGTGACGCTTTACATGTTTGTATTATATTCTTTTGTATTTCAGACAAATATAACTAACAAAATTGTGTCATAAAATTTTTCACAAACTATACGATTAACAATTGATTATTTGATTATTTGGGTTGTTGAATAATATCTGCTTAAACGAGTAACTAGATTATTTTAGTTACATCGACACTGATAAAGTGCATCATTATCAAACCGGTTACTAAAAACCACATATTTTGAGGATTATTGTGTTTTTGGCTTGGACTTTGGTACTCGGAATCTTCCTTACTCATTTTCTACGTCAGCTTAGACAAAAATGGTCTCAAAGTCCAATGTTCGGAAACCCAGACAGTCATATACAATTCATCACAACAAGCACCTAATCGATTTCTGTCATCGTAAATAGAATATATAAATAGAACATTTCTCAATTCTTCAGCTATTATAAACAAGCTAAAAAACAATTTAGTCAATAGACTTATTCACACCCCCATCTGCGTCGGTGATAATTTTATTTGTACTATTTTATTGTTTTGTACTAGTTTCCTAGTTTTGTATGGTTATTTGAAATATGCAGTTTTATTAAAATTTAGTTGCGTAATATTTTGTCAAACGCTTAGTAGGTACACGAGGCGGACAAAAAATATCGATATACAAATGACCATCAATATTATTTTGCGTACATAATCCAAGTTTTGTGAAGATGAAGGGAAAAGAAACAGAAATTAGTTTAGACCAGAAATCGCTAATTAATACATCATAACCGAGAATCCAATGCATTCACGTAAAATAGATATCTTGGCTGTAGATATAGACTAGAATTATACATATATGTACGCATAAACAACGTAAACACTTACGACCTTTAACACCTTTAAGAAATTACTGAATCCACACCCTAACATTAAAACAATACGAGTGTGAGGCACTATTGAGAGATGTAATTAAAATGCTCTAAGTTTTGAAATTTTATCTAGTCAATAATAGTGGGCTCTGCTTTCAAAGTGAACTATCGCCATATTTGTCAGCACACGCAAACATGATAATTTTATTAATCTTCTAATAATAGTTTAATTAATGTGAAATGTATTTTTTCTCTGGATTTTTGGTACTTATGTGGTTGATCAAACAGTATTGCAATTTTTTTAGAAAGTTTTAAATAAGTATACAGTGTGTTAGTGAGTTGAATACACTTATTTGTTTAATTTATATGAGTGTTAGAGGTTAGACTATTGGTACCGAAGTAAGTTCAGATTCAATATCAAAAATGATTCTTTTTTCAATGGCCCACCCCTTCAAAACGTAAAATAACCTGAGAAACAATTACAGTATTTTTTATAGTTTAAAAATGGATTAAGGGTCGCTAGAAAAATTTATTAACTTGTATTAAAAAAAATAAATTTTTATTTTTTTTCACCATAATTTGCTGACCAAAATTATTAGTTCAATAAAACAAAATAATCCATAAGCTTTTGAGTGTAGATACCACATTTAAGAGAGCACATTTCAAGAATGCAAAAATATGAGTTTTTTGTGTAACAATAACTTTGACAATGAATTTGTCAATCAATAAACTCAACTCTCCTATTGCATCCATTTTATTGATTGCAAGTTAAAATATAAAATAACAATAATATAAACATGACAAACCACATGAAAAAGCTAAGTTACTGCAAATTTCGAGTGTAAGTTCACTCTAAATTTGATCAAAATCTGTTAATATGTATAAGGTTTGTTTGCGCAGCACTTAAATAAGTGCAATAGTGGATTTGGAAGGACAAACCCAAATAACTTGTATTGCTATAATGCGACTAGACAGAGAGGTTGTTCACGATTAAGAGCGAAATGGAAGATACTCTATTCTATTTCCTTCTACAATTAGAACGTGCTCTACGCGCATGCGGAAGCTCTACGGGCATGCGCAAATTAGGCCGTAAAATTCGTGGTCAAATTGAGTCAGCGCGTCTGCGCATAGCGTACAAAAACATTCTACCCATCTCCTTTCATACGCGGAATAATTTAACATTGGTCGAATAGGGTAAGACGCAGGGACTGGACAAACCCCTCATTGCGCATGTGTAGAAGAAGAATACCCACTTGATTTTACTGCTGCTCGAACACAAGGATACTAGAAACTTACACTAATTGCTCAATGGTCAATTTCCACCTAAATGACAATGACCGCAGCTTACGTCAGCGTTCCTAGGTTACACGGTTACAGCAAAACAATTCAAGCGCAAAATGTCAAATGCGTAAGTTAACTTAACTTTTTTTTACAAATTTACTCAATTCATTATTGATGTCTAGAAGTTATTTTAAATATTAAACTTGTTGTTGAATTAAACTTATTAGCTCTCCTAATCCATCATTTCAACGTTTAACAGAAACAAAGACGGCATGACTGCTTTTATCTCTCTTTAATTTTCTTGGTGACAAACAAAGCAATAGCGCAATATAAGATCATGTATTTCTGGCTTTCTAAATCAGCTTAAAATAAACGATTTGGTGCCAAAGTGCTTCAGCCTGGGTGTGTGCACCTTGAATACGTCTTGAGTATTATACAAATCTACGTTAAAAAGTGACTTCGGAAAGTGAGGTTATGTTTCAAACGCGTGTTTTGGCTTAAGTTGTAGTGTTAAAACGGGAACATTTGTTGCGTGGTTAACTGCAGGTCGGAAGGCCAGCGAGATAAGGATATTTCCTTTCATAAATTACCAAAAGTCCTCAAGCCAAATTATCCCAAGAGTTTGTTGTCGCAGTTTAGAAGAGAAACATGGCTATGAGCCATTAAGAGAGGTCCAAAATTCTGTGAAGGCCAACTGCAAAATTGCAGGGTTTTCAGTAAGCATTTTAGGTAAGAGTTATATGAAATATAGATTTGAAGTATGTTTATAATGTGTCATTTTAAGGTAACCGAGCGCGCGGCCGTTTTCGGTCATGTTTGCAAGTATTTTTCACCTATTTCCCAACATTTTAACGCAACGTCAGAATTGACGATTTTGTAGCACAATACTTCTTCTTTTGAAATCCGTTAAAAAAGTTAAAATCGGACCACCTCCGACGCATCCAGGCTCGCCGAAAGATATTGCATAAAAGAATTCAAATCGCAACTGTGCAAAAACTAATCATTGGACAACGCCTGGGTTGTGCAGTAGGGTGGTCCAAAAACCGGAATTTTCGCCGGAGGGCAACGATCACCCCCAATCTGTGCCTTTTCCAGAAAAAGGAATTCCCCCCAAATTTGAGTAAAATGTGTTAACGTTAACACTAGCCAGCGAGCACCCACAAATTTCCCATTTAAAATATATTGCATAACGGCATCTTTTCTTCTTTTTTTTTTCACGTTTCGGATTTAGAAAAACAGTTGCGGGAGATTATCAGAAATTGTTCAGAACTCCCCAAGGAACAAATCGCTATTTTTTGTTCACCACCCCCACCCTCCCCATAGTACCCTACATATGAGACAAACGTTTCCCCAAATTTACAATTTTACAATCTTACGTGTTTTATTATTAGTTTTGGCAGAAGTGATTATTATTGGATTATTGACATATTTTTTGTCATTTATTCTAAATTGAAATTGTTTAAACATTTAGCATTTGTTTAAACAAAAATATACGATGTTACGAACATATTTTTCCATTTTTGCAGAAGTTATTAAATTACTGGCTTTTTTGTTATATATTAACTAATTAGCAATTGTTTAAACAAATACCATTTGCTTACAAAAATATACAATGTTACGGACATATTTTTCTTTTTTTTGAGAAATTATAATTACATTGTTGGCATTGTTTGTCTTTAATTAAAATTGTCATTTCTTCTAAATTGAAATTGTTTAAACAATTAGCATTTGTTTAAACAAAAATATACGATGTTACGAACATATTTTTCCATTTTTGCAGAAGTTATTAAGTTACTGGGTTTTTTGTTATATATTAACTAATTAGCAATTGTTTAAACAAATACCATTTGCTTACAAAAATATATGTTACGGACATATTTTTCTTTTTTTGAGAAATTATAATTACATTGTTGGCATTGTTTGTCTTTAATTAACTTGTTTGCGATAGTTTAAATAAATACCATTTGTTTAAACAAAAAATATACAATGGTACTGACGTATTTTTTGGCAAAAATTATTATTGTATTTCTTGTCTTTTTATTCTTGCCAAATTTGTTAACTAATTTTCAATTATAACCTATAATAATAAAATTAGTGTTGCAACCACATTACTTGTTTGATCATATTTACTTGTTTAAACATATTTATTTGTTCAAACAATTGCACATTAAGTAAAAAATTACTAAAAACATGCCAACAATGTAACAATAATAATTTCTACAAAAGGAAAAACAAAAAACCATTGTACATTTTTGTTTAGAAAATTGTTACTTGTTTAAAGAATTGCAAATTCGTTATGTATATATTTGTTTAAACAAATAGTATTTGTTTAAACATTACAAATTAGTTAATAAACGTCAAAAAACTGCCAATAATCTAATGATAAAAATAAAAAATTACTAAAAACATGCCAACAATGTAACAATAATAATTTCTACAAAAGGAAAAACAAAAAACCATTGTAAATTTTTGTTTAGAAAATTGTTACCTACTTGTTTGAAGAATTGCAAATTCGTTATGATATATTTGTTTAAACAAACAGTATTTATTTAAACAAATAGTATTTGTTTAAACAATTACAAATTAGTTAATAAATGTCAAAAAACTGCCAATAATCTAATAATAATGTATGCAAAAAATATAGAAAATTATGTCCATTACAATGTATATATTTCTTTAAACAAATGGTATTTGTTTAAACAATTGCAAATTAGTTAATAAATAACAAAAAGCAAAATTAGGAAAATATGTTCGAAGCAACATATATCTTTGTTTATTCAATTGGTAATTGTTTAAGCAATTGCTAATTCGTTAATAAATGACAAAAACAATAATTTAATAATTTTTGCAACAAATGGAAAATTGAGTTTGTAACATCGTATATTTTTGTTGAAACAAATGGTAATTGTTTAAACAATTTTTTAATTTTCATATTTGTTAATAAATGACAAAAAACATGTCAATAGTCCAATAATAGTAATTTCTGTCAAAAAAATAATAAATCACGTAATTTTGTAAAATTGTAAATTTGAGGAAAATTTTCCATCATTTTTAGGATACTGCAGGAGACGGTGGGAGCGGTGAACAAACATAGTGGTTGTGGATTTGATCTTTGGGAACTTCTGAACAATTTCTGATCATCTCCCGCAACTTTTTTTCTAAATCCGAAACGTGTAAAACAGAGGATAAAATATGCATTTTTCCAATTGTGCACACTCAAAGCACCCATCAATCGCTACTTTCTCGCGAAAATCCTGCGCTACAAAACACGATTTTTTGTTTATAACAATTTAAGTAATGATATTTGCGAGTCGAAAACACTTCACAATACATCTACGTGCTGTTCCACGTGACCTGGGACCGTCGGCTACCTGATACTATTTTTGTCACGCAAAAATCTCTATTGCGGTCTATACTCATGCGTTCGTGTCTATCGCGTTCGTACTGCCCCATTGTGAGAACCACTGTTTTAAAGAAAAAGTGGAATATACCTTTTTTTTGTGCAGAATTTTATGAGGATTAATTTTTTACTCGAGTTAAAATTTCTAAATCGTGACTTAAGGACCTACTGACTCAAATTTCAAGAACTAATTAAAAAGAAAGGATAATTGTGTATAATTTTCCAGGTCAAAATGACATTGTTATAAGGATAACATCAGGTTGACTTGATCATTATTTGTCAGCGGTCACCAGAGAAAAACAAATGCACGATAAAACAATGATGTTTATTACGATTTGTTTGAATGAAGGTGAATCAGTTTCTGCGCAGCTTTATCATCGCGATTTTACAACCTTGACATAGAGTATATTTATCACTATATTATGTCCTAAAACGCAAAAATAGACCGACCGGTACCTTGCTGCAAACAAACGTACGAAATCACGTTTTGTTCATGCGAGGGCCATGTGTTCGCCGCGCCGCCGTCCTTTAATTACATACGTGTTTCGGGACAAAAAGGCGGTGAGAATCACCGCAAGTGCGAGTGCTAGTAATTGAAGGACTGCCGCTGATACGTTTCTGTTTTCGAAAACAACATTATTTTCAGTCAAGGCAGCTGAGCTCGTAAGGATTTACGTATTGCTCGCGCTCAATTCTGCAAATAGCAATGGAACGATACTAACTTAAATTGGAATTGCGGATAATTCGATTGATGAACGGAAAATACACAAAACGGCAATTATATTATATAAAAAGAGGTTGATTGAGTAAACTGATTGATCAATCAAATATGTATAATGATTTTGTTTTGTTTAATGGTACATAACATTTGATGTAAAATTATTTTTACAGGCGTCCCAGTGTTAATGTTTCTGAATTTCTCTGAAGAAAAAAACTTTTTCCTCAGCAGAAGATTTGCTAACGATTTTAGAATGACAATAACTGTGGTTGGCATTGTTTGATCTAATTGGATTTAGCTCTTGAAATAAAGTACACAGGGTCTATGAAGTGATAAAAATGACAGATGTGAAAGTTTGGAATCATGAATGAGAATCTAAATACTACCAGGGCTGTGGAGTCGGTAAAAAAACTGTCGACTCCGACTCCAGATAATTTTGGTAGTCCGACTCCGACTCCAACTCCGACTCCGGCAAAATTTTCTTCCGGCGAATTTTCATTTGTTTCCAGCGAATTTAATGGCAAAAAAAATAAATCTGACATAATCTAATTGTAAATAAAATCAAAAAGGCCTGTTGATCGGACTACAAAATTATGGCCATATTTAAAAAATACGCTTTTTTATATTTGCAAAATATCTCTGAAATCATTAGACCTTCAACTGGTTTCCCGTTACAGAGCATATAGTTCTGAACTAATTTGTCACTTGAACCGATGTTCTATCTTTAATAATAACAAAAGTAATGACAAACCACTGTATAGTACAAAGTAAAATTTATTTCAATGAATACAAAATTAAGTGCAAAATAAAATGAAAATAATCTCAACTCTTACTTCTGTTAGTGGTAATGACGTCACAATTCTGGCTGCAACGAGTATGACTTGCATACATGGATATTCCTACATTCAACTTAAGGTAGAGTTTAAGTCGGAAATGCAGTTATAATTTTTAATCGGCACATTATATTATATTATGCATGTTTAAGTTTATGCATTAAAAATTACGTTAGAGTGAAGTTTGTATCTTTGCTAATAATAAAAAATATATCGGGCTCAATTCTGTCAAGTGTAGGTGACGAAATCTGCGAATATCGGTATTTTTTAGTTGATCGCAAGAAGACTACGACATAGCCACCAATAATCTTAAAATCCGTAACCTACACTCGACAGAATCAGTAACAATTTAAAATCTCTTCATATTTTGTTAAATACAACGGGATGTGATACCCTTGATTATACCATAATATTGTATAATCAAGGGTGATACTTTTGATAGATTTGTTCATGTGCCGAAAAAAATAATCAATTTCGGTTAAACGTTTAAAGTTATCAAACATTAAAGTTAAAATTGCAAAGTTTTACTAGTAAAGTATTATCTTTTACAAATATTCAGATATTGGGACAAATAAAAAAAAAAAAATGTTGAGAGTTGATAAAACGACCGTGATACCATCACGTTGTTGTTTCTGACCTGTGTGTTTTGTAGTTAAATTATATTTACTTTGTAAAAGACCTAATAATATGTTTAGTTAATCGTTTACTATCTATTGAGGCAACATGCGAGATGGCCTCGCATGTCTTTTTCTACATTATTTAAACATGGAGTCGGAGTCGGTACATTCTTTCCGACTCCGACTCCTCTGAAATTTGTCTGAACTCCGACGCCGACTCCCGACTCCCAGACTTTGCCAATACTATATTGTTGTAAATAAAAAGTGACATCACAAGCTGTTCACATGATGTTTTATAGAACTTGCGAAATTTGAAAGTATGAATAATGGATTCTAAATAACTTTTGGAATATCGTACAGTACATATGTTGTCAAAATGTTTCCGCTAAAGTACTCTTTATTGAATAGAAAGTAAATTTAAAGCATAACGTTGTTTTTGCCTGAGACTATAAGATCAAAATAGCTAAAAAAACATTTAAGTTATTTTTTTGTGTAGGTATACAAATGGTCTGGTTGTAACTTTAACAAATATTCAAATTTTACGTAAAAAACAAAGGTAATTTTGATTTGAGAAAAGTCATATTTGTATTTATCGTTTTCGGTTGGCAACTTTTCAAAATTTTAAATACATAATTACATTAATAATAAAGGATGTGTATAAGCTTGGAGAGATCTTTATAGAAAAGAATTTCGTAGGACAATCGATTTCGGTACATCAAGTACCATCTTCGGGTCCCGATCTGTTCAACTACTATTAAACATGGATCATAATAATATTTCCGTGGTTGGTCTTATTTCTTTCTTTCCCTTTTCCTTTTCAAGAGTAGAGTAGACAGCAAGAAAAAATATGAATGAATTCCACAGCGAGAGTTGCAAAGACAACAATTAAAATCGTTCCATCAGCTATTACGCGCATCAAACACACTTAAATAATGTCGAATGTAATATAATAACAATAATAATAATAGAATGTAATATATATATATATATATATATTACATTGTTATTTTTACAATCTAAAAAATATATTTAGCGGTGGCTACCGGCTGCCAAGTCAAAGAAAAATCTACAATAAATTTGCACAATTATAATAAAAATAAGGTGCGAAGGCATTAAACTCAATTCACAATCTTTGTTTGTTTAGTTGGTTAGTGTAGTAAAAATTTAATGTTGAAGTAAATAAAAGCCTCCTTGATCCTTGCAAGTTATTTCATTAGTTGTAAACATGTTTCGGTGGACACCACCGTCATCAGTACGTACTATCTACAAAGGAAAATCGCGAAAAAAACTACTGAAATAAAAATAAAAATCTCTTTAAAAACACTTACTGTTAAACATTAAATACAAAGCTCAGTCATTATCGGTTTATGTAATAAATTAGTTTGAGATAAAATATACAATCACAATTAAAATTCGGAAATATAAACACCTCAAATCTCAAACCATGTGACTGACACTGTCTTTTTCTGTGCTCCCCCATATAAGTTACTGTTTTTTTTTCTTAATTTGTTTCATGGTCTGGTTTTCAACTCTAGTTCCAAATGTCAAATGCGATTAATTTTGTATTATCTCAAGGTCTATATCTTCGGTGATATTTAAAAACCGCGAATGTCAATTCAGAAATACAAACTATTTTTTCCTCGCTACGCTCGTCATGCCCAAAACAACTCGTGCGCCAATTTTTATCTTATAAAACTTGTATTATAATATACTATTTGCATCTATGTGTGATAAATAGAGACAAATATTCATTAGTCATTTACAGTTACGGATTGAAGCACAACGCGATACCTTCGTCGGGTTGACTCGACAGCAACAGTTCCAGAATACACTACAGCATTCATCAGGAGGTCTTTCTCCTATCTCGCTGTCTTTGTAAACAACACCATCACCACCATCAGCTTCTGCACTCATGTGCGAAGATGTTTTTAATTTTTGCGATTATTATCCTTATATACCGTATCTATTCCTGTATCATTTTTATTTTGCTTGGTAGTACTTTAAATCATCCCTACTTTGTATTTTATACAGTGTGTCTCACGGGACGTTGGATTGTATGGGTACTTTTGTTATTATTAGAGATAGAAAGTCGGTTAAATGGACAAAGTAGTGCATATTTATGTGCTCTTTCATAATCGGTTCAGAAAACTGTTGCATCCCAAACGGTTCCCAAGCTATTTTGAAAAAACCAAAAATGTCATTTTTTAATTATGGTCATAACGTCTTTATTTGTGATCCAATCAAAAATGCATTTAAACATTATAAATGCACTTTTCTGTCTAGAATTTGATTATGTCAGTTTAAATTTTTTTTCGCCAATGAATTCGTCAGAAACAAACGAAATTTTTGTGTTTCTTATGGACGCCATATTGGTTTTATAGATGTTTGAATTCATCATTTCTTTCTGAGTAATTTGGTATGCCACATGCCATGTTTTTAATACAAAAAGATAATAGAATTGACTGAACATTGTACACTTCGAGAATTGCTGAAAATCGCATGGTGCCATGGAAGACATTTTGTTGAACAAAATTAGTGAAAACCCAATATTTTTTCTAAAAAAAAATATGGTCCGATGAAACATATTTTCTAACTGCGATATTTTTAACTGAAAGAAGACGCACTCTACTGGGTACTATGGGCCCGCGAAAATCAGCACCTTTTTGTATCGCGCCATAATCAGGGGCGGTTTGGTTTTAATGTATGGTGCGGTATAGTGGCCAATTGATTAATCGGTCCAATTTTTTATAACAAAAATTTAATTTCGGAGAGATATCAGCAATATTGCTCTCTGAGGACGTGGAAGAAAGAATGGACGATATACCGTTGGCCTTACGCTAAGGTTTGTGGAGCACCTGCACATAATGCCCGAATTGTGAGGAACTATTTAGATATGACTTAAACGGATAGTAATTGCTACCTATTCAGAAGTATCATGACCACCAAGATTGCCGGATCTTACCCCTTGTGATTTTTATCTATGGGGTGACTTAAAAATAAGGTGTATGGTGTTTATAATTTTGGATACGTTGGGAGTTACGTGACACCATCATCGTCGCTTTCAATTCGATTGACAGAAGAACCCTCGGGAAGGTCACCGTATTACGAAATGCTGTGAAAAATGCCTCCACGAAAATGGCGAGAGTAATGAAACCATTATTTAGTTTGTTAAAATGTTGTTACTTTTCTATGTTGTGTAGTTAGTACAAATAAATACATTCCAACATTTTACTGTAACTTGACTATGGGCACATAAATACTGTGTCACTCAAATCTGCTTTTCACGGCCCCAAGCGATTTTCAGATATTAAAAAAAAATTCAATTTTGTCGGGTTATTGTGTTCTCAATATGGCATGTGCCATACAAAATTACTCAGAAGAAGATTCTAAATCCCAACATGTATAAAACCAATATGGCGTCCATAAAAAACAAAAGTTTCGTTTGTTTCTGATGAATTCATTGGCGAAAAAAAATTTAGACTGACATAATCAAAATGTAGACAAAAAAGTGCCTTTATAATGTCAAAACGCTTTTTTGATGGGATCACAAATAACGAAGTTATGACCATAATTAAAAAAATACATTCTTTGTTTTTTTCGAAATAGCTTGGAAACCATTTGGAATTCAACTGTTTTCTGAACAGATTATGATAGAGCATATAAATATGCACTACTTTGCCCATTTAACCGACTTTCTATCTTTAATAATAACAAAAGTACCCATACAATCCAACGTCCCGTGAGTCACTCTGTATACAACAAAGTTATTTTATTTATTTATTTATTTCCGGAACGTGTCTTTATCCAATAATGATCGATAAGAAATAGCCTTTTGAAACAGGAACAAAATAGATCTCAATATTCGGCGACGCCTATTTTTTGCTTCGAATTTTTTTATTTCATGTATTATATTTTGTTCAGTTTTAAAAAGGTAGTTTTCTTTGTCCAACAATAAATATATCATTATCAAACCTTAACGATATAGATTTTATGAAGAGCCCTTAGTTATTACTAGTACCTACAAGATGGCTTATTGTTCCAAGGTAAGACAGATTCATATTTTTAACTACCTATTACGTCCAATTTTAAATGCCCCTGTAGAATTTGTCTTTTGAAAGTCAAGTAATTAATTAATAATGGAAACATTAACATATAACATATCATTAACATATCATATCAGTCATATCATATGAAAAATCACAATTTTTTTTATTACTTATACATTAAACCCTACGTTTACTACAACTATTATTTAGACATCCTAAAAATTATAAACGTCAATAGTCCTAAATATCTCATATGACACAGTTCATATTAGGTAGAAACTAGAGGATTTCTACTACGTACTAAACTTTACAACTTGATAATATTTGGAAAATTGTTTTATATACAACTTGCGAGATTAGGCGCCTTGTTGTTAAACAAATCGTTGTATAACGGATACAAAAATAATATTAGACTGCCATCTAACTGAGTTTATCGCACACTTGTCATGTGATACATACCAATCACTTATGCTATAATATCCTGGCATATTTTATTGAGGAAAATGCACAGTCCATTTCATACCGCTGCATAATAATACACGTACACAAAATATAGATGTTAAATGTAACTTATGTAACTCACACACATTGGAAAATTAATCCCGAAGATTACTACGTTTAATTTATTTGTCTATGCTAATCGAAAGTTATGTTATGATCGACAACTCAATGATAAAAAGTTGCGGTGACATCTGGCCCAACGCATAGTATCGTACCTGAGGGATATTTTCTGTGTTGTTTTAAAACTAAGATTGTAACATCCCAAATCTGTTTTTGTTTAATGGAACACCCCATATTTCTGTACATTTTTTAATTCCTTACTGTAATAATATTGTTTAATTAATTAATCATTATTAATTAATCAAAATTTGAATTTTTCCTCATTTTTGTTAGTTTCCCTAATTCGCAGCTTTTCCGCGGTATTACGACTTTAAAAAGTCTGATGTGGCCAAGAACATGACTTTATCATACTATATAACAAATTAATAGTTTAGGTTAGTTGAGACTCTATTTGATCGTGATCGGCCATGTCTGCATTAAAATAAAACTAGTAGAACTAGACAGATATGTCGATTAAAGCTGCGTTCGGATATTGTACTCCGTTGACACCGGGTACACCGTCCAAATGACACTTACGTGTTATTGGGTGTAAAAAGTGTAACGGTGTACAATATCCGATCGCAGCTTATATTGACAGTAGGTATTGTCAAAACATTAGCGTTTGACACTACCTACTGTCATTAGAATCAACATATCTGACACATCCTGGCGAAATTCCGGAAATGGCTGCTTATTTGCAAAATCTTTAAAAAATGCTAAGACAACCTCCAGTTCCTTTGGACCCTTTTCAACAGAAAGTTTTTCGGTTCTTGGTCATGAAACTTCTAAATATGAAGTTTCGTCCCGATACCTCTAGTAGTTTTTACGGAATCGTCGCCACAAAAAAAAAACGGGTACACACCCACACAGACATTTTTTTGTACCTTGGTCAAAAATGTTCAAGGGACCCAAAAAGACATATTTCCGATAAAATCTCAATCAATGGCACAATTATAATACTTTACATACTACGAATGATAAAGTAAAAAGACAAAACTTTTTTTGGCCCACCGTATTGTGTACAGCATGACATTAATTTAACCAATTACTTAACCACTTATTAAACACCAACTTTGCTGATCTAGATTATTAAAATTTCCCTAGCAAGTATTATTGTTTTTGTAGGCATTAACAGGTTGCTTATTCTCAGTAATATTTACTTTAAAATTAGCCTCCACGCTCTGGCAGCTGAATAGCTTCCGCTATTTTCAACTCTATTTTTTTCTTGGCAAACTCATTGCTTAAGTTAAGTAAGAAAATTTTACCCACGTGAAAAAAACTGCAATTCTGCTTTTCCTTTTTACAGTATTGGTGGGATTACTGCTTGTTGGTTTACATGCCACGTCCAAATTTTATTACATCTAAATGTATTTATAATTAAATATATGCTATTTCTGGCATACTTTAAGCCCAGCAACAAATATACCTGAAAAAATAAACAGTATTAAAAAAATTATATATTCCTTTAATTAGTATTGTATTCCTGGCTATGTAATATGTAGTATAGTCACGCCAACGTAAAATATTGAGAAATTGCGTGATATCTGCACAGCAGCAACAGTACCGAAATCCCAGATTTTAAAATTGTCAAAACATGAACATAACTCCATCACATAATGCAATTACATAGTTTCTGTTAGTTAACCTAAAGCAGTTAAAAAACAGAAGTAATTTGCATAATCAATATAATTATTCAGTTTCTGCAAGCTAGATGTGTATGATAACCTCCACCTTATCGTCATGGCTCCTGCACACGTCGTAACCAATCGCAGCTATGGATTTTCATACACCTGTGCCCCAGACGTTTTCATTTCATACGACTTTTTGACCTATCTCAACTCTAGTTTTGGTTTTTGAGAACCAAACAGAGCGCTGAATTTTCATTACTTTATACTTACAGTTGATACTGTGGGAGATGATCATCGTACACAATCGTAGGTTATGTGTCAAAAATAGCTTTCATACCGCCATATAAAAATAATTTTTTTAAACTACGTTTTATGAAAAGAATGCACTAAAAACTAAGTTTTGAAAATTTTCCAAATTTTTATCTTTTTTATTTTTGTTTATTGATTCATGCATTGTCATCGAAAATCTGTCCACATGCACAATTCAACTCGATTGGACATCGATTAGAAGTATGTAAAATATCGATTACAAGATTTGAACGTAACAAACAAACAAACAAACAACAAACACCAAACATGATACAAGTGAAGTTAAGTTAGGCGTAGTAAAAACATGACCTAAGCATAAGTAAGACATGAACTTAACATTCGTTTTTTCTATTATAGATGTTCAATAAATAAGTAAGAGGAAATACAGTTATGGCGTGTATATGCTGATTCGCTAGCTCGACTAGAGTACGTTTGTTATTTATGTTGATCAAATTTATCGGCTAAACTGAATGTGTCTAAAAGTCCTTAACATTGTTTATTGGGATTCCGAAAATAAATATTATAGGTCACGGTCAGATATTTAAAGTTTAGTAAGAATTGTTATCAATAGACACACGGCTTTACTTATATTTAAACAAAAATGCGTGTTACTATATCGATAAAATTCTTCTCTAGTTAGTTCTTCTGACTATAATTAATTGTAGATAATTTTTATAACAAATTATAGGTATAATTTTTTTTAACTACAGTTGTATAGTCGGTTGCAAATCCTGTTATTGAATATCTATTTTAAAATTATTATTCTATTGCGTAGTGATGTGTTTTATGATCTTAATCATATTTCCTCAGAAATATTGGTACTACATAAGTATTTACAAGATGTTGCGAAAATTGGCGAAATGATCGATAGTGAGTGACTACGTGTTTAATGGTCTCGATGGTACCCGTCTTTCGAAGAATGGCACGGTAAACGTGACTCATTGTAATTGCCACTTGCCAGTCGGTCACTCGATCTTTGCTACAGAGTAATAATTTAGAGGGGGAGGGGGGCACTTAAAATTCGCCGACCACTAATTATAGTGGATTCTATATATTCTATATATTTATAGTGGGTTCTTATAAGGACGGCCCGTACTTAGCAGCAAGCAAAAAGAAGGTAGATAAAAAGAAGCCTTCAATTGCTAGAAGATTTAAAATATAAATAATGTGTAAACTGTGAAATTTGGAATTGCATTAGATTGGCTCAGTTTTTGACAAACTTATCATACCGTATCAAAACATAATTTTATTTTTTTGCTCTATTTCGATCTTTACAAAGGCTGACTTAAAAATGAGCTAGTAGTAAATTACTGTGGCAATCTGTGAAAATATAGCTGTGACGGCGATAAGAATTTTGGTAAAAAGCGGTTAAAACGGAATTTGGACACTATCTAAACGAAATACTAAAAATTATGCACATCGTCAGGAAAAGTGGTAAGTGATAACATAAAGCGATGTGGTGATTACAATATTCGGTAGTTTTCCTATATGGTGTTATACGGCACACCCGTCCTAGGCAAAAGTGCTAACAATAACCGATTGATAACATAATCCGGACACAATGCGCCGATCAGGCGCTACGTTTACCGCAAAAATCACAAAACTATTGTGGAATTGAATATTGAAACTGATATTTTTACGGCGCTGAAAAGAATTAATCTAAAAAATGTAGTTTGATGAAACATGGCTACATGTAACTATTTTCCACAAAATAAAGCCGTAATCTTTGTTTTTTTTTGTACGTGCGGAAGTTGATCTATGCAATATCCACAACCTAATCAACAATAAATGCCATTATGCATTTTATAACCATATACAGATGGTTTAACAATTTTCGGCAATCCGGACAAGTCGTGCAACCCCTTGCATTTAATTGTTCGTATTAACGAAGTTTTACTGTAACTAAACACATCCCGGGGTGTCTAGGAAATAGTAGTTTTAGATCTGACAACGAATACGACGCGTCCGTATGACGTCCTGTATTCTCAAAATAACTACTTATTGTATGTAAGTTTCAAGTGGCATTGCCTATATTCAGGTACATCGTCTTTAAGGGGATGATAAAGCCCTACAAACAAAATCAATTTGCCTGTTTTTTGATTAAAAAGTACTTTATACAATTTTTTATATTGGTTGCTAATAAATAATAAAAAGTATTTTCAAGTTCTGATTGATTCAAATTTTGAAAATAATTTTTTACTCAAAATAAAATTGCATTCTAAAAAAACGCGGGAAAAAAATGGACACCCTGTATAGATTTGTTGATGATTTTTTTCGTAATTTTGAGAAATGTTAGCAATAATCCAAATTTTAAACAAAACTGTTCAGTTATTTGCAAAACAGATTCTTTTAATATCTTGAGAGAACTTGTAATAGAAGTATTGTTTATTGATGAATATTCAAATGTTTTGAAATTTACTTCATCAGTTATTTTTTATGATTTTTTGTCAACGTTTCATAAATCATAACTTTTAAACGTCACAATAACCAGTCGCAAACGCTTTATAAACCAATTTAGGGAATAATAACAGCGAGGCTGTGCAAATATCGATTGTTTCCATTAATGATGAAGCCACGCCGCGGTATGCTGAAATCTGTTGCTTCGCATGCTTTCACCACGTGAGTGTTTGTAGCATCATCGCACTGCATAAATGACACAATGCAACACAATTTTGAATTATGTGTGAGCTGCACAGTGGCGTATTATTTTCCATTTTTCATAATAAAGTAATATAATAAAGAAGTTTCTTGAAAATGCTATTTTATTGTTAAATATTACAGGAAAAAACAACAAGTATAGGTAATATGGATATATGGATTTTCGAGGATTTCGTTGATACAGCGATGAACTTTTGCGTCCTATTTGTACCGATGACAGCTTTCTATCGTTGATAATAGTCTTGATAAATTATTTTACGTTCTTCAAAAATATTTTCCTAATTCCCATCAAAACAAATCAACAATAAGTAATAACAAAACACTCACCTCTGACTGGAAAAGGTTTCGTCTGAACGGTTTCAGTATTTGGCGGTAGGAGTCGCACTGTATCCTGGGACCGCACAGAAGGATACGAAATCACATCGTTGATTTGGCATAAATCGTAAGGACCACTGATAGATTGACTGCTGCTGCGAACGCGCAAGGATCCGCTCATAGTAGGTACGTCGAGGCAACAAACGCCGGACATTCTTTATGCTATTTGACAGCAAACTGATTACAATTTCGAGAGGACCGCCGACATCGGATAACGCGCCACAAACGAGAGCGCTGCGTCGTGGAGAAGGGATAATAGCGTCCTGTAGCCAATCGGTACTTTTGTTGTCACTCTGCCCGATACTTTGAGCAATTTCCCAGTGCCTTGCACATAATTGCGACAATGCTCATTATCGTTGAACTGATAAATAATCGAATTCTATATCGGTTCAAAAATATAGTTTGAAAAATAGTGAATAAATACAAATATTTGTTTGGTAAGCTACTAGAAGCGCTATCTGTTTACTTAATATTAATAACAAATAAATAATGGTGTGTTGTGGTTCCCCAATAGTTGTCCATCCAGATGGCATATAAGATGTCCAGTGAGTCTTCCTACGTTCATTACTTTTATTTTCTAAATATTCTCGGAAACGGATAATAAACAAGCATTATGATAATATTATTATAACTGCAGTCCAGGCTTAACTTTAACTACCGTGATAACTGCGCTCAGTTTCTGTATTTTAAACTTTAAATTAAAACCTAGGTTGTGTGTTAATTGAAGAAAATACAATTTTTGTAGCAAAAAGTCTTACAAATTCATACGGTTTATTTCATAAACCTCACTATGGTACGGGATTATAGAGAAAACTCCTTTTTGCATAATCGACTGTTCGAAACTTACTTAAACCGCTTACAATTTCAGATGCACTAAATTTATAACTATCGATATATCACTTTCCTAGTCTACTAACTAAATACAAAACCATTATCCGTAATTTTCCACATGATCACGATACCTTAATTTATTATGGTTTCTTTCATGAACCGTATGATTTAGAAACAATTTGTCCAAACACTAGTTGTTTCTTATTAAAATGTCAATCCACTACCAACACGTGACCTAGGTTCTGGTTTGAACTTCATACCCCCGAATGCAGGTATGACAACTTCCGGTATATTCCTGAAATCAGAAATGTGAAATACGGGCGTAACAGGTAGGCTTATGTTACGTCATTTCTCTTGAACCTCTATGATGTCATTTAACCAAGAAAGAAAGCTTATTCGACGCACGTCACAACTACCGGTAAGCGATTCCGTTGTCTAAAGTCTAACTAAAAAAAAATTCCGGCTAATATGGAATTTCTATGGCAATTTACGTGGTAACGTCATATAACCAGAAAAAATCTGATGTGGCCAGGCACATGACTTTATCATACTATATATAAAATTAATAGTTTAGCTGCATGAGATTTGATCGAGATCGGTCGTGGCTGCATTAAAATAAAACTAGTTAGCCAGGATTTGACAGATATGTTTATACTATTGACAGTAGGTATTGTCAAAACATCAACGTTTGACACTACCTACTGTCATTAGAATGAAAATGTCTGTCAAATCCTGGCTAACTAGATTTATATTAATGCAGACACGACCGATCTCGATCAAACAGAATTTGCTCATGCAGCTAAACTATTAATTTTACCAAAAAATGTCATACACATAAAT
Source organism: Aphodius sticticus (assembly GCA_963966075.1). Lineage (NCBI taxonomy): Eukaryota > Metazoa > Arthropoda > Insecta > Coleoptera > Scarabaeidae > Aphodius > Aphodius sticticus. The sequence goes on along the minus strand of OZ014509.1, from coordinate 46,117,161 downwards.
TATAGCAAATTTCCTCTACTTTAATTGTTATTTAACTATATTGACGAAATTGCAGAAATGGCGGCTCATTTGCAAAATCCTTGGAAAATGCTTAGAGTAAACATCTAGTTAATTTGGACCTTTTTGAACAAAAACCTTTTCAGCTCTAAGTTTAGTCATGAAACTTCTAAATATGAAGTTTCGCACGCACGCAGCAACGCACGCACGCACGCACGCACGCACGCACGCACGCACGCACGCGCACGCGCACTCACACACAGACACAGACACACACACACGCACCCGCACGCGCACGCGCACGCACACGCACACGCTCACGCACACGCACACACACACACACACACAGACTTTTTTTGTACCTTGGTAAAAAATATGAGTTAAAAAAGGAAAGTCGAGTCAGATATAGAAATGTTTATTTGTCTTCTTGCAAACTACTTTCGAGTGTTATACTCGTTTTCAGTGCATACTACAACAATAATACATGGAAACAGATTAAAGTATATTCGAACGGTTCGATTTTCATACTCGACTTTCCTTTTTTAACTCATATTCACACATAGAGATAATGATAATTATTCCAAGCAAGATTGGTCAAAAATGTTCAGGGGACCCAAAATGTCATATTTCCGTTAAAATCTCAAAATTATTTTTTGGCACGATTACAATACTTTATCATACTATGTATGATAAAGTAAAAAATTAAATAACTGCGTCCACGAGTAGTTGCAAAAAATGCAAGAAATGCAAGAAATGCAAAACAAAACAAAAATTGCAAAAAGGTTTGGTTAATTAAACTCACACATTTTCGTTTATGACAATTTAATATAAAATTAGTCTCACCGTCAGATAATGCGCCCATATTAAGGGTCGACAACCGATTAAGCTGACCACACAAAAATCATGTAAAACCAAAATTTACAAGGCGTTCTTTAGAGATAATTAAATTAATGTCTAAATTGGCACGATTGTTAATGAACATCTCATTTTAATTATCTCTATTTATTGATGATTTTTAAGTGTCAAATAACCGCATCACATAGATACAATAGAGATAAAATAGAGATTTTAACATCCATGCTTTCCTAAACCCAATGATATATACAACCATACTAACATATATTGTAATTAACGCGTCTTGTGCATTAATCACTTAAATAATGTACTGTAATCGTGCTTGTTGACACTTGGCGCCTTCTCGTCGTGCAAATTGTCACAACAAATTGGTTCCGTATTTACAGTTTGGATAGGCCCTGTCTGTTGGATCTTTGTTCGTTTTTGTTTCATTACGCAATTGCGAAAGATTTGGATATAAACAATTACCATGAACGGTAAAAAGTGGTGAAAATCGTTTCAAGGCACCGTGGATTGTGCAGTTGGTAGCATCAGGTAATATATTACCAACTTCTTAAAAACGCGTTTTTTTCAACATGACAATGGAGGATTGATGCGGAAAGTAAAAATTATTACAACAATCTATATCGGACTTTAGCCGCTTAGTGTGTTATCTAGAGTTTTCAGGCTAACAAACTCATTGGCAATTTGGTTATCTAAGAACACGTTTATGTAATTTTGAACACTTCTATTTTATTAATGTTCTACGAATATAGATTCCTATAGTTGTTGATATGACGCAACATTGGATAGTGGATATTTACAAGAAAAAATTTTTTCGTTAAAAATGTATAAAACTGATTTTGATTTAATGTGGACATAGTGGCCAAATCCGCGGCTCCTCCACCAAAGTGCGTTTATAGCTTGGTACGAATGGTAGGGATAGGTTTCCACTAGGGTTGACACCCGTCATCGTTTCGCGAGGATTGTCTTCATGATCATGCATGTGTCCTCGCCTCCTAGGCGTGACGCTATTCCACTCGTAGAACTTTCTTGAAAAGCTTTATAGCCGTTAACATGAAACTCTTGCGCTGAACAATTGAATCTAAAATGAAACGAAAAATCTTTGTTTTTTCATTTTGACGGTCCATTTTACTTTTTTTACATTTTCTTTTTGCAAGCCCGTAGGAACTAGTAATTTGTGACCTAAATGATAATGTGTATTGTCTCGACATTTGTCTGCAGTTTTTACACGTTTTTATTATTTTTAACAAGACTACCTGGGATGATACTTTCTTTTTGTTTGAAGCAAACCTATGACAGATAGCTTACAAACTCGGCAACCCAGTCACAGTTATTTTATACTTTTTCATTAGAGAGTCTCGAAGCATTTACTTTTTTCAAGCTAACAGATTGAAGACGTTGTCAAACTTACTTAAATTAAAATAAATATAATGTCTGTGTTTTATAATATGTGATACACTTTTTTCCGTATTTGAATCAGTAGACAGAAATTAACAATTGAGGTCAGATTTTGAACAAAACAAATGTCAAAACGCGTTCTGCCTATTTTCTCTGAGTTTCTCAAAATCTAGAGACAATTACCAACTTCTACCATAAGATTCAGGTATTTGAGTTATTATTCAGTTTAAGTCTACACCTAAAAGATTATTGACTATTTTTACTGCCAACTGATTTGTCATAGATAGCCTATTTAGCATAGAGGGTCATTACAACGACTATGTTTGATAGCTAATTTTATATTAGAGCGTAGTGTAAATTAGAAAATGCTCAATATTTCGTAGACGAGGAAAATAAAAAAAAAATATGGTGAAAACCCTGTGTAGGGTAATTTTTCAACTTAATATTTGTTTGCTTCACCAAAAAAGCTTAAGATTAGAAAAACTGTAACGTAAACATGGCTGTAAGTTATAAAAGGCTCCATATATCGCCATCGAGGTCTTAAATCGAAAACCTAATTTGAAATGCCTCCCCGTCAACTCCTACCATCCGTTTTGATAAATGGGAAAAAGATGGCGTTATCAAATATGCCACATGGCTTTGCATCCGAATTCAAAAGACCTCATCTTCTTCCACAGTTCTCGTTTAGAAAATGGAACAAGATGACGTCATCAAACCAGTCAAAAAGTCATAGTAATCGAAAAAGTGTGAAAAAAGTAGAAAAATGCTTAATGCTTTTCACAAAAGACTTAAAAAAGTTTATACTCGTCTCTATCAGAACTACTACTCTCGTAATAAAACTTATATAAAAATTCATATCTTCCTCAATTTTTATCCGACCGAGCCATGGTGTATATAAATTGGCGGAGAGCTACATGTGGCGATGTTCTTCGCAAAATTCTGAGTAGAAAATCTTTATATTAAAGTGTTGCATCGTCAGTCTTGTGCCCTCAGGAGTCATTTGAAAGAAACATACATTTTTGACAACAGGTGTTCGTGAACTATGCACTGAAACAATCTTCGAAAACATTTACATATTAAAGATTTTAAATAACACACAACGCAAAACAGACAAACGAGTAGACATTTTTATTATAAAAATACATCTTTGTGTACGTACCTTTTTAACATTTCAAAACTAAGCATTTCTAATTAACTTTTTCCATAACCAACCAGCATTCACCTTAAACGTTCATATTGAAAACCGTTTCTACACACAGCTGCAATCTTTGCAGAATCGTTTGTAAGACTAAGACTCATTTCAGTCTTTCCGGCGTAATTTCTAATGTTGTCGTATTATTCCGATTTTTAACGTCGTCAACGTTTCGTGAAGGTGTAGCATACACTTTTTTTTTATAAAACCCCAAACAAAAAAATCTAAAGGATTGAGATCGGGTTAATTTATTGAATTTGTTGACTCGTTTGTATTATTTTGCGGCAAAATGTTTTATCATGTGAACATATAAGATTTTCTAACACACCCGATATAACCTATGCAATTTTGCCGAAAATTATCTGCACCCGAGAGTCGAGAGTGTCAGAGAGTTTTTCTATCGATTCCACAGCCCTGATTCTCTCAAGGGTTTATTTTAAAGACTGCTTGAATTTACTAATTTAACACTTTACACTTTTGCACTTTACACTTTTGCACTTTAACACATTTATGTTTTATGTGAAAGGGTTTTGGTTATAGCCGTGTACATTTTAAACAAATATTACTTTTGTATGTTTCTGCAAAGATCAACGATCTATTGAGTATGTCACATGGTCACATCACACTTCAACCAAAGCCTTCTTTATTATTTTTTATGGAATATTTAAATGGAGAGCATTTCCAGCATCAGACTTAACCCTCTGAATACGTGAAAAACGAGCAGCGAAGACCGGACCGTTAGACAAGTGAAATCAAACTGTCATAATTTTAATTTAATAAAAAATACCTATGTTGATTTTACTTCTAAAACACCGCAAAAAAATAAAAAAATGCAAAAAATCTACAGCCCAACAAATTGTTTAAGTTTAAGTTTAAAAATTAAACGTCCGTAAGAAAACCGGCCATGGTTTCTCCACCATCTTTCAAGATACATAAGTCTAGTACACAATTGTATTTGTTGTGCCTCTGTAATAATCGTTTCAAATGTCCAACTCTTTATTTAAGTCAAACAGTAAGAAAACGACATGTAAAAATTTCATACATGGTATACAGTCTCTACTGTTCTCACAAAAATGTGGTACAATATGACAAACCGAAGCAGGAAAAATCCTTCAAAAATTTCAAAATTAAGCATGACGCCCATATGAAAACTAAAAATTGGTCATAGTTTCTCCACCATCTTTCAAGATAATAATAATATCATCAATAATAATGCCAAGATACTTAATCTCAGACACACAGACACACAACAAAAGCGTTTTGATTTTCCGCAGCTATATGGTGATCAGATATAGCAACTAAAGAATCAGATTATAGCGTTGAATATACAAGGTTTTATAACCCATAAAGATGAGCTTGAATGGTTCTTATGCGACAACGGACCTGCTGTAGTTTGTTTGCGCGAAACACGTATCACTGACACATTTGAGGCTAGCGACATTGACATTAAAGGATACAATTATGTTTCAAATAATTCCAGTAGTCGACACACAGGTGGTGTTTTGATTTATGTAAGAAAAGAAATTCCATTCAGCAGTTCAATGGCAGCCACTCTTGACAAGAATTATTGGATGACTGGAATTACAGTAACTGTACAAAAAAGGACGTACAATGTCATATGTTGCTATCATTCACCAAGTGCCACTATGGGAGATTGTATGATGGGGTTGGATGTAGTATTATCGGAATGGTTAGAAAAAGTTGGTACGTTGATAGTTGTTGGTGCTTTCAACATAAATGTAGCCGATAAAAATAGCTATCAGTCGAGGAGGTTATTAAATATTGTCAACGACTCGGGGTTACTTCAGAAAGTAGAGTCTTATACTCGGGTAACGCCAACAAGTACTACAATAATAGACCTTCTAATGAATCCACCCAATGAAAAACACACACGCCTAAAATTACTGACCACGCCATAATAATTATCGGTCTACCTGCGGAAAAGGAAAGACCACTCAAAAGGAAGAAAGTTCGCAGCATTGGCAAAATGAATACTTTAGAGTTTCAGTTGGACCTGATGGGTGAAGATTAGCAAAGTAATTGTACTGATACCGATAAAATGGCAGATAATCCAATTAGGACCATACAGACGGCACTAAACAGATACGCCCCCGAAAAGGATCTTATTTGTAGGGGGCCCATGAAGAAATGGTGGAATGATGAAATTAAGATATTGATCAATGACAGAGATGCGGCTTATAAAAGGGCGATCATAACAAAAGACGACAATCTTTGGGAAGTATACAGACGAAAAAGAAATTACGTAACACAAATGATAAACAACAGAAAACAAAGATACTATAGTGATCACATTGACAGCGCTAGGCGTGATCCTGTAAAAATGTGAAAAACATTGAAAGAGTTGACAGGAAGAGCTGAAGTATACTGTGAAAAAGAAATAATCTTTCAGCAAGGAAAATACTCAAAAGATATAGATATAGCAAATATGTTCAATAGTTATTTTATTGACAGCATCAGTGAAATAGCGTTAACAACAGCAAAAAGTGACAATACTGAGTATATATTGAGGAATATGAATCAGAAGTGCTCAAAATTTAATTCATTTCAAGAAATAACATTACCAGAGTTAAAATCTATTGTCAAAAACATGAATAATAAGAAAAGTAGTACAAATGGGATTCTATAGTATTCTAAAATTATCATGTGAAGCCATTGGGAATCGGTACCTGCAACTAATTAACAACAGCTTAGCTAAAGGATACTTCCCAACATAATGGAAGAAGTCAACCGTCATACCGATAGCGAAAGTAAAAAATACTAATAAATGTGAAGAATTTAGACCTCTCAACATGGTACCACCCTACGCGAAACTGTTGGAATTGGTAGTAGATCAACAATTGAAATTCTATATAGAAAAATATTATATCTTAACAAAACATCAAGCGGGCTTAAGAAACATAATTCCTGCGAGATAGCAATTCAGTCGGTCTTAGTGCGGTGGAAGCAAGCCTTAAATGAGCAAACAATTGTATGTGCGGTATTTCTGGATCTTAAAGGCGCATTCGAAACTAAAGACAGAGACTTGTTACTGTGTAAACTTAAGAAAATGGGTATCGGTGGTGCAGTGTTGGGGTGGTTTTCCAGTTACTTGCAGGGTATGATACAGCAGACTAAGTTGGGTGGTGCAGTTTCATCAGAGCTGTCTACTGTTTTCGGTGGTCCCCAAGGAACCGTGCTTGGACCGACACTTTTCTTGTTATTCATCAACGACATTATGTTCATAAGTGTGAAATTCAGTTGTTTGCCGATGATACTCTTGTTTATGTTGTTGGTAGTATGTCAACGATCTGATTGATACGGTTGATACCTTAAACGAGGAACTTGAGTTTGTTAATCAGTGGTTAAATGACAATAACTTAAGGCTGAATATTGCTAAATCTAAGTTTATGGTTATTGGAAGTAGATATCGATTGTATAATGTCGATGACATTAATGTAGTTAAAGTAGACGGTGTAAATCTGGATATTTTGTAATATTTTAGCAACGTTTAAATTACATGTTAGCGATCTTTTTGTAATATTTTAACAATATTTATAATTCGTGTTGGCAATATTATTTGCAATATCTTAGCAATGCTAACATGTTACATGTCATCAACATTTTTTTGCAATACTTTTGCAACGTTTAAATTAGGTACATATTAGCAAACAATTTTGAAATATACACTTAGCATCATTCATATCACATATTGGCAATATTTTTACTTTATCATACGTAGTATGTAAAGTATTGTAATCGTGCCAAAAAAAATTTTTGAGATTTTAGCGGAAATATGTCTTTTTGGGTCCTCCTGAACATTTTTGACCAAGGTACAAAAGAATGTCTGTGTGTGTGTGGATGTGGGTGTGTGTGTGTGTGTACCCGTTTTTTGTGGCGACGATTCCGGAGAAACTACAAAGGTATCGGGACGAAACTTCATATTTAGAAGTTTCATGGCCAAACTTAGAGCTGAAAAGCTTTCTGTTAAAAAGGGTCTAAAGGAACTGGAGGTTTAGTCTTAGCATTTTTGAAAGATTTTCTAAATAAACCGGCATTTAAGGAATTTCGTCGAAATAGTTAAATAATAAATTAAACTAGAGGAAATTCTGAATAATTTATGACTATGACATTTTTTGGTACAATCAATAGTTTAGCTGCATGAGCAAATTCTATTTCATCGAGATCGGTCGTACTGCATTAAAACTAGTAGCCAGGATATGTCAGATTAGATGTCAGATGTGATTATAATGACGGTAGACAGTGTCAAACGCTAATGCTTTGACAATACTACTGTCAATACAAGCTGCGTTCGGATATTGAACACCGTTAAGGTGCGCTTTCATTAGTGCTAATGGCAGTGGTAGTAGACGCCATTATAGTATTTCTAATAGAATTTCATCACGCCATGTGAGAAACACTATAATTTCGTCTGCTACCACCGCCATTACCTACCATTGCCACCAATCGGAACGCACCTTCACACTTTCTACACCCAATAACACGTGTCATTTGGACGGTGTACCCGGTGTCAACGGAGTACAATATCCGAACGCAGCTTTAATCGATTTATCTGTCTAGGTCTACTAGTTTTATTTTAATGCAGACATAGCCGATCTCGATCAAATAATATCTCATGCACCTAAACTATTAATTTTATATATAGTATGATAAAGTCATGTGCCTGGCCACATCAGATTTTGTACTTTATCATACGCAGTATGTAAAGTATTGTAATCATGCCAAAAAAAATTTTTGAGATTTTAGCGGAAATATGTCTTTTTGGGTCCCCTGAACATTTTTGACCAAGGTACAAAAAAATGTCTGTGTGTGTATGTGTGTGTGTGTGTGTGTATATGTGTGTGTGTACCCGTTTTTGTGGCGACGATTCCGGAGAAACTACTAAAGGTATCGGGACAAAACTTCATATTTAGAAGTTTCATAATCAAACTTAGAGCTGAAAAGCTTTCTGTTGAAAAGGGTCCAAAGGAACTGGTGGTTTACTCTTAGCATTTTTCGAAGATTTTGTAAATGAGCCGCTATTTGTGTAATGTCGTCAAAATAGTTAAATAATAAATTAAAGGAGAGGAAATTTTCTATAATTTATGTATATGACATTTTTTGGTAGAATTTATAGTTTAGCTGCATGAGCAAATTCTATTTCATCAAGATCGGTCGTACTGCTTTAAAACTAGTAGCCAGGATATGTCAGATTTTTTGATTCTAATGACAGTAGCTAGTGTCAAACGCTAATGTTCTGAAAATACTACTGTCAATGTAGGCTGCGTTCGGATATTGAACACCGTTACACTTTTTACACCCACTAACACGTAAGTGTCATTTGGACGGTGTACCCGGTGTCAACGGAGTACAATATCCGAACGCAGCTTTAATCGAGATATCTGTCTAGTTCTACTAGTTTTATGTTAATGCAGACATAGCCGATCTCGATCAAATAGAATCTCATGCAGCTAAACTATTAATTTTATATATAGTATGATAAAGTCATGTGCCTGGCCACATCAGATTTTTACTTTATCATACGCAGTATGCAAAGTACTGTAATCGTGCAAAAAAAAAAATTTGAGATTTTAGCGGAAATATGTCTTTTTGGGTCTCCTGAACATTTTTGACCAAGGTACAAAAAAATGTCTGTGTGTGTGTGTGTGTGTGTGTGTGTGTGTGTGTGTGTGTGTGTGTGTGTGTGTGTGTGTGTGTGTGTATGTGTGTGTACCCGTTTTTTGTGGCGACGATTCCGGAGAAACTACTAAAGGTATCGCGACGAAACTTCATATTTAGAAGTTTCATAACCAAACTTAGAGCTGAAAAGCTTTCTGTTGAAAAGGGTCCAAAGGAACTGGAGGTTTAGTCCTAGCATTTTTAAAAGATTTTGCAAATAAGCCGCCATTTCTGGAATTTCGTCAAAATAGTTAAATAATAAATTAAAGATGAGGAAATTCTGAATAATTTATCACTATGACATTTTTTGGTACAATCAATAGTTTAGCTGCATGAGCAAATTCTATTTCATCGAGATCGGTCGTACTGCATTAAAACTAGTAGCCAGGATATGTCAGAAATTTTGATTCTAATGACAGTAATGACACTAATGACAACGCTAATGTTTTGACAATAACGTCTGTCAATATAAGCTGCGTTCGGATATTGTATTACACTTTCTACACCCAATAACACGTGTCATTTTGACGGTGTACCCGGTGTCAACGGAGTACAATATCCGAACGCAGCTTTAATCGACATATCTGTCTAGTTCTACTAGTTTTATGTTAATGCAGACATAGCCGATCTCGATCAAATAGAATATCATGCAGCTAAACTACTAATTTTATATATAGTATGATAAAGTCATGTGCCTGGCCACATCAGATTTTTTACTTTATCATACGCAGTATGATAAAGTTTTGTAATCGTGCCGAAAAATTTTTGAGATTTTAGCGGAAATATGTCCTTTTGGGTCCCCTGAACATATTTGACCAAGGTACAAAAAAAGTTCGTGTGTACCCGTTTTTGTGGCGACGATTCCGGAGAAACTACTAAAGGTATCGGGACGAAACTTCATATTTAGAAGTTTCATGACCAAACTTAGAGCTGAAAAGCTTTTGGGTCAAAAGGGTCCAAAGGAACTGGACAATTTTGTATAATTTATGTCTATGACATTTTTTGGTAAAATTAATAGCTTGGCTGCAGGAGCAGATTCAAATTTAGATCGGTCGTGTCGGTAGTGTCAAACGGTGATGTTTTGAAAATAGCTACTCTCAATAGTATCAACATATCCGCAAGAGGTTGCAGCGCCGGAACCACCTGAGCAGCCTGGGGACGAGCACGAAGGCGGTGCGGATGCAGGACCTCTGCAACTAGATGCTGAGCGGGACGTCAGCGATGAAGATGAGTTGAGCCTGGTCAACGAAGGAGACGGCGAAGACGGTAGCTGCGTATGTGTGCTGTGTGTGTTCGTGTTTTATTCAATAATTTTTAGACCAAACGTTTTACATCCTCTTAAATATTTTTGTAAAGCGTTTTTTATCGCTTTATCGTCGTCTGTTTTTTAAAATTTACACGCCAAGCTGTTTACTCACTGGCGGGTAAATCGTAAAGATTTAAAATTTGTAAATACAATTTCGGATAAGCGCCCACGGCGCAAGGTACCGTTTGTTTTATAGCATTTGAAATTATGTTAATTCATAACGTGTGTTTTCTTTAATTAATATATTTGTGTTAATGGGTTAATGGAATCTCATGCACCTAAACTATTAATTTTATATATAGTATGATAAAGTCATGTCCTGGCCACATCAGATTTTTTATTTTACGTCGTCTGTCATCAGGAGTGAGTTTAAACCGTTAAAAGATAAGAGATTGTATGAGCTAAACTTTTAACCGAATTGTGAAGCAAATTGAATTTCAATTGTTGCGGTGTTATTATTGTAGCAGCGCCTGTGGTGCTTTGAATTGCGCTGTTTAGCAGTATCGTTGACATGATGGTTATGCAACTCAGTTTACCAAGTAAAAACTTTTGAACAGTGTCCAGTGTATTGTACATATAATATAGTGTATTGGCCCTGTGCATACTCTGTGGAAGGAAGTTGCAAAACGATCTAAGCGCCCGTAGCGGAGAAATACCAGCCAACACTTTGCGCAGTAGTGTAAGGCGCATTTTGTTTTGTTCCACTGTCAGAACTTATAATAAATCGTTTGTGTAAATTATCGTAGCAGGACACAATAAGTGTTACGTTGTAATAATACAGTAAGAAATAATAACTGTAATAATATAGGACGAAATAATAACAATGGCAACATTGAAATAAATAATACAAATTAGACTGGACCACTTTATACACTACAGAAAACTGTAACATTTAGTAACGAACTGCACCATTTAAGGGGCCATTATAGTATTTCTAATAGAAAATTGCTAGTATAAGTTTTTTTTCATTTTAACATTTCACGTTTTTAGGGAAACTAGTAGTAGCGCCGGATTTAAGTGCAAGTTGGAGGCGCCGGTCCGTACAGAAGAAGCTTGTTTAGAGGTCAACAGTGCTTACTTCAGATCGCTCGAGTCGCTATATTTAGTTGGTAGTACTATTATCTATAAATTGAAAGGTCTAAAAGTTACATGGAAGTCTTTAATTTTTAACACTATGTAGTTATAAATCATCTTGTATTAAATCAAATTGCTTACCTGTATATGACAACTTTTATTATATTATAAAGTGTGAACAGACATAAAAATGATCAAATATTAATGGTTACTTCAGTATTAGGGTATTAAATATAAAATAATACACACAAAGATAATGTTCACTTTTATTCAACTTTTCTTCAATACATGATAAACAATATACCAATGAGGTCTCAATTATATTGTGCAAATAAATATAACATTGATTTCTATTTTGAAGATTGGATCAATATTTCAATTAATTGGCCGCATCATACAACAGCTTTCTTTTGGCTAAGTAGTCATTAAGTATCAATTAATTTACTTATATGCAAAATAAATAACGAATAAATTATTTCAGCTAAAATCTTTGTAAAGTTCAATACTTGGTACCGTTGAGTAGAATTAATACATGATAGAATTAGCACTACGTTCACTTGTGCAAGGCCATCGGGTCTAGATCCGGTTCTTCTTTCTTGGCAATACCGGACAACAACTTCTTTATTTCGGCAATCGCTCTACCTGGATTCAATCCCTGAAAACACAAGTAACGCCTTGAAATAAAGTGAGTGATCAAGAGCAAATGTGCAAGAAATTTTGGGAGCATGTAAAAGAACTAAAGTTTCTAGCACATCATATGATTATTTGGCAAAATAACAAAAAATATAAACAATCTATTTTAAGGATAAGTTAATGGATTATTATCATAAGGGTATTAATTAAATTCATTACCTTCGGGCAAGTGTTTGTACAGTTCATAATCGTGTGGCATCTATATACGGAGAAGGGATCCTTCAGCATACTCAATCTTTCAGCTGACGTGTCATCACGTGAGTCTATAATCCACCTGTATGCCTAAATTAAGATAAGATGTTTGTTTCAGAAAAAAAAAGAGGATTAAATATTTAAATTTAATAAATCCGAGCCTAACCTGCATTAGAACGGCAGGCCCCAAGTACTTATCGCCATTCCACCAGTAGCTGGGACAAGACGTAGAACAGCAAGCGCAAAGGATACATTCGTATAAACCATCCAATTTTGAGCGGTCTCTTTCCGATTGGATGTATTGTTCTTCACCCAAAGTTGGTTCCTGTCTGAATAATAACTTGTCATAATGATATAAAAAAAAGGTCCGGTAACTTACTTGCGCTGCAGCCACGGCTTGATTGATTTGTACTGTTCGTAGAAGTTGCTTAGATCAGGTACTAAATCCTTTACAACGTACATATGCGGTAACGGGTAGATTTTCAATGGTTTGCTAACATCTCTATCAATTTTTCTTAAAAAATTAAGGATACATAAATCAAAACAAATACTTCAAAAACGGAAATTAAATTTGAAAATGTTCTGAATAATACAGATCAGATATGATTTTAAAATTGTGCCTGTAGCCTGTAAATGGTTTTTATATATTTATATATTTTATCTTTTAATATCCTTTATAATGCATGTATTTTTCTGTAAATATTTTAATTCATTTTATCATGTATTTTTATCACATTTAAGCTGTATACTTTTGTTAATTATTTTCTTACTATCAAAATCAGTAAAATACTTTTATCTACATAATTAAAAATAATATTTTTTAACGATAAATTAATCACCAGGGGAATGCAGAATTCTATACAAATTAACCTATATACCGATGGCCTTGCTGCAATACCATGTATCACAAAAGCTTTAACTATGATGAAACATGGTATTGCAGCTGGGCCATTGATATATTTATAAGTAAAAACAAATAATTTAAGTTATAGAAATATATGAGATATGAAAACAAATATATGGGATACTTGCATTGGATTGATAACTATTTTATTATTATTATATTATACTATTATTATTATTGATAACTATACTATTTATTAGTTGCCGAGTTATGAATTTATTTCTTAAAAAAATATACAAAATTAACGGTCAATAGTTCAATAATTAATAGTTTAAAATCTATCTATGTACAATTTATTCTCTAATAAGTAAAACTAAGGATTTCCCAAAGTAACGGAATTGCTGCTTCATGTTGTTTTCTACAGTTTAATGTTCTATTATCATCACTGCACTACCATCAATGTAAATGTATGGATACAATTTATAAAGTCATATTTAAAACGTTTGACTTGCCAATAATGACAATAATTTATTCGCTTGATGGCTCATGTATAAACTTCATGGTCGAGAAATATAACTTAAATTATAAGATGGTCAAATAATATTTGTATTATTGCATACTTTATTATTAAAATGACCAAGGTGGATAGCTAATTTTTTGAGCATCTGTAACAACTGTAATTTGATTTATAAATTCCAACAAATAGTTTTTATTCAATGATCATTATGAGAAATTTGTACGATAGCTACATTCAACTAAAACCACAGGAGTATCAAGTCACAAAGTGGTCCCAAATATTCCCAAAACATGAGGCATCCTTATAGTATATGAGGTTTCGATATCTCAATATGAGGTATAACATTCCTTGAAAGTATATTAGACTCGTATTTAATATATAAGATGTGCCAACCTCAACAATAAGTGCTGAAGGCAATATTCTGACACTTTCGACACTTTTAGTTTTCTTCTGTTTGTCCTATATTGTTCTCTAAATAAAATGTCTTACAATTTCCTTCTACATTCAAAGCTATCCCATATTTTATTTTTTAAGAGCTGTTTTACACAGTTGAGAATTTTAATGAAAATATTAGGTAAATAATAAGTAAAATATTGTAAATACAAAACGGATGTTTGACCAATTACATTACAAAATGTAGAGAACAGTCTGCCTGGAAAGAAAAGCATATACTGATGCCAATAAATAATAAACTCCATTAAGAATAATAACAATGTTATGCAAAATCAAGAAATACTTTTCCGTTCTATAAAAACGTAAGTTTCTATAGTTGGAAACTAACTGATAACTATATTCAGTTGATTGCTTAAAGCTTATAATCACATTTAAAACAAATTCCTTAACTTAAAGGTTTTCTTTACACATATACAAGTATAAACAACATGTTATGTGATCAGCAAATAAAAAAGTTGATAGCCAAACAATGTTGTGGCTTCATTAAAAGCATAAAACAAAAGCTAAGAATTGTTTTCAACAATAATACTATTATCTTACTTAATGCATGCAAGTGTATTTGTGCCGTTGATATTCATGGCACATGATCCGCAGATTCCCTCCCTGCAAGACCTTCTAAAGGTTAAAGTGGTATCAACTTCATTCTTAATTTTGAGTAGAGCATCCAATACCATAGGAGGGCAGTCATTTATGTCAATTTCGTATGACTCCGTGTACGGTTTCTTTTGGGGCTCATCGGGGTTCCATCGGTATACCTCTACCTTCTTCATCAAAGGCTTCGGTGCTGTAGGAGAAGCACATGCTACTGCCGAAAAGTGAAAATTTCTGATCTACAAAAATTTAAAACATATGCACTTCAATTTTGAATTATGTAACAAACGATTGTGTACAAACAATTGAATCCCTGCATACCTGGCCAATGGCGCCCTTGCACAGGCGAAATAATTGCAGCTCCTTAGCCATCGTAGCTCACTACGGGTTTGCCAAATACCGCAAATTTATATATTGTAAATTCGTATCAAGTCCCTTGCGACGATTGATAGTGACGACCTCTCGTCGACTACCAACATTACAAGCTGTGAAGGCAATGGAGTCACGTGGTTATTATGCCTGCTTCTGATTTGATTTATGATGTTATTCTTTTATTAGCTGCAGGTCGATGGAAAGTTACTTACGCTGATAACGGGTGAATGCGATATGAGACACGTAAGGTTAATGAATTTATTTTTTTTTGTACTAGGAAAATCGAAACGCCTGAGATTATGCAACTTATTTCACGGAACTAGTAGAGCAAAGCGTGTTTCTTTGGCGCCGCGCCGTTTGCCATGCATACGTAGTAACATAAAAAGTAAATCATCAATGAAAGAATCTATGATAAAACTAATATTTGGTTAAAATTTAGGGTTGCCAGATTAATAAAAAAAATCGAGAGCAATGTTACCAGGTCCCGCTTACTAATTATCGCGCATGCATTGGCGCCGTTAGAAAATGTTCCAGGGGGCAAAATTTTTTTTAGTATTAAATGGTGACGTAATATTAAGTACTATACCATTAACTATTTTGCAGCATTTTCGCCTTGTGTTATTTTGCATACACTCTGAGAAATCTCTATCGCTTTAAGGTAGTGAAATGTTTTTGTTCAAATTTTTGTGTGTTAATAGCCATCCATGGTCGTGATCCCTGTATGCTCGACAACACTTACTTATTATATATTGATATTCATTGAATTTCAAGTCATTTTGCAGTCTTTCTATATCGTTTATTAATGTGGGATTAATATTTTTAATTAATAATTGTTTGTAAATATATTTTGTTTCTGAATCATTGAACTCTCTTATTCTAGAATTTAAGATTTTGTATAATTTTCAACCAATATTGTAGCCTTTTTATTAACTTTTAATACGTTAGGAGAAAATTGTTGTTAATTTCCTATAATAATTTATAGCTCGTGGTCATCGAGAATCTGATACAATATCTTAATAACAATTTGATAAACAATAAAAAGGCAACAATATTATTTTAAAATTTACCTCGTTAACGAGAAATAATGACTAATTGTAGAGAAAAGTTGATTAATTTGAAAATTCTGTGTTAAGGATAATCGACGACGAAATAATATTTTTTTATTTTACTATTATATTTGAACACTTCTAAGGCGACAATGTTATATACTAACTTTTGAACGAACTCCTGTACGGAAATGTATTGTGTCAACGCTGGAGAGAATCATAAAATGGTACCAATATTACAAACAGCATAGAGAATCTATTGTCATGGATGGCCCTTTTAATAGGGTCATTCCATGTGAAATCGCACACCTCTGACCCTTGACCCCTCCGATTTTAACGAAACTGGCAGGATATCCTTGGATACACACCAAACAAATGACGTATCAACCGTTTCTCGAAAAAACAAGTGGTTTGGGTTTTATCGGGAATTCCCAAAACCCGGTTTTTCCATGCGCGCCAAGACGTTTTCTTCTGTATCTTGGGACTAAATTCAGCTAGAAAATTGTTCGATAGCTCATTTGAAAGATCATGAGGCTCTCTTTCTTATGCATATGAGAAAAATAAGTTTTACTAAAATTTTAAATTTTTGAAAAACAAGTGAAAATTAAAACTGGTTTTTGACAATGTACCGCAATTTTTTTTTCTCGCATTTTTTTATATGTTATGTGCCACGGCTTAAAAAGTATGTGTATAAATTTCGGTGATAGTAATATTCCAGTTAAAGAAGAAAAAAATTTTTAATTGTTTGCATGCGTTTTATATGCGGGATATTATAACTGAAATTTTTTAGCCCGGGAGAAAAATCGGTTTCTAAAGGAGAGTCATAAGTCTTAATTTGTGTACATAGAGCATTAAGTAAACAGAATTAAAGAACACTTCCATAACTAACTGGATTGTACTGGTACAATGCAAGCTAAATATCACAAGCTAACATCATGCTGCCACGTCTCGCAGCAGACCTGAAACAAAATATTTCTTTAAACTTAGTTTTTCTTTGATACCACTATATTTATTTTCAACATATGAACAGTATGAAATATGTAACATGTATGTGCGTGTTAACAAATGTAGACGTTTTGAAATGCTGAACTTAATGGGGTTCATCATTTTGGGCTTACCTTGTGGGTCGTTCTTTCGGTGCGTCATCAACGTCTCTTGGTGAGTCTGTTTCCGTGTTGCTCAGCTTGAGACGAACGCCATCTTCCGAGCACGATAGTCTCTTCATGCACACAAAGTCCCTTGATTCTGGTATTGCAGCATGATGTATTCCTATTTGTGGTATTTTGGGTGCATCCCGGAATCTTTGAGCCAGTTTCTTCTCAGTGAATTCTATAGATTCCTTTGACACAAATGAAAAGGTTATTCCTGCTATGTTTTCATTCGCCCAATTGTATAGTTCCATTGGGGTCTGGACTTGTTGCTAGTAGGGGCCCTGGAGGCTCGCGCGTGCTGTCATTCTCTTCAATGTGCCACCAAGACCATCGCTGGGCCCTTTCCCGTGCGAGGCGGCGTAAAAGTGCCACTCCGCGGGAACATTGAAGTCTTCTTCGTGGTGGACGACGTTTAAAATGTTGAAGCGGTTTTTATATTGACTAGGAGCACCGTCGGAGAAGTAAATAATCCGGAGAAGGTTTGCCACTTTATTTCTCAGGAATGAGACCAGAGTTTCCTGGAATTTGTGGACGGTGATAGTTTTGTGTGACATGCAGTCTGAAATTATCACAAAATTTAATGGTTTCACTAGCTCACCATCCCGAACGTAGCAAGCAAATGGGTGTACAGTAGCTTGACTGTTGTTCCAGTGTATTCCTTGTACACTATCCTAAAGAATAAATGAGTAATTCTCTGAAAAATCCGCAAAAGAACTAGTCCAGGAGGAATGCTGTCCCTCACTTTTTTTGAAGTATTCTGCTTGTCTCCGAGCCGTGCAATCATGTTGAAGCACAGTAGGGATACACTCGGCCAACACGTCACAGAAGGCATCAGCGTCTTTCGATACAGTCTCCAGAATTTTTCCTTCAACTGCTGGATTATTTCCTTGCTTGCTAGTTCATAATCCTTCGATTGCTCGTCATCAGTTGTAGGTGGACTATCCTGGACATCAACATTTTGTCCCATTGCTCTTTCAAGTGATTGTCGCAGCACAGCCTTCGCTTTATTAAATTTCTGCGCAGGGTAATGTTTTATTCTATACAGCTTCTTAGGAGCGACAGGGGATTCTCCAAACGCTTCCAACTCTTTATTCAGTTTCTCAAGTGCCACTTTTTTTACCGGAGTATAAAGACTTCCACTGTTTCCATCCCGCTCACTTCCAGAAGACACAGTACCCAAGCTATCCGATGAAAGTGCGATGCCTGAGGGTCCTGGTTGCACTTCATCTTCTGGTTTATCCAGGTCACGCTCAGGTCCAGAAGCCAATGGGGCAGATGGTGAAATTGCAGATGCCGGGGCGGCAACCGATGAGTGGCATGGAAGGAGTTTTGTCACTGCAATCTTACACTGCACACACAGCTTATTCCCATCGATCACTTGTGGAGCAATTTTCCTGCACGTCATGAAACGCTTTAGTGTCCACAGTTTAGTATTTCGTGCATTTTTATGCAACTGCAAAGGATTACAACACGCTTTCTGCCGAATCCATAGAGAGTATGTGGAGAGTATAGTAAGCCCTGTAGTAAAATATACACACTGTGTCCAAGTCTTGCACTCCTGATCTCTTTCCAATGAGCTCGAGGTCACGTCGTGATAATGATTTTTTGATCATCCGAACACCTCCGACGCGGTCCCAAACCAACTGAGCACTTCACGTTCGACCGACATTTCCAACGCGCTAACAATAAAACACAACTGTCACATAAAACACAACTGACGTGACGGACGATCACTGCACGACTGGCTGGTTCTGACCCGAACATTCCCGAAGCTAGTCGATAAAAGCCGAAGGCAGCGAACAGAAATCTGCCCATTGCGCCGGTGGGAGCGGCAAACGGCGCGAGGGCATGCAAACAATTAAAAAATTTTTTCTTTCTTAACTGGAATATTACTATCACCAAAATTTATACACATTCTCTTTAAGCCATGGCAGATAACATATAAAAAAATGAGAGATAAAAAAATTGCGGTACATTGTCAAAAATCAGTTCTAATATTTACCTGTTTTTCAAAAATTTTAAATTTCAGTAAAACTTATTTTTGTGATATGCATAAGAAAAAGAGCTTCATGACCTTTCAAATGAGCTATCGAACAACTTTCTAGCTGAATTCAGTCCCAAGATACAGAAAAAACGTCTTGGCGCGCATGGAAAACCCGGGTTTTGGGAATAGCCGATAAAACCCAAACTACTTGTTTTTTCGAGAAATGGCTGATTCAGTATATATTTGGTGTGTAACCAAGCATATCCTGCAAGTTTCGTCAAAATCGGCGGGGTCAAGGGTCAAAAATGGCTTTTAGTGTGCGATTTCACATGGAATGACCCAATACCAAATAACTTTTGTCTGCAATTTTTTATTATTTAACGTTTTTGAAACTCCCTTTTCATTAACCGAAGTTTTGTAATTTTAGTACCAATTTTGGCCAATAATGGGTTATCTATAAATCTTTTTAAATTATTTGATTTTAAAATAGTTATTCTATGATACTTTATACAACCTACTTTACTAAAGCAATTTTTAAAGTTGGTACAATATTCCGGCTCTCTGCAGTTCCTAAACGGCGTCTATCTGGACATGAGTTCGTTATCAAAATTTTGTCTACTACCAAAAGTTGACTATTATACCTTATCTATATATTCTACGCTTATTAGTTTAACACCCAGTGTAATTAAGATAAACTGCTCAGCAGTGCCAAAAATTGTGAAGTAATGGAAACTAATAAGTACGATCAAATAAAAGTGCATACAACAATACTTATTTTGGACTTCAGCGCAAAATTTAGATACCTACCGTATCTTGTCATCTTGTGGCTCTTGCGCGACTGTTACGAGAGGGCAATATCGCAATATGTAATATAAAACTGACATTGGTGACAATAGCCGATAATAATCGAAATAGTCATCATTTATCTAGTAATTTTTTTTTCATCCTTCACTATACGAAAATGTCATTTTTGCATCTTTGTAGGGATACGAAAGATGCTAATTGCCTGCTAGGCGTTTAGTTAATAACTTTCAAGCCTAGCCGCGAAAATATTTTACATACAGGCCGGGCGGCGACTGACCTGTTTGTTAAATAAATACATAGCTTTCAATTCGGTTTGATATGCGCGATCCACCTGATCTATGATCAAAAGCTCCATCTGATATGATAATAACCGATTTATCGATCAGATCTAATTATCAGGCTTCAATTGTGATCAAAATTCGATCACAAATTTCTCGCCCACTCCTATCTTTTTCACTTTTCGCGTAGGGTAGTTGGGTTCGAAATCCAGGGGGGGGGGGGCAAGCGCCCTCCCCTGCCCATATGTAACGGCGCCCATGATCCTGGCTACTAGTTTTAATGCAGTACGACCGATCCCGATGAAATAGAATAGGGTATTTGACTATTTTTGGAAAACCATCTTAATGTGTTTATTCCTTCACTCTACATTGTAAATGCATTATTTTTTGTAATTATTTCCTCAATATTTCATAAAAATCAGCGTTAAAAATTGAATCACAAAAAGTCCCGCCAAAACGATACTTTCTGTTATGTGACGTCACCGGTTAGTGATGTCAAGATGTCAAGATGATGTGATGTCAAGATGTCAAATCGGCCCATATGGTCTGTCAGCATCGGCATCGTCGCCGCACGTCGCCGTTTGGTAATTGTGTTGTATGATGTGTTGTTTTTACAATTTCTACATAAAAATGGGTTATAAATGGTGTATAAATCCACAATGCAGAGATACGTCAAGAAAAACTCCGGATAAACTATTTGTAGCTGTTCCGCAAGATTTGAAACTGCGAAGAAAGTGGTTGGCTCGTAGAAATCCAAATGAAATAAATAGCCGCCAATACAAGTGTTTTCTGAGAGAAGCATGGGAGAAGCATAAAAGCGCGTTCGGATAACCCGGTATTTTACGGTGAGAGTGACGCGCTGCATAATAGGCGGACTAACGTCATACGGCGTTTATCTGCATATAAGAGAGAGACAGCCGACCCAAGTTATCTGAGCATTGCTCTCCCCATACCATACCCTGACAAACCGAACGCGCTCTAAGGCGGACTAACGAATGACATCACTGGAGACTGACCCAATTACAGAGCGTTTTCAATCACGTGATAGGACGTGAATAAAATTCAATTTTAATTTTGGTTTTTCATAGAAATAAAGCATTTTTTTTTGAAAAGTAATAACAAATAGTTTTCTTAAACTGTAATCTATTAGGATGACTATAATACATACCATATTTTTAATACAGTCAAATACCCTATTTGCTCATGCAGCTAAACTATTGATTGTACCAAATAATTTCATAGTCATAAATTATTCAGAAACTCCTCTTTAATTTATTATTTAACTATTTCGACGAAATTCCAGAAATGGCGGCTTATTTGCAAAATCTTTCAAAAATGCTAAGACTAAACCTCCAGTTCCTTTGGACCATTTTCAACAGAAAGCTTTTCAGCTCTTAGTTTGGTTATGAAACTACTAAATATGAATTTTCGTCCCGATACCTTTAGTAGTTTCTCCGGAATCGTCGCCACAAAAACGGGTACACACACACACACACACACACACACACACACAGACATTTTTTTGTACCTTGGTCAAAAATGTTCAGGGGACACCAAAAGACATATTTCCGCTAAAATCTCAAATTTTTTTTTTGGCACGATTACAATACTTTACATACTGCGTATGATAAAGTAAAAACTGATCGTGTAAAACAATTGACACATCATTGATTCTCTCGTTCAAGCGTTTGCTACGAGATGTCCTCCTGTTTAACCCCTTGATGTAGGCAACCCAAATGAAAATATGTATTGATTTTTGCTTTCATTCATACGGATTCAATTTATAATTCATAAATAGTGTCAAAACTGCAATGGCATTATTGAGGGTATGTTTCTGAAAATTATTCTTGAAACTGTACTGTTTGCTTTTTTTATAAGCTGCGAAATCATGTGTAATCAAACTGTGCTTATTTGAATAATGGTTATACAATTAATGAAATGTGAAGTATTTATCGTTTTAGGTTTAACCCGTTTAACCGATGTATAACGGATTATTAGTAGCGTAACAAGTGTTACCCATTTGTTACCCTCTATGAATTGGGGTTATATGAACGGAAATCAAAAATTTGTTAGTCAACAGAAGCTTCAGGATTTTTCTGTCACGACCCAGTAAGCACACATATAGATGATACATAACATAGATAGATCATGTAGAGATCCTTGTTATATAACCATGTTATGTGACGGATATATCTCAGAAACCTAATTCAACATGTATCAGGTACATATCCAAAGATATATCTCTGATACATATTACTCCATTGTTTGATGTAACCACTCTGATATATTATTTCAGTTACATAAAATAGATGGCTCATCCAGAGATCCTTGTTATATAACCATGTTATGTAACATCTATGTACATAGATATATCTATGATACATATTACTCCATTGATTAATGTAACCACTCTGATATATTATTTCAGTTACGTAATATAGACGGCTCATCCAGAGATCCTTGTTATATAACCATGTTATGTAACGGATATATCATGGGGACCTGATTTAACATGTATCAGGTACATATACAGAGATATATCTGTGATACATTATTAGTTACATAACGTAGAAGGCTCATCTACACATAATTGTTATATAACCATGTTATGTAAGAGATTGTATAACAGACACCTGATTGCTAAAGCAATTATTGCAATGGGTGCGTTCTGCCACTTTAAGCCGCTTAAGCGCTTGAACTCAGCAACCAATGGCCGTCGCGTTCATGTTGTTGCTGCCCAATTGCCGCCGTCCGCTGAGTTCAAGCGGTTAGCGCCTAAAGTGGCAGAACGCACGCAATCACTGGTATAGTGATGTGAATCCCCGATACTGGACCAAAGTACAACTCATTCTGTTGCTCCTATTTGGTTCCCGCAGTGCGTCTCACCGTTCGTTCTCTGTTACGAGTGGTGTTGTTCATACGCATGCAAAGCGCATGCTTGTAACTGTCTCGCCATAGACAGGCGCCGGCGCCGGCCGGCTAGGCCGTGGGCTAGGCTAGAACGTGGCAGTTGGTGGCAGTAGAAAATAAGGCATGTTCAAAGCGAGAACCAATTCTATACTGTTGAGCGCATTGTCTTTTGCACGTCATCGCTCACGTCATCGGTTTATTTACAAACATTTTAAAATTGTTCAGAGCTTTGTTTATGTGGTCAATTCGTTTCCTTTTTCAACTTTGTTTGTTTTGTTCGTTATTACCAGTTATTATTAAGTGTTTATGGTTATTACCAGGTAAATATATGAAATATATCAACAACAATAAATCCTAACCTTTAAAATATAAGTTTTTTATAGGAGAGTAATAGTTTGTTAGTAGTTCTTAACTATAAAGTACAATATTTGAGTGGCCCAATATTTTCCGTTTATTCGTTATTACCAGGTAAGTATATGAAATATATCAACAACAATATGTCTTAACCTTCAAAATGTCTCTTTTTTTAGGAGTAGGTACTGAAGTAATACAGTAGTAGCAGTTTAAGTATACAATACAGTTTTTTTCGTTAATACTAGGTAAATATATCAACATGAAATAAATCCTAATCTTCAAAATATAACTTTATTTTAGGTTAGTAGTATTAAAGATGCCGAAGTGTTCTGTGCTGGGTTGCAAAAGCCATAATTTGACGACAAAGGACAAGAATATCCATTATTTCACCTTTCCGAAGGACCCTGGTCTATGCAATCGTTGGATTGAATTTTGTAAGAACAAAGTAAATTTGAAAAGTGGTAAGTCAAACACCCTATTACTGAGAGCAGAACTTATGTAAAGGTGGCTGTTTCTAAAGACAAGTGTTTTTCTGGACTTCTCAAGCTCAACTCAGCCTACCTTAACCCAGGTGTTCACCAGATCGGGCCGATAAATATCGACCCGATCTGTCGTACGATATATATCGTGCACTTGTATTTTTATTGGAATTGGTCCATTGACATGATATATTTATTGGGCATGACAAACTATATTCCAATAGGCATGCATGCCACGATATTTATCGTACGATTCAGATCGGTCCGATATTTATTGGCCCGATCCGGGGGACATCGGGCCCATATGTATTTAACGAAAGGTGTCAAATCATTAATTCTTCTGTTGTACCGTAGGTACAATATGTTCACTTCATTTTAAGGAATCTGCGTTTACAAATGTATATAAGTTGCGAAAGTGTCTCGGATATAGATGTGGGCGGAAAGATTATTTAAAAGCAGATACAGTTCCCACTGAATTACCACCAGGCGCAGGCGTAGCAGCTATAGAAATAGAGAAGCAAGGAACAACGGTTGAACAATCAGGTATTTTTATAGAAACTTATGTTTGGCTTATTGTATAATTTTTATTGGTTTTTTATTTATTTTATTTATTTATTTTTTTATTGTACAACTGTCATCCTGTGCACCAAGTGGATCAGCAACAGGATCTTCTTGTAGTAATAGTATACTATCATAATTATGTTGTCAGATAATCGATCCACTAACATTAATACTTCTACCACTTCCGGGATTGAAGTACCATCCTGTATACCAAGTACATCTGGAATACGCTTATTATCATCTTGTGCCAAAGGTATAGAATTCTCCAAATCTTGTATAAGTATTATAAAGTAATTATGTTTACAGTTCCGTCTACTGACATTATTATACACGATGCATCCACCAGTGATGATCCACAAGTTATTGCTCCTGTGTCAACCATCTTCGTCATCGTATGGCTTGTTAATTATTAAATTAATAAATAAATTCAACTAATTTTTGCTTTTTTTAGTTTACTTACAAAAAGTACAGGACGTGATAAAATTAGCAAACTAAAATTGGAAATATCCATATTAAAAAAGAAGGTGAAGGCACAAAATATGGAAATCGACCACCTAAATGCTATTTTTAAAAAATTCTTCACTGCTGGCCAAATAAAATGCATGAAGTCTGGGAAGCGATACGTAAAGTGGTCTTCGGAAGATATAGCTTCTGCTATATCTTTTCGATGTGTCAGTCCGAGGGCATACCGATATTGGCGTACTGTAAGGGGATATCCTTTACCTGCACTATCGACATTACGACGCTGGGTTTCACGAATAAATTTTAAGCCTGGCATACTTACAGATATGTTAATGATTATTAAATATAAATCCTAAGACATGACAAAGAAGGAGCAAATTTGTGTTGTTTCTTTTGACGAAGTCTACATATCTAATCGTATGATGATTGAAAAGCGTTATGAGCAAGTTGTAGGACCACACAAGACAGCTCAGACAGTTATGGTGAGAGGCCTGTTAAGTAAATGGAAACAAATAGTTTACTACAATTTCGACCAGCCCATGACCAAAGACATATTACTTCAAATAATTACACAGTTACATTTATCGAACTTCACTGTAGTAGCTGTAGTTAGTGATATGGGTCCTTCAAATTTGGCTCTTAGGAAGGACTTAAATATAGGCCATGAAGATGATCAAAGCACATCATTTCCACACCCTGCCGATGCTAGCTTGAAAGTATTCTTTTTTAGTGATGCACCACACGTCATAAAGCTAGTAAGGAACAATCTGTTTGACAGTGGTTTCAAATGTGGAGATGAAACTGCTTCAAAAGGGTGTCTTCAAACTTTACTCGCACTTCAGACTGCTGAAATAAAGCTGACGCCAAAAGTGACTCAGTTTCACCTTGATGTCGTTGGTCAGCACCGTCAGAATGTGAAATTAGCAACACAGGTCATCTCTCATACCGTTTCTCAGGCAATTATATGGTGTGGCCAAAAAGGACTTATGAAGGACTTCGACTGGAAGTACACAGCCAAAATTATAAAGTTGCTGAATGATTGGTTTGATATTTTTAACTTGAAGATGAAGTATTCGAAACAGGGTCATGCATTTGGGATAGATTTTGAAAAACAAATTTCTCTTCTTAGGGAAGTTGATGCGGAGATCAGTCGCATGACTGTTGGAAAGCGCTCTGGACTTTTACCTTTCCAGAAAGCAATTTTATTAAATAATCGATCATTAGTAAATTTATATGATTACCTGAAAAAAGAGTACAATATTGAATATATTCTGACGTACCGTTTGAACCAAGATGTCCTCGAAAACTTTTTTCCTACATCCGCGGAGCCGGTGCTACGAACACGGCTAGAGCGTTATTTCACGTTTGACATCGTGCGAATTGGTGGTCTCTCTGGTGTTTTCAGTTTTCTGCACAAGTCATTTTTATTAGACATGTATTTACCATTTATTTTAAAATCGCATTTCAAGTAGATTTGTTTTAATAGAAAATACTTATTATTGCTGCGGAATTCCGAACTCGGAATTATATGTGTTGTTAAATGTTGGTGCAACAATCTCAACACAACATTTCCTGACACCTTGTTTTTGTAGCAATATACTATTTCTACCTATTTTTTGTTTTGATTGCAAACCGACAGCTAGCTACTATGGTGTTGGATCTATGACGTCTGGCCGAACGCCGAATCGTATGTAAACTTAATTAGGGTCGCATTTCACACAGGTACGTGGAGTGATTTTTCAGCACTTGTCGGCCGGTTTTGTTTGTTTACTTGCTTCAAAAGTGACACAAAGCATATATAGAGTTCGCGAGTCGCACATCTTTCTAGCGAGGAGTCCAGCGATTATGACGGTAATTCAAATAATTAGTTAATATGTAGATAACAAGTTCTATTTGATTTTATTTATTTAGATCTACCGACGTTGAAGAAGAAGCGGCCTACAACTATTTCTATTTCTTCACCCGCTTTGCATGCATTGCCTGCTTCTGAGACTACGTCGCCGCTTCTAATAAACGAATCCCTTGCACAAGAACTGTTAGGCACCCTGGGTATGTATTTAGTTTCCATTTAACATAATTAAGTTATTATTTTTTTTATTTTATTTATATTTCAATGTTTTAAGGTGATATTAAAGTTCTGTGTGGGAAGAACTATTTGGTAAATAAAGAAAATAACAGTATTCTGAAAAAATTATGTTGCGAACATGCACAAATGGGATTCGACGTAACCAAAGAAGCAGACGATAATGAAATAGAAGCAAAGCTGCCTATCAAAACCATAGAAGAATGCAGATTATTTGAAGAAAACCTAATGAAAACAGAGTTTTCTGCAAAATAAGTAAGTGTAATTTCACTATCAATTAATTGAGATCATACATTTCCAACATTTGTGGGTGCATTACTTGAGGAGAATTGGAGGCCGAAATTTTAAAGATAATATTACGCGATGTATGAGGAACGTATTTTCGAACCAATTCCTCACTGCATGTTCATGGTTGGGGCAACGCGGCAATATTCGCCTAAGTGATTTGCAATGTATTGCTACAATGCGCAGTAAGTTTATATTTCTTGTACACTTTAGTTTCTGGGGTGTATATATTCAGATTCAATTTAATTTTCTTTAGGAGTCGTCAGGATGCAATTCTCTGAACTCAAAGATATTGATTTTGACAAGGTGTCAGCGGAATGGGCCCGTCTTAGCAAGTTATGTCTATCCCGCGAGGAACATAAACAAATATAGATAGAGATACTGAATGTAGTTATTATGTGTTATCTATTATATGCTATCTTTAATAAATATGTATTAAATATATACTTATATTAATCATTTTATTACCACTTTTCCTTTTATTCGGGGTCTTTATTGAACATACGGCAAAAATTCAAGATTTTATTCCCTGGAATATTCTAAGAATATTTTGTTCTTTGATGATATTTAAGAAGCCGCTTTGTTTCGAAGATACAGAGGGCAAAAAAAATTTCGACAACATTTTATTACCAAAATTAACATGTAAAGTTTCTTAATCTACAATAACTGTTGAAAATGACTACCTCCAGCTAGTAAAAATTAAATTAAAATTGGTATTGTCGAAAATTTATTCGCCCTGTATCTTCAAAACAAAGCGGCTTTTCAAAAATCATCAAAAGGACAAAATATTCTTAGAATAATCCAGGAAATAACCCCTTGAATTTTTGCAGAATATTTCATAATTACCGTGTATATATCTGCTATATTCATAATATATTCAATAATGATATAACAGATACATAAATGCGCTACATATCAGCGATGTAACACGGAAAGAAGTAGCAGATACATAATAGTGAGAAGTAACAGATACATAATAGCGCTACGTATTACCGATGTAACATGGAGAAGGAACAGATACATAACAGCGCTACGTATCAGCGATGTAACACGGAAAGAACCAAGTATACATCTATGTTACGTAGAAGTTGTAAGTACGATGTAAGTATGGTACATAATATTAGTACTAACAATGGGTGCGTTCTGCCAGTTTAAGCCGCTTAAGCGCTTGAACTCAGCAACCAATGGCCGTCGCGTTCATGTTGTTGCTGCCCAATTGCCGCCGTCCGCTGAGTTCAAGCCACAGAGTTACTATTAAAAAGAGGACTCACTCAATGTATTGGTAGGGGAAACAAATGGGACAACTAGCGGCTCCCGTGGCGCTATAAGGAACTAAACTACACTGGCGGCAAAATTGAAATCGGATTCCCAGCATTTATACTTATTATTCCGATTTCATGCATTTAATTTTTATCGTGTCGTATTACGCCAATTATTGTGCGTTCTAAAAGTACATATATTCTTGTACAACCTGCATTGTGCATGTACTTCTAGAACACAGGAATAATTATCATAATATGACACAATATAAATCAAATACATAAAACCAACTGTAAACCCTAATTACGCAAGTATATTACACATATTTGATAAATGATAAATAAAAACACAATTTAAGAAAAAAAGTTTATTTATTAAAATAATAAATACGATATATAAAAAAATATATATTTACAATACATATAATTAGCAATAAATATTAAGTAATATAATAAATAAATATCTAAAACTCTATAAAATAATAAAAAAGGAAAGTAAACTCTGTAATAATAAGATAACAACCACACTATATCAAAAAATAAATATAACTCTGAAGAATAATAAAAAGGAAAATGAAATTGTATTAAAACAACAACAATAATAATAAATAGTAATTTTTAATCACAGCAATCTGGACGTTTCTTTGGTGTATTGCAGCTGGGGTCACATTCTCAGACAGTGGATACATGTAACAAAAACAAATCATTAGTTTATGCGCGATTCTTCTTATATCGTAATTTGTCTAATCGAATCTGGTATTCTCCAAAAAACTTTCTAAATAACAAATCACTGAGCACATTCACTGCCTCTTGCGATCATAATTAAATCCAGTAGAAATGGCCATCTTGTCAAACATTAGCAAGCAATATTTATTTCCACTTTCCATCGCATCCACTTTTTGACTTAAATGTTCCCAGAGTTCCTTATTTATACCACAGTCAAATGGTACCTCCCTTAAAATTTCCTGAATTCTACTTTTGCTTGGTAATTTTAATGATCTCTGTAAAAATCTGTAACACCTAGGTCCTCTTTTATACACTGCCAGAGCAAAAATCTTGTCGTCTAAGGACCATCGCTCTCTGTGCAATTTTTTGGTGGAATTTTCAAACTGCGAACGTATAAAATTCACTCCAGTTGTACTAAGGCTTCCTTCCAAGTTCTTAAAGAAATTTGACTTCACTATCTGTAAAGCATATTTTTTAGCATTTTTTGCTTTCCGTAACGACTGCTTTAATTTTATTATTCTAGATTGTTGACGCCGTGATAAATTATACAATTTATTTTCTCGTGTCAAATTTCCATTGGTTTTAAAACAGTTTTTTCTATAAATTCTTTGACTAAGTTTCTTTGACCTAATATCGTCTGTATAAACAGATCGAACCTCGTTATCATTTCTTTCCGATATTTCTTCTCCTCCACGATCACATCTCCTCCGTTATCTAAATCAAGTCTTTCCACTAAACCAGAACTGTCAAGTCGAACCTCATTATCATTTCTTTCCGTTATTTCTTTTCTCTCCACGATCAGATCTCCTCCGTTATCTAAATCCATTCTTTCCACTAAACCAGAACTGTCAAATATATCCGGAACTGCATATTTAAGTAACCGTTTCTTAAAAGTATCTGAAAAGTTCTTTTCAGAAAAATGTATTTGGCATATAAATTTCCTCCCAGTAGTAAGTTCACACTTCGGAAAGTGTCGCAATAGGATTTCAGTCCATTTATCGGTTCTAAATTGGCCTACGATACCAAAAAACGGCATATTACCTTTCGTCGTTTCTGTGCTGTTGGTACATTCAGGAACACAACAACTTCTATATTGTAAATTTGCCATATTTTTCACTAATAAAGTTGGTTTCCAATAAATTTTATCCTATAATAATAATTATAAAACACAAGCACTAATAAATAACACCAACACAATAAATATTACACTCGCACATATATGTTTAACTGAAATAATAATTATAAAACACTACTAAGAAACACAACACAATTATTGTAACACACTACACTCGCATATCTAAATTTCACTGAAATAATGATTATAATACACTAATAACTAACACCAACGAAATTATAACAAACTACACACACACACTGACACGTTTAACTTTAAAATAAATCACAAATTAGCACATCAAATAAGTAATTTTATAGAGAATACCAAATCTGGGAACAAATAATATTTTACATTAATAATTTAATAGAAAACTCACCGAATGCAGCAATATTTACAAATTTTTTATTCGCCGGCGTTTTCCATTACTGGCGTAAATCTTCCACGTTCCCACAGCGACGTATGAACAGATCTAATTAAAAGAATAAATTAACTACAAAATAGATTATATTGAGGATACCAGTATACTTACAACGAATTAACGTTTTATGTAATTCCAAACGCCATCCGCGCTAAACACTTGCCCGGCGGTGGAACACTGTATAAAACGAGGAATGTGAACACCCAAGCACTGTACAGTATGCACCTAACCTAAATGACTGTTGTGTTGTGGTTAGGTAGGATTTGTTTTGGCGGTTTTGATGGGTGAAGTTGCCGCCAATTCTGAGGCATGCGCATACAAAGATGTTTAGTTCGTCATGTCGCCACGGGCGCGCTAGTGTTGCTTCCAATTTCGCGTATAAACTGGAATCTCTTTTTAATAGTAACTCTGTGGTTCAAGCGTTTAGCGCCTAAAGTGGCAGAACGCACGCATTGTTTATATAGTATAATAGTTGGTCAACGTACCCCCACCACAGTGCTGAAACCCTCTCTGCAGAGTATCGCCGCCTATTATCCAAAAGTAGAATTAAATTTGTCCATCTGTACAAGGGACCTAGGTATCTGTTACACCGGCGTCATTTATGTACGACTCGCATATAATAAGTTCATTGAATGCGTATCGATCGGTGTATAATCCCTACCATGATATACACCGATGATTATGATCGCTCGCATGTTTACATGCTCGGGATTTATATCCTTAAATTATGTGCTCGTCAAATAATATACTATTAATCTACTTTAATCATTTTAATACTGATCCAGCTAATATAACCGTAAATAATGCAAATAAAACCCAGCTATTGTTGCCAGTTGCGAGACGCTAATCAGAATATTCTATCGCTATATCGTCATACCAAAAAAATCGTTATCTTTGAAATTGCAAGGTGCACCCTACACTTTGTATGCGAATATAAACAATAGGGATGATATTCTAACATAAAACAACGATTGTCAATTTCTACGGCTTCCAGTTTTTCCGGAATGGACTCATCTTTAAAATTTTTCTACACGCTATAGTTTTCTATAGCTGCAGTTTAAAATCTAAAAAGACAAAACCGGAAAATTTTCGGAAAAACCGGATGCAGTAAAATTGTCAATCGATGTGTTTTGTTTTTGGAATATCAGCCCGATTGAAATCATCGTAAAAAGTACCTATAGCGTACTGTTTAAAATGTAAAAGAGCACGTCATTAACGAAAAAAAAAACGGAAACTGTAGAAATCGATAATGATATTTAAATATTTTTATGTAAAGAATATCTATCTATTGAAATTAAGTATAGCGTGCAGTTCAAAATTTGAAAGATAACGTAATTTTTGGAAAAAAGAACGAATTGGGAAACATCAAGTATAACTCAAAAATTTAATTTTTAGCCTAATCCAAATTTCATTCGTCTGTGTTCTAGTACATTTCAAAACCGTTAATCGCCAGTTTGACCTGAAACATGCATTTACATACAAGGTTAAACTAGTTTGGCCTAGCATTAAACTAGTTGCGCCTAACGCGCTTCGGCCAAACTGGTTTGACCTAAGACAAACTGGTTCTGCCTGAAAACAGGTTTTGCCGGTAACATATACACTAAGGCTTCCAATCCCGGACAATATACTGATCCCGGGTTTATGAGATTAAAGATTTTGTAATCTTGGGATCCCGGAATTCATGAAAAAAAGCGAAAATTGCCAAATCCAGTCAGTAAGGAACCCCTAAAATATACTTGGTTGGACAATATCTTTTACCCCGAAACTTGATAATTGTTTTCAAATTTTACATTACAAGTAGAAAACCAAACTTGTTGGTTTGAAAGGTAAAGGATGTCTAAGTATTGACAATAATAATAAACAAAGATTAAACTCTATTATTTTACATTATAATTTTACATTTTTTTAAAATGTTTCAAGAATAGTCACGGCGAAACAAATTGTTTGATCGAGTGAAATTTTCAATTTTTCATATTAACCCCAATCAAACATTTTTAAGAATTTTTGTTTTCTTCTTTAAGATAAAATTGGATAACTTTAGAATTCATACTTCATAGATGTTTATTATGCACGTAGTGCCTAGACTAACTGTTTGCATTTTAAATAAAACAATTATTGTTTATAAAGAAAAGATAGGTATAATGACTTTAAGACCCAGTTCTAAACGCGTTTTCAAGCAAATAGATTTATTTATTCTTCAGAATTGATGAAATATTCAGTGCAACTTCTTACAATATTAAATATTCAATTTTTTGTCATAAAAAAAATTAATACTACTGGTGCGTCTTTCGGTTTTGTCAAATATAATTCAAATAACCCTACCCACATTATAAAAATTTTTTTATCTAAGTGCACTTTTTCACAAAATTTGTTCACAAAAAAAAAGCGAAGAAAGCGATAATTGTGCGATGAAGAAATACAAAAATGACCATATTACCGGTGTCACATCACGAACTCGAGATGCTTTAATAACTGCGACGCAATCTACGGCGTAGACGCAAGACGCATGACAGAGAAACATAATTTAGATTTAACTTTTTCGGCATCACGGGATTTCGATTTATAATCTCTGGACCCCGGAAAAGCTCATTCTTTGTCGGGATCCCGTGATCACGGGATTGGAAGCCCTAATATACACCACTCGAAAATCTTGCACTCATCCACAGATTATATAGTTATATAATCTAGACTCATCATTCGATAGTTTTCCGACTGTTGTATTAGCAAGCCTTGATACATATTTTGATTTTTGGCAGAGATGCTGACAGATTGTATAATCGGTGAGGATTGTATTTTGTGAATTCATGCTAATAAAAGTTCAGGGTGATCTGTCTTTATTATATGTATACATATTTATCTGCAATAATTTGGAGTAACGAGTCAAAAATATCCATCGACAGCATAAACTAATAAAATAAGAATGCGCTATGGGCCATCCAAAATTCCCAGGCAAGAAGCGAAGCAAGTTTCCGAAATAGTTTTTGTTCTTTTTGTTTTGAATTTAGGATACAAATTTAAATCATTTTTATATTATTGTGTATGAATGTTTAGAAATGTTAATGAATGAGAGCACAAAATCGTTTACTAAAGTGTTACTTACATGCATGAACAATATGTGCAAAATATTAATCAAAATATTCGCATATTTCTTTTTGTTAAACTATTTAATTTAGAACCGCCAATTGGTCAAAAATGATGTTAGGAAACGTCATAGATAATAAAATAGAATAATAAAGTATGCTTTATAATGTTATATAAATCTGGAAATGGATCTTTCATAGTTTGAAATATACGAAAACTAAAACTTTGATATTTAATTACCATATACCGTTGTATTTTCGTATTAAGGCTCCGTTTTAAAAACATCGCAACTTCCAAACGAAATATTTCGTTGCGATGTTTTTTTTTGCTGGGAGTGGTCTGCCTGGCCCCCACCAACGTCAACCAGGCCACAGTTTTATGATAAGGGGAAGTTGGGGGGTTTAGAGGAAGCAAGCAAAGGCGGAGCATAGTGGAGCATAGTCGACGCGAGTACATTCGAAGGGGAAGTACTCAGCCAGTTTGTCGCCGCGCGTCGGCGCTTTCGCTTTCGCTCAAGTTACAATGTATTAGTGTTCTCTCTCATCACGGTCGCATATGCATCTCGGACTGCATACTGCTGGCTGGCGGCCGCCAGGCGGTAAAAGAAAATATATTGATTTAAGTTAGAGAGAGCGCGCTTGCTATTATAATATTTAATCTTTTTAACAGGGTGACATACATACTGTATAGTAAATTGACAAAAATGTATTAACTCATGATAACTCATCGGTGAATTATGGACTTCAATTTAGAAAGGAATTAATTAAAATCGAGCAATGAGGACCCAATACATCTATAAACATGCTGGATATCGAACGAACGCACGGCAGTGACACACGAAGACAAAAATAAAAAAAAATAATCTGATGCGTTCAGGCACATTACTTTATCATACCATATATAAAATTAAAAGTTTA
Source organism: Aphodius sticticus (assembly GCA_963966075.1). NCBI lineage: Eukaryota > Metazoa > Arthropoda > Insecta > Coleoptera > Scarabaeidae > Aphodius > Aphodius sticticus. The sequence continues at coordinate 46,082,083 of OZ014509.1, read as the reverse complement.
GCTGCATGAGATTCTATTTGATCGAGATCGGCCATGTCTGCATTAAAATAAAACTACTGTCTACTGGAACTAGACGGATATTTTGATTATATTGACAGTAGGTATTGTCAAAACATCAGAGTTTGACACTACCTACTGTCATTAGAATCACAATATCTGACAAATCCTGGCTAACTAGTTTTAATGCAGCGATCTCGATAAAATAGAATTTGCTCATGCAGCTAAACTATTCATTTTACCAAAAAAAAATGCCATAGTCATAAATTGTTCAGAATTTCCTGAACTTTAATTTATTATTTAACTATTTCGACAAATTTCCAGAAATGGCGGCATATTTGCAAAATCTTTCAAAAATGCTATAAGGCTAAACCTCCAGTTTCTTTGGATCCTTTTCAACAGAAAGCTTTTCAGCTCTAAGTTTGGTTATGAAACTTCTAAATATGAAGTTTCGTCCCGATACCTTAGTAGTTTCTCCGGAATCGTCGCCACAAAAAAAGCACACACACATACACAGAATTTTTTTTACCTGGGTCAAAGTGTTCAAGGGGTCCAAAAAGACATTTCCGCTAAAACCTCAAAAATTTTGTTTAGCACGATTACAATACTTTACATGCTAGGTACGTATGATAAAGTAAAATCATAGTACATAGTCCAAAGTTCCCCAAACCATTTATATAAATCCCAAATATTTTGTCACCTACAAGTTCGCTATTTTATAAACGTTTTGGGCGCCATGAATGCAAGATTCATGAATGAAAACAAATTCTGGCATTGGCTATATTCAATTCGCGCTGTAATACTGCCCAATACAGTCGCTGAACTAATATCCATTAGAGCTGACCCAAGTTCGTCACTGCTAATTGTCTCTTCCTGTCCAGAAAACCGACATTTTAAATAAAATGTTCATTTGAGTCCTGTTCTGGTCTCTTTGTCTCATTTGTAATTAAATAATTACAATGTTGTTCTTTTAGATTATCTATGCATATATTTTAACTTAGGTGGTACGTAGTCGTCTCTTATTAATTCGTCTAAAGGACAGACGCGGATGTTTAGGTATTTTGCCACGACTTCTACCCATTATTAAACAAATGTACCTAACACCTAGCAGGTATAACTACACTAAGTATAATATCATACAGTATATGACTTTTATCGTGTGTTAAATTTGTAAACCGTGCGTATAAATGTGAAATGCGAGAACTCTGTTCTCCCGATTCAATATACGCTACGATCATCACTTGTGAACAGTCTAAAAATAGCAGTAGGCGTGGCGTAGTTATAGGCGGTGTTTAAAACTCCTAACGTCTGCTGTCTACACCGGGCCCGTAATATAGGCAAATTACATACATTTCTGGCAATTACGCTTTGTTATCGCAATTATAATGTTTAGATTAAAATTGTACTTAAATAAAAAATCTATTTTTGTATCATGAGTTGGGCTAAATGTTTTATATTTGAAAAAAACTAAAGATGTAGAAGTAAAATTGATTTTTATCTTTAAAAAATTTTTTTTTTCATCCAGCCCAACTCGTTATTTGTCTAAGAAGTTACATAAAAAATTTCATAAACTTTGAACAATAAATAACGCTTTCATTTGCAAACGCGTTTTAGGAATGGTAGAACTGGGTCTTAATTCGTTTTTGGTGTTGCTAAGAAATGCGTGGTAATATTTTTGAGCAAATCATCTCTATCATTGAATTTTAAAGCAAAGAAATTGTTTTTACCTCCTCTGAAATTTACTTATTTACTATCTCCAAAAATAAAGAGGAACTAAACATTTAAAATTCCAGTGTTGTGGCGCCAATTCCTATATTTGAAACGAAATAAAAACGTCGACCATTCGCCGCGATTTGGGAATAAGTAACCTAATGCGGCTAATGCCTAGATGAACGTAACTGTTACTGCGTTGCCTACTCTCAGTTCACCCCCTGGTTTGCATTAGCGGAACGAGAATTTATGTTGTCTGTTGTCTGCAAATACCCCACAAAATAGTTTGACCAAGGTCACATACTCACGTACAGTTGACCGACTCATTGGACTATATCGGCAACACTATACAAGCAATCACTTCATACGTGGTCCGCTGAAGACTGTTTAAATAACTATTTAATTTTAAACTAAAATTAAGTTTCTGCAAAACTTATTTCTTTAGATTAGTATACTTTGTAAGTTGTTTTTTAATTATTAACAGTCTCAAAATACATTAATTCATAATAAATATTTCTTACGCGAAATACGCCATCTGTTATCGAGAAGCATAACTATATGCGCAGAGGAGCCAGAGATTAACTCCCTGCTACAATGTCGCCCCCTGGAGATCTTCTCCCCTTACTAACCCACCGTTGACCAACTTATACTTATATAAACAATGGTACTAAGTATTTACGTATTAGCGATGTAACACGGAGAAGTAACAGATACGTAACAGCGCTACGTATCAGCGATGTACCTCGGAACGAACGAAATAGCCGGCGTTGGTACATCTATATTACGTAGAAATTCTAAGTAGGATACATAACATTAGCACTTAAAATTTCAAGCGTTATGTACCATATATATATATCAGATACATAAATGTGTTTACTGGTGAATAACAAGTAAATATACAAGTAAAGAATGGCACGTATCGATTGATGCAGACCTGATAGCATCAATCGCATCCGCATTTGAGTTTTGACTACTTCTGTACAACACCAAAAATATAAAATCACACAATGAAATTAGCTGCAGTATATATCATAGTTTATTATTATTTTCGCATTTGATAGTGGTATATTTGTGTACCAAGTTTCGAATGTTACATAACAAAATTGTATGCTTCTTCGAAAAGAATTTATAAAAATAATGAATGCTATTTAGCATGGGTGTGCTTGAGTTGAGTACAATCCCGAGCATGAAACAATTACACAATGAAGTTAGCACCAGCAAATACAATTCTATTGGTTATTATTATTTTCACATTTGCAAACCAAGTTTCGAAATTGGCGGATTTATTCAAGCTATACAGTACGGTCAGTACGTATGTATTATAGATATCTATGTAGAATAATATAAGAATACATATAATATTTGTACTTACCTATAAATTCTCATACATAACCTAGCAAAAAAAAAAAGAATATTAAAAACATAAATCTGGCCCATGCCAAATTGTATGTCATTGTATATCACGAAATTCTTTGAGAAAGCAATATTATCCTACGTATTGCACCGACATGGACACTAGACAAAAATTATTACTTATGTATGTACTTTATTAGTTTGCAAAAAGTTGTAATAACTTACACAAAAAGTTGTAACTATTACATACTTATTCTAAAGTAATAAGTATACCTGTAGACAAAACTAGGTATAGGTATATAGCCTAAGTAATAACACTAATAACCAACCGATCGGTACCGTAATTAGTCAATAAAATAAACTAAATACCTATGCGCACATACTAAATGTAACGTTTTTGCTCACGATATGTAATTACACTTTGTGCAAAATAGTTCAAAACAAACGTGTGGCCGGCGCTCGGCAGGAAAAAAAACATCCCTGGACGGATATCAGGATATTCAACAGGTGTAAACAATGTAGTAGTTTTCGTAGTAGAAATGTGTCTGCTTTCCATCCCACTTTGTGCCATTCGTCTTTGTCTAGTCACGTGATCCAACGTTCATATGTACGGTTTCAATTCTTTACCACAAAATTCTGATATTACTGCATCGTGTATGCAACCCAAATAGCACTTTTTTTACCGGTTTAGGAAATTTTTTTCGTTTGGTGCCGACCCTTAAGGGTCCGGTGAAACGATGCTTTAGAACGTACCCTAAATGGCGTTTCCGTACTTCCAGTTGTTCTTCAAAAGTTGCTTATAAAATTTGAGATTTTTTATGCTCAAACGGTTTGAATTGAATGTAGCTATTACTCTAGCAGTTTTCAAAGATTTTGTAAATGAGCCGCCATTTTTGTAATTTCGCCAAAATAGTTAAATAATAAGTTGAAGTAGAGGAAATTTTGTATAATTGTCTATAACATTTTTTGGCAAAATTAATAGTTTAGCTGCATGAGCAAATTCTATTTGATCGAGATTGGTCGTGTCTGCATTAATATAAAACTAGTTAGCCAGGATTTGACAGATATTTCCTTTTTAATGACAGTAGGTAGTGTCAAACGTTGTAGTTTTGACAATATGTACCTGCTGTCAATAGTATAAACATATCTGTCAAATCCTGGCCAACTAGTTTTATTTTAATGCAGACACGGCCGATCTTGGTCAAATCTCATGCAGCTAAACCACAGACTAGACATATCAGACTGGCCACTCGAAAAAGGAACTACGTTTCGAGAGAGAGAGAGATAGAGGGCTAAACCAGATTAAAGCCCATTCGTGAGTACTCGGGAGAAATCAATAAAATAGCGCATGGATTTTAAAATCAGCTGTGTAAAATGAAAATAACACATTCAAACTTCCCGCCCGAAAGCTAAACCAAATTAAAGGGACAACGGTTCAAGGTGCCTGAGCGGCAGGTCAAAAAGAACAAAGGATTTGCGCGAAGTGGCCAGTCTTATATGTCTAGTCTTTGGCTAAACTATAGTATGATAAGGTCATGGTCTGGCCACATCAAACCACGTTTGGTTATCGCCAGTTATTTTCTTAGCTAATATTTTTGGTTATAATCAGAGAGCGGAATTTAATCTACCTGCAATCGCCCATATGTAAGCGCCGTGTTACTTATTTATGTAATGTTAAAACGGCTGTTAGTTATTTATTTCTTTGGTTTATCCTTTGAATATGTATTATATGTATACATAATCGTATACGCATATCAAGTCGCCATAGTGGTCTAATGGAACTCCATTAAACACTGCACGTGCATTTATTTGTTACCTTAGAGCCTTTTCAGACGAGGCATGGCGTCGGTACGGTTTTCGCCGTCCACGGGTCGAAGTATATGAGATTAAATGGAGCCTTTCACACGTACCGTGCCGTTTGAAATCCGTGTGTGTGAAAAGCTACACAACGACCACGGATGGTCGAAACCGCACCGACGCCGTGCCCGTCTGAAAAAAGGCTCTTAGAGCCTTTTCAGACGAGGCACGGCGTCGGTACGGTTTTCGCCGCCCACGGGACCACGGGATTAAATGGAGCCTTTTACACGTACCGCGCCGTGCCGTTTGAAATCCGTGTGTGTGAAAACCTACACAACGACCGCGGACGGTCGAAACCGCACCGACGCGACGCCGTGCCCTGTCTGAAAAGGCTCCACATCAGTGGCGGATACAGAAAAAACTCAAGGGGGGGGGGGGGCGCTAAAAGACATCTTGAGCTATGGGTGTCATTAACTCTGGTACAAAGCATAACAAAACTTTTTTCATAAAACTGCTTCCTACAATCAACCGAATAAAAACACGCATACAAAACCTATCCGGTAACATCACAATCGCTTTCTTCTCCGCAGTACCACCAAATTCGCGCCAAGGGGGTGGGGGCGCCCCCCCTGTATCCACCACTGCTCCACATAAACCATGATGTAAGGATTAATTATAACTTTCTAGTCAATTTGAGGGGAAGGGGCAGAGTTTTGCACACACCAAGTTAATCCTTACATCATAACGTATAAACAATCCAATCGGTAGTAAATACTCCAAGAACAGTGATGTGGGAGTGAATTTGAGCGTAGGCTTATAGACAAAGGTGTTTTCTAGATCTATTAGTTGGTCCGCCTATATTTAGGTCAGCGGAAACCGCACGGATTTTCTTTGTCGGTATCGACCGCTGCCGAAAAAGAAGATCCGCGCGGTTTTCGTCGACCTAAATGTAGGCGTAACCTACGTTTCATTTTTGCACTTACCTAGTTGCATATTGCCATAAAAATTCCTATAATAGGTGTATCAAACCAATATCCATTAATTTTAAAACTAGACAGGCAAGGAATAAAAAAATGTTATTTTATAATTATATATTTCTCTCCCTCAGGTAGTCCTGGGCTAACAAAATCGACCGCAAGGACTCAATATACCAATTAATAATATATATATTTACATAAATATTACCCATCAAAGTAATAAAGACTATCGCTTTTTTAAATTATCGTGAGCCGTTACAATATATTACTCAGTCTGATTCATATTCAAAGCATATGAACAACCAAACATAAATAGGTACATCAACAGATGCCCTTCACCGTCTGACGAGAGCAGGAAAAAAGTAACACACAAAAATGGGAAACAAACGTGGCACTAATATTTTTTTCATTCATAGAGTTCAGTACGGTCATATAAAAAGAGGAAGGCACCGTTGCACCGCCTCAAATATATCAGGCAGAGAGGTTATGACACACAAGCCGTAGGAAAATAAAAGGTCAAAATAATCGCGAAACAAATTACACATTAATGTAATCCGATTAATATATATAAATTATGTATATATATATATATATGCATACATCGTTCCAAAAATTAATAAGCTACGTTAAAAGTTTCATTACACCGATTAACATTTCGTTAGACCCGATTTGACCTTTCTCCAGGATTCTTGTCTGGGCGAAAGAAATTTAGCAAACTATTTGGAGCGCGTACACAAATATTACACGTTCATTATCACAGATACGATTTCGTAACAAATTGTACAAATCAAAACATGTTATACTTGCATAATGGCAAGATTTTGCTGCTGAATCCTAAATAATCCAAGCTATGTGCACTCTTGAGTATTTATTTATTGTTATTTAATTGAGCTTAATGAAACTTTTAACACCACACTATGTATATAAATCATACAAAATAAAACATTAAAAAAACTTACAACATAATCTTATTTATACAGAGAAAAACAAGTTAACTATGGTGTTCCTCAAGGGGTTTATATAAATATACAATAGAGAACATATAAAGACAAATAATGGGGGGGCTTGAAGCCCAAAAAATCGATCAGTGAGTTGAAAGGTATTTTTAATCAGGTCAAGTTTGTACCAAGATCTTTTCCCACTTCTGAACAGAAGCTACCATTAAATTTATACATGCACTTGCGTTTGCCTGTACATAAATCTTTCTTGATAATACAACAGGCAGTGTTGAGGGAAAACCCCTAGAATTTTGCATACTCTCAGAGTTTAGGATAAAAATTTCTTTATAGAGGAGAACCCAATCTTGACACAATTAATTTACCTCAACTGCTCTGCGAAGGACAATCAGGCACCTTACTAAATGAATGCAAATTGGAGCACAAATTGGACAAAAAAAGTTTAAATAAAAAGAAAACAAAAAAGACGTAATAGACATTTGAGGTTATATGAACTCCTTCAGAAACATGCGTGGGTAAAGAAGAAATAAAAACAATGCTTAAATTAATCATCATCATAACATCTCTACCAGGTTAGAGCCGTATCTAGGCCTTTAGTAGTTTTTCATTTATTAAATTGGATTAGATCCAAGTATCGCCTTTTATTTATTATTAATCAAATTGCGTCTGAGTTAAATTCAGTTCCATATCAGAGTCCATTGTCGTAGCCAGGCCTATCGTAATGCAGCAAGTTTTGAGGAAGAGGACGCGGTATCTCTTTTACATTTCTAAGTCTTAGCTCTAGTGTTAGTACAATATAGCTTCCCTTAATGTTTTAATGTATTACAAGCACCAGTCCGCGCGCGCTATAAACAATATCTCTCAATAGATGGCAGTGATGTTTGTCTAAAAAAAGGAAAAAAAAAAATGAAATCCTAACCGCATCATTGAGGGGACCTTACAAGGATTACTCGCAAAGACTTTTGAGCGGGGGTAATCATAATAAAATCCACCGATTGCTTCTGGATCTTGTGGGACTGAGCGTGCAAGTTGTATGTTGTTTAGGAGTTGCGCGGGCCCCATGGGGCGCGTGCGGCCTGCGCCTCAACAGCGTTGTGGTTGCCAAAAGTCGGAAACTCAGTCACGCTGGCTGTGTTTGGAGCGGCGGCGCGCTGTTGCTCCCATGGGCCCCCCTGAACGACAAACCCATTGCTATCGCGACTGTTTGAGCGGTGGGGGGCGCCGTCACCAATGTTGTTGAACGAAACACGGTAGCTGTCTCTGATTTCTTGTTCGGAAACGTCTTGCATCTGTAAACAATACATTTTTGATCAGAAAAAACACCTTCTAGAAATAATAAATCTATACTCTGAAGAAATAAATAGATATATAAGAAATAATAAGTGTTGTGAGGAATTCAAAAACTGTTTTTTTTTTTGAATTGCGTTAAAAAGCCTAGTTGAATATTATTGAAAGTACAGCTGGGCAGAGAAAATATTATATACAATAGTTGAACGGTTTTTTAAAACCAAATAGGTTGTTTGCAAAATATTTTGTGAATACGAGTAAGAAAAATTATACATAACTACCACAACCGAAATTTTTGTACTTAAAAAAATGTTGGTCAAAAAATTCTAACCTCAAACTTAATCCAGAAACTAACTTAAACTACAATTCTATTGTTAGTAGATCCATTTGGACATCATATTTTCCAATTTCCTTTTGTTTAAACTTTAAAATATCTACTGTAAACGGTATTTCTGTTCTTTATTTGTTTTACACTCTTCTTGGTACGAGACCCCAATGCACTTCCATATATGGAGCTATTAAGGTCAACAGTTCAAAACATCTCTAATTCTTCTGAACCTTTTACCAGATGTATAAAAAGAAATTAGGTTTTCGTGTACTAGGAGTCACTGGAGTCAGAGTTTTCAAGCAGTGAGTTGTTCAAGCACATACAATACCATTTTGAAACCTGGTCTTCTCAAAACCATCAAGCACAAAACTATTTTATGAAAAGGTGGAATATGGCAGTTAAGACAACAGAAAAAAGAAGTGACAATGGAGATACAGAATGCAGAAATGAATATGGTTCACAACGTTTAATGTTTTTATAATAACAACGCTACTAGAATATCCGTAGCTGCTCTGCTATCCGTTCCACCTGCTGAATTTAATCTGTATAGTAGCTTACATATTCTTCTTCCAGATTAAGCAAATGGTCCTTTGCCTCGAGCACATTCTCCTCTTGGCCGGTGATGGTGACGAGGTTTGGGTCGGGGTCCTCGCTCCTTGGGAACTTGATGTCCACTTTGAAGTCCTCCATAATCTTGCGGATGTTACGACCGCGCGTGCCAATCAGCCTTGAGTGGACCCTGCCATCGATGGTGATCTCTTCTCTTACGAGCTCATTAAGCTCGTTCACAATCTTCATGATATCCTCTTTCGCCTTGTGGGTGTTCTCCTCATACCCAGTTATGGTGATAATATGCTCTTCCGGATCACCTACAGTAAACAAATTATAAAAATAGTTGAAAATTATGGAATTTTGCTTAGTTGGACAACTAGAATGTAGGCGCTGGTATCTGGTAGAGTGCATTATCATAATCACAGCATAAAACAACTTAAAAACAAGAAGTTTGGTTTTGTAAAGTGAAGGTTTTCGCACCAGCAGATTACAGTCAGCTTGTGCAAACATTAAAGCACTTTAATGATAATAATAAACTTTATTCAGTTCCAAAAGATTTACAAATCATAGACCATCGTTTAAAATAGGACAAAAGAAATTTGGTATGAAAATCAAACATAATATTCATTCAAATAGTATATATCCTCGATCAGATATTTCTGAAGCTGTACTCGGTATCTTCTGTATGGCTCAGCTCTTATGGATGGTGGTATGTGGTTGTACAGTTTCATGAGTTGTATCCAAGTGCTTCGGTGGATTTTCTGAAGGGTAGACTGTGGTATTTTGAGTAGACCTGTGTCCAAAGTGCGGGTAGAATAGTTGTGATGAACTTCATGCCGTTTAAAAAACATTGCTGTAACAGTAAGTTTACATTTATTTTTAAAGATTTGCCTACAGCTATCCCTCCGCTGTAATTTGAATACTGCTCTAACGCAGGCTTTTTGTAGTCTGAATATTCTTGCCACTTCAACAGCTCCACCCCAGAATATCATTCCATAACGGAGTCTGGTAGCAACGATTCCGTGGTAGGCCATCAGTGCAGCATCAACACCAACCTCCCTTGACAATCTTCGTATAACATAAGAAGATGATGAAAGCATTCCCGCATTCTTGATATATGTGGACCCCAGCAAAAAACAGCATCGACTGTGATTCCCAGGAACCTTGCTTCTGTTAATGATGTGATAATACTTTCGGCGTGGTTTACTATGACCGGCTCTTCCTTTCTAATGCTAAATTTCATTGTCTGCGTCTTGTCAATGTTGATATGCATCCTATTCGAACCGAACCACCCCCACACCCCGTGAGGACAGACGACATCTCATCGAGCAGAGGGGCAACATCTGGAGCACTAACCACGACAGACGTGTCGTCTGCATACATGCCAACCTGACTGTGCAACCAGTGCCCGCCTTAACCTTCTCGGCGCCCTCGGGTGGAGTATTTCCGGGCGCCCCTTTCAAAATTACAAATTAAAATATTTTTTTTTTACCCAGGACATTGTCAGTACAAAGAAAAAATAAATCATCGATTATGGCGACTGAAAAAACGTAAATTACAACACTACAAACATAATTTAAAACTACTTTTATTAATGTCCGAAACTAACTTTTTGTGCGTTTTTATCGGCGAATTCTTTACTTAGATCAGTAAGAGCAGAAAATTCAAGATTTTTAACGAGTTCCTAAATAGTACATTTAAATTAACAAAAAGAAGAGGAAAAAGTGTTGGATTCAATACCTATGGCGCCCGCAAATGTTATTAGAACCTGGAATCCACCCCTAACTCATCATTCACGTGCACGTTCGCGGATCTTCGCGTTTACCGCAAAATGGTCACGATTTCGTGTACTTAGCTTCCGAACAATGATATTGTTTATAAATTTCTGCACTCCCACTTTTTTCTCACTGCTTTTGGTACATCATTTAATTGTCTAAATGGTACCGGAAATATTTTAAATAAGAAGCTTTACATAAGAAAATTTTTGAGATAAAGTCAATTAAATTTTGTTCTATATTGATGACTTTAGGGATAGTAGCTTTTGTGAATTGAATATTAAATTGCGTTTTTAGTAGAAGTAACTGCCCTGAAAACGAATCTGGACTCCAAAATTTTCTATCGCGCAAGGTTTTCGAAAAAGGTGGGGTCAAAGTATCAAAACACACTATTTTGGTAATTTATACAAATTTATACCAGCTGAAACGATTATCCTAGAAACCTCAAAATGGTCTCATAGTAAACCTTAATCTTTGCACTTTTACCTGCAATCCCAAATGATTGTTCCCAAATCTTCTTGAAGCATTTACAGCAATCCTTTACGTACGTACGGCTCCATAAGAGAATTCAATCGAACACGCCTATTCACTTTCCATAAACAAACAGAAGTTATCCCTAATTCACATTTTCTCAAAAATTTTCTTATGTATAGCGATACATTTTGTGAATTACCTACCTTTAAGACAAATTAGGACAGAGCTATAAATACCAGTGCAAAAAATATGGGGTTGCCATGTAAAAACAATTAAAGATCGGAAATTAAATTTGATGTAAATATGTATATTATGATAACTAAAAATCGACATGATTTTGTCATGTTATATACTTATTGGGCTCACTGTAGTTTGGTTCTTAAACTGCAAACTCTTATATTGGGGCACTTGCAATTTAAGATCCAATGCATTTAGAAAATGTAGTATTTTCTACCTTTATTGTGCAGAATTTTATAAGGAATAAAAAGAATGCAATATTGTGATCGCTTTGCGGTAAATCGCGGAAAGCCGCGAACGTGCACGTTACTTTTAGGGGTTCAAGGCTCTAATAAAATTTGCGGACACCATATAATACTGAAACTCAACACTTTCCGCACCGGATAGCAAAAGGGTAATAGCGTGGCAGTAGAACATTTGCTACTGCCATGGGTAATTGTATTGGATTTTTTTTCTTTATAGGCCAGCTTTCGTCTAATTTAACTGTACTAAAACTCGAAAATCAGTCTTGCTACATTGTAGATCTTAAATATGTTTTTATTAGTGTAAGAGTGGGCGCAAAGCGTGATAAGCGCCCAGCGTTTTATTAATTGTTCGATTTTGTAGTAAATTTTAGTTTTTCTACTATGTTGTTATCATAAAAGTGTTTCTTAAAACAAATACCTCTGTCGATCTGCCTCTAAAAAAATTTTAATGGGGCGCTATTTATTGAATTTTACCACAGGTAACAAAAAATTTCTTCATTACTTGTACCAAAGGTAACTAAACTACCGCGGCGCCCGACCTCGCCCCTCCTTAAGGCCGGCACTGTGTGCAACACGGAGGGATGGTCGTTGGTATATAAAGTATATAGTATTCCACCGAGAGCCGACCCCTGTGGAACTCCTCTCTCCACACCAAGCCAATCTGAACACACCCGCTTCCCATCATTGCTGATTATCACTCTCTGCTTGCTGTTCTCGAGGTAGGACCCAATCACAGAAGCAATCCTGCCACGAAACCCCATGGTTTCCATCTTGCCCATCAGTATGGCATCGTCTACGCTGTCGAATGCCTTGGACAGATCCATGAAAACTGCTCCGACACTGGCACCGGAGTTCAGGCGTTGCAGTATTCCAGTTAGGATCGTATAAATTGCCCTGGTCGTGGACCTACCCTCTATATAAGCATTTTGTTCTTCGGCTAGTAGACCAAAGTCTTGTAGAAATGACATCATTCTGTTCAGGATTGCATTTTCGAATACTTTTGCAATAACTGATGTTAAAGTAATGGGTCGGTAGTTAGATGTTACGGTTTTGTCGCCCTTCTTATATACAGGTACTATGTTGGCCATTTTTAGGTGATTCGGAAACACTCCCTGCTGAAATGCCTTGTTAATGACATCCGATAAAGGCACCATGAGCACAGATGCACAGGACTTCAGTAGACCAACGGAGATGCCATCCGGACCCGTAGCAGCAGTATTTCTTAGCCCATTTATTATGTTGAATATCTCAATTGGTTCAGTATCTCTTAAGATCATTGTACTGTCGTTACTTGTTAGTTTGTACTTGTTGTCTGTACTGAGAGGTGTGTGCTCACAGGTTTCTATAAAAAATACATTCATTCTATCTACAATAGACTTAATGTTTTCATTGGGATCTTGTTGTAGTAGTTTGATGTCAAAGGACTTTTGTTTTTTTCCGGACAGTATATTTATTATATTCCATGTAGTTTTACCAACATTGGACGATTTGCAAATTTGTTTGGTATAAAAATCATTATTTGCTTTAGATATTTGAGTTCTAAACTCCCTTATAAATGATTTATAAGTTGCAGAGGGACCCTTTCCTTCTTCATTCCATAGTACAATTTATTGTCTTTTTACTCTGCTTAAGTTCTTGATTGACTGGGTAATCCATGATCGTTTCTCTTCTGTCGAATTCTTAAGTTGCTCAGGAGCATGCTTATTCAATGCTCTTTACTTTATCATACGCAGTATGTAAAGTATTGTAATCGTGCCAAAAAAATTTGAGATTTTAGCGGAAATATGTCTTTTTGGGTCCCCTGAACATTTTTGACCAAGGTACAAAAAAATGTCTGTGTGTGTGTGTGGATGTGTGTATCCGTTTTTGTGGCGACGATTCCGGAGAAACTACTAAAGGTATCGGGACGAAACTTCATATTTAGAAGTTTCATAACTTAGAGCTGAAAAGCTTTCTGTTGAAAATGGTCCAAAGGAACTGCAGGTTTAGTCTTAGCATTTTTGAAACATTTTGTAAACAAGCCGCCATTTCTGGAATTTCTTCGAAATAGTTAAATAATAAATTAAAGAAGATGAAATTCTGAATAATTTATCACTATGACATTTTTTGGTACAATCAATAGTTTAGCTGCATGAGCAAATTCTATTTCATCGAGATCGGTCGTACTCCTTTAAAACTAGTAGCCAGGATATGTCAGATATGATTCTAATGACAGTACGTAGTGTCAAACGCAAATGTTTTGACAACCTACTGTCAATATAAGCTGTGTTCGGATATAGTATACCGTACACATACCTGTCGATTGATATTCACTTTGAAATTGCAGCCATCTACATGCCAGAGTTGAACACAATAGTTGTTTGCGTTTATAGAAGTGGGCTTGGAGACTTTGCAACTTTTCTAACACTTCTCGATCAAGCGGTCAGTTATATGATGACAGAATTTACCCCTGAAGTGAACATTGTCATTTGCGGAGACTTTAACGTCCAATTCGCAACAAACTCCAACAGAGCGCAAGAGGTGGTGAACATCATGAAGACAACTGACTTACATCAAACCATATTTCATCCAACCAGACGTAATGCAACAATAGACAATATCTTCACAAACATGAAAGAATATACCACCTACCAAATCCGAGGAAATATATCTGACCATGAGCCACAACTGCTGAAATTACAATTCAGCAACATAGCATCTACGAGCGAAGAAATTTACGGTAGGAAATTTACATCAACTGAAAAACAAAACCTGCCCAATGAAGAATGTTGGAACGAAGTGCTTGCTGAGGAAGAGCCTAATTCCATGTTAACTCCATATTCTTGGACACAATTCTATTCCACTATAACAGCCACATACCTTACCAGCGGCTTTCAACGAAAAAGAATAGAAAACCCCAGCAACCCCCAGAACTTGGTCATGTAAAGGAAACCCTGAACTTAATAAGACACTTTACTGATGAAGCCACACGATATAGAGCTTCAAGAGATCTTCAGATCATACAAAGACTTCTACATACAAAAGTGCGAAGAATACCACAAATTGAGCAATAATGTCCATCTAAACAAAGCCTCAAACAAGCCAAAAGCTATATGGAAGAAGATTAATGAAGTCACGGGACGATGTAGAGTCAACCAAAACCAAAACGGACCTTCGTGCGAAGAACTCGGTGACTACTTTGCTTCCTCTATTACAAGACTGCACAGTAAAATTCCTAAAACGATTAAAAGTTCACATCCACCGCTAAGCACAACCACGGCAAGAAACTTCTTCAACCCAACCAACAAGGAAGAAGTCTCTACAATCATAAAACGACTAAAACCTAAGAAAACCAAAGACCACTTTGACCTGGACACAGAAACACTAAAATATATCGAACCAGGTGTTTCTGAAGTGTTAGCAATCATTCTAAATCGGTGCATTACTGCAGGAATATTCCCTGAAAAGATAAAAATTGGCAAAATCACTCCAATCTTCAAAAAGGGTACACGAGCCGATCCATCTAGCTATAGACCCATATCTGTTCTTCCTGCGTTATCGAAGGTGTTTGAGGCTGTTTTAGCGACCAGAATAACGGATTTCTTCAAGCAACAGAACTACCTCTGTGATCAGCAGTATGGGTTTAGAGCTGGCCGAGGAACCGAGGACGCAATGGTACATCTGTTGGGACTAATTACAAACGGCTTGGAGTCAGGAAAACAGTGCAAAGCGATGTTCCTGGACCTCTCCAAAGCCTTTGACTGTATGTGTCATGAAACATTCCTCACAAAAATGGAGCATTACGGCTTCCGGGGAATAGCCCAGGATCTGCTAAGAAGCTATCTCTCGAACCGACACCAATATGTTTACCAAAATGGGAAAACAAGTTCTATGCGGAGGGCTTGACAGCGGAGTCCCACAAGGTAGCTTAACTAGTGCTTTATTTTTTATCATCTACATAAATGATTTACCGAAGAACATAAACGCAGAGGTCATACAATATGCTGACGATACAACTTTGCTACTCCATGGACACGAACCACAGATTTCAATTGCGTCCCAAACTGCAAAAGCAGAAGCTGCCGAATGGCTTGCCCAAAACCGCTGAGCTCTTAACATCGACAAGACGGCAGAATTATTCATTACATCCAGCAGAAGAGATCAGAGAGAAGTCAAAGATGTAAAGTTTCTCGGTGTACGCTTGACCTGGTTGCCACAAGTGGAAGGATTGCTGCCAGTACTTGCCTCAGCAACTTACGCGATAAAACGCATAGGAGCCACTATAGGTAGCAGCGCTGCGAGAACCATCTATTTTGCGCTGTTCCACTCTCGAATGGCATACGGACTAAAAGTGTGGGGAGGATCAGGACATGCTTACAGAGTCTTGTTGTCGCAGAAGAAAGCTGTTCGAGCAATAGAGGGGGCACCATCTACAGAATCCTGTAAACCTCTCTTCCGAAGACTCAACATCTTGACCTTTTGCGGAGTCTATATTCTCCAGCAGCTACTCCATGTTAAAAAAGAACTACACAAATACCAACAAAGGAACGAAATCCACGAGTACATTACAAGGCAGAGTCATCACATTCAAATACCCTTCGGAAGGCTTCATACCACCAACTTCACACGAGAGGGTCTCAGACTTTTCAACCACCTACCGGAAGAGTGGAAAGACGTGCCCACCATAGAGTTTAAACGCAAGCTGAACGCCTTTCTAATCGCCTCACCAATCTACTCTACAGAAGAATTTGCTGCTACCTTAATCGCAATCTGCCACATGAAATTTACCAAGTGTTATTGTATGATGTTCTGTGTATATCTCATATATTTTTATATTGTTTTATTGTGCACATTATTATTATGACTTGTTGCTGGCAACCAATAAATACTATTCTATTTCTATTTCTATTCTACACTTTTTACACCCAATAACACAAGTGTCATTTGGACAGTGTACCCTGTGTCAGCGGAGTACAATATCCGACCGCAGCTTTATTTGACATATCTGTCTAGTTCTACTAGTTTTATTTTAATGCAGACATAGCCGATCTCGATCAAATAGAATCTCATGCAGCTAAACTATTAATTTTATATATAGTATGATAAAGTCATGTGCCTGGCCACATCAGATTTTTTGTATTACTCCAATTAAGCTGTTCATGCAAGTATTGACATCATTATCGCTTATTACATCCATCCAATTGACATTCATTAAATCATTACTAATGGCATGTAATGCTTTGGTATTTAAGTTTCTTCTAAGAGTTTTGCTGTTTTTGACATCTGATCTGCTAGTCTAAAATGTAAGTTGCGTGTCCATATGGTCAGATAGTGCCGTGTTCAATACCAAATGTCCTTCACCGCACTGGCGGTTTGTAAATATGTTGTCTATCAATGTTCCGCCTCCATTCCGTCCTAACCTGGTTGCTTCCTTAATACTGGGTACCAAGGCAAACATTGACACCAAATCCACAAATTTTTTTGTATTTCTATCTTCTGCATTCAGAAGATTGATATCAAAATCTCCACATATGAAGACGGCATTGTGTGGGTATTTTCGTGTTACTCCCTGTAGTATCTCCTCCAATGCGGAGAAAATTTCTTCCGTTTCGCCGAGTGGGGATCTATACATAGCCACAACGATACTGTCCAGACTCATTATTCATTATTCTTCTGCGCTGCATTCAATGGTGGATTCTGTTGACCTTCCTTTTATCTCATCCAGTGCTAGGAACTCGATCCCATTTTTTTATAAATATGCATGTACGCCTATGTATTGTGTTTGTTCTACAATATGACGAGGCTAGCGTAAAACCGTCTAGGTGCATTCCATCGATATCATGTTCAGTTATTGTTACTATCTGAAAGTTGCTACTATTTAAAAGAATCTGTAGATCATCTAGTTTCGATCTTAGTGACTGGATGTTTTGGTTTAGTATTGTTATTTTTTGACTATCATCACAATCTAGACCAGTGTTTGTTTGCAGTTGCTTTATCCTGGGTGTTGTGGAGTTTGTTCCCTCTGAAAATTTTGCGGTTCGCGAAATGGTCTAATAATGGCGTACTTTGGCCATGCCTCTAATTTGAATATTTCAGATACTCTAGATGATTCTAATGTTATTTTAAATGCAGCTATTTCTGAAGAGCGTACCTGCAATTTTTCCACGACGGCTTCCTTTATTTCTTGCTGCTTTAGATGTTCCTTAATGTGCTGAGTTGTTGTTTCTGGTTTCAGTCTTTATAAAGCTGTTATTTCAGCCTGCGGACTCTATCATGTTCCCACTTTTTGATTTAAAAAAATTCAAATTGCCTGCTGTCACAACACTCTTTGATACCCTTAAAATTAATGCAACATGATAGAATTCAGTGGATAGATTTAAAGCTTTAAAACTAAATAAATAAAGTATAACAAATCAGATGTGGTATTTCCTTACCACATCAGAATGTAGTTCGAGTTGGCTCGCATTTATTCGGTTCCAATTCGAGTCTTGATATCAAAAGCAAGCGCTCACTTGTAATCGAGCATATCGTCTTGAACAAACGTCAAAGCATTGGTTGTATCCAAGCAGTGGTATGATACAAACAAAATTCGAGTTTCTAATAATTAATTCTTTAATTTATATCTAATTAATTCTTTGTCAGATTGTTTATTGGGTTGCTTACTGTGGTTACCTATTAAGAGATCACCTAGGTTACCTAACTTGGTTTGGATCGATTAATTCATATAAATACCATGCGGCTGGCACTCCGGCACTTTTGACATATCCCATTTTTTCTTCCGCCACTCGCAAACCGAGATGGCGTTGTTGTCACTCTGTCGATAACATCGGCAATGTACTATCGAACCGCAAGAATTTATTTGTCATTGTGACACATGCGTAGTGGTTCGTCGTGTTTGTATCATGTATTTGAATTAATGTCAATATGATGATATGTCACTGCTGCGTACGGACTTGTCCGTCAACCGGAAAAGCAATGCATAAGCATACTTTTCCAAAGGATCCAAATGTAAGTAAAGATAAAGTAGTTTATTGTTTGTATTATATTCTCAGAGCTGTCCGCAATTGATATGTCATTTTACTATCAAACTAAGTAACATTGAATTTGACTTGCAGCTCTTTGGTTTTTGGTTGAATCAACTTAATCCAGCGGATTTGTGAAACCTGGGACTTGTGCGCCTCAGGAAGAATTACAGAATGTGACCTGCACTTTTCAACAAAGTGGAAAGTACCAAATTCTGGTAGAACCTGTAGGACAAATTTAATGCATGATGCGATTCCTTACCAGCGTTTGAAAGGTATATTTAGCCCAAAATCGACTGTCTAAATGTTTATATATGTATTTTTTGTTAATAAATATGTATTATTGTCAATGATTGCTTATTTCGCCCATCAACTAAATAAATTGAATGCATAGGAGTTGCAATGCATAGTTATGTGGGTGAAATAAAAGATGCGTTTTTCGAAGTAATTACATATTAATTAAATTTTGCACTGCAAGACCTTTAATTAATAATTAATAATTAATTATTGACTACGGCTTGTCCAATCTGCATACGAAAACAACAGTGTATTTAAATGAGTCATTCATCGTAGATACCAAAGTTTTTGCGTGTCTACTCATGACAGTATCATTTAAATATTGTTTTAAGTATGTATATCGGACAAGAAGTTAATTCGAAAAACGCGCTTTTTATTTCCCGGACCTATAAATTGTACGTAGCTAAAGTAGGATTCTTTGAGGCGGTTGAGCATCAGCGCCATCTCTGTTTGAGAGTGGCGTGACAACCTCTCTTTCTCTTCTATCACTCTCGCGCAGAAAAATCAGGTCACGGCCAAAGCCGACTGTTGCCGGTCTATAAGTATACGTTGTCTATGTATAAATACAAAATGATATAAGGAATGTTGGTAACAGCAGGCTGTTCCAACACTAGCGTTGCGACATATACCTCTGCGACATGTATCTCATCCGACGTAGTGCTACTGGACACACTACACATGCGTCAAATTTGAGGATTCGATTGGCTGGATTGGATCCATAGGCTGCCACAGTGCTGCCACATGTATAAGGTTAGCTATGGGCTGTCAGTGGTTTGACGTTAGTGAGCTGCCACATATATAAGGTTATCTGTGGGCTGTCCGTAGTTTGGCGTTAGTGATGCCGAATATTACCGGCCGCGCACTTTAAGCTACAATAGCGCCATCTGTCGACGGTGCTAATAACTACTGGCCACGCATGCGCAGTTTGATCCCGGGCACCACAACGATAGTCAAAATATATATCTCCGTCTTATATTGTTGGAACCGAGACTACACATTGGCGCTATAGGACAAGCTCAGTATAATCCCTAATACGTATATGGATTAATCAAACCGAACTGTGTTCATGTGGCCAGGCACATGACTTTATCATACTATATATAAAATTAATAGTTTAGCTGCGTGAGATTCTATTTGATCGAGATTGGCTATATCTGCATTCAAATAAAACTAGTAGAACTAGACAGATATGTCGATTAAAGCTGCGTTTGGATATTGTACTCCGTTGAAACCGGGTACACCGTCCAAATGACACGTACGTGTTATTGGGTGTAAAAAGTGTAACGGTGTATAATATCCGAACGCAGGTTATATTGACAGTAGGTATTGTCAAAACATTAGCGTTTGACACTACCTACTGTCATTAGAAACAAAATATATGACATCCTGGCTACTAGTTTTAATGCAGTACGACCGATCTCGATGAAATAGAATTTGCTCATGCATCCGGTTGAGATGCCAAAGAAATACGACTTGCCAATACGACCATTGCATTAAACCAAGGGTTAGCTCATTCCCCTGGCAAGACGACATACATGGGATTTTTTCGAAAAATTTGCTCTAAAATATAACAGATATGGCAAAATTATGACAAAAAACAAGACGAGCTCAAGGATGAGTTTAGGAAACTAAAGGAAGAGTGGAAACAGAGGGAAGAAGAGTGGAAGACAGAAAAACTAGTCTTGGAAGAACGTATAGGCGCTTTGGAAAATTGTCTGGAACGGGAGGAGAAGGAAAAGAGAAAACTGAATGTAATTGTTAAGGGTCTGGAGATAAATGAAGGAAACGCAAAGCAGAGTGTAGAACGTTTATTCAAGGACACTTTAGGAGTTACGCCCAAAATCAAGGATGCTTTCAACATCGGGAAAAATAACAAATCCATTATTGTGGTTAAGCTGGATGACTGGATGGAGAAAATGAAAGTGATGCAGCAAAAAAAGATTTTGAAAGGATCTCAAATAACAGTCGAAGGAGATTTGACAAGAAGAGAAAGGGAGATACAGATGAAGATCAGGGAGGTGGCAGGTAGGGAGAGAGAAAAGGGGAATACAGTCGGAGTAGGATACCAAATGCTATATGTGAACAATGCAAAGTATAAATGGAACAAAGCGGCAGGCATGAAGATGATAACCTGGACTGCTTCACGACGACGATTTTGGCGAGAAATGGGAATATGCAAAAGAAATATGAAAGGAGGGACGGCTTTTTTAACATAGGAACATGGAACATGCAAAGTTTGAACAAGGAGGGGAAAATGAAGCAATTGGCAAGGGAAATGAAAAGATATGACATAGATGTTCTGGCAGTGCCAGAAACAAATATAAGAGGAGTGAATGAAGCCAGTGAGGAAGACTATATATACCTGAATGGAGGAGGGGAGAGGAATCGCTTTGGGACTGGCTTCTTGATAAGGAAAAACCTAAAGAAGAGCATAATAGACTACCGCGTAGTTACAGAGAGAATTAGTTACATTAGAATGAGGAGAAGATACAGAAAGCTGAGTATTTTTAATGTGCATGCCCCAACGGAACCAGCGGACAGAGACGAGAAGGATGAATTCTACAAGACCTTGGAGGAAGAAATAGATAAAAGCCCAAGTTTTGATATAAAAATAGTTATGGGAGATCTAAATGCAAAGGTGGGCAGAGAGGAGGAGTACATGGATATAATAGGCAAAGAGAACCTGCATGATAAAACAAATGGGAACGGGCAAAAGCTTATCGAACTGGCGGCGACAAAAAGGATGGTGATCAAAAGTACCATGATGAAAAGGAAAAACATACACAAGATAACATGGATAGGACCAGGAGGTAGGGTTAAAAATCAAATTGATCACATCCTCATAACAAGAATACATGCAAAATATATCGTTAGAGTAAGATCATATAGGGGAGCAAATATACCATCAGACCATATATTTGTTAAAGCCACTTTAAAACAGGAAATTCCAAGACTTGTAAGACATACAGCCAGAACAAAAAGTATGACGTGGAAAGCTTTAAGAACGATAACGTCAGAAAGACCTATGGGAATAAAACAAGGCATGCGGCTGGATCAAAACCAGAAACGGGAAATATAGAGGAAGAATGGGAGAATTTGTGTGAAATGATCAAGATCAGTGCTGTGCCTCTGGAAACATCAAGACAAGACAGAGATAAAGAATGGTATGATAAGGAGTGTGGGGAAAAGGTAAAAATGAGAGGGATTTTAAGACAAAAAATGATACAAAACCCAACCATAGACAATGTTAAGGAGTACAACACCATGAAAAACCAAGCCAATAACCTATGTAGGAAAAAGAAGAGACTATTCTACCAAAAAAAAAGTTAGACGCGTTACAAGATGCATACCGCAATCAGAATAGCAACAAATTCTACAAACGAATAAAAGCAAAAAGAACAACACATAATAACGGTATAAGCGGACTGAGAAATGAACATGGCGACCTGTGTAAACAAGAAAACGATATGGTTGAAATATGGGCACGATTATATGGCAAAGTTTTCACAGATGAAGATATCACGATACATAGTAGCAATGCCAATGTACCCTATAATGAAAGAGAAGTCAAAGAACCATCTTTCGAAGAATACGCGGAAACCATTGCAAAGATGAGTAATAACAAGAGCCCTGGAACAGACAATCTGCCTATAGAACTCTACAAACACATGGACAGTGTTTTGGCAGAAAGGGTATACAACCTCATTTTGGCAGTATGGAGGCAGAAAAAGATGCCAAAGCAATGGAGAGAGGCTGCAATTTGCCTTATCTTTAAAAAAGGAAATCGACATGCACCGGAAAATTACCGCCCCATAGCCCTGCTAAATGCTGCGTATAAGATTTTGACGCACCTCATCAATAGAAGACTGAGAGAATTAGTTGAAGAACAAATAGGTCAATGCCAGGCAGCCTTCAGAAAGGGAAAATCGGTAATAGACCACATCTTTCTTCTGAAGCAAGCACATGAGAAATGCAGCATGAAAAGCATCCCAATACATGCACTGTTTATCGATTTCAAGCAAGCGTACGATACAGTCAAAAGGACCGAAATAATCAGAGCTATGGAGGAATTGAAGATCCCCGCAGAGCTTATTGCGTTGGTGAACACGACTCTGGTAGGGACAACAAACACAGTATCACACAGAGGCAAACAGTCGAAACATTTTACTAGCAACATCGGACTGAAACAAGGCGATCCGCTATCCACTATACTATTTAACATAGTGCTGGAAAACATAATGCGGGAAAGTATGATTGACACAAAAAAGAACATCCTGAGAAGTCCATACCAGTGCCTGGCCTACGCAGATGATGTGGTCCTGCTTGCATCAACTAAGGAAGAACTGAAAAGGATTGTTAGGGAATTAGTCTATAAAGCGAGTCTGGCAGGCCTAAAGATTAATGAGGACAAAACCAAATATCTCATCCTGGGGACAAGCAACCAGGAGAACAATCAAGACTTAAGTTTTAGAGGTATACACAGTGACCAGAAGTATACTTTCCAGATCTCAAATAAAGCCGTGTACCTGGGGTGTGAAATCAGTGATGACGGGCGCTGTGACTCCGATTTAACCAGAAGAATAACAGCGGGATCGAGAAGTGCGGGTTCTCTCCACAGCATCCTGACAAATAAAAACCTACCACGATCCCCGAAATTAATGTCTACAAGACTGTGATCCGTCCAGTGGTGCTTCACTCGAGTGAAACGTGGACCTTCACAAGAGAGGATGAGATGAGGCTGGATGTATGGGAGCGAAAGATTCTGAGAAGGGTCCTGGGAGATGTAAAGGAAAACAACGTGTGGAGGAGACGTACAAATGCCGAAGTGTACGAGGCCTACAAGGAGAAAAGGATCACTCACATCGTGCAGGAAAATGCACTCCGATGGTTTGGACATGTATCCAGAATGGAAGACAAAAACCTCACCAAGAAGATCTTTGCTCTGAAACTAGGTGGCAGAAACAGACGAGGAAGACCTCGAACAACATGGGGTGAACAAATTCAGAACATCATGAAGAAATGGGAAATAGGGAACTGGAAAGCTTTGGTCCAGGACAGGAAGAGATGGAAGGAGACGATCCAAGCCATAGGCCACTAGGCCTGACGTGCTGTCATATATAACAGATATGACAGAATTATGACCGATTTGTGACAATTATAAGCTGTCTTCCAATTATGCTCTGACGAACACTGGGGCACTCAACGGGAGAGCGTTCCTATTACAGTTTGCAGTTAGTGCAACTCGCCAAAAGTCTCCCTTCCCCTTTCCCCTATTGCGCCTAGCTTTCGAGTGGTGCTTGTAACACCGATCAACTGACATCAGTGACATTTGCGTTTTGTAATAGGTTAGGTGCTTACTAACAATAATATTGTTAACATTGTAAAAATGGATTTACCCGGTCAATCTTGCACATTATTGTTAAAAGACCTTTAACGACTGAAACATATTCGATATATTTGAATAAACAGGACTATGATATGACGAAGCCCTTGAAGGTTTGTATTATTTTTTAAGGTTATGTCAGTTCTCATGTGACGTTATGCTTGACGTTGCTGCGTTCCCATTACGATGCCGATTGGGCCAGCGCTATTTGCATATGCTAGAGTTAAACGTAGTGACTGCGTAATACATGTAATTCGAAAACAGCTTATATGTCAGTGCTGGGTAGCACCAATTTTGTTTGAAAAGTTTTAAAAATGGAGAACTGGAAATGTTAATTTTCTTCTAGTTACTAGCAATAAACAATTAAGGGTACTGACAGACACGGCGGTTTTAGCCGAAGCGTTTAACGCGTCGTTCAATTTATAACAAAACACATTGATCGCTGTGTGTGTTTTCCACTATTAATGTCGTATTCACGACATATCGACTCAGGAATCGCCGCGTTATATGCTTCGGCTAAAACCACCGTGTCTGTCAGTACCCTTAATGCTTCATATGAATGACTTATTAATAAGAATATTAAATTGACTATAGGTATAGACTATAGGCCATTTGCACTGGTCCAATTCTTATTTTGGGTTCATTCAATTTTCTCTTCATTCGTCATTAGGTTCTTCTTCTTGGCAGGTTATAAATTCGTACAATGTATTCTTTTTGGTTTTAAATTTGGGAGGATTATATTGAGGGATAGGAATACATTATGTAATGAATTAATAATTCTGGAAACGATTTCCGTTTGTTTCGTGCAGTAGGAGGACTATGAAGGGGGTTCTTCGGATGTCTAATTCATACGATGGATCTAAAAGCTGTTCTTTCAGCCATCATAAGGAGTTCTATGGTTGATCAATTTTAGCTAGAACATAGTTAAAGAATTCCTTTGATGAACGAAATCTTGTAACAAATTCAAAATCAAAATGCCTCTCTACATGATTGATTCTAGATCTCTCTCTCCCTTTTTTAAATAATATAGCTTTTTATCAAAAATTTAACAAAAATCACTTTGAATGAACAATACATTATAATCACTTTCTGTACAACTGACAGCAAAATTGACACTGACAGCAAATTACCAGCATGTTATGTACTTAACAGCAACTTTTTCCCGAGGTCTCTGTTATCCTCCTAACTGCCAATGGAAGAGCCTTAGCGGCAGGATAACTTTGTTGGTAGGAGCGAATTTTAGAGATGACAGGAAGTTAAGATCATCAAGGAGATGCCAGCAGGTTGTAGTAGAGGGCAGAACCGCTTAAAAAACGGAATTTTTAAATAAATAAATTTGACGTGCGAGTTCTTTTCGCACACACCTTGGAAACTATATACATACATACTATAGATGATGCATAATTGTTTAATTGTTATACCCCCCACATTTAGTGTGGTGAGGGTATATTGAGTTTGGCACAAATGTCCGTCTGTCTGTGTAGACGATAACTGCCGTAATTTTGAAGTAATTGACCTGAAATTTGGCATACAAGATTATCTCTTAAAAAGTAAGGACAAGTTCGTGAATGGGCCAAATCGGTTCACTTGCTTTTTTTTAAATGTTTTACGGTGGGGGGGGGGGTATTTTAAGTTCAGCACGGCTGAAGATGATTTTCTTACTAGTTTTGATTATACCATATTTACATGCTCCTAATACAACGCTTACCTTTCTTCGGGAAGATAATTTGCACATCATGGTCAGATCTAATTTTGGTTATGACGGCGCCACGCTTCCCAATGATCTTCGGATGGTACTCGGGATTGACCTCGATATTCAGTGCAAAGGACTTCAACTCGCGATCCTTCTTATCAGCTTCAAGCTCTTTGACGCGCTCCAAGACAGCAATCTTCGCCCGCTCTACGTTAGCAGGAGTGCCGGTGATCTTAATCCTGTCCTCCCTCTGGTCGGCGGGAGACAAGACTATATGAACGTCGTAGGTATCCATGAGCTCCTTGACGTCTCGTCCTTTCTGCCCGATGATCGACCTGTGTAGCTCGAAGGCTACATCGACATCAATCGTGACTGGGATAAGATCCATGAGAGCCTGCTTGGCTTTCTGGCAGTTCTCCTCCTTGCCGGTAATCCGGATGACGTCGCACTGACGAATCGGCTCAGTATTCACGTCACCATTGATCTGACCATCGTACTCCTCGGTGTTGTTCTTATCGGGGAACTTGATTTGTACGTCAAAATCGGTGGTGATACCTTGGACTTTGTGTCCCTTGGCGCCCATTACGGTGCGATGCGACGTCTGGGGAATGACGCACTCGATAGTGATCATCGATTCCAGGTCGGTGATAATTTCCTTAATGCGCTGCTTGGCCGCCTCGATGCACTCCTTCGCGCCCTTCAAGACAACTTTGTCGCTCTGAATGCCTGGACGGGGGAACGAAATCATAACGCCGCCGCACTCCTCCGCGATGTGGTGGAGGACCTCGCCACGTCTAGCCACAAAGTGCTTGTGGTGGCGTGGCTCAACAGCCATCTCACCTTCAGTAATATTATCCTAGCGAAAAGAGAAAAGATTGCTATTTAACAAGGCAAATTTAAAAAATATTTTTTATAGCGTTTCGCTGCTAAGGCAGCTACAAGTTAGAAAAAAACTGTTGCGTTAAAATTCTGTGAGAGCTAGTGAGGGCTAAGTTAACCTCCGCAGTTCAAATCTGGGCATACATCTCTCAACAGTTAACTGCCCAGAAAAGGACTTCAAAGGAAGTACACCATCCAAAAAAGAAATAAATCAGATCAAATTCTTAATGATGTTCACATTATTTACCAAAATAGTAAAATATTTTTAAATAAAACTTTGAAATGTTGTTCTTCACTGCTCATTAATTCTTATATTTGTGTTAGTAGCGCGTTTCGCCTTTCGTAGGCACCCGCCCTAAACATTTTGTTTTTCACTTAAAAAATCTAAGCAATATTTATTTTTATGGCGGTAACGGATAAGACAGCCAATAACTCTGCGCTGCCTCATAATCAGAATGAATGGCTACTTTCCGACCTTGCTGTTAATGCCAAAATCATACCACCAATGGTCAATCTTACATAAGACGATCAACTCCGTAATCCCAATGGAGTTGGTAAAAATGGATTCGGATTAATGAGTGTGTACTGTAGTTGCCAATAAGACATTCAAACAGAAATTGGTCCAGGATGTTGTATGAGACCTAGAATATAGATACCGCCCAAAGTGCACAGTTTCTGTCCATCAGTTTAAGCATGAGCAGATGAGATGTGAGTCTTGCAGTTTTCAATATCGTCTTTATGATTGCTTTTTCTTCTAAAGCGCCTTGCCAAATTTCTATACCACCACATTCTCTGTGGGAGGGTATATTCACGTTGCCACAATATTTGTAATGCCTTTAAGGAGGTGTGATAGGTATAGACTTATACCTATTTAGGCTTCAAAAGAAAGCAGTAAGAGCTGTTGACATGGCTAACCAACAAACCACATGCCGACCAATATATAAGAAGTATTCCATCTTAACACTACCATCAGCATACATCTTTCTGGCCCTGGTGCATGCGAGAAAGCATACAATGAATATACAAACACGCACACAAACTACAGGAGTAAACCTTAGATTTGGAGACAAAGTGACTATACCATTCCACAGAACAAGCACTTCGGCAGCCCAGCACCAGCATCTGCAATTGTTTAATGCACTTCCTACCGCATGGATTCAAAAGCCACTGGGAAGGTTCAGGAAAGATGTCAGGGCCTGGTTACTTAACGAGTGTTTCTATTCCATTGATGAATATAAAGCAGCAGCCAGAAAAATGGTCTAATATTTTGTATTATTATCACTGTTAATATATTATGTTTCTTTGACGTCTCACTATATGCTATCCAGTGCATTCTTTTTTTTAGTTTGTGATTGTAATGCATTTTGGTGAAATAAAGATATTCTATTCTATTCTATATATATATATATAGTTTTGTTCAGCATTGTCTGTCTGTCTGTGCAGACAATAATTGCGGTAATTGTGGAGTAAGCGATCTCAAATTTGGTAGACAAGCTAATCTCCAAAAAAGGAAGGACAAGTTTGTGAATGGGCATAATCGAATAACTTTTTTTTATCTTCCACCATAAAAATATTTTACGAGAGTGGAAAGTATTTTAACTTTGGACAGGCCGAAGATAATATTCATACCAGTTTTCTTAAGTTTGGAGTATTTGGAGAATAAACTTATTCTATTCTATTCTGAGTACATTTTTCATATATATATAGATTTGCACAGGTTTTTAGGGAATCAGTACCAATGTTAGCATGATAACACGGATTTTATCTTAATTTAATGTATGTGGTGTATCAGTGAATTGTAGTTCACCAACCGTTCATAATTACTGCCGAAACAAATCTTATCAAATATGACAAAACAGACAAAACAAAATGGCTCAATCTGGCATGGAATATGTTGATAAAAAAGAATTGCATAGTACTTACAATGTCTTTTATGCTTGATTCTAATTGAGCCTTGGCATCCTCAACAGCTTCCTTTTTGCCGATGATAGTAATCAACTCAGGATCCTCATCAGAGCTAGTTGGAAAGACAACCCTCGCTCCAGTCGAGTCACGGATTTTCTTAATATTCGCACCACTCTTGCCGATCAAGAACTTGTGGTGCTGGGCCTTAGCCCTGACTTCAGCAGAGTAACTCGACAGTTGCCTCTCATTAGCAAGATCGAGCAGTTGCTGCTTGGCCCGATCCACATCTTCTTTCGGTCCCCGGATTGTGACTTTGTCACTCTTGCTCTCAGCGCTCGGGAACTTAATCGCAACACCACCACAGTCCTTCATGATTGAATGGATCAGCTTACCCCTGGCTCCAATCAGAGAATTATAGAATTTTGGATCGATAGTGATCTCCTCGCTGACGATATTCTCGAGCTCATCCTGGATCTTCCAGATCTTCTCGCGAGCCTCCTCAACGTTCTCCCTTTTACCGGTGATCGTAATAACATCGTTCTTGTCACCTTCCGCTGGTAAATCGATTTTTGTTTGGGTCTCTTCGCGGATCTTCCTGATGTTGCCGCCGCCCTTGCCGATGATGAACTTGTGGAATTGTTTGAAGATCGGTACCTCAATCTGGTAGGAGGACTCGCTGAGCTCCTTGACGACCTTCTGTAGGTGCTTGCTGCACTTGTCCACGTCTTCTTTAGGACCGCGGATTTTTACGATGTCACGCTTGTCGCCCGGGCCAGGGAAGTTGATCTGGACCTGGTTGAACATCTCCCTGATCTCCTTGATTTTCTCACCTTTGGAACCGATAATGTTCTTGTAGTGACGTTGCTCAATGATTACGTCCTTCTCCTTTTCGTTTTCCAGCTTCTTTACCATGTCTTCAAGCTCCTGCTTGGTCTTCTGGACTCCGGACTTGTTGCCCTCGATCCTGATCAGGCCGGTCTCATCAATGTTGATCAGCACATTGGTTTCATCCTTCAATCTATTTACTATAACAGAAGAATGATTATTTTTTGTCATAAAAGAAAAGTGAATACAAGAAAAAGTAAGGTTTATGCAAACTCGTTTAGTTTTGTTCAATTCACAACATACTAGTTATTCATTTTCTAGGTTTAAAACTGTAATAAACATATATTATTGTTAACAATAGTTTATTTTGAGCATAATAAATAGTTGCTTTGATTTGATACTTGCGCAAGTCAAAGAAAGAATATATTACAGGGGATGCATGTGAACATTTTATGCACCACTCACTGCATTGCAGCAGAACATCTGCTATTTAAGTGGAATCAATTGAAGTATCAGTTATACAAAAATGCAAAAAGTTTAAGTTATTGAACGAGTGAGTAAAGAGTGGCGAAGAACGAGGCAGAGAGACAGAACATAGCAAATCCTAAATACGAAATAAACAAAGTGAGTAGAAATTGGAGGTTAAAAATATCAAAAACATAAGAACGGCCGCACGAGAGCCAGAGACAAACGGAAAAAGCTCCACCTCTAGTGCTGGGAGGTGGAGGCCGAACTAGCGGCTGTGTGGGTAGGAAATTGAACTAAGTAGGTTTTCTGCACTAACTGCTGCGGCAAAATACGCAATTCCACTAAATCCAACAGACCACAATGGCAGTGATAGGAAAAGGGAATGAGATACAGACGACCATTATCCCAAAGAATTCTACAAGAGTAGGAAAACATTACGGTCTTCCGAACAAAGAAAACGACCGGAAGGGAAAAATAAAAACAACAAGTGCATTGAAGTCGTAAGCGTAGAGGATCACTCTGACAAAAGCAAAACGATGGGTGATTTGGAAGGGATAAAAGTTATGATGGGTAAAATGATGCATCAGATGTTGATGAAAATGAAAGAGGAGATGGATAAACATACCGCGGAACTAAAAGAGCGATTACAGACAATTAGAACAGACTTTAAGAAGAAAGAGGAAGGAAGACTGGCAAGAAAAAGAGACTAAACTCACGGAAAGGTTTCCATTTCTAGAAGATAGGATGGAGAGGGAAGAAAACAAGTAAGAAAAGGAACAATATAATATTGAAAGGACTGATTGCTACAAAGGGACAGAAAAAGAAACAATTGAGGCATTCCTTTTAAAGGAATTGCAAATTAAAGCCAACGTAGATCAGGCCTACACTGTGGTTAATGATGGAAAACCAATAAATAGAGCAATGGTGGAATCTTGAGACAAAAACACATTACAGTGCAACCTCGATTATCCGGACACACTATTATCCGGACACTCGATAATCCGGTCACCCCCTGCAAAACACGATTATCCGGACACCGCTCGCTAATCCAGACAACGCGCCGCGCCGGCGCGGCGGCCATGTCACCGCGCCGTCAAGTAGGTCCAAGCGGCTTGTTGAGAGCCTTTTCAGACGGGGCACGGCGTCCGTGCGGTTTCGACCGTCCACGGTCGTTGCGTACCTTTTCACACACACACACGGATTTCAAACGGCACGGCGCGGTACGTGTGTAAGGTTCCATTTAATCTCATCCACTTCGACCCGTGGACGGACAAAACCGTACGGACGCCGTGCCCCGTCTGAAAAGGCTCTGACTACGTACGGCAGCGGTAGTACATATACATATGTCCCTGTGCAGCAAAAAGAAATAATGGAAATAATACAATTAATTAATAATGGACAAGGCATTAGATCGATTGCTGCGCAATACGGCGTTGGAAAATCTACGATTTCCGATATAAATAAAAATAAAAGCAAACTAGTCAACTATGTTCCATCTACGGATTCTGTTCCATTAAACAGAAAGGCATTGCAATTTAGTTTACACCCAGCAATGGAAAAGTCTTTATACACTTGGTTTGCATTCAACTTGCATTCAACCACGGCGATAGAAATGGGCATTTGCGCAATTTAGTATAAATTCTAGTGATAATTACACCAAAAGTCGTCAGCACGACTTAAAATTGATCAAAACTTCAGATAATGTTATTTAATCAATTTTGAAGCAATATTCGGTAATCCGGACAAATCGATTATCCGGACACCCCCCTTGCATTTAATTGTCCGGATAATCAAGGTTGCACTGTATTTGACAATTGAAGAGAGAAGCGCCCAGAGGGAAATAAATAGCATTGCTAAGGGAGCATTGGTAAGAATGGGATACAGAAAGATAACAATAAATGGAGAGGAATTCAGATAGAATGATAAAGAACCGGAAGTAACCAAATGGGAAATAAAAAACAATCTCACAAAAAACGACAAAGCAAACTAAAAATTACATACAAAGAAATATAATAGACGACACTGGCAAAGACACTGGACAGGACATGGGAAATATATGGCATCAAAAGGTATGGTGGCAGGCTACATGAAATGTTAGAGGAATGAAAGGGAAGGAACAGAAAATATTTGTTGATAGATTAAATATCGACATATTAACAATAACAGAAACCAAGAGGAAGGAGATGACGGCTATCTACTGGTGTATAAGGAAGTAGAAGATGGAGGGCACGCTGCTGCAGGCGTGGGATGCATAATCAACCAAAGATGGGTCAAGTATATAAATAAATGGGAAGCGCACTCAAAAAGAATACTCACGGTGAAAAAAAAAAACAAAAAAATTTTATATTACAATTATTGCCATAAAATATTGCTGACTAATTTTTGTATAAGCATATTTGGACTATTACTTTTATAATCTCATTAAAATACTAAATCAAAAATAAATGGTGCACATAAAAAGTGCACGAAAGTTATCTTAAAAGACGATTATTTACGAGATGTTATCAAGAAATTACACTTTATCACAAGTAATTATAAAAGAATGCAATTTGTAGCACAATGTGCAACCTACAAAAAAAAATGCTAGCCATAAAAAGAGAGAAATTATACTGAAATAAAATTATTGCACAAATGCAAAAAGTTTCACGCTCCTTTAAAGTATTCAATTTAAAATAAAACTTGATTAAAGATAACAGGATATATTTAGAAATTAAAGTGATGATAAGTGATGTTATATTTGTTACAGCATTACCACACTTATATTAATATTTAAGGAGCTTAACATTCATCAAAATGTCAAAGTTACATTTTCTTCTTTCATTTGTTTGCATTATTGTTTTTAAAATATATTTGTTAGTAGCATTACATTTGACCCTTACCGTTAGCACCGTTCTTGCCGATAATATGCTTGTAGAATCTGGGGTCAACTTTGATCTCGATAAAGACCAACTTTGCGACGTACTCCTTGACAATGGCCTCCATCTTTTCCCTGGTCTTCTCAACCTCCTCCGGTGGTCCCTCAATCTTGATCTTATTATCCTTGTCAGTAAACTCGACATGCACCTTCGGGAAATCCAAAGTGATCTCCTTGATATTGGCTCCCTTTCGCCCAATAATATACTTATGGATCCACGCAGGAGCCTCGATGTCGGTGGTACTCACAGAGTTAGCCTTCTCGTAGACGATATTCAAAGCGAGCCCCAACTTGTCATGGGGACCGCGCAACGTGATCGTCCCTGTGTTAGAATCAGCAGAGGGCATCTCTACGCTAACGCCCGTTTTCTGAAGAATCTCCGCGATTGTTGACCCTCTTGGGCCGATGACGTATTTATGCTGAGTCTTGGCAACTTCGACGGAAACAGTCGTACACTTCTTCTCCATGTCCTTATGGATGGCTTCGACCATCGCTTTGGCTGCGAGTACACCTTCTTTTTCCCCAGCGATGACAATCTCGTCCTTCTGGACCGAAGGCGGGGGTACGTTGATCCTGGCTCCCGTGTCCGCGATCATCTTGTTGAGATTCTCGCTGAACGCTCCGACTACGAACGGGTGGTAGATCTTTGGGATAGAGACACGCTCAAACGCCTTCTTGGATTGCTCGTCAGAAGTGACGCGGATCTCGTGCTCAGCTTTCTCAATGCCGTCTTTGGTGCCCGTTATGGTGATCTTATCGGAGGTGTCGTTCATCACCGGTACGGTGATCTTTGTTGCGGTGACCTTCTCGAGTTCGCGCAAGCGCTCGCCCTTCTTGCCAAGGATCCAACGATGGTGTTCCTTTGGGATCGATATCTGTTTGCTAGCCTGAAATGTGGATAATGAAATTTAAATAAAAAATATAATTATCACAGGCAAAAAAGGCTTCAAAACGCTTTCATCTCCAAAAAGTAATGTGGCGTGCTTTAAGTATATTAATCTATTATTATTTATTATTAAGAAAAAAAAACATAAGACTCTTGGCAGTAGTGGCATAGTTAAAACCACCTGACTTTGCATGTCTTTATTTACTTCATAGCTTTCATGTAACATTTGTTAAAAGAAAAAAAAAGCACAGGACTACACTCATACCTTGCTACACGGCCTAAGTTTGTTCGTTACACAGCCTTAAAACTCACTCGGAAAAAGCACTTTGGATCAAATTTAACATCAAAGATGCTGTGGTACTTAATATAGCATTATATGTTTTGTTATACAGCATTTTGATTTATGGCCAACATTCCAGGAACGTATCTAGGCAGGCGCTATAGCGCGGTATAAACCAGGCCACACACGGTCATGCAAAACTGTCACATTTGCACGCAAGCATGCTCGAGCACAAATGTGACGCGGAATTGTGGGCACACACGATTCTGCAATACTCAACAGTTTTAGCGTCAGTTTTGTCAGAAAGAGGTGTGAGTACATTTTATGAACGCATCCCAATTTATCTCAAAATTACACAAACTCGATTTAATAGAATTTGGTTGACTGCGCAGCCAGGCGACGAATGATGTTAGATGCTCTTCTTATTTTGAAACAAGTATATCATTGCACACAAAACCCAAGAAGACTGACAGGGTTGACATGCATGCAAAGCGCCGTGAAAAATCAAGCTCAGCCAGATCTCTTCATCAGCGTTGGACCACAGACGATCAAACTTGCACGCGTGCATTATTGGCTCCAGTGGCGTACTGAGGGGGGGGGGGCGGTCCGCTCCGGACGGCACATGTTTCGGGGCGGCACTATTTATATTTGAAATTTATTTATAAATAAAAATACTATAATAATGTTGTTATCAACAGAATCAATGATTATAAACAACTCTGCTAATAATTTCTTTAGCGACTTTGTTGTTATTGCAAACAGCGACTCAATCGGTCAAGGACGTTGCAATAAAAGAAAATTCTGGATCTGGATAAGCATGTACAAATCATTCTTTAAACTTGGTATGTGTACATGCACCTTCTGCTAGATTAAATACTTAATTTTTTGGGACTATCGAACACTTTTTCCATGTTTTCGTTTTTTCGTCTTCCACTCATTGATGATATTTTTTTACTTTCTGTCACTGGTTAAGGTGTTAAGCACAGTGTAAAAACTCGTTGGAACGCAAGAGTAGAAGTAGTAATAATAATTGTAAAAAAACATTTCCATTTTAAGTACGTGGGACAAACTAATATCTGAGGAAAAAAATATTAAAACACGATCAGACGCTGGAATATTACTCCACTCATTGCAATCTTTTTCTTTTCTGTGCTAGCTCAATTTAATGCATATCATCTTTTTGGAAGTTAACGACACATAACAATATCTCCAAACAAAGGGGTTAAATATCCATCAATGTGACTTA
This sequence comes from Aphodius sticticus, assembly GCA_963966075.1. NCBI lineage: Eukaryota > Metazoa > Arthropoda > Insecta > Coleoptera > Scarabaeidae > Aphodius > Aphodius sticticus. The sequence goes on along the minus strand of OZ014509.1, from coordinate 46,046,618 downwards.
AAACAACTTTTTTACAAATGTATTTCAGTGGAAAAAGGGGCACGCTAATGCAAAACACAATTACAGCAGCCAAAAAAAACCGTCGAGTTAGAAGGAAAAAGATTATGAGTGGTGAACATTCGCGAGACGTGGGGATATATTTTAAAAAAAGAGGAGATACAACAGGAATAGCTTTTGTTACTGGATAGAGTTCTCCAAGAAATAACAGTTTGTTTTGAGCAACTACATGTCCTTGCAGAAAAGTATGATTTCGTAATACCATGTAATCTTGTGAACCCAAATTTTGAATATCACGTGAATAACATTCTTGTCATTGACGACGAGCAGTTGAAAAAGCGGACAAGGGCCTCTTGAACTTTTAATATTCATTCAAAAATACAGGCTGGGAAACTCTGTTCCAAACATAGTAATATTGCTAAGTTTTTTTTTAACAATAGCCGTAAGTGTCGTCAGTTGTGAAAGCAGCTTTTCCAAACTAAAATTGATAAAAAACTATCTTCGTTCAACATTGTTCATAAATCGCTCATAGTTGAATCAACAATGAGCGATTTATGAGCGATACTTTCTATAGAGAGAATTCAAGAATTTTCGAATAAAAAAGCAAGAAGGATAAATTTATGAACACCCTTACATGTTATGTACATTATTATATGTATATTGTATTTGTATGTGTATTTGTACAATCCATGGGGACAATCTGTTTAACCAAAAGATATAAAATTTGTGTTTATTAATTTCTGTTGATGTCCAGTAATGTTAATAACTACCATCACTTAATTTTAATTGACAAGCAGGCCCGCGCCGCCCATATGTGCAACGTGTGCGGCGCACACAGGCGCCACGTACCCAGGAGCGCCGCGAGGCGCCCCTGGGTAAATTATTAATATGTATTATGGATGTTTTTGTAAATTTTTCCTGTCATTTACAAAATCAAAGAGGCGCTTGATTGGTTTCGCACACAGGCGCTGACCACGGTCGGCGCGCCACTGTTGACAAGGGCGGCAAATTGGTGACCGCCCCAGGCGGCAAAAGCTCTAGGTACGCCACTGATTGGCTCTACGTGCAAATGTGACAGTTTTGCGTGTGTGATAACAAAAAAAATTTAAATTCACCGCGAAAATAATCAATATCAATTACAAAACCTCCTGAAGATAGAACGGAGTTCAAATCTTATTATCTTGTTGCCTAGTTACAGAAGTGTTTCTCTAATTTAAATGTAAATACATACGTATAACTGGAAAGGACGCGACATGGTGAATAAGTGAGGCAAATGCATTTGGTATACAACCTGCAGTGATTTGGGCATCATGTAGACATCTCTTTCTATCTCATACGGTACCATGGCCGTATGCAGTTTGACATTTTTATTTAAGATATCGTTTTCAATAAAAAAAAATACTACTGCGTTCTGCTATCTAACTACGGTAGTCAGACAATGACACATACCCTACAACATCGCTCTGTCTCTTTTGCTCGCGGCTGCCTCAATTCTCGCCAGCTAATGTAAAGCGCGCGTCCCTTCCAGTTAGATTAGAGTTTCCTGGTTTGTCTTCACATCCGTCTCGAACGGGATATTATGTGCTCGGTGGAATAAATTTAAAACAGCAAGACATTATGCATTTTCAATTGTTTAAAAAGTTGAAAATTTTACAATATAAAAACAAAATAGTCCAAAAAATCTGATGTGGCCAGGCACATGACTTTATCATACTATATATAAAATTAAAAGTTTTGCTGCATGAGATTCTATTTGATCCAGATCGGCCATGTTTGCATTAAAATAAAACTAGTAGAACTAGACAGATATGTCAATTAAAGGTGCGTTCGGATATTGTACTCCGTTGACACCGGGTACACCGTACACCGTTCTAAACTATTAATTGTACCAAAAAATGTCATAGCCATAAATTATTCAGAATTTCCTCTACTTTAATTTATTACTTAACTATTTCGACAAAATTGTAGAAATGGCGGCTTATTTGCAAAATCTTTCAAAAATGCCAAGACTAAACCTCCAGTTCCTAGGGACGCTTTTCAGCGCTAAGTTTGGTCATGAAACTTCTAAATATGAAGTTTCGTCGCAAAACCTTTATTAGTTTCTCCGGAATCGTCGCCACAAAAAACAGGTACACCCACATACACATCCATACACACAGACATTTTTTTGTACCTTGGTCAAAAATGTTTAAAAATTTTTTTTTGGCCCGGTTACAATACTTTACATACTATGTATGATAAAGTAAAAACATGCTTGATTCCAGGACATCTTCCAAAAATGTTTAATATGTCACAAAATATCATTACTTTATACAAACATCAATACCATATTGGTCAATAAAGTAACAGATCAGCAAAAGAATTCATTATGAATACTATTAAAACAGGATAATCATACTTATTACTTAAATGGTATCTGTAACAAGTTGTAAACAAACTTGCTTGTTTATTTGATAAAAGTACTATCACTAGATAAAACAAAATAGTACTTAATAAATGGTCTAATAATCAATAAGCAGGAATAAATAGTAAGTAGCTTAAAAGTTTTCTCACCTGGGTTTGGAAATGTATCAAAATTTTTCTGCGTGCTTCGAGAACTTCATTCTGCTTTCCGGTAACTAAAAAAGTCAGTGACATGTCTTTGCTCGAAGAGATCTCAATACGAGCGCCGGTATCTTTCATGATGGATGAGCATGTCTGGAAGGATTCCCCTTCGCCAAATTTGTCGCTGTGGTCTAATTTGCGTTCCTCGTATGGTACTCTGTATTGTGAAAACGTTAAAATCAAAAATATTTTTTCTTGTTCCGTTAGGGTATTACCTGAAAACTTGTGTAATGACTGATGTTCCAACTCTCATCTTATTGTTCCATTGTCCCATGCTGTTCGTGGTGTTCTGGGTAGTTGCTGTAGCTTCTGGTAGAGCCGGAAATAGATCATTGTAGCTGCGGATTGCGGGCTCATAAGCCGCACCCTCTTCATTCACTACTTGCTGCATTTTGGGTTGTCCTGAGTCGCGCCAAGTCGTTACAGTAACACTATAAACAAACACTAAATTAACCGCCTAGCAATGAAAATTCTCTCTGCCATGCTGGTTTGCAGTAACGATGACACGTAAGTGAATTATTGTACCATAGTGTACATATATATATATATATGTATGTGGCACCTGATCACAGAGCTTTTGGGTGGCCAAGTCTTTAAATCTGCAGTAATAAGAAAGTGATATTTCCCTGGAATCAAAGTATGGTTAACATATGGATGAGCTGGTGGGATGTGATAAGCCACATTGACACTTATTTTTATTGTTGCAAACAGTCCTAATACACTATGGACGCACAAAAACCCCCAAAAGCAGAGTAATTACTACGACATTCATCGCATATTTGTCTGCTATGTAGTCGACGTGTCACCTCCCCTTGCCATCTGACCTAAACAGTAATCTTCAAAAACGTATTATTGAGCCACTTACTTGACTGTAAAAACAGAAAATCCGTCCTAGAAGAACCTCGGTATCGTGAGTTTCTCCAGTTTTACTTGGGATAGTCTTGCTAAAACAGCAACAGAAATTAACTTCGACAAAATAACGCGTAAGCACGTCTTCTCTTACCGACAGCCAAGTAGAAAATGTGATATTAACTTGCCTGCGTGTTTAGTTCTAAAAATAGCCTCACTTAATTTTTAGGTTACACAGAGTCCAACTACTAAACTGTAGATGTCACTCAGTATATTACATTGACATTGAGACCTGTAGCGGCGAGGAGTAGTCACCACTTCAACCGGTGGTTTATAATTCTGTATCTGATACAAAGATGTCACTCTTACTTGAATCAAATTCACATATCTGTGGTCAAATACTCAAATTACAAGTCAAATGCAGTCAAATGACAGAAATTAGGATTTTAGTTCGACACCCGTTCTCATCCCGTTCTAGACCAGTTTTAGACAAAGAGCTGGTGAGTGCCGTGAGTGGTGAACGATTCTATGACCCTTTCAGATATACTGAAATGTGAACACGAAAAACAGACGCATCGAGTACGCTACCAACCCGAGAGAGAAAGAATCTAAACTTAGGAAAACTTACCTTATGTGGAATTTTGAACTGGTTTACAATATTTTCTGTGTATTTTCTAACTAATTGTTCTGTTTGTCACTTAATAATGAAACCATTTAATATCAAGATTGCCCACAACAACCGCGAAACTTTACACTAAGACTACCCAGCCAGCACAAAAACATCGCAGCGATGTTCCTGAGATGTTGAAGTCACAAATTGAACATCCTGTAATAGATCCCAAAAATGTCGCCGGGATGTCTCATAAACCGCCTATGTCGCTCACATTCAACTAAAAACAGCTAATCGCATAGATGTTAACAATGAACATGTGTGAGATATACAATTTGGACGACTACGGGATGTATTCCAATAATGTCGCACAGATGTATACAGTAAACCTTTATGTGATATTAGATTTTGATAGTTATGTGAGGTTAGTAACCGTCATCATAATGATGTTCTCTCATAATCTTGCATAGATGTACGTAATAAACATTTATGTAATATTACATTTTTACGGTTATGCGAAATTCTCTAATAATATTGCATATATGTACGCAGTACACATTTATGTAATATTACGTTTTAACGGTTATTCGATGTTCTCTAATAATATTTCATATATGTATGCAGTAAACATGCATGTAATATTACATTATGACGGTTATGCGAAGTTCTCTAATAATGGCGATGTACCGGTGTGTCCCCATAAGTTGCTGGTGGATCAGCGGTGGCGATAATCACTATTGTCACCTATTGTCAACCTGGATACGGATACGCTCCTGATCATCGTCTTCGTGACACTGTCACGTAGTGGCCATGACACGAAGAAGAAGTTCGCATGAATGCATCCACGATCAAAATTCCGATTACCGTCACCGCTAATCCATCGGTACCTTACCGGTGTCATACCGGCGTGTGTGATGGACATGGCCATTATTGCATAGATGTTCGAATTTCTTTTTTAGTAATGATCCTCTAAGAGTGTTTAAAGTGTTTCTAAGAATGACTTTTGGAGTGGATATGACACTTATCTTCTAACGCACATCAATAAGCAGGTGTGCTAGTAGAATAATGTGCACACTATGCAAATCATATCGTGCCATATACTTACCGTTTCTTCATATTCATCGGCTGGTAAATATGTGGCCTAAAGTATATACACAATTTAATACGTACCTTCAGTACATCTATATCGTATTTCTGGTAATATTACAACTTTGTTAATAACAGAATCATATCACTTTTTAAAAATTATAGTGTTAATTAGGTTTAAGCAATTTCATATGATAAGAAGAGTAAGGTTAATTTGTTTGTAGCATAGATGCAAAACAACACCCAAAATTAAAAAAGAAAATGTATTCATTCGACTCGATACAGATAACATATATAAAATATATATATATTAACAAACAAAACAATAATTCTGAGTATACAATCAATAGGTGTTAGGAATTGTAAGTCCTAGGCCATGACGTTGTTGCCGGAGTCATCTGCAGGCACCCTTTCCTAATAGGAAAAGTGCAAAAATATTAGAGAGAAAATGAAGTACCGGTAAACTTTGGTGGCGCATGACCATAGTTAAAAATTATTATCTAACTAACATTACGGACATTTGTATACAAGATAAGTATCTAAAATATTAATAACAACAAAAAAATACACTGAAGTATCAACAAAATCTGAACAATACAAATAAATTCCTAACAATAGCCAAAGCCACCCCAGTTTATGGTACATATATCGATGGCTTACTTGCCACGTACATCACCTTAATAAAGTATAGGTGATCCGTAGTATTGCAGCTAGGCCATCGGTATGCATATGTATGAGTTTATGTACATGAATACATAAACATCAAACTGAAAAGACAATCCTAACCACTTTATTTTTGAATTATAAAATTGCGGTAATTACCTGATTGGCTCCGCCTTCTCTTAAATATCTTTGGTGTGCGTGCCGAAACCATACTTGAATGAAACCTACAAACTCTGCTTCAGTGAAATTAACATGTTGGTCCAACATCACATCTACAAAAGCAAATACCACAATTATTGCCAAACGTAAACATGTATGTAATGTCAGTCACTTCATGCTAAGTATAATAGTATTAGGATAAAATGCGTTACATACTTTTAAGAACCTTCAAAATGGTTAGATTTTTTAGGGGGAAGTTGTGCTTGGCACCGTGCCAAGAGCATTGTCTTGCCAATGCATTGCTGAATATCATTCTGAGGCACATTTTCATTCCTTCCCGGGCTGTGACACCGCCAATCTTTCGAAATAGTCTTTGCTACAATTTAAGAAGACTAAAATTATGTTGCGTCTTCAAAGGGACATACGGTATAACATGTATGGTTTAACAAAGAATGTATAGGTAGTCATAAACGGCACAGTGGATCACTTAGTTTACATTAACTTAAGCATCATGATTTAAGCCACTGAATATGATTATCATAACATTACCTACAAATTCTTTCCATTAACCCCTTCAACATGAGTCATGCTTAAGGCTCATAACATAATCAATAATTAATAAAGTGAATACTTGCCATTTCCGTGCAGAACCCTTCCACGGTTGTGTCTACGACCTTTAGGTCATCAATTAATTTTAGTGGTAGTTTTGCCAATATTTCACTTTCGAATATTAGTTGTCTTTGGTCATCATGTTTTGTATTATTTTCCTTCGCTGAGATTAGTTTTGTCAAATGTTCTATGGCCTCACTGTTTTTTATTGCATAGTTTTTTATGGAGATCAGTTGTTTAAGTACTTCTTGCATGGTACCTAAAATAACACACTAAATAAAAATACTGTCATCTATATCTAAGTTCCTACATACCCTCGTAGTTACTCGGCTGTGGCTCGTTTTCAGTTTGTGGTGGTGGTGGCGGTGGTGTCTCGTTTGCAGTTCGTCTTTTATCGTGTATATTTGGTGGTGGCGGCTGTGTCTCGTTTTCAGTTTGTCTTTTATGGTGTATATTTTGTGGTGGAACATTTTCTTTTCCCGTTAAATCTATGTACCTCTCCGGATCATCATTATCAAAAAATTCTGTAAATAATTAAAATATTAAAACATTATATTGACATGAAGTGGATAACAGGAACTTACTTTCAACAAGTTCGTTAAACCTTTCTTTTGTAACAGCAGTCCTGTCAAATTTAAAGTACTTGTTTTTTAATTTTGTATATTTATCGCGGAGGACATGTACTGGTGGTTCAGATTCTGATTCCGATGCTGTGAACAATAAAATAGAGTTAATAATGGCAGTGTTAAAAATGCAGATGCAACGATGGGTTTGTGCAACCTTCTGATAAATTAGAATTATCTATTCCATTATTTAATTTGAAGAATATATTATTAGTCATATAATTAAACAATATTGATTCAAATTAACTTATGTACTTAATGATACTATATAGCAAGTCCCTGGATTGAGTTACAAATAGGAACATATGTTTTTAAATGTTTTTGAAAATATTCGTTTCCAGAATACGTGTAATTAATTGTACGTACATATATCAAATCCCCCATATCAATTGTATTTTATACGGTAATTGCTTCAATATTGAATAATTGCACATTTTATGTGTAAATTGGACTGGAAAAACTTTTCATGCTTAATTTAATCATAACCAGAGAAACAGCTACTTCTTACATTCAGTTTTACATGGTGTATTTAGCTGATATATATATATATATATATATATATATATATATATATATATATTACCTTCACTTGTTGACGACAATACCCTTTTCTTTCGTTCTCTATGTCCTCTGCCGTACATTTGGCCTATGTCCTCAGATTCAGAGGCAACACTAAGCCGTATTTCCTTTTTCTTGGCATCTTCGTAAGTATCTATAATTCAAAATTAAAAATGTCATTTCTTGTTTGTTATACACTTTTTTGAGTGCTTACCATACTGACTTAGTATTTCCACTTTAAATTTCTTCCAATTCGCACCTACTTTCTGGCACTTTTTTATGGCCTGAGCGAAATTCTTCCGCGGCCAGAAGGAGAAATTTTCGCCATTTTCTACTACAAGCCAGGAGGACGGAAACGCCCCAATAATTGTATCGCCATCATCGTTGATAAACGAGCCGACCGTGTATGTGTTCTAAAAGAAATATAATCTGTTAAGAGTAGGCCTGCTACATATACTAAAATAACAGCTCGTTTTCGGACATTTTCAGACTTAGATTTACGACTTAGAATTTTAAATATTGTACATCGCTAGGTGTAGATTTGTCGTCAATTATACACAGCCTGTATATGAAAACAGAAGTATATCATGCATTACAAATTTTAATGCAATATAATGCATATAATTAATTTTATGCAAAAACCTATATTTACCTACAATAATATTCACAAAATATTTACCTCAACAATTCATTACGTTTTATGCATACATAATATATACTTTTACGGAGGAACAAAAATAATTTTTTTTTAATCAGGACGTAAAGCATCGAAGTGAAGTACATATGTATATTACTAGATAATGCAATTTAAATACTTTTGTGTTATATGTTCAGCTGGCAACTACCACTCCGTGTAATATTTTTAATATAGAGATATTTCCTATTCGGAATAAAAATGTTCTGTTCAGAATACGTTCCAAAGTTGCACCATGTATAAATGTTCTGAATTGATCCGCAAAAACTTGAAAAGAAATCGACAAGAATCAGTTGTCATTTATGGTAATATTATTGTTGTCAGTGTATAGTCAGACAGCCTTTTTTTAATTAGATAAAAATTTCTAAATGCTGGTATCAATCCCAAATATATCTTTTAATTATGAAAAATACCATACCATTCTTGCATATCATCATAGCCGATATAATTTAACATGGTTTTAAATAATTTGAACAGAAAAATTTTACGAATAGAAAACATCTGTTTTTTATTAATACAATTAGTAGGAGAGAAAGATATAAATATAATTAAAGATATCTATAATGCTAAAATATCTGTAATAAAACTAAGAGGTATTACGTTGTGATTAAATAAAACATTTTTGTTCCACCTTAATACGTATAGTCCGCATGTCAGTTAAAATCGGTCATCAGCGACATGATGGTAATCTTCCTTCCAAAAGGGAAGCAAATGCATTTTCTTTTAATGTCTTCCAATTTTACAGGATACTCTTCCGAAAATGCATTTTCCGTTTTAAACTCCAGCAAAATTTTTGAATCAAACGGAATTGAATACATCTCTTCAACATTTAAAAACCGCCTTCCAAGTATTACATATTTATTTCTCTTCATTGCTATCTTCTCAACTTTGATAAAATCTCCATTATTTAACATAAAGCAATCATCTTTATCGTTAATCTTAATTACATATTGTTCGAGCTTCAGAGTTTTAAAATATGAAATACCATTTATTTCCTCTATTTTCTGCGTTGGAATAGGATACAGCAACGGAAGCGGCATTTGCTGATTGCGAACATGATCCATTTCTTCCTCCAGTCTATTACAAACTTGTTGCAAAGCGTTGGACGATTTTTTTAATAGGTTTTTCAATATTTGCAAGTAATTTTCAAAATGGAAAGCACTAAAACTATCTAGTGGGCCATGCATTTCTGCCTGCGTTGCCAAATGCACTAATCCATGAACATTGTATGTCACAAATGTAGCGCCGTACAACAAAGGATAATCACTTACAAATTCTATCAAGAGTTGTTGGGCTGCATCTTTATATCGTAAATACAAATCACGTGATATTAATATTTTTATAGCACAATGCAGCAGCATAAAATGTCTATAATACTTTTTAGTGAGCTTCGACTTCAAAACAATAACGCCGGTGTATAATAGAAACTGACGTAGTTCTGTTGCTTTCCAATATAAAATATCCGTCATTGGTCTGGGTAATCGAGCAAACTCGGTTGGAATAAATGGTCTCAAATGTAGCAACATATTATTTGCTAATTCTATTTTCTGATCACTCAACCTAACATCTTTTTTCCCCGTCATCCAAAATTTAATTAAACGCTGTACCACTCCTAGGCACACTAAGTGCATATAATCGTGAGGAACAGAAGTCACTAAACCAATGTCAAGCTGTAGTAGAAGGGTATCACCTTTATGGTACTCTTCTTGTTCCTTAAGTTGAAATGACGTATCTGTTCTTAACCTCGCATCGGTTTGCAAAAAGGTCATTCTTTTATCTAAATATTCGCCTTCTTGTGTACAATAATTGCAGCCAAAATATCCGTTATGACCTGCTACGTTGAGAATGTAAGATTTTGCAGGTGCATCACAAATTATATGTGCTATTTTAATTTTAATCATCTTGTCATTGATTAGTATCGTATTGTTCTCCAGATAATCCTCCACAAAATACTTCAAATATTCACCCGAACATTTCGGTTTGCTACTGCCAAAATATATCCCTAGTGGAAACGGTTTTGAAAACTGATGTCCCAGTATATTTATTATACGAACTAAAATTGGCCAAAACTGACTGCGAGAACTATTGCTTATAGGCAAACCATCCATATTTATGCTAATCTGAATAATGTCGGTGTCGAAATCTTTTATGCCATGCTTTAATAGTATGTGATTTAATACATTAATCAGACCAAAGTGCTTATAATATCCGTCTCCTATATTAATTACTGAACACGAACGTGGCGTGTGCATTAGGCTTCGGCAATCCTTAGGTAGACGTAAGTTCTCTTGTCTTAAGATTGTCAGCAGTGCGTTTGCGCAATCATGCGATACCTTATATTGCAAGATCCACTGTCTTAATTTGTTTGATAAAGGTACAATGTGGGTAAGATCCGTATTAGTTAAATTTTCTGATGATGGTACATTATGGGGGATATCCGTATTAGTGGCAAATACATCTACAGAAAGCTTGCTTTGCGCAGGAAAATTGTTTGCATTTTTTTGAGAAGTTGTTGGCTCACTAGTTATTATACCCACATTATGGTCTTGTAACAAATTATTGTTATCTGTATTATAAAATAGATTGACTTTTCCCTTATTGAGACGCTTCTTTTGTATGACGTTTTTAAATTCGATTTTACTTAAACGTTGCAAGTGTCGCTGAGTAATTAATCTATATCTTTTTCGTCTAACGCTCTGTAAAACAAACAAAAAAACTTAAATAATATTTGTATTATCCATATTGCAAGGATTTTAAGGATTAGTAGTAGGGTAAAACCGCGTCTTTTGCTATAGAATTAATTTACTGGGTAAATTCCCCTAAATTAATTCTAGCAAGAGAAAAGGCTTAATTTGCCCTACTAAATAATATTGCTAATAAATACGCTTTATGTTTTAAAACTACGCTTTATAAAAAATGCACTAAAAAATATTGTCATAGGAAAGCAAAAATTAAAAATGTTTCCATTTTGTTCTTAACTTATTGGGTTTGGATTACTTTGGTTGTACTTTTGCAATTTTGGGCTTAAATTGCCCTGTGATGGCAAAATAAATGGCAAAAACCAAGAAATCAGTTTAGGGATTTTTTTATCGAAAACTTTTACTAATAATTGTTCAGAATTGTCCAAAAACCATAAACCCAAAATGTCATGAAAATTGAAAAATATTGAAGTCAGTAAAAAATGTGTGCTCTGAAAATTGAAAAAACTTTAAATGGTACAAAGAGTAAAGTGCGTTTAATTTGAGAAGATATGGACGTAAGTTACTAGGAAAAGTTCTTCAAAAGTAAAAAGTAGTCTCTGATTTTCGAAAAAATCTGCCTATTTTTATTTATTTGCAATCATTAAATTTATTTTATTTTTTTCCTGTTCAACACCTTTTCCGTGGACATACTGTATGTATTTTTCTTAATTTTCAAAAGTGAAATCGTGAGGATGACAACATCAAAGAATATGACAAATGTATTTGCTTATACCAGAAGAAAAACGGATCGATCAATACGCTTTATCTCTCAACCGTGCTCAAAGACTTTTCTAAAAGATTGTTTAGATTAATTTGTTTATTTGTTTAAATTAGGAAACAAATGTTATTATCTGTTCAAATCAAAGAACAAGTGCATATCTTGAACATTATATTCTTATTGGTGATACTGGCGCACATTTTGCTGTGCATACGTATCGATTCGACAGCGCATATTGTAACACCCTGTATGATATGTAAATTACATAACGCAATAATCTGTTCATAATATTTATCTTACTCGTGTAAATTATTTTAATGTGGTTTTTAGCCCCGCGAAAATTTTGAACCAGGCCCTGCAAAAGTTAACGGCGGTAATAGTAGCAGAGGCTATTATGCCCTGGTAATGGTAGCAGAGGCTATAATAGTATTGCCGATAGAAAATTGCTAGTGACTCATGTTTGTGTACATGAAAACTAATATGTGTCACTATCACTATCGGTCAGAAATACTATATAATATCGTCTGTTACCACTACCATTATCATCAATCAGAACGCACCATAACTAATTACAAAATTAACAAATTACAAATTAGGTAAAGGCCTACATTATGTTTAATTTGCACTTTTCCTCAATAGTACATGTTAGAAAAGGCTTATTCTGTAACAAACTAATTTCATTCATTGTGTATGGCGCGGAGCGCAACGTGTTTTGTGTTGGATTTAGACGATATTATACGCGAAATACGAGTGACTAAATGCACGCCGCACTCAATCGAGCCAACTGGAGTTTGGCTCCAAATGCTCACCGCGTTGTGTTGGGGAGAGAAATGCGTTGCGATGTTTCACTACTCATTAAACTTACGCAGGCATTGTTTAACATTTAAAAAGAAAAAAATAGGTTTTTTAGAGTTAGTTCAAAATTCTTGCTGAGGTTGAAACTACGGGTAGTGCCATGGCTCCTTGGCTCAATATAGCGAGCCGCCTCTGAATTACAGCGTCGACTTATTCGTATATCGATACTAGTAAGTGGACGCAATATGATCAATATATATACTATCCATACACATCGGACGCAACGCAGTTTATTGTGTGAAAAAAACGCAGGCCATTATTATATCTATCTATCCAATGGGTTCAATCTGATCCGATATCGATTAGTCAATGCTTCCTTATATGACGGTATTACTTACCTGATTAGACGTACTCGCAGCACTAGCACTATAACTATCACAGGACATAATTACCGTAGTTGATGTAACCGTTGATGTAACTGATGGGCGACTGTGTTCTACATCTACACTAAAGAGATCGACGAAGTCTTCTGATTCGAATTTCAAGTCGCAACTCGTAACTACACTCGTTTACCACCACCACCCTTAAACTTGGTTTGGCACCGCCCAGTCGCGACGAATAGGCACCAACGAGTGCAAAGCACCTCGTTCCGAACTTCTCATAGACGTTTAATTTTCAACGTAATAGATCCATTATAATTTTATAAAGCCGGGAAAACTATTCGGTTAGGTTAATTTAGTAAAATGTTTACTGCCCGATCCGCGTATATTCAGCTTACAAAGCAGAGGGCATCCGGGAATATAATCGGACAGCATGCGAGATAGATTTTGACGTTATTGGCAAATCCCATAGACTTTGAAAGTTGAACATCGCACTCATGTTTATTGTGCACATCTATGCGATTAACTGTTCATAATCTTATATTCATGTATTTTATTCAAGTATATTAGCAAAGAGATATAAGTAACGTTAACATCGATCATTCATGCAACCAGTACATGGATGCTGACACTGCAACGTTACTTTTAATGGGACCGCAACGAATATTTCATATATGTTGAATTTGTAACGTACATGAAACATTACCAAATTGATTAAATGCAACGTTAAATAGTTGCATCAAATATCTATGCAACATTGCATAGATATTGACACTGTAACGTTACTTTTATAACATTACGGACCGAAACTAAGATTTCATATATGTTCAATTTGTAACGTACCTGAAACATTACCAAATTGATAAAAATGTATTGTTGTATAGTTGCATCAAATATATATGCAACATTACATAGATGTTTACACTACAACGTTACTTTTATAACACTAATGGGACCGAAATGAACATTTCATATAAGTTGAACTTGTAACGTACATAAAACATTACCTAAGGGATAAAATGTAACGTTAAATAGTTGCATCAAATGTCCATGAAACATTACATAGATGTTTACACTGCGACGTTACTTTTATAACATTAATGGGACCGAAATGAACATTTCATTTATGTTGAATTTGTAATGTACATGAAACATTACCTAAGGGATAAAATGTAACGTTAAATAGTTGCATCAGATGTCTATGTAACATTACATAGATGTTTACACTGCGACGTTACTTTTATAACATTAATGGGACCGAAATGAACATTTCATTTATGTTGAATTTGTAACGTACATGAAACATTACCTAAAGGATAAAATGTAACGTTAAATAGTTGCATCAGATGTCCATGTAACATTACATAGATGTTTACACTGCGACGTTACTTTTATAACATTAATGGGACCAAAATGAACTATTTGGTCTACATTGAACCTGTATACGACATTACATAGACATCACATATTTAACGTTCATAATGCAACGTCCTTGCGATGTTAAACGTCCCATTGTGCTGGCTGGGTAAAAGCCCCATCACCTCTACTAAAACAATCGTATTGTATATATCAAATTCCTTGTAAGGAAAGTGAAAAAGTGCATATAGGACAAACAGAACATTTAGTCGAAGAAATAAGGTGCATTTCTCCAGCCCCACCATGGTGAATTTTGAAATATCGCCGTACACCAAAGTTTTGTGTAAGTTTTGTGTCGAATGGTTCCGTAAAGAAAAAGTTTTGTTCCTCTTTCGTTCGTGAGATAGACATTTTTGTGAGGAAATGCCAGCCCCACTACATTGGATTTCTTTATGCCAATGTTTTGTGTCGTTTTGTTCAGTTGAGAAAAAGTTTTGCTCCGACTTATTTTCGGAGATATAAGCAATAGGGGCTTCTACTTCTGACCCAAAACGCTAGGCAGCATGCGCAGAAGACTTCAGAAGACTTGCCGCCGCTGCCAAATCTGGTAACATAATAATGCTTAAAATCCCCAGAAAACACGCATTCCAAGTAACATTACCAATTTCGGCTTTAATCACGAAGTGTTCTGTACCTAGTGATGGGAAAAACTGTTTCTCTTTCGGAACGTACCGAACGTTATCGTACCGAAAAAATCACGTTCCGAAATCACGTGATTTGGGAACGTGATTGTTCGGTACGATAACGATTGGCGGAACGAACGGCGCGGCGCCAATAGTGCAAGGCGTACCGAATGTTATCGTACCGTACAAAATTCCGTGATTTCGGAACGGTTCAGGCTGGAATCCCACTGCGCAAATTATCGCTAATGATGACGTTCGTTCCGTTGCAGAAATTGGAAATTAGCCAAGTCGATTTGATTTGCAATTTTTTAAGCATCGTTACTCAAAACAACAAATTATACGCATTTGACACTTATTGATACATATTTTTTGGGAAGTTTTTATAGAAGGATTTCCTGTCTGTACTCCGTGAATAGATAAAATACTTACATGTTTTGTTTATTACCACGGTTATAGAGAAATGCGATCTTTATATCTAATAACAAATATTAAAGGAAATTAGGGAGAATATTATAGTATATTATTTGACGAGCACATAACTAAGGATATAAATCGCGAGCATGAAGTTTATACGCGAGCCGTAAGGCGAGCGTATAAACATGATGACAGTTCCTTCAAATAATGAAGTCATTATTTGAACGAACTGTCATTATTATACGAACGTACTGTCATTATAATCATTGGCGCGTATCATGATGGAGATTATATAGTCAAAGATACGTATGCAATGAAGTTATTATATGTGAGTCGTAGATAAACATGTTTATGCAATTTATTTCAGTTAGAGAACACTGAACAGTACTCCATCAGATTTCTTTTATAACAAGCAGGGCCGGCCCGAGGCGGGTTCAGCGCGTTCCCCGGAACCCGGCCCCGCGCTTTGGACGGCCCCGCACTTTATACAGTGCCGCTAACTGCCTCGCAAGGTTACAAGTTAACCCTCCCACAGACTGAGGCGATTTTGTCGCCGCGACAGCGACGAAATAATTTTGCTACGTATTTCAAAAGGGTGGTTACGATACTACAAAAAGAATACATACAACGATTTGCGACAAAAACGATTCGACTCAGGCTGTGGGAAGCTTTACAATCTTACCGCGGCAGCAATGTTCCGTTGGCGCATCTGTGCATGAGTAAAGATATTACAACGTAAGAAGTGGGCATCCCCGAACCATGCTTAGAAAATTACTTCGCTACAATACCATTAAACTACCAAACGAACAAAATACGTGACGTAGTTGTGAGAGATTTATTGCTGATAGGTGCTATTTCCATATACCAACGTTTGTTACATATACGGTAAGTTATGCTTTTATTTTTATCTACGACTTACAAATCAGTTGCCGTGGTGCAAACGCCGACATGAAAAGTGGTAACGAAATTAATCTCAAATGTGCCTGCAACTAGAAACGAAAAAGGTTTTTACTTGGCGTTTTGTTATTAAAGCCGGCAAAATCGTCAGTTCTATTTATTTATTTCGGGACTTGTTAATGGAGAAGTTTATGGGGATGTTCCAATTACCACAGGTAACAAAAACAAGAAGTGGTAGAAATGTGGTGTTCTGTAGAAATTCTAACATTTTTGTAACCATAACACAATGTCAATAGTACTTTCATAAGAATAAATAATTAAATAAATGGATTATTGTAAACTGAATAAACAGTAATTATTTCAGTACGATTGTCAATAGTGCATAGGTTAATGCATTTTAGCCTAACTTCGAAGTTTCGGTGGAAATATTACATTGTCCATGGTTTCCATAAAAATATTTTGAAAACGCCACAATTTTATATTCTTCATGTTCGCTATCGTAGTTGCAAAATCCCATTGAATGTCTTCCTCCACAGTAAAAATGCAAACAGGCTTAAAAGAGTCGATCTAATTTTCCAAAGCGTTGACCCATAACGAAGAAGTTAATGTCTTTGATAAATATTATTTAAACTATTTTAGAGTGGTACATAAATTACTAATCCTCTTGACTTTGAAGAAAATCAATATCGCAAATTATCCGTTTGTGTAATTCAAAATTACAGAATGCTACTATTAAATGCTGCTGCATTAAAATAAGTAGCTACTATTAAGTTTGTGAGATTGTTGAATTTTGTAGAACCATCTGGATACTTAATATTAATTTATGAATTACTGTGTATAAGTATAATGTCAAATTAGAAGGATAATACCTTTTAGGCTGTTGACGATAGACCTATCGAGTTAAGATATACAGGATATTCCATTTAAAATCTATTGACATTTAGCAAATCTGCAGTTATTTGGGATAAGACGTATTAGAATCGCAAACCAATAATAACTGTCGAAAAGTGCGATACTTTTACTATCCAAAATGAATTCTTTTCTGTCCTTATGCTTACGTCAGAATGATTTTTTAAATAATGCATGTTTTGACATTAATTGCACATTTTTCTGCGCCGCGCATTTGGAACCCGGCCCCGCGCATTTGTTTGAACCCGGCCCCGCAAAAGCTTAGGCCGGCCCTGATAACAAGCTATTTCAGTTAGTGTTGCTTTTTTACAGGACGAATACAATTTAGTAGGAACGTCCGAACGTACTATAATTAAGTCCTATAAGCTGTACTACGCTTTATGGTTTTTTGTTGTATATTCTCTAAAATACAAAGTACTTTTGGGCGAAAGTCCGATCAAGATTTTTGGATAGTTATATCGAAACAAAAAATTTTGTATGTATACTTATTTCTTTAAACAATTGTAAACAATTTTTATATTGCTACTAATTTCACGTTCACGCGTTCTCTGTACGAAGTAGTATTATCTACGTATTATACGTGATTAGTTTTTCTTCCAAACTAATTATAGTAAGTAAGTGCGTACAAACTATCTTATAACTAAGATTCAATAATAATAACCTGCCCGCGCTCCGTATTGAGTTACATTCTACCTTGCTCCGAACCGTGACTGTGTCCACCATCTACTACATATGTATATAGACTGCAAGTATTCTCTGCAACCGTACCGGAACGTTTGCCGGCACGGAACTTTATTCGGGACGATCGCCTCGTAAAGCTGGATTTACATTATACATCAACGTTCCGACACGTACCCGTCCATCAACGGTAGATCAAAAGTGCCTACCATTCTCACTATCCGACCAGCACACGTCCGTCAGCCGTTCATCAAAAGTCGACGACTGTCGGTAATGCGTGAATAGTTGGTGCTTAACTGACCGTGCCACATAGTGATGGGACATCGATGCAAAATATCGCTGTTGACCATCGATACCAACTATCGATGATATAAAACATCGGCGACAAAACATCGATGTTTTCAGCGGACAGCGTTTTTGTCTATAATTTTCTATAATAATACATCATATTAACTTCTGCTTATTGAGCTTATTTTCATTTAGCTTTGTTTTATTTTCCAATTCTAAACACAAAATGAGAATGAATAGAAAGAAGAACTAAAACACATCTAGATTTCTTTTTTCTCATACGTTCCATATTTATTATTCAACATAAAATATATTCAAACTTTAAAGCGGTATCATACAAACTAATTTCTATAAAATGTTCACATTTAGTGTTTTGTTCTTTTTTTACTTACATAGGGTGCGTTCTGCCACTTTAAGCCGCTTAAGCGCTTGAACTCAGCAACCAATGGCCGTCGCGTTCATGTTGTTGCTGCCCAATTGCTGCCCTCCGCTGAGTTCAAGCGGTTAGCGCTTAAAGTGGCAGAACGCACCCATAAACTACGTAACACTGAATTTTTTAACAAGGATTATTAAATAGTAAATTAAATTTACACGTTTACACAACGGTATCATTGGCACAACTAATTAATTTTTAATTTTGCTGATTAAAGTAAAAAAAATCCCTAGTCTAAGTAAACACAAACAGCAGCAACTCATGTCGGCGCGACCTAAACGCCCGGATCCTATATCTCCTTTTTGCTGTTATTTTAGCACGATGTTTGCAAAACATCGATGTCAACATCGATGTTTAAAAATAAAAGCATCGATGGCAAAAACATCGACCATCGAACCACAACATCGATGTTTCTAAAACATCGATAAACATTGCCCACCACTACTGAGTGTGGAATGTGGACAGTGCTAAACCGTGTTCTCGTATTCGCACTATACGCAGGCGCCCGTTTCCTGCACGGCAGGCTGCCGCTCCATCCATCAAAATATTCTCGACGATAATTCTATGCGGATGGTAACGGATACGTGCAGGAGACGTGCCGTGTCGGCGATGGGCGATGTGAATGGTTCGATATATTTTGCATGTACGAATATTTTGTCGGTCGGCTTCCTTTCGGACACGCACGCATAGTATAAATCAAGCTTTAACCGTACCGAGTCACGTCGTTCCGGCAGACTTCGGAACGTTCCGGAACGTGATGTAAAAGTAACGTTCCAAAATCACGTTACCGAAATCACGACTCACTACTATCTGTACCTACGTGTCCCAACTCAAGGAAGCTTGCCGCGGGTGTACCTGTTTTTATGTACTTTTGAAAATTTGCTGAACTGTCCTAACCTAAAAACACAGTAGGTATTTTGGTTTTCATCACGCGTACTTATATACGTATTGCATATGACTCGACGTGGACTCGACCAAGTCATAGATCACCCACCATTGGTATCTATACCTTTTGTCATCCATTCGTTCAGTTTTAAACCGATCATCATCACGTGATCATCTCGGCCGTTGCGGTGTTTACCAAAGTTCTTGTAATTTCGTTCGCTATTTCCCAAAAGTCGTGTTTTCCAACTGGTAACCACGTTTTTGGAAAGTGTATTTCATACTGCGATGAGTTATTTACAAGATAGGACACTCGCGGCGGTACCTTTGATGTCGGCGTTCCAAGTTTTACAAAACTAGTGTGATGTGGCGGACACCCTTCTCAATATTTATTATTATACTTCAATCAACTCTGAACTGAAGGGGGCCCCTGTTAGGACTTTGCTCAACTACCTAACCTTAACCCCACATGTTGAAGGTGGTAACTCGCCCCAAGCGACGCTTGGCGACGCTAACACTTAAAAATGTGATCTTAATTAATCTTACGGTAGCGTGAATTAATTATCTCTCTTACGGAGGCTTCAAATCGTGAGTTCTTTCTCTGAGACTTTGTCAGAGGAGTTTGAACTCACTAATTATTAATCACTATATGCAAGGCTAAATACTTTACTATAAAAGGGACAGGTTTATATTATTCTACAATGAATATGCCGAAGAAAACCACAATAAAATCTATTAACAAAAATATATGCAACAATGCAGAACTGCTTACTCGAAATTTGAATATGTTATTAATGCTAAAACAATGATATAATATTCTTTGGCAGAGATGGACAAATCAGCAAGTACAGACAACAAATAAATACCTTATTATTTTCGGTTGAGCACAAGAAACACGAGACAGCACAGTTTCTATAACTTGGCCCCCATCGGGGCCCTACGCTTGGGCGCGCGTTTTGACGCACGACCGTCTACTTTCAAAGCCCGATGCCAAAGAGGCTGTTTGCTTGTCCCTTTACATCTTCCCAGACACTTTGGCGCCAAAACCCCAGATGTTTGCGCGGTAAACCTGGCGCGACTGCAGCGCCACTCCGAGCGTCTGTTAAATACCACTTAAGTGTCCTGTCCAACAGCTGATCGACAGAGGCTTGGCTGTTTTTGATAAGTTTAGAAAAATCAGTCGAGAATTGGTCTTTGCGTGGGGATGTCGACGTTTTCGCTAAAGCTACTTTGGAACAAGATAGACTTTGCCGACGTGCGGTCAACATTATATGATCTAACGTATTTAACGCTGTTTCAATTTATTTTTGCACACGTAAGCAGGCTGTCTAGTGATTTTACAACGCTTACCAACATAACATGGTAGCTCTAAAAATTACTGTGATGAATTGTTGACATAACCGTGACATAACCTATGTGGAGAATGTGAGATATTTATCATATATTTATATGATAAATAACTTCAACATTTGTCTACGGTTTATGAAGTGATATATGCAAAAACCACGTACTATGAATACACGCACACGTACTGTGAATATGTGGAATATTTGAAAGTGTATTGAGATTATGCGCCCATATACATTTATACCTCCTAGAAAACAAACCCCGTACCAATAACTTTGGTCACGGATTACTTACTCTTGGTACGATAGATTATGCACTCATTTCTCAGCCGATAATACACTTATGCCTAGCTACTGAAAAACAAATACATATCGACCCATGCAACGAAGACTATCGTAACTAACAAACTAAATGTAGTTACTATAGTCTTTGTTGCATGGGTCGATATTACATACGTATGTACATCCACAGCGCAGGGATCTGATGACGTATAAGAAAAACAAAACAGTTAATAAGTTATTCTTTATTTACCAATTTGTAATTCATATATTATTTATAAAAGACAATTAGACAACATAAGCTTTATAATATTATATAGCTTTATTAATATATTATAATATTAAAATCACAAAAATGTTGATACTCGCTATCATGAGACCACACGCACACGGGTCGTAATGCTTGTTCGGTTCTTCGGGGCTAATTGCAATACTATCTGCGGTTTGTTGTGTTAAACATACACTTTGCACTTGAGAAGAAAAACATCTGGAGTCAGTGGTTGACAAGTCGACTATGTCCCATTATACATTTCTCATATAATAATGTTATAGACGTCTTCCGGTAATATTACCAAAAAATTTGATAAAATATCGGTAATCTTCAGCATACCTCGATAATTTTATTATCAGTTCGTGGAAATTATGAAAATTAGTAATCACATCTCTTGTCTAGAAATCCTCTTCGATCAACCAAATAGTACGTAAGGATTTTGATTCCTCGTAATGTAATTTGAATCCAATTACAAAACCCGTAATGAGCTATCTGCATCATACCATACTTGGAGCTTGAATTCTCTGGTAGTAGAATGGATAAAACAGCACTGTTTATATGTATATTCTGCTAACTAACCTAACAATTAAAAAGGAAATTTTAAAAAACAATAGTATACTTCTTTAGGCACAAACCTGATTGATGTCTGATATAATAGTAGAACTTTTATGTAATCTCCTAATTTCGATTAGAATACTTCTTTGTGCAGTGTCCCCAAGTTTTCTACATTTTCAGATTATATCGGATTTGTAGGTTAGAACTCTCGAAATCTGTCCCAGTAAATAAAATGTGTGAATTTTAGTAGTGTTCGATTGCTGGCCGCGCTTAGTTCTGTTCAATCTGATTAGCGCTCAGTTGGCTAAAGTGCAGTTCGATTGCTCGTTTGACGTCTGAGCCAAACTGATTCCACCAATAGGAAGCAAGTATTTCAAATTTGCGATCAAAAAGAACAGAACGCGCTCAGTTGTAAAAGATCGCGGCCAGCAATCGAACATACCTTTTAGCGAGTTACAGCTTTTTTTGTGGCATATGGTAGATAGAGATAGACCCATTACTATCTTCGTCTAATGACGTCTAGTTCTCGACAACATCGTAGATGGCCACACTGTCCAGCCTCGAACATGGATGGAAAAATTGGGAAAATACGACGCCGATTTTTTAAAAGTGTGGCTTTATTTCGTTTTATTTATTGGAATTTTCACAAATATTACATTGACGTAAAGTGAAACTACGACGGACTTGACACAGAAAACATAATTACATTGTTATTCCTGAAATCACGACATCTAATTATACGTCTATTTTGAGCAGCAATTGTTTAAAATTGGGCATGGGTATAATAAATATCGAGCAAGTCCGACCAAGAAGAGTTCATTTAGATTGTTATAATCTCATAAGATGCTATCGTTATTCAATAATAAACCCCCACGAGCACTAAACAGTTTGAATAATTGGACCAATAGGGGCCCACCGGAACAGACCTGAAGTTAGGTTGAACCAGCCTCTTAAGGCTAGGTTTTCAACCGCTTTTCGCGCGCATTTTAGACGCAGTTGCAAGGGTATTTTTGTACGTAGTCATTGACAATATACGGTAAATACAGTGCAAAAATCCGGTTGATCCTTAAAGATAAAGGGTAAATCTAGACAGACAGATAAGTCTCGAGTGCCAAAAACGTCTTAGGTAATAAATTTGAGCAGGAAAAATACGGTGTTTTGTGAGGACCACAAACTGCACCTCAAATTTGAATTCTACACAGAAAGATACGCTCCAGTACATCTGTCTACAAATATTATGGTGTTATGGATATCCTTACCAAAATAAATGCATATCTGTAGTCTAAATTTGTTGAAAAAAATCTGGGGATATTCTGGGGAATTTTAGATTTTTGTTGAAACAGTTGAAAATTGAAGTTCAATGATTTTTACAGAGATGGCGCCACCTAAACAAATGCCCTAAGAGTATACTACCCAACTATCACACATATACACAATGCGTATTATCATTGTATTATGATTATTATATCGGCATAATTATTGAACTAATTATGTGATTTTCTTTACAATTGCAACCTTATTAGCTTAACGAATTTAATATATACTTATTTATAATGACACTTGGTACAAACATGAATATAAAATACCCCGCATGGATATAAAATAATAACTAAGTTGTAAACGGTAACTTAGTAAAAATTTGTTTCATTAAATTCAAAATAAATAAAGTATTATATTTTTTTTTAATTATCACATTAGGTGGAAAATCAAGGAAACAAAAGTAATTCATTGTGAATTTTTTATTATAATACTATTCATAGAATCAAGTCAAAGAAGTGTAATAACCGAATAACCATATATAACCATATATATGTACATATATACCTATGGGTTTTACCTTTATTAGTTGACAAAGTCAATATTTTTAAGCCAATGCAAACGCCAATTTATCGAGAAACAATTGAATACATTTGCAACCTAAACGTTCATCACGCCTAAATGCAACATCCTGTATACATGAAAATAATATAAGTTGTAGAAAATTGTTGATTAAACAACTTTGACACAAAACACATTTTTCTATTTCTAAAGGTAACAGTAATATCGATCACTGCAATGCTACGAATCACTCTGTATAGTGAAATAGTGTTTCTTCCATCGAGATGAATGTATATATTTTCATCTCGATGGTTGCTTCCAGGGTTGCAGTTTGTTTTAAAACAAATACTTTGTTTTAGACTATTTTGTTTTAAACAGTTTGTTTTAAATGCTGTTTTAAATGTGTTTTGAACTGCCGAAATTTGAACAGAATATTTTATAATGGATGTTAATTCTTTGCAGAAACCTGCATATATTAGAATATTTTATTATTTAATCAGAGCTGTATGCTGGTCTTTATGCATAGACTATATGTATGCATAGATCAATTAAAAAATCAAAAATAATTTATATTTTACAAACAACATAATTGTGTTAGAACCTTATTCCACAAGTGTCTTGAAAATAGACCAAAAACATCACTTTGGTTTACCCGATATAATCAGGTGTAGAATTTTGTTATTGAAAGTTACAATGGTATGTGACCGTTTTGATCTTTACAATATACCGAAACAATAATGAAAATATGTCAAAGATTACCAAAGTTATTGATCATCAAAGTTTGGCTAAATTGGTTTAAGCTGTCCTTTACTTGTGACCACCCGGGTGAAAGTTTAAATGGCCGATTTGGAAACACGGTGACGTCATTTTGCGTTGGTTTGCCAACCTACCGTCAGAGGGAGCTTGCGTAAAATTTTCTAACGTGAAGTTAGCTAAATAGTATTCTATGCGTGTGTACAGCCACATCGGGCGCTGGCCAGCGCTAGCTAAGCGGTGCTAGCGCTTGGTAAGCGCTGACACTAAGCGGTCGCCATCTTGCGAGCGGAGATAATATACTTCTCGTGTAACCGTTCAGCCGGTCCGACGGCGCCGCTAGCGCTAGCGATTTCTGCTAGAACTGGTTGTACACGCCCAATGGATAGCACTAGGCATTTGTAACTAGGTAACTAAGCTAACCTCTCATAAATGCGGTCCCGCCATAACCTAACATAACAAGCGTCATAATTTGCAGATTTGCAGTGATTTGCAGAGTTGTGCGAGTCAGTTTCGTTCAAAAGCTATGGTATGAATCAAATTACATATTTAATACTCTTGTATAAACTACTACTTGCTTTTAGGATCATTGTTTACACAAAGGGACAAGTGACGAGATAGCTGATGCGGGTTAAGAGGAAAGGAAGCGGAAGCACTTTAGGTTAAGAATGTAGATATACTAATTCGGCAAGGGACGAAATGACTCCATTTTTCATCAACGTAATTAAATAAATGAAACTTCGTTGCTGATTTTTGGCATATCTAGATTTCGGGTGTCATCCCGTCTTCAGTGCCACGTCAATTCAACTAATCGGAACACATTTACGAACTTAATATCAGGACAGGTGGCTTTTACAATTCAGGGACACTCTTGCAGAATTTTTTGTTCGTGTTTGTTCACGAACGCTTGGTGAGGAGGTTCCTTTTTTAATGTTGAGAACAATATACAGATTTGATTGTTACACTGGTTAATAATGACGACAATACGGAAATATTATATCAGACGATGCAAATCACGATATATAATCATCAGCAACGAAGTTTCATTTAGTAGATATATTAGTTATCGGGTGAGTATATTTTTAAATATTTTTATAAGCTCCATTGCTTTTTCTCTAGAATGGCATATGTATCTCTGGAACGTAGAATGTTCATTTTAATTGTTGTTATTTTTGTTAAAAACAGAATATTTTATTTATTTTAGTTTATTATAATGTTTATTTTGATCATTACAGAATATTTTATTTGTTTTATTATATTATTATGTATTTTGTATTTATTTTATTCTATTATAATGTAGTTTGTATTTATTTTATTATATTATAATGTATTTTGTATTTATTTCATGATATTAATAAATAATACCCTAAAATGTTTCTTGTTTTATTCCAAAACTTGTGTAATGTTTTATGGTTTTAAATTGTTTGTTTAGTACTAAACAAACAAAAATAGAATAAAATTTAAAGTAGTTATGTAAGGTACGTATGTATACCACAGGTTTAAATTTCCCGAATTTTTGCCTCGAGCGCACCCTGACGGTAGGTTGCTCAGTTAATGTAAATCTATCTTTCTCTCTCTTTTCGTGTTGCGATATTTTAACGTGAAGTTAGCATTTCTAACTATACTCTATTTTCTTTGCTTGTGACGGTCAGTATAAGTGACCCCGCACGAGAGAATCGCCCTAACAGCCATCTCTCGTTTCGATATCATCGAGTCCTGTGTTTGAAGGCCCATAACACTAAAACTACTGAACAGAAAAAATTTAAATAACGTGTGCCATACTCCTGAATCATTTCTACATAAGTTGTATGACTGTCAAAATTGTTTGCCTCTCGGTGTAAACATGAGCGCAAGAGAAGTGAAAAAAAGTACCCGATTTTTGCAGTTTAAATTAACGCTTGCCTTTCCGATTTATTTTCTCCTAAACCACTTACCACAAAAATTTCAGTTTTTGTTCAGGTTGCATCCAGAGTCTCTTCTATAGATTGGCGTTTTTGTTTTCTTCAGTTTTATGTAATAAAGGTTGCGAACAAGATTTTGATGGAAGATATCTCACGAACGAATGTTAGCAGGACAACGCAGTTAGCATGGAAATAATCCTTATTTACTGCGATACATATCCCTTGAATTTAATAGCATTCCGATTATTTGTTAATTTTTAAGACCGAAATAAACATGAACAATATTTTGCGCAGTTCGGCTTCCCTCGCTTGTGGGTTTTGGTGCGAGGCAGTCGAACGAGATGCGAAGTTTTGACGCGGTCAGTGAATCCGTTTGAATCCGTGTTTGTAAAATATTGTTGGGTATAATTAATTGTACATCTAAATTCATTATTTATATTTAACTCGCACTACTATTCAAAATTCCGTGATTAAATTGTTCTGATCGTATCGTACTATTAGTAAATAATCTTCCACTGTCCCAGCTACGTTTCCATTTACCGTTACGATTATTATGGAGTTCTGTTTCTACAGTCGTATTAAATAAAATATGACGATTGATTACGTGCATATCCCGATATCGTGCTAATATTCGTTACTGAGATATCCGCTTCCATGAAAATTTTGTTCGCAACCTTTACCAGTGGCGGCGTAAAGGGCAGCTAGGGGTGACAACGACAACTCACTCGCACAGCCAAAGAATACTTACAGAAGAATCACTCCGCAAAGACATACAAATAAATAAATACCCAGATAACAATCGTGCGACGCATAATGATGCAATTGCAACCACACGTGCCTTCATATGATCACGCAGATGCGTCATCAATGGAGGTTCATATCGCCCGCATTCTCACTCGAGTGACGATATGCGGCGCATATCGCTCGCACACGTGCGTTTTATTCGTCACGGACGACGCACCGTGCCGAATGTATGACGAAAATCAGCAATTTGACACGCATATCGCTCGCACGCGTGCATTTTATTCGTCACGGACGACGCACCGCGCCGGACGTATGACGAAAATCAGCATATTGACCCGCATATAGCTCGCACAACACGACGAAATGCACGCGTAACGGCGCAATAAGAACAGATTTCGCCCTCACACTTGCATTGAACGTGTTAGTGTGACGTCACGGCTTATTTTTATAAATGAGAGTCAATTATTTCTTTTATTGATATTTATTTTATTACAAAACCAGGCATAAACAGGGTACATTGGTTACATAACAAATTTGTATAAAAAAATGCGACTATTTTAGGCATGCAATATTAATAATATGCAAGATTGTTAGTGTGACGTCACGGCTTATTTTTATAAATGAGAGTCAATTATTTCTTTTATTGATATTTATTTTATTACAAAACCAGGCATAAACAGGGTACATTGGTTACATAACAAATTTGTATAAAAAAATGCGACTATTTTAGGCATGCAATATTTACATAGAAATTCTTTTAAATTCAACACTACGAAAAATCATTATCCGTCAGAACAGGAAATAAAGGAACTGACCAAATTGCTTTCAGTCACTACGGTCGCTTTCCTCACTCCAGGTCACAGCAAAACGCCCTAACCGTGCTAGACAGATAGGTCGGTTTCTTTATTCCCGGTGACATACGTTTGCTTATTCTATAGTCAAGCGAAAGACTAGACATCCTATAAGACGCAACACTCGAAAAGGGAACCACGTTCCAAATGTGATAGAGTAAAACAAATGTCCAGTCATGAAAGAAGCGTCAGTCAAAAATAGAACCACTTTTCGAGAGTGAGATAGAGAGTTAAACCTATTTAAAAGGATTTGTGTGTACTCGGGTGGCTATGGCAAAAGCGCTTGTCTACAGCCAACAATGTTAAATGCAGTTGTCTCCGCTATTTCTAACCGCGACACACCCCGCCTAAAACCTAAACAGGCAACCGTTCATGGTCCCTGAGAAGGAGTGCCCAAACATTGAAGGAACTGTCCGGAGTGTGACGTCTTATAGGATCTATAGGCCTTTGGTCAAGCCAGCAACAGCTGATACACCTTAATGTTCTTAAATTATTATTCACAAAGAAAACAAAACTACAGTACGCCAAGAATCACAAAATGCAATGTATTAGCTGTTTCTCTGGCACGACTATAAGTAACAATTTGGCTGGGTTGACATACTGTACGAGAGATTCTTAGGTTCCTTAAAGCATGGACACTCAAACTAACAATTCTGCATTATCGTGTAGTTCAGATCTTCTGTTCTGTAATAAAAAAGAAAAATTGTTAACATAAATAATTCTAAATATTAGTACAGAATCATTTACAATCGATTCCCAATTATCGAAGCCCTTATTAACCGATACACTGCACTCCCGGTTATTTGATTCCCAACTGATTCGTGTTACCGGTGTACATAACATGTAGCCCCCGAACGTATAAACATGGGAATTCTCAAAATCAGGATTGCAATAATTGCTTTAAAAAGAAACAACCGCACTGCACTAGTTCAAATGATCGGGACTCTGCTGTAATACTATAACTACTGTAATATGTATATTTTATACTGATTTACTTACGGCAAGGATTCTTATTCAATTATTTATTAGTCAATTCGTATTCTTTCTTAAAGTCTTTCTGAGAACAATCGCAACCAACATTGTTCTTTTCATTTGAATAGGTGGGTTGGTTTAATCACGGAGAATTGATACAAGCTTCCCAATGAACGCTGTAGAAACAAAAAAAAATAAATAAAATTAAAACTGCTCAGTTGGTTAATTGCAAACGCTATCTCAAACGTAAAGATTTTTGCAAATATAATGTTGTCACATGCGATAAGTAGCGTTTATAACCAAACCAGTATATCCTAGTATTAATTAAAAACTTTCTACTAATTACTTGCCTTGACCCGCAGTGACTATTTGAAGTTCTTGCCGAGTTCAGCCACCGGTACCGTGAACTCTTCCAACGCCAACCAACAATACCATCGCTGTACGCTTCATGGAGGTTGATATTCTATATAAAATTGCAGGCTTTCGATGATGAAACGGGTCACGAGTTATGGGAGGTTTCATTCTATTCTGTGTATCATTCCATATTCCATATCAACCTTCACACTCTTGTTTATTATTGTTTATTCGGGTTGAGTTGTTTCTAAAAAGAATCATAAAACGCCCGTTAATTATTATAAATATGAATCAATAGCCATAGATACTTACCACGTATTTGATTTATTGTTCTTTACTTGATAACAACTAAAGAGAGGCAAAGGCCAAAGCAAAATGGCTGTTCTAGTCTTTTCGTTATTATTCCCACAGCGCCGCGCCGCGCGCAGTTGCAGAATGACCACCTTAATTTCTAAGAACTAAAAAATTACCATAACTTTGTAAGAAATTATTGAATAATCGCAAATAGGTTACTTTTATTGTGAAATATACTATGAATATGATATTATTCACTAATCTACGTTTATCTTCACTTCCGTTTATTTGTTACGTTCAAATCTAGTAATTGATATTTTACCTACTTCTCAATGTCCAATCGAGTTGAAATTTTGCATGTGAACAGATTTCCGGTGCCATGAATACGTTTATAAAAAATGGAAAATTTTGAATGTGGACAGATTTCCGATGCAACGCATGAATCAATAATAAGAAATGGAAATATTTTCCAAAATTTGTCAAGTTTTCAAATTTTGGAAAATGGTCCAATCGAGTAGATTTTGCATGACAGATTTCCGGTGACGACGGACAAAAAAAAATTTTGAGAATTTTCCAAAAATTTTAAATTTTTCCAGTCGAGTTGAAGTTTTGCAATGCAATTACTAAAAACAAATCTGGAAAATTTTCCAAACTTTTTAAAAATTTTCAAAATTCCGAAAATTTGTCCCGTCCAGTTGAAGTTTTGCATTTGAACAGATTTCTTTCTTCAGATTTCGAATGTATAAATTAATTGTTATAAACAAAAATTGGAAAATTTGGCATGTAGACATATTTCCGATCGCAATGCATGAATTAAAAGAATTGGATTTTTTATTATAAAGCGTACTTTATGAAAATATATATATATTTAGAAAAACCTAAATTTATTTTTCATCATTTACTTGCTAGAATTATAATAATAAAACAAAAGTACGCTAGCATTGTAGCTAGCATGATGCCTTCATCTCGTCGTCACCGATGCTTCTTCGCGGCCCTGTTTACCGGGATTGTGTGCGACGCATTGTGTATTGTTTTGATCGGCACTCATGCGTGTGGATACATAAACGCACGCGTGCGAGCGATATTGCACTCATCGCACCGAAAAATTACGCGTGATGATTTCGTGCGTCGCACGATTGTTATCTGGGTATTTACAGTCAAATATATATTTACGACCTATGTACGATCACATATAAAGTATTTCACATGAATTCTTTCATGATGTCCAATTAAAATATAGAATTAAATATAATAATCTATAACATTTAAATTATTTGATTATCAAATTAAATTATTTGCAATGCATTATTATATAAAATCAAAAACTGTATAATTGGGCATGTATAAATTTATAAATATTTCAGATATATCTAATTATTGCTAGATACTATCATATGTAGTGCGAGTTGTTTTGTCATAGAGATCTTATGTTGAGATTGTATACATATGTTGCATATGTTGTAAGTTTTTTATGAGAGTAGTCAATAAAATGGTATGTTGTGATTATTATTACAAACGTTATGACATTTTAAATGAAATGTAATTGTACAAATTTGTTCCATTTGGTACTTTTAATATTATCACTGAAATTGCTAGAGATACTAACATAAACATTGTAAAGCATAAACACGTAATAAAAGCTACTTTTGTGTAATATCACAGAAAATTGTTGCATTAATTTCTGCTTAGCATAGTGAGCTTATAGTCTGTCTCACGTCAACTGGAAATAGTTCATCGGCTTCCGCCTTTAATTTCCGCCAGTAAAATGTATTGTATAAAATTACAAAAGATTTATACTAGCGCCCCAAATTTTTTCACAAAAAAAAAAATCTGATGTGGCCAGGCACATGACTTTATCATACTATATATAAAATTAATAGTTTAGCTGCATGAGATTCTATTTGATCGAGATCGGCTATGTCTGCATTAAAATAAAACTAGTAGAACTAGACAGATATCTCGATTAAAGCTGCGTTCGGATATTGTACTCCGTTGACACCGGGTACACCGTCCAAATGACACTTACGTGTTACTGGGTGTAAAAAGTGTAACGGTGTTCAATATCCAAACGCAGCCTATATTGACAGTAGTATTTTCAAAACATTAGCGTTTGACACTAGCTACTGTCATTAGAATCAAAAAATCTGACATATCCTGGCTACTAGTTTTAAAGCAGTACGACCGATCTCGATGAAATAGAATTTGCTCATGCAGCTAAAATATAAATTCTACCAAAAAATGTCATATACATAAATTATAGAAAATTTCCTCTCCTTTAATTTATTATTTAACTATTTTGACGACATTACACAAATAGCGGCTCATTTGCAAAATCTTCGAAAAATGCTATGAGTAAGCCACCAGTTCCTTTGGACCCTTTTCAACAGAAAGCTTTTCAGCTCTAAGTTTGGTTATGAAACTTCTAAATATGAAGTTTCGTCCCGACACCTTTAGTAGTTTCTCCGGAATCATCGCCACAAAAACGGGTACACACACACACACACACACACATACACACACACATACACACACACACACACACAGACATTTTTTGTACCTTGGTCAAAAATGTTCAGGGGACCCAAAAAGACATATTTCCGCTAAAATCTCGAAATTTTTTTTTGGCATGATTACAATACTTTACATACTGCGTATGATAAAGTAAAAATTATAAGAAAGTAAATGTCATTCTCAATAAAACTTTTCATATGCGCTTAATAATTAGCAGTTTGATATATTAACAAAATAAAGACAAATAAAAAATAATAAACATTAAACAGTTCCATAAAGAAGAAAGAACACAATCAATACCTGTAACAACAATAAAAATCAAAAATTCAAAACAAAAAAAAATAAATTGAATTAACAAATGAGGAAACAAACAACGACGGCCAAAAAGAATTTTGAGAATTTTCCAAAAATGTTTCCAGTCGAGTTGAAATTTTGCAATGCAATTACTCAAAACAAATCTGGAAAATTTGTCCAGTCCAGTTGAAGTTTTGCATTTGAACAGATTTGTTTCTTCAGATTTCGAATATATAGATTAATAACAAAAATTGGAAAATTTGGCATGTAGACATATTTCCGATCGCAATGCATGAATCAATAAAAAGAATTGTTTTTTTATTATAAAGCGTACTTTATAAAAATATATATATTTAGGTAAAAACCTAAATTTATTTTTCTTTATTGACTTGTTATAAATATAATAATAAAACAAAAGTACGCTAGCATGATGCCTTCATCTCGTCGTCACCGATGCTTCTTCGCGGCCCTGTTTACCGGGATTGTGTGCGACGCATTGTGTATTGTTTTGATCGGCACTCATGCGTGTGGATACATAAACGCACGCGTGCGAGCGATATTGCACTCATCGCACCGAAAAATTACGCGTGATGATTTCGTGCGTCGCACGATTGTTATCTGGGGTAAATAAGTAAATTAAATAAATATAATAAAAATTATGTGTTCATTAGGTGTTCACATTTTATTACAACGCAACGGCAGATGTCATTCTAGTAAAGTATAGGTAATTGTAAATAATTTATGTCTATGACATTTTTTTGGTAATATTAATAGTTTAGCTGCATGAGAAAATTCTATTTCATCGAGATCGCTCGTACTGCAGTAAAACTAGTTAACCAGGATTTGACAGATATTTTGATTCTATTGACAGTATTGTCAAAAGATCAGAGTTTGACACAGTTTGATACTGCTGTATATATAGTATGATAAAGTAATGTGTATGGCCACATCAGCTTTTTTCGAGATAAAATGAATTTGAAATCAACTGCCCTCCTATCACAAAAAGTTCATCTGCAAATGTTGGTGCTTTGTGAAACGTCATCCTAATTTTTATGCTTTTTGAGTTTGGAAATCAGTTATTGAAATCGAAAATAACGGTTTATAGAAAATCTTTAGTTTGGGTATTAATTACTTGCAAAGCCGTTTACGCTAAGCATGTTATATTGCGATAACATACTGTAATATTGTATGAAAGTAACTTTTGTAACATATTTTTGTTACGTTATTATAACATTGTTGAAACATTGGCAACACAATGTTTTATTGACAACATTGTATATATGTTACGGTCATAGTGATAAATAGGTTATTATTAATAATTACCGGCTATTATTAATAATAGCCAAGTGGCGAGGTTAAAGTGAAGAATTTATCACATGAACCGGCTATTATTAATAATTTCCAGCATGCTGTGGTCAATGTGATATATTTCAATTCGATATTGCATTAAGGTGATGCTACAATATATAATAGAGCTTCTGATTTGGAATTCTGTTAGTATTTACATAATCGCCACACAACGAATCTATTCACTGGGTTTTCAGTGTTGGGCCTTTAGTGACGTTAGTCCTGACTAACTTATTTAGTTACTACTCATGACTAAAATAAGGAAGATTATCAAATCGAGACTAAAAAATGCCAATCCATCGAAATTGCGTGCACGAGTGTGTAACTCTTTGGGGCATGCTTATTTGCGCAATTCTTAAAAGCTAAGTAAAGCCTCAATTACAGTGAGCGAGTTTACACGCTGCTAGTTGGCGAATTCACTAGTTGCTAGTAAACTCGCCCAGTGTCATCATGTTCGCAGATAGTTTACAAGCTACGAGTAACGTTGTGAACACGATGACACTGGGCGAGTTTACTAGCAACTAGTGAATTTGCCAACTATAGGTAAAACTACGAGAGCTGAAGGTGAGTCATCGATTCCAGCTGTTATTTTGCTGATACGTTACAGACCATTCCCGTGCGTTAGAAGGAAACAGAGTGCTTTTTCATGCGTCTGTTCTTACGTTTTTAGGCGATGACTCACCTTCAGCTCTCGTAGTTTTACCTATAGCAGCGTGTAAACTCGCTAAATGTAATTGAGGCTTCAGTAATAAATTAGAAACTCGGTTTGTATTATTCTGCCAGTGCATACGTACATAGTGCTTTTGTATTTTGCAATTTGTGGCAAGAAAAATTATTTTTATTAATAACTTATTATTTATTATCTTTTTAATACAAAACTTTAAAAAAATGTTTTATATTTAATTTTGAATACAAAAATCCTGCTAGACCTTTTTTTGTGGTAGTACAACAATTACACCATTTATATTGTAAAAATAAAGCAAGATAAAGTTTGTAACAATAGGACGTCGTCTTCTTTTGTTTTGTTCACAAATGTGAACTGTACCTGTATTTTATTTTTATTTAATTATTTTCTATGAATATTATTTATTTTTGATTTGCAAGTGCACAAATGTGATACAGATTTTATTTGAGTTACCTACTGTTAAATTTATTTATTAAGAATATATTTTATTTTTAAACTGATTCCTGGACTTGAGAATTATTTTGTGTTTTTGTTATTGTTATATTTTTTCATGTATCTAAATAAAAAATGTATTTAAGTCTTTTTTTTTTGGTGATAAACACTTTTATAATAACCGCCTTATAAAAGAGATTATATCCGTGATATATTAGGTATGCTTACTGTAGGCATAGGTAATGGACAACCTAATGTAGGGAAGATTGGGGCAAGTTGTTAATCATTTATTTATAAAATAGTACTTTATTGTCAAACACCAAAAGTAAAAATACCGTGTTAGGAACAGAACCATACAAAAATTTTTGCATCATTTGTGCGGTGCAATTTATGTAAAAACATCTATGTAAACTAGTCTCGCCCATTCTTGCATGTATTTGCATGAAAATACAATATTGAGAAAAATATTATTAAATGCGCAAAATTTAAAGATAATTGGGATTTGAGAACTTACTTAATAAATTGTAATTGTACATTTACATAAAACTACCCACATGCAATAAAAATGGGTGCTATCGATAATAAAATGGTTAACTTTTTTAAACACTCTGTATAAAATGTTCTTTTTATGTTTTCGTCATTGAGCCGTCCTTGGGTGTATACCAAATATCATTACCAATTATATCCCGTAGTTTCTAAAGTACAAGGGATACAAAAGAAAACATTCTGTATTATCAATTATCAATGTTTTGTATTATTCGTAATTTTGGTCATTGGGCAAAATGATGATTAATACAATGATAATCGATGATTTGCGTCGAGTAAATAAATATAATAGCATAGTAATCAAAATAACTTAGCTAACTTCTTTGAAGACTGTATACAAAAGATCTTTAGTAAAAAGTAACGTTTTTATCTCTTTTTACCGTGCCCGTTAGGAAATTATTAATAATAGCCGGTCCATGTGATTATTTAAGTGTTTCTAATCACATTGACCAAATGATGCGGTTATTATTAATAATCCATCATTTCCACGTTTGACAGAAACAGAGACGGCGTGACATCTTGCATCTCTCTTTAATTAGATTGGGTGGAAAACAAAGCAAAAGTGCCATAAGAGATCATGTATTTCTGGCTTTCTAAATCAGCTTAAAATAAACCAATTGATACGATAGTGATTCAGCTTGGATTTTTTTCTGGGTGTGTGGACCTTATTGAATATGTTTTGAAGCTAATTTTGGAATATTTCACGGTGAGTATTATACAAAACGATGTTAAAAAGTGACTTCAGAAAGTGAGGTTATGTGTCAAACCGTGTTTTTGCTTTAGTATTAGTTTTAAAACGGGCAAAATTTGTAGCGTGGCTAACTGCAGGTCGAAAAGCCATCGAGATAAGGAATTTTCCTTTCATATTATTACCAAAAGTCCTCAAGCTAAATTATCCCAACAGTTTGTTGTCACCTTTTAGAAGGGAACGATAGCTATAGGCCATTAAGAGAGATCCAAATTTCTCTGAAGGCCAACTACAAAATTGGAGGATTTGCAGTGTGCATTTTATTGCAGGTAAGAGTTATATGAAATATAGATGTGAAATATTTGTTTATAATGTCTCATTTTAAGGTAAACCAGCTCGAAGAGTGCTCGAAATGATGACCATCCCGATTGGGTGCCACGTAGGGCTGTTCGAGTTATCTAACACTTCAAGTCTCGAATTTCGAGCTAAGTAAATCTGGTTTCTTTCCAAACCGAACACTCGGTTTTTCGAGTTGACCCGCATTTGTTCGGTTAAAATTCAAGTCTCAATACCAAAAGCAAGCGATTACTTGTAATCAAGCATATTGGCTTGAATAAACGTTAAAGCATTGGTTGTATCCAAGCAGTGGTATGATAGAACAAAATTTTAGTATGACGAAATGACAGTTAATCAGACCGACTTGTGTTCGGTACGAAAAAAGCGAGCGCTCGAACAGCCCTAGTGCCCTGCATGACGTTCGTGCAAAAACTGTCAAATATAATCAGGAAATAAAGTGTAATATTGTACTTATCACATTATTCTACTCATATTCTACATACATTTCAGATTTTTTAAATAATAAATCTATTAATTTACAATATCAATCATTGTTTTATTGATTTATTCTACCTCGACTACTTCCTTGCCTTCAGGCTTCTTTACATAAAATTTCAGGTAAGACAATTGTTTTGTGATACTGCAAACAGATGTAAAATCCCAGAATGGATCGTCTAAAAAATCGATGTAGAAAAAGTTCGTTTTTGGACCATACAACAAAGTCAATATTCGCTATGTGTAATTTGATAACAGTAAGCATGTCCTAGTTGGTTAAAATCCTCACTGAATTGAATATTTTCCATAATAAACCTGCAAAAGCACGCGTAACCTCACTTTCTGAAGTCACTTTTTAACATCGTTTTGTATAATACTCACCGTGAAATATTCCAAAATTAGCTTCAAAACATATTCAATAAGGTCCACACACCCAGAAAAAAATCCAAGCTGAATCACTATCGTATCAATTGGTTTATTTTAAGCTGATTTAGAAAGCCAGAAATACATGATCTCTTATGGCACTTTTGCTTTGTTTACCACCCAATCTAATTAAAGAGAGATGCAAGATGTCACGCCGTCTCTGTTTCTGTCAAACGTGGAAATGATGGATAGCCGGTAATTATTAATACAAACCACATTTATCACTTTAACCGTAACATATACATTAATACAACATACTTTTACAACATCAATAATTTCATTGAGAACATAAAATCCATAAAATGTGCATCAGTTAGGTAGTACGCCTAGCGACTGGTAGATGGCGCTGGTAAGTGCTAATCCCAATTCACATCACCTTTTACTATAAATACTCAACCTGAAAAGAGTGTTGTTTAATGATAGGTTCAGTTCTATCGTTGACAAGCGGATACGTTTGTCGTTGTTGGAATTCGCAATTGTCATTTTGTACAGTAATCAATTGCGCACTGGTGTCTCCTGTTCATTCCGCCAAGGAAAATCGGAGGGCCGTTACGACCAGTAGAACGGGGGTGTGTGTGTGCGGGGGTGTGTGCGTGCGCGGGGGTGTGTGTGTGCGCGGGGGTGTGTGTGTGTGTGTGTGTGTGTGCGTGCGGTGGGTGTGTGCGTGGGGGTGTGCATGCGTGCGGGGGTGTGCATGCGTGCGGGGGTGTGCATGCGTGTGCGTGGTGTGTGCGTGTGCGTGGTGTGTGTGTGCGTGGTGTGTGTGTGTGTGGTGTGTGTGTGCGTGGTGTGTGTGTGTGTGGTGTGTGTGTGTGTGGTGTGTGTGTGTGCGTGGTGTGTGGTGTGTGTGTGTGTGGTGTGTGTGTGTGTGGTGTGTGTGTGTGTGGTGTGTGTGTGTGTGGTGTGTGTGGTGTGTGTGTGTGTGTGGGTGGGGTGTGTGGGGGTGGGGTGTGTGTGTGTGTGCGTGCGCGGGGGTGTGTCCAAAACATTACTAAACGTCAAAGTTGCTTTAGTTTTCAGTGCGTCGGCGTCGTTAGTTTAATATTGTTCCATTGCTTTTCTTGTTAATTGCTGCGTTGTTGTTAGTCGTTGTTGTTAGTTGTTACATCTAGCGTTGCGAATTGTTCCATGCGAATTAAGTAGGTAAGTTATTAATTGAAAAGGATAGATGTAAAGTTTAGTCAGGGATCAACATTACCAAAACTAAGTATACTACCTGAGGACGTGATATAAATATGATAAGTATATTTAGCTTTACCAGTTCATTTTCTCTTTCAATTATGTAATTTATTTTGACGGTTGAAGATTTTCATTAGAACAAAAAAAAACGTTTAAAAACTAAACTTTAGATAGACCTTATAAACAACAATTTTAGATTGAATTAATTAGAAAAATTAATTTTTAGAAAAAATGGTACTCAGCAAGTGTGACGACAGAACTACTTCAAGGATTCGGTTACCCAACTTTGTTAGCAGAATGGATGAAAAGGATTGGCAATCCAAAATTAAAATCACCGATTGTTGTGTGGGGATAGAATCTGCTTAAGACATTTTGAAGACAGTTGCTATAATCGTGGAACTTTGTGCAAGTTGAAACATAATGTACTTTCCACTTTGTTTCTACCAGGGATGCATATATAGCTCATAGGTAAATAGCTGCTTTGGATTTGACTATTGGTGTATGACATTGCAATATGTCCATATATAAAAGCAAAGTGAAAAATACATCGGGTACATGCTGGCATGCACCACTTGTCAAATCAAAAGCATCTAATGTATTAATTACTAGGATTTGAAATAGTAGAAATACCGCAGTTATATCAGGTTATACTTACGTGTACAATAAATCTTTCTTAGCTATGTGCGGATATTCTAGACCATTTATACTTTGTTGAACATTTGCGTCAAAGGTATAGAATATTTAAACACAGTTATTGCAAACTAGTGTATTGATTTGTATTCTTGTTTCATCACTAGAATGTTTGGTTTTACTAGTGAAGTTGGATTATAATATATTATAGCGTTTGCGATTTATACAATTTTATGCAGTCACTCGTTGCAATTCTTTAAAACCAACTTCACGGTGAACAGAAGTAGAAGAATAAAAAGAAGTTTCCAGTTTTCCTGATGGTAAATACCTCAAAATACCAACATTGGCAGTGGTATTTATGATCAGGAAAACTGGAAACTTCTTTTATTCCTCTACTTCTGTTCACCGTGAAGTTGGTTTTAAAGAATTGCACCGAGTGACTGCATAAAATTGTATAAATCGAAAACGCTATTAGTTGCGCTATGAAATTCTCAATATTTTTCATCCACATCGTTTAAAAAATAATAATATGCTGAAGTTTGGTTGATGATATATTTAATTTGGTATCTCGCAAATCTGTTTGGGGTTTCTCTGTCTTCAGGGGAACATATATACATATTGTCAATATATTATGTGATTGTCAATACATATTGTCAACTATTTCAAACGGGGGCAGGAGCAATTGTGTCAAACGTGGTGTAAGAATTTGACGTTTCCACTGAAATCGGGGAATCCTGAACCTGTTTTGTCAGATACCAAATAAAATATTATCATCAACCAAACCTCAGCGTAACTATTATTTATATATTATATTAATGTGACTTAATAGTTGATCGTTAATTTTTTTTTATAGACAACCGACCGTTGGAGAACCAGTGCTCAAACAACAGTGAATTGGCAACCATCATTACAGAAGTGGAAGATATCGTAACTAGTGTCCTACCGAAGGCGATTTTTTGGGCCGAAGCCGAAACCGATGTTCGGCTTTCCCGCTTTACCTTCGGCCGAAGCCGAAGGAAACGGCCGAAGGAAATCTATAATGCTAAAGAAGTGACGAAATTAAGCACGTTGCAATTATTGTTACAATATTGATTTAACGAGGAGGGGGTTGTAAAACAAGAAACTGTTAAACTTGCTCAAGAGTAAACTATCAGTTTTTCACAATTAAATGTAAAATGTCAGAAGGAAAAATTTTATTAAATTTGGTCTGGTGCTCGCATATAAAATTTGAATATTTTATATGAATTAATTACGTTTTAACTATTGTTTTTATCGTTTGCTCTTATCTTATTGTATTATCAGTTGATGATACACTATTGCTAGTCTTAACTTTAACCTGTACTTCAGTAAAAACATATATCAGTATTTTATTATTATTTTTACAATTTATGTTTGAGACTAATTGTGCTGATTTAAAAAAAAACATGGAAAACAATTTCCTGCAAAAAAACTCCTTTAGGGCTATTTTTTACTAAGTTCTGCTCTAGATAGATTTTCCGTATGTTCTATTTTTTAACTCCGTTTTAAAAAATCAAGTGCTGTCACATGTAAAATACTTATTGAAAAATTTCAGACCACTATTATTTGAAAACGTTTAACGACATACTTTGTCAATATTTAGGTTTTTCTATTATTTTTTATTAGGGAAGCCACTTCGGATTCGCCATGAACTGGTCCGATATCTGAGATTTAAGACATTTTTAATTT
Organism: Aphodius sticticus; assembly: GCA_963966075.1. Taxonomy (NCBI): domain Eukaryota; kingdom Metazoa; phylum Arthropoda; class Insecta; order Coleoptera; family Scarabaeidae; genus Aphodius; species Aphodius sticticus. The sequence continues at coordinate 46,005,581 of OZ014509.1, read as the reverse complement.
AAATGTAAAGCAATTGATATTACATAAATTCAAGCATTTCTTTGAAAAATAAATTGCTTATGTTGTGAGGATAGAAAACATACCATATTCGCAATCCAATATCCTATATGTCAATCCAATGTTATGTTGGTTTATATGTATGGCTATGCAACATTTCTGATAATATCGGGGCAATTTAATGTGAAATGAAAGGTGTAATAACGCTAGTAGGTAATGACATTTGTTTTCATTTGGTAAAAAGGAACAGTAGAGATTTTATAAAATCGTATACAGGGTGATTTTTTTAGTATAGAGGGTGAAAGTTTGAAACATTGTTTGTTTGCTGTTTTTATTCAAAAATGTAGTGGAGTTGCACGTTTGCAACGATAACATGCATCGGTACGACAAATTCAATTGCGTACTTGAGTTAACTTTAAAGATGGTGAGAAAACTATAGCCCATAGTTTTCATATGGGCGCCAAGTTTGATTTTGAAATTTTTGAAGAATTTTCTTACCTGTTTTACGTGTTCTACTACACTTATTGGGCTGTCGTTTTTTTTTTGCAAATTTTTGTTTTGCTGTATTTTGGAACTAAAATCAACATCGTTTTTGATTGAACTAAAATTATGGCAGTTTGCTTTCACTAGTCTGACGGTAATGTCTTTCCTGTTCCATTTTCAATTAACAATTACATTTTAAAATGAAAAATATCGAAAAAAAAAGAAGCAAGACAATGTATTCAGGGTTCAGGCTGATGTTGGAAGTGGTGTTCAATAAAACATGCCATAAAAAATAAAAAAAGGCTTGGTTTCAGCTCCGATTCAATATTTTCAAAAACAAACAAAAGAACATTCGTCTAAAATTTACAGCTAAACTACATGTGTGATACAATCATAATTGAAATAATTATAAAATTATAAAATATAAAAATATAAATAAAATTATAAAATCACACATGCCGCCCATAACAAGACCAATGGTTTCTCCACAGTCTATGATCATATCTCAAGTACACAATTAGATTTCTTGTGCCGTTGTAATGTTTTCTTACAAACGCACAATTCCGTTGTTTTTAAGTAAAAACAACAAAAAGAACATTGTTTAAAAATTTCATATTGTATAAGGCAAAAATCACGTAAGATACGACACTATAAAATTAAAATCTCTCCTGTAGTTAAATAGTTGCTGAGAATATTATAAACTCGCATATCATAATCGAATTAATATATCAATTAAAAATTTCAATGCTGTCAGTAAGTGAGAGTCTGAACTGCAACCTGCAGCTGTGGGCGATAATTCCGCATATGTTGGGGGGGTTGTGAAAGAATTAAATACAGGAATGTTAGTGGTAAACGCTAGATGGAGAATCCCCCTGTTTATGCGGCCGGTATGGCGCTCGCCTTTTGACTTATGCTTTTCTCAGTTTGCAATCTACACTACTTAAATAAATATATGCATTTAAACTGTTATGATCTTACACTACTGTTTCTCGTTCTTCGGGACAAATGCTATAAATTCGGGACAAAAAACGAGTTGTAAAACATCGGGACAGGGACTGAAAATTCGGGTCTGTTCCTAATATTTGTTACTTACAAATAAGCAAATTATAATAGCAGAGATTATAATTTATTTTATTATAGTATCGCAAATTAAAAAAAAAAATCATGGAAACAAACGAAAAATATCAGAAGCCACTGGATTCTTATTTGGAAACTTATTTTACAAATGACTTGATTGTCTTGGTAATTATATTGATGGATTCCTTGATTTCGGTTTCGCTTATTGTCAATGGTGGTGATAATCTTATGATATCTTCATGTGTATGTTTGGCAATGATTCCGTTATCTTTTAATTTCAATAGAATATCCCATGCACCCACATAATCTGAAATGAAATGGGATTAGAAATATACGTTACACTTGCACTGTGCATTCTTACTTCTGTTTACAACAATCGCATTCATTAATCCCTTTCCTCTCACTTGTATGATTACTTTGTCCTTAATCAGCTCGTTTAACCCATCCCTGAAAAGTTTTCCCATAGCCTCAGCATTTTCCGCAAGTTTTTCTTCTTCGAGAACTTGAAGGCAGGTTATTGCAACTTTGGAACCTAACGGATTGCCTCCAAACGTCGACCCATGTGTACCAGGCTCCAACACATCCATGATTTTATCATCAGCCAAGCATCCTGATACAGGATAAACACCACCCCCAAGAGCTTTGCCAAGTACCAGGATGTCTGGCTTAACTGATTCATGGTCCGCAGCTAATCTCTTCCCTGTTCTTCCTAAACCTGTTTGAATTTCATCGGCTATCCACAAGACGTTGTATTTTGTGCATAGTTTTCTGACGCCTTTCAAGTAACCTGTGTCGGGAATTACAATTCCTGCTTCACCTTGAATTGGTTCCACCATAAAAGCACAGACCAATGGGTCAGATAAAACTTTCTATGGATAAGGATATGTTAAGCATTTTGAAGTACACCTTGTGTTAAAATACTACCTCTAACGCTTTCAGATCGTTATATGGTACACAACTAAATCCTGGCATAAACGGACCATACTCTTCAAAACTCAATGGGTCGGTAGACGCGGAAACCGCTGCTAACGATCTACCCCAAAAGTTCTCACTGCAGAAAATGATTTTTGCTTTATCCTTTGGGATCTTCTTCTTTCTGTATCCCCATTTCCTTGCTAGTTTGCAAGCAGTGTCATCGGCTTCAACCGCTGTAAACATACACAGAATAGAATAGAATAGAATAGAATAGAATAATATATTTAAACTCAAAGATTACAGTTTTTGTCAAAGAAAATCTACATTTAATTCTGCAATATAATTATTGTTGTTTCATTTATTCAGAAGTTCTTCCATTGTGTAGAAAGCTTGTTGGATCAGGTATTGCTTCAGTCTCTTTCTCATTTGATGGATTGGAGCATTCCAAATTTCGCTGGGCAGTTTATTGGCTAGCTTGACATTCACGTACATCACATCGGTTGTTCGCAGCCTATTAAGGGATGGGGTTACCATGCTCCTGAATCTGGTGTTGTGATTGTGTATGTCTTCCTGTCTCTGGGGATTTGACTTCTTTAGCTCAAGGACACTCTGGAGGATGAACTCGCTGGCTAGTGTCAGTATGTTGTGCTTGATGAATAATGGCTTACAATGTGTTCTCGAGTCCATGCCCTGAAGGGCCCTGACTGCCCTCTTCTGGAGTTTGAAAATTTTTTGTGCATGAGCTGACACTCCCCACGCCAGGATCCCGTACGACATTCGCGCGTGGAAAAGTGCGTGATAAGCCTGCACACCGGTGGGGATGTCAGTAGATCTTACAATCTTGCGGAGTGCAAAGATTGAGGTGGACAGTCGTCCGCTCAAGCGGTCAACGTGCTGTCGCCATGTCATGCGGGAATCCAGCCGAACACCCAGGAAGTCCGCCCAGTTAACATCATCACCACTGCGGCGGGATGTATAAAAGTGTACAAGCGCAGTCTTGTCAGCATTCATTGAAAGCCTGTTCGCAGAAAACCACGATTGCAGGATGCCGGTTGTTGTTTCAATTCTATCAGCAGCGTCCTCCCTGTTGGTATAGCTGGTGAGGTAGGTGGTATCATCTGCATACAGAACCACGTGTCCATCGGTAATCTGGGCTGGCAAGTCGTTGATGTAGAGGATGAACATGAGGGGGCCGATTAGTGATCCCTGGGCGACACCCCTCTCGGCCCTGAACGCGGAGCTCCTTTGTTCGTTGCTGTCAACCACCTGAATACGGTTACCCAGGTAGGACTTCATGATGCTAAGGGTGACTCCTCTTATTCCATAGTGGGATAACTTCTGCAGCAGGATGTCATGCTCGACGCAATCAAATGCCCTACTCAGGTCATATAGGGCGGCCACGCATTGTTCTCCCTTCTCAAAAGCCCGTGCTATCGTATGCACTAGGTCCACTATTGCATCTCTAGTTCCCTTTCCCTTCTGGAAGCCGAACTGATGTCGATTAATCACATCTCTCCTAGATATAAAGCTGGTGATCCGCTCAGTCAGCAAGGCCTCCAGGATCTTTCCAAACACTGGCAGTATTGTGATAGGGCGATAGTTAGCCGGATCTAAAGGATCCCCCTTCTTGTGAAGTGGAACCACTCTACCGATTTTTAGACGACGAGGGAATACACCGTCACTGAAGCAGGCGTTTATGATGTCTGCTAAAGGAGCGCATATGAGATCATCAACCAACTTGATTACCCTGATGTTTAGGTCGTATACGTCTCTACTAGGCTTGTTTTTTAATCTCCTTATGTGGCTGCGCACCTCAGATGCATCTGTTGGGAGCAGGTACATTGTAGATTGGGCAGCTTGTATATTTGTGAGGTTGTCCATTGGATTAGTGTTGTTAGGGGGAATATTGTCTAAAATCTTCCGGACAGCCTCTGGGAATGCTATTGCAAAGTCATCGCAGCTGGGACGGTTTTGAGTGTTGTTGTGCGTATCGCCACCCGTTTCACGCTTTATAACTCTCCATACAGCTCGCTGTCTGTTGTCTGCCATCAGCACTTCTTGTCTGTTTCTCTCTCTCCTCACATTCTCAAACTCACGCAAATAAGCTTTTTTATAGCTTTTGTATATGTCAAATATTTGAGGGTCTCCGAGTTGCTTAAAACTAGCGTGCATTAGGTCCAGTGTTTCTTTCATGTGTTTTAGTTCGTAGCTGTACGGTTGTGGTTTGGTCGAGTTAACTTTTCTGTACGGGAAGCAGTCATCAAAGTGATTTAGGAAACATGAGAGAAACAGGTCAAGCTTCCCCTCCGCATTGGGTGTCTCTGTGATCTCCTTCCAATCCTCGGTTGCTATGGTTTCGTGGAATCTTAGGCAATGTTGTTCAGTCATAATTCTCATTCTTCTGCTCTTGGAACGTTTCTTCATCTCCATTGGAATGGTGGCTATTATTGCGTGATGGTCTGATAGCGCGGCGTGATAGGTAGAGGCCTCGCATTCACTTATATCGCAAAAAATGTTATTGATGTAGGATTCTGTTGTCGCTGTGATTCGAGTTGGTTCGTATAATTTTTGCCTCAGGCCAAAACTCTGCATCAGGTGTGAGATTCTCATAGCGCCGGGAGACTGAGGAAGGGTAAAGCTCACATTGAAGTCTCCGGTTATTATGACATCTGTATTTAACTCCAGTTCTGTGAGCGCTGCAGTTAGCGCATCCTCCAGCACATCAATAAACACATTAATGTCACCTGCCGGAGATCTGTATGCAGAGACTACTAGTGTGTTGATCTGCCTGATGTAACATGCTGCTAGTTCTATGTGTACATCTCTAGAATATTCCTCAATTTTTTCCACCCTGGTAGCCTGTAGTTTATTGCTGATGTATATGCAGGTACCCCCGTGGATGTGATCTTTTCTACAAAACCAGCTTATCATTTGGTAGTTTGGAAGTTCATACAATTGTTTATTCCTTGAGGTTAGCCAATGTTCCACAATGCATATTACTCCAGCTTCTAGTCTTTGTGCAAGCTGTTGAAGTGCTTCAAGTTTGTTTGTTATGCATTGTATGTTAAGATGCATGATACATAATGCATTGTGGTTGATGAAAGCTTCATGTGTTTGTGGCTTTAAATTGCTGCTTCCGTGTGTGGAGTGCGGTGAAAAAACCGGTTGACTCTGACGCCACGTGGCCAAAAGCTAGGGTTTTTGAGGACCTCAAGCTGGTCAATGAGGAACTCAATCTTGTAGGATGCATACTCGTCTGGACGCCTAGACTCAAGCTTCGTACACTTGACATTATTTATATTTTTATTTTTCAGAAATGTTGTCATTTCTTCTGTGGTTGTAGTTGGCTGGAGGCGGTAAATGTGAAGGTACCCCATTCTAGGAGCAGCCTTCAATATCAATTCCTCTTTTGCGGATCCAAGTATAGTATGCGGTGCCTTTCTGTGCTTTTGAACCTTTATAAATTCGTCTTGTTGGTTACTTGGAGCAGGTTTGTTATTGTTAATTGATCTTTCATCAGTCTTCCCTTCATGATTACGTGTGATCCGTTCCATGGATATCTTTGGAGATTGTATCTCATCGTTTTTGGTAGATGCGGATGGAATCTTTGATATATCTGGGATTTTTTCATTGGTAATCTCTGCTAAATGGGTACTGGCAGTTGATACTTGCGGTTTTAAACCTTCGTAGCAGGTGGCAGCCGCTGGTCGCCTCGTTTCGTAATTACGATTTTCGGTAGTAGTTTTAACCTTTGAAGCAGAGATGGCGCTGTGGCGCCTCGTTGTGTCTACGTTTGGATTTTCAGTAGCTTTAACCTTTGAAGCATAGGTGGCGCTGTTCGTATTTCCCATATGGCGGGATTTTTCCATATAATTAACTTTTTCTCTCAGTAAGCGATTATTGTCGAGAAGGATACTATACTTTTCCTCCATCTCCTTGATTATGCGCTTCATTAAGGATACTTCCGTATGCAATCTCAGTAATTCTTGCCTGTCGCATGGCTCTTGTCGGTCCATAACCTCAACATCGATTTCACCTTCTGCAGATTCTTCGATGGTCTTTTGTGAACACTGGTGGCGTTTGAGACAACTGGGGTGAAATATAGCTGCACAACCCTCGCATGGAGCACCAGACGACACGTTCTTCTTGCAATAACTGCATATTATTGTATTCTCTAAAGATTGTGTATGTTTACAGTCAGACATCTTGTATCTCTAATATACAGTATTGATACATTGGTAAAATATAGCTTTAAATATACACATTGTCCCAGATAACAATCGTGCGACGCATAATGATGCAATTGCAACCGCACGTGCCTTCATATGATCACGCAGATGCGTCATCAATGGAGGTTCATATCGCCCGCATTCTCACTCGAGTGACGATATGCGGCGCATATCGCTCGCACACGTGCGTTTTATTCGTCACGGACGACGCACCGTGCCGAATGTATGACGAAAATCAGCATATTGACACGCATATCGCTCGCACGTGTGAGTTTTATTAGTCACGGACGACGCACCGTGCCGAATGTATGACGAAAATCAGCAATTTGACACGCATATCGCTCGCACGCATGCATTTTAGCATATAGCTCGCACAACACGACGAAATGCACGCGTAATGGCGCAATAAGAACAGATTTCGCCCTAACACTTGCATTGAACGTGTTAGTGTGACGTCACGGCTTATTTTTATAAATGAGAGTCAATTATTTCTTTTATTGATATTTATTTTATTACAAAACCAGGCATAAACAGGGTACATTGGTTACATAACAAATTTGTATCAAAAAATGCGACTATTTTAGGCATGCAATATTTACATAGAAATTCTTTTAAATTCAACATTACGAAAAATCATTATCCGTCAGAACAGGAAATAAAGGAACTGACCAAATTGCTTTCAGTCACTACGGTCGCTTTCCTCACTCCAGGTCACAGCAAAACGCCGTAACCGTGCTAGACAGATAAGGCGGTTTCTTTATTCCCGGTGACATACGTTTGCTTATTCTATAGTCAAGCGAAAGACTAGACATCCTATAAGACGCAACACTCGAAAAGGGAACCACGTTCCAAATGTGATAGAGTAAAACAAATGTCCAGTCATGAAAGAAGCGTCAGTCAAAAATAGAACCACTTTTCGAGAGTGAGATAGAGAGTTAAACCTATTTAAAAGGATTTGTGTGTACTCGGGTGGCTATGGCAAAAGCGCTTGTCTACAGCCAACAATGTTAAATGCAGTTGTCTCCGCTATTTCTAACCGCAACACACCCCGCCTAAAACCTAAACAGGCAACCGTTTATGGTCCCTGAGAAGGAGTGCCCAAACATTGAAGGAACTGTCCGGAGTGTGACGTCTTATAGGATCTATAGGCCTTTGGTCAAGCCAGCAACAGCTGATACACCTTAATGTTCTTAAATTATTATTCACAAAGAAAACAAAACTACAGTACGCCAAGAATCACAAAATGCAATGTATTAGCTGTTTCTCTGGCACGACTATAAGTAACAATTTGGCTGGGTTGACATACTGTACGAGAGATTCTTAGGTTCCTTAAAGCATGGACACTCAAACTAACAATTCTGCATTATCGTGTAGTTCAGATCTTCTGTTCTGTAATAAAAAAGAAAAATTGTTAACATAAATAATTCTAAATATTAGTACAGAATCATTTACAATCGATTCCCAATGATCGAAGCCCTTATTAACCGATACACTGCACTCCCGGTTATTTGATTCCCAACTGATTCGTGTTACCGGTGTACATAACATGTAGCCCCCGAACGTATAAACATGGGAATTCTCAAAATCAGGATTGCAATAATTGCTTTAAAAAGAAACATCCGCACTGCACTAGTTCAATTGATCGGGACTCTGCTGTAATACTATAACTACTGTAATATGTATATTTTATACTGATTTACTTACGGCAAGGATTCTTATTCAATTATTTATTAGTCAATTCGTATTCTTTCTTAAAGTCTTTCTGAGAACAATCGCAACCAACACTTTTCTTTTCATTTGAATAGGTGGCTTGGTTTAATCACGGAGAATTGATACCAGCTTCCCAATGAACGCTGTAGAAACAAAAAAAAATAAATAAAATTAAAACTGCTTAGTTGGTTAACTGCAAACGCTATCTCAAACGTAAAGATTTTTGCAAATATAATGTTGTCACATGCGATAAGTAGCGTTTATAACCAAACCAGTATATCCTAGTATTAATTAAAAACTTTCTACTAATTACTTGCCTTGACCCGCAGTGACTATTTGAAGTTCTTGCCGAGTTCAGCCACCGGTACCGTGAACTCTTCCAACGCCAACCAACAATACCATCGCTGTACGCTTCATGGAGGTTGATATTCTATATAAAATTGCAGGCTTTCGATGATGAAACGTGTCACGAGTTATGGGAGGTTTCATTCTATTCTGTGTATCATTCCATATCAACCTCATATCACCCTCTTGTTTATTCGGCTTGAGTTGTTTCTAAAAAGAATCATAAAACGCCCGCTAATTATTGTAATTATGAATCAATAGTTAACAGATACTTACCACGTATTTTATTTATTGTTCTTTACTTGATAACAACTAAAGAGAGGCAAAGGCCAAAGCAAAAAGGCTGTTCTAGTCTTTTCGTACATAACATGTAGCCCCCGAACGTATAAACATGGGAATTCTCAAAATCAGGATTGCAATAATTGCTTTAAAAAGAAACAACCGCACTGCACTAGTTCAATTGATCGGGACTCTGCTGTAATACTATAACTACTGTAATATGTATATTTTATACTGATTTACTTACGGCAAGGATTCTTATTCAATTATTTATTAGTCAATTCGTATTCTTTCTTAAAGTCTTTCTGAGAACAATCGCAACCAACACTTTTCTTTTCATTTGAATAGGTGGCTTGGTTTAATCACGGAGAATTGATACCAGCTTCCCAATGAACGCTGTAGAAACAAAAAAAAATAAATAAAATTAAAACTGCTCAGTTGGTTAACCGCAAACGCTATCTCAAACGTAAAGATTTTTGCAAATATAATGTTGTCACATGCGATAAGTAGCGTTTATAACCAAACCAGTATATCCTAGTATTAATTAAAAACTTTCTACTAATTACTTGCCTTGACCCGCAGTGACTATTTGAAGTTCTTGCCGAGTTCAGCCAACGGTACCGTGAACTCTTCCAACGCCAACCAACAATACCATCGCTGTACGCTTCATGGAGGTTGATATTCTATATAAAATTGCAGGCTTTCGATGATGAAACGTGTCACGAGTTATGGGAGGTTTCATTCTATTCTGTGTATCATTCCATATCAACCTCATATCACCCTCTTGTTTATTCGGCTTGAGTTGTTTCTAAAAAGAATCATAAAACGCCCGCTAATTATTGTAATTATGAATCAATAGTTAACAGATACTTACCACGTATTTTATTTATTGTTCTTTACTTGATAACAACTAAAGAGAGGCAAAGGCCAAAGCAAAAAGGCTGTTCTAGTCTTTTCGTACATAACATGTAGCCCCCGAACGTATAAACATGGGAATTCTCAAAATCAGGATTGCAATAATTGCTTTAAAAAGAAACAACCGCACTGCACTAGTTCAATTGATCGGGACTCTGCTGTAATACTATAACTACTGTAATATGTATATTTTATACTGATTTACTTACGGCAAGGATTCTTATTCAATTATTTATTAGTCAATTCGTATTCTTTCTTAAAGTCTTTCTGAGAACAATCGCAACCAACACTTTTCTTTTCATTTGAATAGGTGGCTTGGTTTAATCACGGAGAATTGATACCAGCTTCCCAATGAACGCTGTAGAAACAAAAAAAAATAAATAAAATTAAAACTGCTCAGTTGGTTAACTGCAAACGCTATCTCAAACGTAAAGATTTTTGCAAATATAATGTTGTCACATGCGATAAGTAGCGTTTATAACCAAACCAGTATATCCTAGTATTAATTAAAAACTTTCTACTAATTACTTGCCTTGACCCGCAGTGACTATTTGAAGTTCTTGCCGAGTTCAGCCACCGGTACCGTGAACTCTTCCAACGCCAACCAACAATACCATCGCTGTACGCTTCATGGAGGTTGATATTCTATATAAAATTGCAGGCTTTCGATGATGAAACGTGTCACGAGTTATGGGAGGTTTCATTCTATTCTGTGTATCATTCCATATCAACCTCATATCACCCTCTTGTTTATTCGGCTTGAGTTGTTTCTAAAAAGAATCATAAGACGCCCGCTAATTATTGTAATTATGAATCAATAGTTAACAGATACTTACCACGTATTTTATTTATTGTTCTTTACTTGATAACAACTAAAGAGAGGCAAAGGCCAAAGCAAAAAGGCTGTTCTAGTCTTTTCGGCAGTGTTGCCAACCTCTGGGAATTGAATTACCGCAGATAGTGCGACAAATTACCGTATTTGACACCAATTTACCGTTCATTAGATGGTACGTTTAAAAAAAAAACAAAAAAACAAAAAATGATTTATTACACAAGTAGTTTGTTATTACTGAAAAGTACTGTTTTCCATAGTAGTATTATGAAAGGAATAAGTTTGTGTTTCTGCAATATTTACAATATGTTGTTATACCTATATTCGTATAATGTACGTCTTTGTGAAGAGTGGACTCATGTGGTCCATTGTTAGGAACGATATATTGTGTTCAACTAACATTGCGCACAAGTTAATTTCTGCTTTTTTTACATCTTCGTTGTGCGTTGAAGCAACAGCAGACTGCAAAAATTTAGTTATGGTAGGTCCAGAGACTTTCTTCGCACTAACATTGTTTGTATGTTGACTTGAGTTCAAATGCTTTTTTATGGTGGAAAAATCACTGATAAATTCGCAATTGCAGAGAACACACTTTCCTTTGAATTTATTAGTAGGTACCGATCTAAGCCAAGATCGATAGGGTGGCAACTCGATCCATGAACTCCTAAATTTCTAAAAGCAAAGCATTGCTTTAGTATGTGAGTAGTTTATATAGCAAATTACTTACTTGGGCTCGATGTCCACCGTTTTGGACAGTTTTCTTTTTGGCTCCTTTTATGGCTTGAGCCGCGCCCGCATTTTCAGTGTCCGTATTGTATTCACTGTCAGACACTACGTCCATAAGCCTGAGGCCATGAGCGAACTGAAGGAAGAAATGAGGCGAATGGCGATGTACGCGTTTGTATTAGTTTATCAAGTGACAAGTGACACAAACACGTACATCCCCGACAAACGTTTTAGCGTTGCTTTGCTTGGACTCTCCTCCACAGATGTCACTACTAACAATACATAGTTTGTAAAGATCTAAAAAGAACTAAAAAAGGAAAGTAAATTCGGTTTTAGTTACTTTCATTATAATAAGTGATTGACTAATGTGTCATATATGTACATCAGTGGCGGACTGGGTCCAAAAATATTGGTTGCCAGGAAGCCAGGAGGGGGCCCACATTTTTTTTTGTTCATGCTGCCGGTATATACATATACAGATGTCCCACTTTTTTTCCCCGCAAAATTATTTTTAGAAAGCAAATGTCATTCTGAAATATTTAAAAGAAAATCGACATAAATTGAATAAAAAAGAACCAACAAATTCATATGAAGATTTCTATTATTTTTTTTCTAGTAAACAAATGTCATTTTGAGTAAAAAGTATCACAAAAGTATTCTTATTGGTTTTGCTTAAGAAGTTAGAGCCGGTTAAAATACGGTTTTGTTAATAACTCAAACGGTTGTAACTTTGTTATAAATTGAAAAAATAATAAGTCGATATGAAACGTTTTACACAGTATCTCATTTACTATACAGGAGAAAAAAGTGAAAAATGAAAGAGTTACAAAAAAAACTTACAAAAATATTATGAAATAAAATGTTCGACTAAATATTATGGAGGTAAAGTAAAACTGTGTTTGGTGAACAATAGTTTTAATAATATAAAAAAAATAATATTCAAACAAAATAAATAGTATTCTTACAAATAAACAAACATAAAAATATTAAAAATATATCATAAATGTATATTTATCGATCTTATATATCTTTCAGCTTTCCTAAAATGTCTAACTCGGTGGTCTATCGTCAACAGCTAAAAATATATTAAGCATCTAATGTTACATTTGTAACTTATGCACAATATTCCCAAATTACTATTAAATATCCGATTGTTCGATGAAATCCAACAATCTCTCAATTATAATAATTCTTCTTTTCATGCAGCAGCTTTTAGTAATAGCATTTTGCAAGTTTGATTTATACAAACATATAATTTTTGATATTTATTTTCTTCAAAGATTAAGAATTAGTAATTTATGTATCAATCTAAAATTGTTTAAATAATACTTATCAAAGACATTAAATTGTTCATGGTGGTCCAACGCATTGGAAAACTAGACGCCTGATTTAATCGGGTTTGATTTGTGACTCTGAAGACATATTGAGGAAAACATTTATGGGAATATTACAACTACCTACGATAGCAAACATGAAGAATAGAAATAAGGAGGCGTCAAAATGTTTTTGTGGAAACCATGGAAAATGTAATATTTCCACCAAGGATTTCCACCGAGAATTTGAAGCAAGACTGAAACGCATTGACCTGAGAGGGTTGATATGTGCACTATTGACAATCGTACTGAAATAATAATTATTTATTCAGTTTACAATTATCCATTTATTTAGTTATTTATATTCTTATGAGAGTACAGAAATGTTTGGATGTCTGAAGAACACCACATTGCTACCAAAGCACTCCTTGCTTTTGTTATCAGTAGTAACTGGAACATCCCTATAAACTTATTCCTTAACATGTCCCGAAATAAATAAATTGAACAGGCGATTTAGCTGGCTAAGGCGCTAGACCACTACAACCAACCCAAGGATCCATTAAAATTCTTTAAATAATTTAGAATATTACGTAAATAAATAATAAAAATTTTAAATAAGTTTCGACTGGTACTAATAAAACTAATTCTTGGATGATCATAAATTGTTCGTTTGTGTAACTTATAGTAGCAGTTTTCAATGACTAAACGTTGCTGCAGAAGAATCTTTACATTTGTGCGATTGCTGAATTTCGTCGTGACAACTAGATATTTTATATTAATTTATGAAATATTTTGCATGCGTATAAATGTTATATTAGATGCTTAATAACTTTTAGCTGTTGACGATAGACTTACCGAGTTAGACATTTTAGGAAAGTTGATTTATCGATCTTTCGATGTCAAGATATACAGGGCTGTTCCATTTAAAATTCTTAAGTTATTTGACATTTAGCAAATCTCCAGTTATTCAGGATAAGTCATATTTGAATCGCAAATAAATAATAACTGTAAAAAAATGCGATACTTTTACTATGCAAAATGAGTTCTTTTATTTCTTTATTCTTGTTAGTTACCTTAGAATAATTTTTTGAAAATGCTCATTTTTGACAAACATTTCTCAATATCTCAGAGACAGTTGATAATAGCCTAATACAAATTGATGTCATAACAATTAGGCTAAAAATGTTCATCAAAAATTGCAATAATATACCTAGTGTTCATTTAAACAAACATAAGTTTGTTGGTACGTTATTGTGGGACACCCTGTAAGCATGCCAATATTTTCTGGCTGTAGGGCGAATGATTATCTATAACTTTTATAACACCCTGTACATCAATTTTATGATATCTTCGAAAGTGAAAAAGATATATTACTTTTTATATCATTGATCAACACAAAAATGCGCAACTTTGTTTCTAATATTTTTTCTATATTCATGTTTTTTTTTAATTTGTTTTGTTTTAAATTACATATTGTATTTTATAAATAAATTTTATTTTATTTTTATTGCATGTATAAAAGAACATTCTGTGCAAGTGATTCATTTTTATACCCAAGTAAAATTTTATTTATTTGATTTATTTTGGTCCCTTTCATATGTTCAGCCAATATTCCATAATGTTTTCCTATATCAATTATCCGATTAAGTTTTAATTTTGTTCATCATAGCATTGATTTTTCTATTTTTAATGTTTCTTGGTAAAAACTACCACATCATGCCATAATAATTCTGTACTCTGTGACGTATTGGTATTTCAATTTCGGATGAATAATATTTTTGCCAGAAACTGGTCAATAAAATTTTTAAAAAAACTTGTGTTTTTATGAAATTTAAACGTCTATTAAAAAATATCAAGTTCGATTAGTAATAGATTTTAAGTTCTCTTAACAAGGGCCTTTTGGAGAATTTTCATTGTTTCCCAAAGTGGGTTTCTTAAAACTCACCATGCAGTTTTCTTATGGGGTTCATATTTATTGCCAAACATAAATATAAATTCTTACCGAATTTATTGCAAATAGGTGGGGCCCTCTTATTGCCTGATATCTTTTCGTGCGGCGGTCCACTGATAATTTCAGTATAAATAAATGTATTATTAATATTATCAACATATTGTCTAAGGGGGCCCACTTAAGGGGGGGCCCACTTGCCATCGGGCAACCTGGCATTATGGCCAGTCCGCCACTGTCTATGAGGTGTTGGGAAGTGATGTTTACCTATTTGTGATTCGCGACTGGGCGATACCATATACGAAGTTGTGGGGATGGTTGGGTGGTGGTGGTGGTATATAACATGCGTTGTCGGTTTACGGGTTAGGATGAAACATCCCCGCACCAGGGAAGAGATGCCCCTCATCCTCGTGACCCTGCCCAGAGACAAAAGTGATATTTATAACATCACCGATCTCTGTGGCCTTGTCATTTCCGTCGAGGCGCTTAAAAAATCTCCCGAGGTTGGTCAGTGCTTCCGCTGCCTCCTATTCGGGCACAGTTCCAGCAACTGCACAGCAGAATATCGCTGTAAAAACTGCGCCGGAGCCCATGACTCCAGGCTGTGTAAGGCCGACCCAAACGCACCGCATGTTTGCTATAACTGCGGTGAGGAGCATCGGGCGAGCTATAGAGGGTGCAAACGTGCTCCTAAAAGCAGACCCGTCCGTAAACCACCGGCAGAGCCAAACAAAATTCCAACTAAGGCCCTAAATGCGAATAATTTTCCACATTTGGTTAAGCAACATCACGCGCCTCCGACGCAATCGGCAGCGAAACGTCCTAACTTAGCCCAAATTGTAAAAGGGGGCCCTGGCAAACAGGCCCCCCTTTCACAACAAGATCTCTCGGCCTCCATCAGCAACTTCAAAGAGGCAATCAAATCTCTCTCCACCTTGTTTAGTAACTTGGCGCAGTCTGTCAACAATTTCTAATGCCAAGGATAGTCAAAACGAAACCACGCTTCTTGCGCATAGCTACCTGGAATGCCAACGGCCTCTCTTGTAAGCTTCCCGAGTTTCGGGAGTTGTTGGCACGTCTCAAAATCGACGTTGCACTTGTCAATGAGACGCACTTAAAACCATTCCGGCGAGCAGCAGTCCCCAATTATAATTGCTACCGAAACGACAGGTTGCATAACAGAGGTGGTGGCACAGCTATCTACATCAAAAGGAACATAGAGCACCACGAGGTTTTGGTGCCTGATCTCAGTAACCTAGAGGCAACCGCAATTAGCGTCTCCACTACAGTTGGCGGTTTGCTAATAGCTGCGGCATATAACCCTCCCCACTTGCCTGTTTTGCGCGAGGATCTCCTAGCACTCAGTCTGCTCGGTGCCAATCTTATCTTGGCAGGAGATCTAAACGCCAAACATTTCGTTTGGAACGCGAGGACCACCAACCAAAACGGACGCCGCCTCAATAACATTGCTGGCGTCCTAGACCTTGTAATAAAGGCACCAATTGCTCCGACCAGAATTCCGTACCAAGATAATCACGCCGCCGACGTCCTAGACGTCGTGGTTGTGAAGAACGTTGTCATTAGCGATGAGATAGAGGTGGCTGACGAACTCTCATCAGACCACCTTCCTATACTATTCTCTTGGGGTACACGCCACGACGCAAATCCACTGCGGGTTGAAAAGTCGAAAACTTCCTGGAAGAAATTCCAGGAAGAACTATCAGATTTTGAAATTCCAGAAACGGCTATAAGTATGGACTCCAAGCTGTTCTCTCTTGAGAAGCAAATCTTGGAGGCCTATTCTGCCTCCACCACCGTTCGACTGGTGTTGGAAACGGCTAATGACATCCCGCCTAATGTTATCACACTAATCCAGGCACGGCGCAGGGCTATAAGAACCTACCAAGTCACTCTCTCTCCTCATGATAAACTCGCTAAGAATAGATTAAACGAGCAGGTTCGAGTAGCCCTGCAAAACCTTTCCAATGCCAGGTGGCAGGCAAAGTTGGAGGGTCTCCAACCGGAAGACGGCGGTCTGTGGGCGATAGCTAGATCTCTTCGCAGGCGTCGGGCTGGAATCGGTGTACTCAGGCATGCAGGCATAGTCGCTAATTCAGACTCCGAAAAGGCCGAACTTCTTGCCGAAACATTGTTCGGAATTTTCAACAATGACTCTCCAGACGTGGCTGAGCATGGGTCCATCCTTCAGAGGCTGGAGCGCGATCGCTTAAGACCTGGCGAAGCCATAACTCCCACCACCCTGGATGAGATTCGTACGCTCATAGGCGCTCTGAAACCCAGAAAGGCTCCCGGGATCGAGGGCATCTCCAACACCATGGTTCAGGTTCTCCCTGAGCCAGTTCAGGTCGCTCTGGTTGACATTATTAACCAGATCCTCTCCACACGCCACTTCCCTGTCGCTTGGAAAAAAGCTAAGATTATTCTTATCCAAAAACCGGGCAAACCCAGGGATGATCCGTGTAACTACCGGCCTATTAGCCTCCTACCAACTCTAGGTAAACTAACGGAGAGAGTCAGCCTTCGAAGGCTAACAGAACAGTGCGAAGCCCTTGACACCATCCCCCAGGAACAGTTCGGTTTCCGTGCCTCCCACGGAACCGAGCTGCAACTTCTCCGCCTGACAGAAACCATCCACGACGCCCTGGATCACAGGGATGTCGCTGTCGGAGCGTTTCTCGACATCAAAAGGGCATTTGATACAGTCTGGCACGAGGGACTTGTGGCCAAACTATACAGGCTAAGTATCAATCCTGTCATGGTAGAATTGATCGAAAGCTACCTCAAAGACCGCAGCTTCGTGGTCTCGGTCGGGGACGCCATTTCCAACCCCAGGAGTATCAGGGCCGGAGTCCCACAGGGTTCCGTTCTCTCTCCGACCCTGTACAACCTCTTCACGGCTGACTTTCCCAGACCCGAGGCTGCGTCTCTGTACGCGTATGCCGACGATCTCGCTATTCTGGCCACCTGCAGGGCGGAAAAACTGGCACACCGCCGTGTACAGTCTGCCCTGAATCTAGCGTCCGCCTTCTTCCGCGAATCGAAGCTCCACCCGCATCCAGGCAAGAGCCAATCCATATTTTTCTCAAACCGTCTCCACCTGGACCGTGAGCGTGAGTGGTCAGGGTTGTCAAATACCTTGGCGTCACGCTTGACGAAAAACTCACGTGGCGCCAGCACACTGACCTCGCCGCTCAAAACGGCGCTAGAGCGATCGGGATGCTATATCCGCTAATTGGCCGTGGCAGCAGACTATCGACGGCAAACAAACTACTTCTGCTAAAGCAGGTTTTCCGGCCGATGGTTACGTATGGAAGCCTGGTTTGGGGCACTGCAGCTCCTACGCACGTCCAGAAAATCCAGGTGCAGCAGAATAAATTCCTGCGCATCTCGCTCAATGCGCCCTGGCGCACCAACACTGCACTTCTCCACCGGGAAACCGGAATCGAGACTGTCGCGGAATTCATCTCCAAGTTGGCAATCAAACGGCTCGAGAATGCCGAAGTCCACCCAAACCAACTGGTCACTCAAGCCCTGGACTATCTTCCAACTGCAAGAGTTCGCAGGAACCGACCCAAAACGGCTCTTTTGCACCGCGACGTTCCCTAACACGGGAGATGATAGTCCGAGGCTCGCTCTCAACTCAGACCATTCTTTCCGGTTCTGTCCTATTTTTCACTGTGACATAATTTATTCATTTATTTATTTATTTATTTATTTACCTACATGTCAAGTCTGTTATCTCTATAGAGAGCAGAAGAGCTGCGGAAATGACTATAGTCATTTCCGCAGCTCTTCTGCTGCCGCTCTGTCTTTGTTATTTATTATCCGCACTCTCTAGTCAAAATTGTTACGTCTTTTTGCCGTCTTTTTGTTAAAAAAAAAAATCCCTGACCTCTAGGGCGCTATTTACATAGTATTCCGACGAGGTCAGTGCCCAGGCTATTTTTAGAACAAGATTTCATATAAAATCTTCGTACCTTTCCAACAGTTCAGACCGAATATCCATTCCCCTAGCGCGGTTATGGTAGCGCTATTCATTGCGCCAGTTCGAGGCATACAGGGTTAATCCCTTGCGCTCTTATTTATATTTATCAAGTTAGACGGGTTAGCATTTTGCAATCGGTAGTTCGCTGGCTGGTAAAGTTGACGGTTGTATGAGCTTGTTGTTTCGCATCTTTAAACACAATTACCTCAATTACCTACTAAGGAGTTTCCCAGTGGTAGTGCAAGTCATGCAAGTGCGTCTAAAAAGGTAAGAACGTCTTATAAGAGCTTCGATTAATTGGTAGACATTAGGCAGCAGGTTATGTAACTGCGTTGATCTCTCGGTATCGTAAATTTCGGATTTGATTTTGTTTACACGACGCGTACGGTACGGTTTATCATACAAACCGTCAATGAGTACGCTAATTATGCTTATTATGATTGGATAACGTGTCTTACGTCAACGTGTCTAGGCATATATGAGGAATATGTACCCAGCCAGCACAAAAACATCTCAGCGATGTTCCTGAGATGTTGAAGTCATAAATTGATCATCCGGAAATAGATCCCAAAACAATCGCCAGAATGTCACATAACATCCATGTAACATTACATGAATGTTCACTGATAAGTTACATTTATAACATTAATGGGACCAAAATGAACAATTTCTTCTACACTGAACATCTATGCGATATTACATAAACATCAAAATTTAACGGTCATAATGGAACAAAAGTCAACGTTCTTGCGATGTTAAATGTCCCATTGTGCTGACTGGGTACGTATTTTCTATTTCGTTTTTTTTAAGTTAAAATTTCTATAGGTGTCCATCAAGGTCTATAAAGAGAGAGGTTATCCAGCTTGCTATGTTTCCTATAGTCCACTTTATATACCCCCCTCAGATCCCTATATGCTCTATATTCGTGACGTCACTAGAGTCCAGGCCACTTAGCAGTTCGCATCACGTCGCTTGCATCGCCCGTTAAGTTTGTTCAAAGATACGTTTAATTATTGCCAGCTCAGCTCGTTATAGGTTTTTTAGTGAATTAGAAAGGTTGCTTTTGTTCGTGTTTAATCGTTATTCTGCGTTTATATTGTTATATTCAATAGTTGATAGTTTTACGTTATTGGTTGTTTTATTAGTGTAGTATTTTATGTAATTAAGTTAGTAAAGGTAAGATATTAATTTATATTGGAAATTACATTATTCTAAATCATGTATCAATTTTAGATGCCTATGGTTTGCTCCGTACCGGGTTGCGGTATGAGGTATAACATTTCAACATTGGATTAACAATATCATATTTTACTTTTCCACGTGATCAAAGTTTAAAGCAGAACTCATCCACAATTGGGACATTACTCATACGAAGACCAGCAAGAGCACCCATACTCCCTTCCATCCTGGATACGTCATTTATCTTTTGACGGCCTAAGAAATCCGTCGGAAGAATTTAAACGCTTGTTTAATAAAATGAATTAGCAAGTTCGAAAGACTTACGGGGGATGGGATTAATAATTCGAAAAGAATTAGCAGTAAATTAAGAAGAGAACTTTTAAAACAAGATCCAATTATTGATACCATAGTTTTGAAAGCTTTTGTCGAGCAAAGAATATATGTACGGATAAATTTTTTTAAATTTTACTTTTCAACAGCAAAAAATCTAAATATTTAACGAAGAGTAGCCGATATTAAAAATAAAATTACAACAAAGATGAGAAAATTTGTACAATAAAGCTTCTTACTGAATTTTTATTTTTTCTTTGTACGTATGTTCTAACCAAATGTTGTAATCAGGACAAGCCAATGAGTGGTTTAATAAGCAAGTTGTACCAATACTACCAATACTGATTTAGTTATAGTTTTTCTATTTATTTATCTGTAGAGTCGGTAAACCAAACATTCGACTTCAATTCCTGATAATTTTAGTGTTTCAACCCCCAATTTGCATGGTTGCAAAAATATGTGGTTGCCGTTATACCACCTTCGACTCCGGCTCTTGACTTTGTTTGTAGGTTGACTCCACTCACTGAATTTCTGCTAAATTTTGATTCCAACTGCAGAGACCTGGTTTAGCACAACACATTTCTTTAATCGGACATACATTACATACTAATGTACTTATTCAGCATTATTAACAAATTATTGAAATAGCATGTTGTGATAATCACATTCATCATTTTTTTTCCATCCTAATCATTTAAAAATGATCACAATAAAGATGCATTTATTTTTTCAATATAATTATGCACCTACTTAACCTGAATCATACAACGAAATAAGCATTCAAATTGGTGGCAGCGCCCGACTCTAGTGACGTCACGATCTCCCTTTACCCCTCAAACTGAGAATTCTCGTTTCTGGATAACCTTACTACTTTATAGACCTTGGGTGTCCATCACCAATGGGCGGACGGAAACGCATGTTTTGAAAGCTATAGATGTTGCACAGCTGTAGCCTGCACACCCCGCCACTCAGGAAGTCGAGAGTGGATTCATGCGGTCATCCAGTTTACCCGTTTAGCGTTGTTGGTTGTGCATAAATGTGCATACGTTCGCCGTGCCGACGCCGGCTTTTGCGGGTAGCAGGCAGGGTTGGTATGCTTAAAACAATTTGTTTTAAACCAGTGTTTAAGACATGTTTTAAAACAATTGTTTTGTTTTAAACAGTTTGTTTTAAATATTGTATTTTAAACGTGTTTTAAAACTACTAATATTTGAACAGTCTTTATTTGTTTTTCATAAAATATTACTATACAATACACAATATCAGTGGTAGCAAGTAAAATAAAAATGAACGGTTATTATAACAACCCTGGTAGCAAGTATTGCGCCTTAAATATAATTCGTATCTAATATAAATGAAACAAAAATGTTGAAAAGTTTGTTTTAAAAAACTCACTTTATACAAACAAGCATATTAATACATATCATTTGAAACGTAATTTTGCATTCTATCAATCTTTATCTATACCCATCCATTGTACTTTCATAATAAAACGTTTGTTTAATATGTTATTCTGTATAATTAAATACGAATTAATACTTTTATTATTATTTTATGTTCTTGAATACTCTTTCTATGGACGTAACATCGAAGCCAAACTGATATACATACATACCTACATATTATTTAGCGCAAATGAACAGAAGCAAATCACACACAATAACTGTGTCTCCAACAAGTAATCTTTGTGATACCAATAAATACTGTTTTTATTATGTTATTTTACTCTTTCAATGTTTGACCATGTCATTTTTATTTTTTTAGAGAATATCAAATATCACAAGGACCAAATGAAGAGGGATGAAGATAGTATAAAGTATATACTTTATCGTAGGTATATAGTTATATAAATATATATTTATTAACTTTTATATTTTTTAATCTTATATTTTTTACGTTATCTTAAGAATAAATTTTAGTTTGTGAATTTGTGCTTTTTTGTTGTATTAGTGGTATTTTTGTGATTACCTATGTTTGTAATATTTGAACAGTCAATACCGTAAGTTTGGTCGGTAGTACAACATCTAACTACTCTACAGGTAAGTATGCATTAACTAGACATGCCGCGAATACTCGCTATTATTCGGTATTCGGCATTACTCGACATTTTTTTGTTATTCGTCGAATACCGAATAATAGCTAGTATTATTCGACATTCGGCGAATAGTTATTAAACTTTTAATGAACAAAAAATAATCAAACTTTAATTTTTCTTAAAAAACAAAACACACTTAGTCTTAAATATTATCATTAATATAAAAAGTTAAAAAAATAAAAAGCCAAAAAATCAGTCATGTTGAAGTTAATTAGTGAGTATTTTTAATTAATATTTAAAGTCCAAAAGGGGCAGATTGTGGTGCAGAAAAACTAGTCATTCTGCACGATTGGGATCAAGTCGGTTGCGCTTTTCGTCATAAATCAAACCTGCCTCAGAAAATAGTCTTTCTGAATAAACAGAGCTTGCTGGTGTGATTGGTGATTAAGTATCGTTTAGCAAGCTTACTTAATCTCTATTAAACGCTGGGTTATACAAAACAAGGTATTCCCCGTAAAATAGGTACTAGAAAAGGGTTGCCAGCATTTAAAAATGAAAAATCAGTATAATATGAGACTGATTTCTTTAACTTCATTGTTTTCTTTTCTCATAACCTTAAACAAGTTAGATTACTATAACAAATAAATGATTGGTAAGTTCAAGACTACTACAAGCGTGATATTATTTGATAACAAATAAATTATGTTTTATATACGATTGTTTATGTCGAATAATAATGGCGAGTTATTCGACTATTCGCCATAGGGATACGCGATTAATCGGTATTCGACTATTCGCTATAACAACTATTCGCGGCATCTCTAGCATTAACATCTCATTCACCAGCCAAACGAACGGTAGGTATAATAAACGGTATCGCTTGCATACTGTGTAAAAAGTATATAGATGTACATTAGAAGACATCGTCGTATATCGCTGTAAAAAGTTTTAACATTTTTGTATTTAAGTGGCAAAAACGCTCCTGACATAGGATAAAATCAAAGTTAGGAGGTTTTTGTCACTTTAACACAAAATATTACCCTTTTTACAGGTATACTGCGATATCTTCTAATGCACATCTATTTGCTAGTCTTTACTTACTCGCATAACTGTTAAAATAAAATATTACATAGTCGTTTACCGCATACATCCATGCGAGGTTATTAGCAGACATCGCAAAGGCGTTGAAAGTAATGTTGCGTTGATGTCTTCAGTTAACATCGCATAGATGTCCTCTGAAACACCCCTGCGAAGTTATTAAAAGACATCCTATCAGCGTCTAAAGTCATATCTCGGTGATGACCCAACGTAACATCGCATGGATGCCCTCTGAAACATCTATGCGATTAGCGGTTTCTGATTGTAAGTAAGCGACATAGGAGGTTTATATGACATCCCAGATATGTTTTTGGGATCTACTATAGAACGTTACAGTTGTGATTTTAACATCTTAGCAATGTCCATGAAACGTTTTTGTGCTCACTGGGCCGTGCAAGAGACGAGGGGGAACATGGTGGCGTGTTGATTGCTATAAGAGAAAACATTCCTTCAAGAAAGATAGAACACATAAGTAAATTGTCAGAGAAAAAAATTATAGAAATAGCGGGTCTGGAAATACCATCAAGAAATTTGGTCTGTGTTGTTGTTTATAGGGTGCCTGGGCTGAGCATCGATCAGTCTGGACTTGCTCTGGGTAGAATGGGTGATGTTCTGGATTGTGTGGTGGACAATTACGAGGATCGAGACATATGTGTGGTGGGCGACTTCAATATAGATTTCCTGAAAAATACGCAAGCCGGAGACAGACTGATCGAGGTGATGGACTTGTATGGTCTGCAGCCGATGATGCGGGACCCAACACATGTGACGAAGAACTCGAAGACCTGCATTGATAATGTCTTTATTAACACCAACAGAGACATATTGCTGACGCAATAACCATGAACATGAACATCTCAGATCATCGTGCCCAGATGGTGACGTTTGACCTAACAAGCTCTGCACCTAAAAAAGAATGCATAAAAGTAAGAGAGTTAAGTGACGACAACATTAGTATTTTAAAAGAATACCTTTTTGATACAGAATGGCCTGACCCCTTCAGTGGAGATGTAGAGAGTGCATTTTCCAATTTTCACAACCACCTGATGCATCTATATAATTTGGCAATACCTGAAAAAGAGATAATGGTTAAAACCGGTAGGAAGAACAAATGTACCATAATTGACACGGAAGAACTTAGGGATTTATCAAATGTCGTCGGGGCGCTTGAAATTATTAAAACGGTCACTGGGACCGAGGAATCTAGATTGGCATATAAGCTATGTAAAGATTGCCTAAGTGGGAAGCTGCAGGAGGGGAAGAGAGAGCGGAACGCAGAGAGAGTGGCAAACGATGCAAATAAACAGAAAGCAATCTGGACCATTATCAACTCGGAGAGAGGAGACAGAGGAATACAAAGGATTGCAGTAGGAAAGGAGCTCACCGCGAATAAATTTTTGAGGTCGGAGAGTTCAGTTTTTTTCTGAGGTCGGAGAGTCCACAATGGGGAGTGTTGCGGTTGCTGGTGCCACAGCGCAAAATTTGAACAGGCTGCGCAGCGACTAATTTCTTTCTCTTTCCTGTCACCGAATCTGAGATAAGTAATATCATTACAACAATAAAGTCTAAGAAGACCCAAGACATATATGGTTTCTCTACAGAGGCTCTCCGACGGATTGGGGAGGGACTGGCCAGTCCTCTTCAATAATCATCAACCGATGCTTCCTGGAGGGCTATTTCCCCGAAGAACTAAAGCAGGCAATGGTCATTCCTATCTGCAAGGGGAAGGATGCAGACAACTGTGATGGCTACCGACCAATATCAATTTTACCAGTGATCTCCAAGGTGATTGAAATAGCCATTAAAACCAGAGTGGTAGGGTATTTTAACAGATGCGACTTGTTCTGTGAAGAACAGCACGGCTACAGAGAGGGGAGGTCCACTACTACAGCGCTGCTGCGGATGGTCGGCGATGTGGTTCGAGCTTTGGATGCCGGAGATGTGGTGCAGGTCGCGGCCTGTGACTTGAGTAAGGCTTTCGACTCCGTTCCTCATCTGGAATTGATCAGCAAGCTAGAGCAGTATGGCGTCAGGGGTCCTCCAGCTCGGCTCATAAGTGGCTACCTTCAGGGTAGAGTGCAAGCGGTTCGGTGGGGAGGAGATGTTTCGGAGATGCTGCCTATAACGTGTGGTGTGCCTCAAGGGGCGGTCCTTGGACCATTATTGTTTATAATCTTCACAAACGATTTCACAGCACATATGGGTGAACATCGGTGTGTGCTTTATGCTGATGATACCTCGCTGCTGCTTTCGGGAGACACTGGGGAGCAGCTCAGCCATAGTACACGGGACGCCCTTGAGGGAGCAGAGCAGTGGTTCCAGGCGAATGGACTCAGGATGAACAACACCAAAACACAAATCATGCAGTTCAGTACGGCACCTGGGTCAGAACTAACAACAATGAAGTTCCTGGGAGTGAATGTCGACAGTAGGTTGAGTTGGACGCCGCATGTGGAGGCTCTCTGCAGAAGACTGTCGTCTGCGGTTTTCTGCGTGAGGAGGATGAGACAGGTTGCAACGTACCAGTGTGCTCTGCAGGCATATTATGCAGTCTTCCACTCCGTTGCTACATATGGTATAGTCCTGTGGGGGGCCACGTCTGCGGCACAGCGAGTACTGAAACTGCAAAAGCAGGCCATTAGAGCGTTGTGTGGACTGGCGAGCAGGGACAGCTGCAGGGATAAGTTCAAGCAGGTGGGAATACTTACAATAACATCGGCATACATACTTACCTGCTTGGAATTTGTACACACGCACCGGCACATGTACGAGACGAACGGATCCAACCATCAGTACGGTACTCGCCAAAGAGATGAAATTTGACTTCCCAAGCACAGGTTGGTGGTGACAAGGCAGGATGTAAACTATATGGGGATTACTCACTATAATCACTTGCCGGAAATTGTGAAAAGGTTGCCGGAAGTTCAGTTCGTGAAAGCTATGCGCGTTGTGCTCTTGGAACAGACAATTTACACAGTGGAGGAGTTCTTGGGTCGAGACTTGTGTTGGGACGGTACTTGAGTGACAGTTCTTTCGGATCGTGTGGGGTCAGTGACACCTGTTTTTTCTTCTTTTCCCTTTTGTAGTTTCGTAAATTTTGTCTATTGTAAGATTTGATTAGTCATTTATTTGTTTACTTGCTTTAAATATTAAGTTTCTGCTATGTATGACTTGCCATGTACTGCTTTGATGGTGAAATAAATTTGATTTGATTTTGATTTGATTCCGTTACTGACGCCAATACTCTTCTCTTGACCGCCGACGGTCCCTCCATTCTAGGTATGTCTTAGCAGGGCCTCGGTGGTTCTCTCCGCTCTGGCTGCCATCTCCTCGACGTGCCTTCGGTACCTGCGGTTTCTTTCGATTGTCACCCCCAGGTACTTAACGCTGTCCCCTGGTTGGATTCTCTTGTTTCCTATCGTCAGCGTCACCGGTTGACATTTCCTCTTTCCGGTGAGGAGCACCGCTTTTGTCTTCTCGGCCGCAAGTTCAAGGTTTCTTTCCTCCATCCACTCGGTTATTCTGTGGATGGCGAGATTTCCGTTCGCCTCAAGCTCTGCACACGTTGTTGCCGTGACGACCAACGCGAGATCGTCCGCCTATGCTACCAGCTTGACCCCACGCAGCCTGAGCCGCAACACTCCGTCATAGAGGACATTCCAAAGCGTTGGGCCCAGGACGGATACCTGAGGGACGCCGCTGCTAACTCTCCGTCGGTCCTCTTCGCCATTGTTATCCCTGAGGATCAGCCATCTATCCCGCAGGTTACTCCGGATCATGTCCAACAGGTATGGACTCACGCTTCTCCGTTGCAGTTCTGCGATGAGATGCTTCCACGGCACGGTGTTAAAGGCGTTCTTTACGTCAAGAGCAACCAGCATGCAGAACTTTTTTGTTCTCCGCGTTCCCTGATTTTCCCTCTCTGCCATCTCCATAACACTTCTCACCGCGTCCACCGTTGACCTTCCTTCTCGAAATCCGAACTGATTGTCCGCTAGGGGCGCTTTTTCTTCCAGTTCCGCCTTTAGCCTGTCCACGAGCAGGTGCACCATCAGCTTGCTGACGGTGTTCAGGAGGCAGATGAGCCTGTACTTTGGCGACTCTCCTTCGGTGGCTGCTTTCTTCGCCAGCAGCACGAGATTTGCCATCTTCCATTGAGCGGGGTAATTTCCGGACTTGAGGACATCGTTCAGAACGTCCTTCACAACCCCCCGCCACCGTCACCATCTCCCTTACCGCTTCCGGTGGAATGCCATCGGGCCCCGGCGCCTTGTTTGGTGCGACTCTGCCCGCTGCTCTTCTTACTTCCTCTATCGAGAAAGTTGGGGCTTCTTCCTGCGGCTCGAGAGCATCCTCCTCCGCAGGCTCATACTCCGGGAACAGGGTCTCCGCCGCTTCTTTCATCTCGTCTCGGCCAACGTCAGGTTTGGAGGTGGTAGCCTGGTTCTGAGCCTTTTGGTTACGATCTTGTAACCCTCCCCCTAAACGTTGGACTCCACCTCCTGAAGTTCCGCCGCCCATTGCCCTTCGACTTGGAGATCGCTTTCTTAAGTGCTCTTCTGGCCTCACCGTATACGAGGGAGAGAATCGCCCTTCTGGCTTCGTCTCCTCTCGTCCTCTGGACTGCTCTTCTGGCGCTGTTGCTCTCCTTCCGCAATTCCGCAATCTCCTCCGTCCACCAGTAGACTGGCCTTCGCCCATTTCCTCCGGTTTTTGGGCATTACTTCGTCGCAGGCTTTGGAGAGAGCCGCTTCGCATGCTTCCACATTAAGCAACCCTCCTCGCGTCTCAATTGCGTCCACGAAGGCGTCTCTAAACTTTGCGCGGAGATTTGGCAAAACTGATTACTAAATACTGACCAGAGACTGGTTGGTTTGAATTTGCCGGGCTTGCCATGGCTCCACCCAACAACAAAATGAGACAAATATGGTTGAAAATAAAAATGCCAACAGTAAGCAACAGAAAGCTTTAGCGGCAGCCAATTAGGTATCCTAAGAAACCGCCAATGTCGGAAATTTTTTATTCCCTTTGTCGTCTTTACAATCGTTCGGCACCCCTAATTTCCGCAATACACACGTTCACAAAAGTGCGGAAGTAGAAGTGGCAAAAGATGCGAAAGTTCTGCGATTGCGGATACGGATGGTGAACCTACCATCCTGCGTAATGAGTACAACAATTCAAAATAAAACCGCAAATCTTATCAAATTAAACAACCTTTATTAAAGAAGCGATTATCACAAAATGACAATTGTTTTATAGTTAGATAATTAAAACAAATACAGAAGGTATTATTATAAATAGTAAATTAGTTATACAGTAGTAGGAAAGTTCTGCTTATATAAATATTCACAGAGATAAAGTTATTTAATTGCCAATTCACTGATTACAAAAATAATTACAGATTCACAAAGAGGTTTCGCTTATACATACATCATGTTTCCTTTTGGTGTCATTTACAGTACAAAAAAACATTTTGCCTCTTCGAGGCGTACTATATAAATCATACGCAATCTAAGATTAAAATTAAGGAGTGATTGACTAAACGTGACTGTTTTGTGCCGGATAGCACCAAAATACATTTTGAGCATATATTATGCTCTTCATACATCTCTCATTCATACACTTTATACAAACATATTTATAGTCTTATATTAGTTTACAATACGTCTTCCAGTGGCTTTCGTGTGATATATACGTAAATCGTTCTGAAGAAAGAAACATGGTGAACATTCGTTCTCGAGTACAAGTACATTCTGCTATAACTGAGCCAAGGGCGCTGAGTATTAAGTAATCTTAGACAAAATTGTTAAAGCATTAAAAGGAGTAGACCACCACCAAGTTTTTCCCTTGTCTATAAGTTACAATACGAGTTTCAAGCCATTGGAAAAGATAGATGCGAAATGTGAAGCATGACCAATTGGCAGTTTCTGTGCAGTGTTTCGGTGCATGTCACATTTCACAAATTGTATATATTTACTATAGGTTCTTAACGAGGGGCACGCTAGATACGTTTGTCTCGGGCAGTAGAACAGAGTGAGTAGCAGTACGTTCGATTGGTCGACAAAGTCAACTAACGTGCTCACCGTTAACAATAAATATATAGTACACTTAACATACATTAATGAGTTTCGTAATATTTCTCGTCGAGTATTTATTTTCATTTGCATTGCAAGTCGTCTTATTCATTTTGTCTACGACGACTATCTTCTCTTACAGGAATATATGTATATGTGAACAGTATAATGTCTCTTAAGGTTAAATCATCTTGTTGGTGTTACGTGAGGTAGTCTGGACTTGGTTCAGCCATTGGTTCTGGCGTTGTGAATAGTGGATTCGGGAACTCTGGTGGATGGGGTAGTGGTCCTGCAGCTTTTGGCCTGCGACGATAAGCCATCAGCCAGCAGGAAACAGCAACCGCAACAGCTACCAGAGCGAGCAGGGCTGTTATTATTAGAGCTATGATGAATCCGATCATGGAGACGCATATATCGTCCACTCGTTGTGAGTATTGAGCTGAGAAAAAGAGAAAACGGTTTAGAATTGGTTTTCTACTTTGATAACACAATCTTACCTTCGGCCGGGTCCGCAAATCTTTCCTCACGTTTCTCGAATGTGAAGATTGTATTCGAGTGTATTGTTATTTCTTCACGCAATTGGCCACTCATTGGATCTCCTGGAATGGCCACATCAGTGTCGTTATCGTCAATCGCACGTTTTCTTCTACCAAAGGCATTGTACCCTCGGCAGTTGACCTAGTTTAGGAAGAAAATAATTTGAGTAGGGGAACAGGTAGTGTTGCATTGGGAGCCGTCAAACACGTACGTTGAAATGAGATACTTACAGGTTGACATTTGCCAAAGCACACCTTGATGCTACATTGGAATCTGATGTTATCGCTGTTGGGGAACTTGAATGCATCAAAGCTGGCTTGTAAAGTCTGCGTGTCCGCATCGTAGTCCCATTCGCCGAAGATTCTTGGGTCTGTGGCGCAACCATCAGCATCGGTGACATCGTACTTATTTTCTACTGTGCCCTCCACGGTTGTGGCGACGCAGCTTCTAGCAAGTCCGCCATATATGGATCCCGGTTGCACTTCGACTTCCAGTTTTAGTTTATCGCCAATTTCAGCAGTAGAAATTTGTTGGCCAGTCGATTGAGTGACGATTTTCATTGTGCAAACTGGTGGGGGACCTGTGTTGGCGATGGTGCCTGCCGTAGTCAGCATGGAGACGTTGAAGCCTAGTGTGACGTTCTGTTCTCCGGTCTGGTAGATACACTTGATGTGGAAAGCTCTAGCCTTGTAAGTTACTAATTTGGGATGTTTCTGAATTACAAGAATGAAGCTTGCATTTCCATTAACTAGAACCAGACCACAACTGCCAAAGTGTACCTTGAAGTCTTGATTTCTGTTATCAATGTCAGTAGAGCTAATGGTCAAGGATCTTCTACATTCCTCATCTTTGCTGTGGCCTTTCACATAAAGAACTCCATTGAACTCCTCTTTCGTGAAATCTATTTCTACGCTAACTCCATCAGACAAGCATTTTACGTTCATTTGTGGTGGGGGGAAATCTGGTGGAATAACTTTGTATGGTACACACACATCTTCGGCGTTTCCATAGTAGTTGTCCAGGCATTGACAGATGGCTCTATGATTCGTTGCGTTACAGAAGGCATTCAGACCACATTTCTTTGATGTTGGATTTAAGCAAGGGTTTTCGCAGGTCCTTGTTTCTAAGTTACAGTATTTGCTGTCAGAACACTGATCGTCACTATAACAGCCGGTAATTGGTTCACAATTGCCTAAGCCGTCTAATTTATATCCGAATTCTGTTGGGCAAACACAGTTACCACGGTCGTCAATAATCCAGCCTTTCTCCAGATTGCAAACGCAGCGACCTCTTTCATCGATCTTGAAACCTCTCTCTGGTAGACAACGGCCGCATTCATCGTTTTCATTGAGGCCTGTATTTGGTGGACATATGCATTTACCGTCTATTTCAATATATCCCTTGTCAATTCTGCAGAATATGGCTGAAATTTAAAGTAAAAATTAGAAATTAGAGTTAATGTATTGGTGTAGCTTAACTTACATTTATCGCACTGAACTGCAGCATTGCCTTGATAACCTTCTTTGCACTGGCAGATCATTGTTCTTACCGGTTCGGTATCTAATACTGTACAAACTGCGTTTCTGCCACAAGGTTCTGTTGCAGTACATGGATTAATGCATTCACCGGCGATGCAAGCCGTCTGTGATGGACAGTCCGAGTCGTATTTGCATTTTGCGATTTCAACACATCCAGTAGAGGTATCTCCAATGAATCCAGGTGGACAAGCGCAAACAGGTTGATGGTTGAATACCCTGCACTCGGCGGTTCTATCGCAAGGCTTTCTGGCAGCGCATGGATTTTCGCATTTGTTATTGATGCACGCTTTAGTGGTGGGACAGTCACTGTTTGATTTACAACCAACTGTGATGCAGCTGATTTTGGGGTTACCCATAAGCCCAGGTGGACATTCGCACACAGTTCTATGGTTGGCGCCATAACATTCAGCATCCCTGCCGCACGTTGATCTGTCAGCGGGACAAGCTGGTACGCATTGTCTGTTGATGCAAGAGTGCTGACCAGAACAATCATCGTCGTTTCTGCAGCCAATCTTTGTACATTCAATTTCTGGATTTCCGTCGTAGCCTTGTTTACAGGTGCAAATGGGTTTATGGTCCTTGACACGGCAATCGGCAAATCTACCGCAGTTACATGGATTTTTGCAAATTCCTCTGACACAAGCTCTGTCTTCAGAACAGTCCTTGTCGGCAGTGCAGCCTATCTTTTGAATAGGTTTGGTGGGTTGGCAAGTTCCGCTGCCGCTGCTAATGTAACCTGATGGGCATACGCATATCATCGTCCTTACAGGAACTGAGTCTGCGACTTGGCATTCCGATGGTGTGTGACAAGGTAAGAAAACGGTGCATGGATTTCTGCATTTTTGGTTGACACATGCTAATCCTGATGAACACTCACTGTCTTGACGGCACTCAGGCTCGGGTTCTCGGCGACAGTCCACATACGGGTTGCCGATGAATCCGGCAGGACATCTGCACACGGCCATATGATTTTGCACCTTGCATTCAGCTCTGGATGAGCAAGGATTGTCGTATACACAAGGGTTGATACACTGGGCGTTGATACATTGCTTGTCGTTAGAGCAATCGCTGTTTGATGTACAACCAACAACGTGGCATCTGTCGTAAGGATTTCCTCTGTAACCGCTCAAACATCTGCAATCCGCACGGTAAACGCTAACGTAGCACTCGGCGTTAATGCCGCACTGATCGTCGACTAGGCATGGATCTACACATTGGGAATTGATACACGATCTTCCTTGTTGGCATTCGGCATCACTTCTGCAACCGACTGCATAACAAGCAATCTCTGGGTATCCCTCGTAACCGTTCTCGCAAGAACATACCGGGCGATGGTTCTCAACTATGCAAACGCTATGTTTTCCGCAATTGCATGGATTTCGGCACACTCTATTAAAGCAGGCTTCGTTGCTATGACAGTCGCTGTCTGATACACAACCTGGCGACGGTATAAGAACAGGGTGGCATTCGTCACTTGCGTTTGGTACCCAGCCTTCCGGACATGTACAAATCATGGTTCGCACAGGTATGGTGTCGAGTACTGAACATTGAGAGGAGTGGTGGCATGGTGAGAGTGCGTTGCAAGGATTAACGCAAGTGTTCTTTATGCATGCAAGTTTGCTTGGACAGTCCATATCGAGCTCGCATTCAGGTTTACCAGGTACCACAATTGGTTTGTAACAATAAGAGAATGGATTGCCTTCTGGTTGGTCCGACGGACAGCGACAACCAGCAATGTGATTTTGTACATAGCAGATAGCGTTCTGAGCGCACGGTGGGTTTGCTATTGAGGAACAAGGGTTTATGCAATGGTTCTCAATACAAGCTCTGTTGGATGGACAATCATTATTCACGTGACATTCAACAAGCTCACATTTCTGAATAGGATTGCCCATGTAACCAGGTAGACACCTGCAGTTCGATCTGTGGTTATGCCCGTAGCATTCTGCATTGGTTGCACATGGGTTGCCCAATATGCATGGGTTGACGCATTGGCCGTTATAACATTGTTTCTCATTGGCACAATCTGTGTCAGATTCGCATTCAACTAAAATAGAAATAGCATTAGTATCCACAATTTCATTTATGATTAGTAAAACTTACGTTTACTGCAACCGGTTTGTGGATTTCCTGAATAGCCTGGCTTGCAAGAACACGTTGGATAATGTCCGGAGACTCTACAGTCAGCGTTTGGGCCACAATTGCACGGACTTGCACAACGGGCGTTAATACATGATTCAGTTCCTGCGCAATCTGAATTTGACTTACAACCAGCAGTTGGAGCTTCACCTACAAATAAAGATACTCATAAGTTTAAATTTTACAAATAAACTTTTATGTTAACTATCTTACGTGGTGGTACACATGCAATTCGTGGATTTCCTTCATAGCCGATGGGACAATTGCATACTGCAGTATGCCTGTTGACAGAGCAAAGGGCGCTAATAGCGCATGGGTTGTCCTGAGCGCATGGATTCACACAAATTTGATTTCTACAAGCCTGGTCATTGTAACAGTCGCCATCGCTGTAACACTCTGGCTGCACTGGTCTTACTGGTGGACTAATTGGTACTGAACATTCAACATGAGGGTTTCCGGTGTATCCTGTTGGACAAGTACACTGTGATTGATGGTACCGTTCCGAACATAATGCGTTGATACCACATTTGTCGACTATGCAAGCATTTATGCAATTGCCTCTGATACATTTCATGGTATCATCACAATCGGAATCAATGCTGCAACCAGATATAATAATAGCTCTGCATCTTCCAGCGTCGTCCATAAAGGTATCTGCTGGACATTCGCAAATTAACGTGCGCAAAGGTAATGTATCCCAGACGCGACATTCTTGATCTTGGCTGCACATATCTTTGAAAGCGCAAACATTCTGACAGCGAGAGTTGATGCAAGCATGTTGTGATGGACACTCTGAGTCAGAAACACATTCCACGGATGGCAGTGGGTGTCTAGGTTCAGTACATTCGATGTACGGATTGCCACTGGTTCCAGGTCTGCATGTGCATTTCGGTTGATGGTTCCGTCCTATACATACAGCATTATCCGCACAAGTTTCATCGTCGCATACTGGTCTGCACACTCTATTAAGTCTATCGCAGGCTTCATGGTCAGCGCAATCTTCATTGTACTGGCAGACCCCAGCAATGCACGACTGAAGTGGATTTCCCTGCATTCCAAGAGGACATTGACATTTTGCGTGATGATTTTGCACAACACACTCAGCGCCACGTCCACACGTGGTTGTCGTGCACGGGTTGAGACAATTCTCGTTAATACATGCTTTGCTGTATGGACAGTCGTCATTAATTTTGCATTCTGGTTTATAGCACATGACTTGTGGGTCTCCTCCCCAACCATCGGGGCATAAGCAAGATGGTCTGTGATAGGACGTTCTGCATTCTGAGTTGGTACCGCATGGGTTGGATGTTGTGCAAGGATCTCTGCACCGCTGGTTAATGCAGGCTTGATCAGATGGACAATCAATGTCTCTCGTGCATTCTGGCGAAGTCGTGGGTACTAAAATTATAAACAATTAAAAGTCAGTATTTGTAAAGAAAAAAATGTTGTTACGTACTTTCACTGCATTTGATAAACGGATTTCCCACTAATCCCGTGGGGCATTTACAAATAGCTTTGTGGTTCTGAGGTTCGCACTGAGCCGTTGGAGCACATGGGTTGGCGGCCACGCATGGATTGATGCATTGTCTGTTAATGCAGGCTGTTGTTAAAGGACACTCGGGATCTGATTTACAACCTTCTTCTTTTTCGACTGCTGGTTAAAAATAAAATAAATTAAAATACTTAATAAATTAAAATCGTTAATTTTGTGAAATGTTGCTGTATAGGAAAGTGGAACATGGTATATCAGAATCCAAATACTATACAATTTCCTGAAATTGAAAACATGTTAAATGTTAATATTAGCAATGGAATATTGGTAATTGCTGTTGGGTTTGTCGAGTACATACCTCTTCTACATTCTAGATCAGCATCACCTACGTATCCAGGCAAGCAAGAGCAAGACATGGTACGTAAAGGTAAAGTATCAACGACCATACATTCCGCATTTATTCCACAAGGTTTGACCACTAAACAAGGGTTTTTGCAAGTGCCGCTAAAGCAAGCGAGCTTACTTGGACAGTCTGCGTCCATGGTGCACTCAGACACATCCAGTTCTCCTAAAAGTACACCAACTCTAAAATGTCATAGAAAATAAAAGAATGAACACATACTTCTTCTGCAAGATAATTGCGGATTGCCTTCATAACCAGGTGGACATGAGCATTGTGCCCTATGATTGTATACTGTGCAAAGAGCACCAGGGCCACATTCACAAGGATCTTCGCACCTTTCGTTGCGACAAGCTAAGTTGTAAGGGCATTCGTCATCTTTGGTGCATTCCGGACGTTCGCAGCGTACATAAGGATCTCCTCTAAATCTGTCAGGGCAATAGCATCGAGCTCTGTGGAACGAGTCGGGCCTGCAGAAGGCGTTAAGGCCGCATTGAGTGAACGTGCAAGGGTCAACACAATCGCGATTCACACATGCTTGAATTGGTGGGCAGTCAGTGTCGGTTCTACATCCAACTAAAAGTAAAAAGCCGTTACAGTCACAGACTATATAACTAACACAAATAGCATACTTTCAATGCAGGCAGTTTGGGCATTTCCTGTAAATCCTGCCCTGCAGATGCAAATTGCTCGATGGGTTTGAACACGACATTCTGCGTTTGAGCCACAAAGTCCAGGAGATGAGCATGGATCAACACACCGCTCGTTAATACAAGCTTTGTCGTTGGAACATTCGGAGTCTTGTCGACATTCCGGTCGTGGTGGTGGGATCGGTTGTATTGGTTGGATTTTGCATTCGATTTCGGGTATTCCAAAGTAGCCTGTTGGACAGGTGCAAACTGATCTGTGATTGATAGCCTGACATAAGGCGTTTATTCCGCAAGCATCCCTACAGGGATCCCTGCACTTCTGATTGTAGCAAGCTTTGTCCCTGGGGCAGTCCTGGTTTATGATACATTCGGGGTAAGTGCAAACGGCAGCCCCGTTTACTAGCTGACACTGTCCGTTTACTCTGCACGGAGAAGGATTGCATGGATCTGGTTCGGGAATTTGTTCTTGGCAGTAGGTGAATGGATTTCCAATCAATGGTACTGGGCAAGTACACACCGGACTATGGTTGATGACGTTGCAGATGGCATTGAACCCGCATACACCTGGGCATGGATCTATACATTTCATATTAGAGCAGGCCTTGTTAAGAGGACAGTCTGCACTGATTGTGCATTCTGGTCTGCAACCGGTAGTTGTTGGATTTCCGAAGAACCCAGGCAAACACTCGCAAATTGCTTGTTCATCTGATTCTCTGCAGATGGTGTTGAGACCGCATGGTGAGGGGTTGCATGGCGTATCTTAGAAAAAAAATATAATATATAACACACATCAACACGAGCTCATTTATTACTTTATCATACGCAGTATGATAAAGTATTGTAATCGTGCCGAAACAAAATTTGAGATTTTAGCGGAAATATGTCCTTTTGGGTCCCCTGAACATATTTGATCAACGTACAAAAAATTTGTGTGTGTGTGTGTATGAATGTGTATGTGTGCAATTAAAGGTGGTCCAAAAAGCGGGCTTTTCGCTAGAGCACAACGATCCCCCTCAATCTGTTCCTTTTCCAGAAAAAAAATGCCCCCCAAATTTTAGAAAAATCGGTTAACGTTAACACGTGCCACCGAGCACCTCAAATTTCCCATTTAAAATACATTGCAAAAATGCTTATTTTTTTCCTTATTTTTTCACATTTCGGATTTAGAAAAAAAGTTGCGGGAGATTATCAGAAATTGTTCAGAACTCCCCAAGGAACAAATCCACAACCTCTATTTTTTTGTTCACCACCCCCTACCCTCCCCATAGTACCCTAAATATGAGACAAAAGTTTCCCCAAATTTACAATTTTACAATGTTACATGTCTTATTATTGTTTTTGGCAGAAGTGATGACAAGTGACAAATTGAAAAGTGACAAGTGATGACAAATTTTTTTGTCATTTATTAACTAATTTGAAATTGTTTAAACAATTAGCATTTGTTTAAACAAAAATATACGACGATACGAACAT
This sequence comes from Aphodius sticticus, assembly GCA_963966075.1. Taxonomy (NCBI): domain Eukaryota; kingdom Metazoa; phylum Arthropoda; class Insecta; order Coleoptera; family Scarabaeidae; genus Aphodius; species Aphodius sticticus. The sequence continues at coordinate 45,967,861 of OZ014509.1, read as the reverse complement.
ATTTTTCCATTTTTAGCGAAGTTATTAAGTTAATTAAGTTTTTTGTAAATTATTAACTAATTAGCAATTGTTTAAACAAATACCATTTGTTTAAACAAATATATATACAATGTTGCGGACATATTTTCTATTTTTTAAAGGAAATTATTATTTTTAAATAAATACCATTTGTTGAAACAAAAATATACAATGGTACTGACGTATCGTTGTGTCTTAAAATAAAACGTATTATTATTATTATATCTTTTTGGCAAAAATTATTATTGTATAATTATTAAAAATTATTATTGTCTTTTTTTTCTTGCCAAATTTGTTACTAATTTTCAATTATAACCTATAATAATAATTAGTGTTGCAACCACCATACTTGTTTGACCGATATCGTAAACCCTCCAAAATTACAAAAGGACCAGAAATGCTATAATAATTTTTGTCAAGAAATACGTACTAACATTGTATATTATTGTTTAAACAAATTTATTTGTTCAAACAATGCACATAAAGTAACAAATTACAAAAAACATGCCAACAATATGATAATAATTTCGTTAATTTTCGTTTATAAATGACAAAAAATGCCAATAATTTAATGCTTAATAGTTTCTACAATAAATATAACAAATATGTCCGTAACAATGTATAAATTTGTTTCAACAAATAGTGTTTGTTTAAACTTTAAACAATTACAAGTTACTTAATAAATGACAAAAAACTTCAATAATCTAATAAATTCTGCAAAATTAGAAATATATGTGCGTAACAACATATATTTTTGTTTAAACAAATGGTAATTGTTTAAACAATTGCTAACTAGTTAATAAATGACCAAAAAGCAATAATTTAATAATTTTTGCAGCAGATGGAAAAATGAGTTCGTAACAACGTATATTTTTGTTTAAACAAATGGTAATTGTTTATACAATTTTCGAATTTTGAAGTTAGTTAACAAATGACAAAAAACATGTCAATAATCCAATAATAGTAATTTCTGACCGAAAAATAATAAATCACGTAACTTTGTAAAATTGTAAATTTGGGGAAAATTTTCCCTCATTTTTAGGGTACTGCAGGAGAGGGTGGGAGCGGTGAAAAAAAATAGTGGTTGTGGATTTGATCTTTGGGAAGTTCTGAACAATTTCTCATAATCTCCCGCAACTTTTTTTCTAAATCCGAACCGTGAAAAAAAAGGAAAAAAAAAGATGCAATTTTGCAATGTATTTTAAATGGAAAATTTGAGGTGCTCGGTGGCACCTGTTAACGTTAACCGATTTTTTTCAAATTTAGGGGGAATTTTTTTTCCGGAAAAGGAACCGATTGGGGGGATCGTTGCCCTCCAGCAAAAAAAAATTTGGACCACCGTAGTGTGCATGGGCGTATCCAGGGGGGGGGGGCAAGGGGGGGGGGGGCAGCTGCCCCCGTTCTATATTTTGGTATTATGCTTATTACATAGCACTCTTTCCCTTATGGACAGTAGGGTGGTTATTTTTATGTAGAAAGCAACGATCTTCCCCAAATTGTTTCAAAGTAAAAAAAAAGTAGACAAGTATTATTGTTTTTCGAAAATGTTTAAATTTTTAATGATGCCTATCGAGGCCTCAAATTTACACGGGAAAAAGAGTTTTTTTGGGATAATTGTTCGGGATTTGGGAAAACTTATGTTAAAGTTATAGGTCATATAGAGAATTCTTCCAAGGAAGAATTTAACCTATTATACATATGGATTTGACGCGCCCAACCCACCCTCACAGTGCCCTGAATACTACCCAAATGAAAAAATGTACATTCTTCAGAAAATTGACCGTTCTAATCATTTAATTACCTTCTTTCTCATAGAAATCATTACTATACGTCTAGTGGAATGTTTATAAACATTTGTCAGTTAATTTCCATTTGTTTAAACAAATTCTATTTGTTGAAATAATTCGTTTTCTCCAAAATCCGTCTGAATTAAGTTTTCTGAGTTCAAAATGGCAGTTTATTACCTTATAGTGACATTATTCGTTAAAAAATTCTTCCTATTGTTTAAACATCAATTATAATTCATTTTCAACTTTTGTTTCCAATTATTGTAGAAAAGCCGCTTTTTTTTGTGAAATTAACTTATAAATTTCATGTTCGAGATATCTAGCCTATATTATCTAATAAACCCACATTTGTTTAAACAAATTTCATTTGTTTCTCAAAAAAGCTGACTTTTCTATCATAATCAGAAAAAAAGTTGAAAATGAATAAACAATAGAAAGAAATTTTTTAATGAATAATGTCACTGTAAGATAATAATTTGCCTTTTAGAACTCAGAAAATAAAATTCAGACTGATTTTCGAGAATATCGAATTATTTAAACAAATAGAATTTCTTTAAACAAACGTAAATTAACTGACAAATGTTTATAAACATTCCACTAGACTGAAATGATTAGAAGGATCAATTATTTGAAGAATGTACATATTTTCATTTAAGGGTAGTTTAAGGGCACTACGGGGGTGGGTTGGGGCGTCAAATCCATATGTATAATAGGTCAAATCCTTCATTGGAAAGTCCTCTACAAGTCCTTAAGTAATCTTAAGTTCGCCCAAACCCCGAACAATTATTTAAAAAATACCAACACGTCTTCTTCCCATGCATGTTCCCATGTAATATTAAAGCCTCGACAGGCATGGGTAAAAATCAAAATTTCAACAACAAAAAATATATGTCCACTTTCTTTGGATTTAGACACGATTTGGGGGGATCGTTACGCTCTATCATCACAAAAATTTTTGCAATGTATTTTTGAACTACCCTAATGGGCACCCTTCCCCCATACCGCAAGGTAAATTTAGAAACCGATTTGAGCTGGATACGCCCATGTATGTGTTTGTGTGCTCGACTGCTCCGTGACGTCACAAGATTGGTGAGAAGCTCAGCGAGCCTCGGCCGTAGAGAGCAGCCGAAAAAACAGGACCTACGGGTACGAGAACGGCATCGAGTTGAATGTATAGTATCTGTACGAAAACGGCATCGAGTTGAATGGATCTGGAGGACGTTTTGTGCGTTGTGTTAACGAATAAGTATAGTTGGGTCAAGGGATCTTTGCCTGTTGTCAAAAGTGACAGTCGTCTGAGAAGACATACGTCCAACGTTAATGTCAATCACTTCACGTGTTGTAGAAAGACTGAAGGCATGACAATCGCATCGTAACTAGCTCATGTCACGTGGCCTTCGATCAAGCTTGCTACGTCACACCAATCACTGCGCGTTCTGGTATGACTCATATTTAAAGAGACGAGACCACAGATAAATAAAGAAACATGGATGGACAAACTGTATAGCTAGCGTGCGGGTTTGTTTGCAACTCACATATCGCCCAGAGAAGTAAGGGGGAGGTACGCGAATGTAAACAAAACAGGTCGTAGCGGGAATGAAGCGGGGTGTGGCGGGTGAGCTTGTTATTGTGGCGTCCTTGTCGCTTACCCGTGTGTTATAGCCCAGTGGAACGTACTGAAACGTACCAGCGTTTGTAAATGTTCGCTACACATTTCCCCCTTCTTTTGGCCATCCATGTTTCTTTATTTATCTGAGGACGAGACCGATCTTAATATTATTAATTCAGTACGAACCGATTTAAAAAAAAAAATGCTTCCGGACTGTTTTGGTATACGTTTGGCACTAATAGAGCGTATTAATTTTTAATTTTGAGGCTTAGTGCAAGACCCCAATTCATCATATTTATGGTCAAATTCGTGAAAACAATCTAAAATTGACAAGATTCTATAATTACCTTTCTTGCGTATCGGGGTACACTGACGGAAGGCGTCGCCAGCCATGCCTTGCGGACAGGAGCATATTGGAATATGATTTCTGACATCGCAAATTGCGTTGAAGCCGCAGGTTCCTGGACACGGATCTTGACATTTATTCCTTATACATGCTCTGTTCATAGGACAGTCGGAATTGCCGATACATTCCGGTCTGCATCCTTCGTACGGGTTTCCGTGATATTCCGGTAAGCATTCGCAGATGCCATAGTTGTTCTCGACCCTACATCTTGCATTTGATCCGCATCTCAATTGCGAGCACGGGTCCTTCGGTGATAATTCCGGTTCCGCTAAACATTAAGCGCAATATTAATACTATGTCGTACTGTGATGAAACACATGCAACATATTTTGAAACAAACGGTGAAATGAAAAATAAAAGAAATTAATAATAGTGCTACAGATAAAAAAATTGTGCTACGTATAGGTATAGTGCTACAGAAGCATGCAAATAAAGTATCTGAAAGAGAACATTATTAAACATAGAAATATATATCATAAAACATTTAAAATTAAACATGAAACAGTTCTTACATTGTTTGATAGAGCAAACTGCAAATGGATCTCCAACGTAATTATTTATACAAATACAGTTCGGGACGTGTAATACAACGTGGCATTCGGCATTCAATCCACAGGAACCGGGACAAGGATCTGTGCATTTTTGGTTCATACATGCCAAATGGTTGGCACATTCTGAATTGCTCACGCATTCAGGTCTACAATTTGGTGGCACTCCAACATATTCGGGTAGACAGGTACATGTATGACCCCCAGATGGCAATGGTTCACATCTAGAGTTTGGACCGCATGGCGAAGGATTGCATGGTTGCGGTGTTGGTGGTAGTGGTGGCGGAGAAATTACCGTCGGAATGGCTAAAGTTAAAATTAGTCATGGATAGATATTTTTGGCAAAATATAAACATCTTACGTCTGCATTGAACGAATGGATCGCCTGTAAATCTCGGTGGACAAGAGCATATTGGGTTGTGGCTTACAACTTGGCAATTGGCTAATAAACCGCAAGTGCCAGGACAAGGGTCAATACATTTCTGATTTACGCAAGCCTTATTTAATGGGCATTCTAGACTTAATACGCATTCCGGTCTACAGTTGGGTGGACTGCCGTTGTATCCAATCAGACAGGAGCATACTGCCTGTCCGTTAATTTCTCTGCATTGACTGTTAGGTCCGCAAGGTGACGGACTGCATGGGTTTCGCGGGAGAGGGGCTAAAATAGGAGAGAAATAGTTTATGTGTTAATAAATTGATCCAGTAACGACATACTTTCTAGTTTGCTGCAGCTATGGAATGGATTTCCGACGTAATCAAGGATGCACGTGCACGTCGGGATATGGTTAAATACTGTGCATTCGGCATTTTGGCCGCAGATGCCAGGACAGGGATCTTTACATTTATTCCGTAAACAAGCTAGATTCTTAGGACAGTCATTATTTTGGATACATTCCGGTCTACATTCGTTGTAAGGATCGCCGTGATATTCCGGAATACATGTGCAAATTTCGTTATTGCATTGAGCATTCGGCCCACAATTACATTCAGGCTTTTGCGGTGGTGGGACTAAAAATATTATAACAATATTGATTGGATAAATCATTGTGTTGTGATATGGGCATCTTACTTATTATTGGTTTAAGACTGCAGTGTGTAAATGGATCTCCTGTATATCCTTCTAAACATGTGCAACTAGGAGTGTGGTTGATAACTGAACATCTAGCGTTCGTGCCACATGAGCCTGGGCATGGATCTGTACACTTTTCTCTAATACAAGCCAAATTGCTAACGCAATCCGAATTAATAACGCATTCCGGTCTACAATTGGGTGAACTTCCAAAGTAACCTAATCTGCAAGAGCACGATGGTGCACCACCGATATCCCTACATTCAGAGTTTGGTCCGCATGGAGATGGTACACATGGGTTTGTTACTATAGGTATATCTTGTGGTGCTAAAACGAAGAAAACTGTATTTTGTTTATTCGCTTTAACAAACGACTTACGTTGATATGGAAGACATCTTATGAATGGATCTCCAGTAAAACCGGCATCGCATGAACACAACGGGCTGTGATTTAGAACGTGGCACCTGGCGTTTATACCGCATGTACCAGGACATGGATCAACGCATTTCTTGTTGATACACGCCCTATTCAATGCACATTCAGTGCTTACTGTACATTCCGGTCTGCAATTTGGCGAGGTACCAATAAATTCTGGTAGACAGGAACACACGCTGTTGGAATTGAGAACCCGACATTGGCTATTTGGACCGCAAGGAGATGGTTGGCAAGGATCTGTCGCAACTGGTACTTTAACAGGTGTCTCGATAATTCTACAGAAGCTAAATGGATCTCCTGTAAAGCCGGGCTGACAGCTGCAAGATGGTAGATGATTAATAACTTGACAATAAGCATTTTGTCCACAAGTGCCAGGGCATGGATCCTTGCATTTATTACGTATACAAGCCCTATTGAGAGGGCAATCGGTATTAACAACGCATTCTGGTCTGCATCCTACGTATGGATCACCGATGTACTCTGGTAGACATATGCACGCGCCAGCGTTATTTAACTCTTTGCATATTGCGTTCGCACCGCAAGGAGATGGGTGACAAGGGTTAATTATATCAAATACCGGTAGTTCTGAAAATATCTTGTTATATACAAATCGTGTGATTTCAAATTTTTTCTTACTTTCTGGGATCCTGCAACTCGAGAATGGATCACCTATATAGCCTTCTTGACAAGAACACATTGGCGTATGGCTGACAACGCGACACACGGCATTTTGTCCACACAGTCCTGGGCATGGATCGATGCATTTTTGGTTTCTACAAGCAAGTGTTGTTGGGCATTCATTATTCGTGATACACTCAGGTCTACAGTTCGGAGGTGAACCTAAGAAACCTTCAATGCATCTACATTGTGGTGGATCGAATTGTCTAAGGCAGACAGCGTTTAATCCGCAGAATTTGCAAGGATCCGGTCTTGTGTCTACTTGTTCTGAAATGCTCCAGTAAGTACAACGGATTAATTTTTGTGCTTTCTAATTACCTATTATCATCGTACATCTCGCGAATGGATCACCTGTGTATCTTGGTGGACAGCTACATATCGGATTATGACTAACAACATGGCATATTGCCTCAAAACCACAAGTACCAGGGCATGGATCAATACATTTTTGGTTTACGCAAGCTTCATTTTGTGGACATTCAGAACTAGTAACGCACTCAGGCCGGCAAGAAGGTGGGCTCCCTATATAACCTAAGACACATGAACACACCGCTTGTTCGTTTATGACTCTGCATTGACTGTTTGGGCCGCATGGTGATGGGTTGCATGGGTTTTGAGGAGGAGGTTCTAAAAAACGACAAGGTTACTGCTTGTTGATGGGGAAACAATTATAAGACATACTCTGTATGCGGTTGCAAGTAATAAATGCGTTTCCTGTGTAACCCTCTAAGCAATTGCACGTTGGGATGTGGTTAACAACAGAACACTCTGCGTTTTGCCCGCAAGTTCCAGGACAAGGGTCAACGCACTTATTGCGCACACATGACTTGTGTCGAGGGCAATCTGTGTTTAGGATACATTCAGGTCGGCAACCTTGATAAGGGTCTCCATGATATTCTGGTAGACAAGAGCAAAGTCCATTATTACATTTAGCATTGGCTCCGCAAGGCGTTGGATTACAAGGATCAGTTGGTTGCTCAGGTGCTAAAAGGTATGCATTAATATCCATTACTGTACCTGTACCTGTACCCGTTATATACGTACGTGGTGGCGGTTTTGGATAACAATTGCTAAATGGATCGCCGGTATATCCGTCGGGACAAGTGCAAGTCGGTACGTGATTGAATACAGAACAGAAAGCGGACGATCCGCAGGATCCAGGACAAGGATCTCTACATTTTTGTTGAATACATGCCAAACTATTTGGGCATTCATTATGAGTGATACATTCAGGTCTACAACTAGGCGGGGAACCTATGTATCCGACGATACAAGAGCAGGACGGTGCCTGTCCAATATCACGGCAAATTGAATGCGGTCCGCATGGTGATGGAACACAGGGATAAACTGGTGTTGGTATTTCAACAGGTGCTAGAAATTGATTAAATAGTTGTTGTTAAATGAATAATATATGTAATGGTAAATATTTACTTTCTTGAATAACAAAGCATCTAGTGAAGGGGTCACCGGTATATTTAGATTGGCAAGAGCATATTGGGTTGTGATTAACAACATTACAGTTCGCATTCAAGCCACATGTTCCAGGGCATGGATCTACACATTTCTGGTTGACACAAGCTTTATTTAATGGGCATTCAGAACTAGTTGTGCATTCAGGTCTGCATCCAGGTGGAGAACCAACATATTGTGGTAAGCATAAGCAAATGGCCTGTCCGTTAACGTCCTTGCATTGACTGTTAGGTCCACATGGCGAAGGATTGCAGACATCAACAGGTGGTGCTAAAAAATTGCCAAATTACGTATGGCTCTCACAGTGGATACGATATTAACTTACATTCTACATATTCTTTACAATATCTAAATGGATCTCCCGTGAAGCCAGGTCTACAGTTACATACTGCTACATGATTGATTACTTGACAATCGGCATTTTGACCGCAGGTGCCTGGGCATGGATCTTTGCATTTACTTTGTATGCACGCTTTATTGTATGGGCAATCCGTGTTCAGAGTACATTCTGGTCTACAGCCTTCGTAGGGATTTCCAATATAATCAGGCAAGCACGCACAAGAACCTGCACCGTTTCGTTCTGAGCATATGGCATTTGCACCACATGGCGATGGTATGCATGGATTGATTGGGACAGATGGAGGTGCTGAAAAAAGTTTTGTAAGTAACTGTAATGTTTCGCAGAGATTTATTACCTGGTGGTGGTAGTGGTTGACATGCAGTAAACGGATCGCCAATATAGCCTTGAACGCAGACACAATTTGGAGTATGGCTTACAACTCTACAGTTCGCGTTTAAACCGCACGTGCCAGGGCATGGATCTTTACATTTTTGATTAATGCAAGCTAGTTGGTTGTCGCAATCATTATTAGTGGTACATTCTGGTCTGCAATTCGGTGGAGACCCAGTGAATTCAGGAAGGCAGGAGCAAGATGGAGCGCCGTTAATCACTCGGCACTGAGCGTACGAGCCACATGGTGAAGGTTGGCAAGGGTCAACAATAACCACTGGTTCTTCGGCTATAAATTAACAACAATGACTAATAGCGCTTCCTGGAGGGCTCATATAGACTTACGTATTAGAAGACATCTAATGAATGGATCTCCAGTAAATCGAGAGGGGCAACTACATATTGGATTGTGGCTAATAACTTGGCAATTGGCACCAACGCCGCAAGTTCCAGGGCATGGATCGATGCATTTCTGATTAACGCAAGCTAGATTTAATTGACATTCCGAAGAGGAGACGCATTCTGGGCGACATGTTGGTGGGTGTCCGATATAACCTGGTACGCATGAACATACTGCTTGGCCATTTATTGATCTGCACTGACTATTTGGACCACATGGAGATGGTATACATGGGTTACCAGGTGGGGGAGCTAAATTTAAAATCGATATTAAATTCAAACCAAACATGATTTTAAATTTTTTACCTGGAGCTAAAGAGCACGCTACAAACGCGTTTCCTATATAATCATTAATGCAAGTGCACATTGGAACGTGATTGATAACTCTACATTCGGCATTTATGCCACAAGTCCCTGGACATGGATCTTTACATTTATTTCTAATACAAGCCTTGTCTTTTGGACACTCTGGATTACTAACACATTCAGGTCTACATTCCCTATAAGGATCTCCTTGGAATTCTGGGAGACATGTGCACACTCCATTGTTGCATTGTGCGTTTGGTCCACAAGGCGACGGATTACACGGATCTTGTTCAACGGCTATTCAAAGAATATATAGTGAGAGTCTTTTACGATAATTTATCAATTATGAAAACTTACGTGGTGCTGGTGCTAAAGAGCATCTCGTAAACGCATCACCGATATAACCGGAAATACACGAACACGTTGCTATGTGATTGTTCACCCTACATTCAGCATTCAACCCGCACAAACCTGGACAAGGATCTCTGCATTTCTCATTGATACAGGCCATATTTGAATTACAGTCTGAGTTTGTAATACATTCCGGTCGGCAATTTGGCGGGTTTCCAATATAAGTTGGTAAACATGAGCATAATGGTGCGCCACCGATGTCTCTACATTCAGAAAATGGTCCGCACGGTGAAGGAATGCAAGGGTTTGCGGGAGTTATTGGTTCTTCTGGTGGTTGAGCTAAAAGTAAACCATTACGATCTATATATAGTAGAAATGTTGACGAAATCTTACGAATTGGGTTGCATATCGTGAATGGATCACCGGTATGACCTTGGATACAAGAACAGATTGGGCTGTGGTTAATCACTTGGCATTTACTATTGAGTCCACAGACTCCCGGGCATGGGTCTTTGCATTTTTGTTGGATACACGCCTTGCTTAGAGAACACTCGGCATTGATTGTACACTCAGGTCTACAGTTTGGTGGGGATCCAATAAACTCAGCTAAGCAAGAGCAAATAGCTTGCTCGTTATTTATCCTACATTGACTATTAGGTCCACAAGGTGAAGGATTGCATGGGTCTGGCTTGGGTGCTAATGCTAAAATTTTAAAGTTATATACTTTTTTTAATTTTTAGTTATTTTCTTACGTAATTCTGGTGGTATATTACAATATGAAAACGGATTTCCTGTATAACCTGGTAAGCATGTACACGAAGGCAAGTGATTGATAACGTGACATTCGGCATTTTGTCCACATGTTCCCGGACAAGGATCCTGACATTTACTCTTTATACAAGCTCTATGGGATGGACAATCCGAGTTGTAAACACATTCCGGTCTGCATCCTTCGTAAGGATTTCCTATGTAATCTGGTAAACACGTGCAAGCTCCGACGCCGTTTTGTTCGCGGCATTTCGCGTTGCTGCCACAAGGGAAGGGTATGCAAGGAGTTATCGGTTGCTGTACTACCACTGGCTTTTCTTCTATACATTGAATAAATGGATTTCCGTTATAACCAGGTGAGCACACACAATTTGGCGTGTGCGTTACTACACGGCATTGCGCATTTGCACCGCATGTTCCCGGACAAGGGTCTGTGCATTTCGTGTTTATGCAAGCCAAGTGGTTTGGACATTCGCTGTTACTAACGCATTCCGGTTTGCATTGTGGTGGTGTACCTACAAATGATAGTAAGCAAGAACAAGATGGCGAATCTCCGATAGCTTTGCACTCAGCGTTTGGACCGCATGGGGAAGGATTGCATGGATTGATAACTGGTTCTTCACGGTGAGGAACACATCTCGTGAATGGATCTCCGGTATACATCGCTGCGCAGGTACATATTGGATTGTGATTAATGACGTGGCATTCGGCGTTAAGGCCACAAGTTCCCGGACAAGGGTCAATACATTTTTGGTTTACACAAGCTTGATTTAATGGACATTCTGAACTGGACACACATTCTGGTCGACAGGTAGGTGGACTACCGATGTATCCAGGTACACAAATACAAACTGCTTGTTCGTTAATTTCCCTACATAAGCTGTTAGGTCCGCACGGTGATGGATTGCAAGGGTGTTGAATAGCAGGGGCTAAAATAATCAACATTAGGTATTTTGGAGTCCCAGCACAATTGCTTGAACTTACGTGGAATCGGTCTGCATAAAACAAATGCGTTTCCGGTGTAACCACCTTGGCAGGAGCACATGGCCACGTGATTGATAACATTGCATTCTGCGTTTTGCCCGCATGTTCCAGGGCAAGGATCGGTGCATTTATTTCTGATACACGCCTTATCTTTAGCGCAATCAGTACTAAGGACACACTCCGGTCTACAGCCTTTATACGGGTCCCCAAATTGATATTCCGGTAGGCAAGTGCATATTCCATTATTACATTGAGCATTGGGTCCGCATGGTGATGGATTGCATGGGTCAGCTGGTACTATTGGTGCTAAAGAAATCCAGGAATAATATTTACATCGATTTATATGAATGAATGGTTCACTTACGTTCTATTGGCTCTGGATGGCAACTGGTAAACGGATTTCCTGTGTATTTAGGTGGACAAGTACATATTGGAGTGTGATTAATAACAGAACACATTGCACCAATACCACAGGATCCTGGGCAAGGATCAACGCATTTCTCTCTAATACAAGCCTTATTACTTGGACATTCCGAGTTTGTCGTACATTCTGGTCTACAGTTTGGTGGTGAACCTATATAACTTCTCAAACAAGAACAAGACGGAGATCCGCCTATATCTCTACATTCGGAATAAGGGCCACAAGGTGATGGGAAACATGGGTCGGTTGGTTCTTCTACCTGCACTATTGGTTCTAAAATAATTATTTTAATATTGCCACATCATCTAACTTTTACAAACAACTTACGAGGTATTGGGATACATTTGCTGAATGGGTCGCCGATATATCCTTGCTGGCAAGAACATATCGGGCTGTGATTTACCACTTTGCAAAGAGCATTGAGACCGCAAGTACCAGGGCAAGGATCTACGCATTTCTGATTAACGCAAGCCAGATGGAAAGCGCATTCGGAATTAACGACACACTCTGGTCTGCAACCTGGCGGACTGCCTACGTATTCCGGTAAACATGAGCACACAGCTTGGCCATTAACTTCGCGGCATTGACTGTTTGGTCCGCATGGCGATGGGTTGCAAGGATCAGATGGCTCTTGGGGTTCTGTTATAGAATAATGAATTATGTGAACGAAGAAGAATGTCTTAAACGTTTGAGAACTTACTCTGAAGGATGACGTTACAGTAAACGAATGGATCACCAGTATAACCAACTCGGCAAATACAGGATGGTAAATGATTGATGACTTGACAATCGGCGTTTTGACCACACGTTCCTGGGCAAGGATCTTGGCATTTATTGTTCATACAGGCTTTATTCGATGGGCAATCGGAGTTTAGTATACATTCAGGTCGGCAACCTTTGTACGGATCTCCGAAATGTTCCAGAATACAAGTGCAAGCGCCTGCGCCATTTTGTTCTCTGCACACGGCGTTGACACCGCATGGAGATGGTAAGCAGGGTGTCGTTGGTGGTTGTATGACAGTTGCTAAATAAAATCATTTGTTAAAGGGTGCAATGATTTGAGCGAATTAAATACATACGCTGTGGGGAACAAGCTACAAATGGGTCGCCGATGTAATTTCCGATGCACACACAGTTTGGAGTATGGCTGATTACCCGGCATTGAGCATTTTGCCCACAAGTTCCTGGACATGGATCGCGACATTTTTGGTTTATGCAGGCAAGATTATCCGTGCATTCACTGTTACTGACGCATTCTGGTCTACAACTTGGCGGAGAACCTATGAATTGTGGTAAACAAGAACAGGATGGAGAGTCGTTAACAACTCTGCACTCTGCATTTGGTCCACATGGGGATGGTTGGCATGGATTAGTAGGTACAGGTGGGGCTTCAATTACTTGTTGGCAGCGTATAAATGGATCTCCTGTATAGTGATTTGGACAGCTGCAAATTGGATTGTGGTTTACAACATGGCAAAGGGCTCCGATACCGCAGGTTCCCGGGCAAGGATCAATACATTTCTGATTGTTACATGCTTGGTTTTGCAAACATTCAGAGCTAGTTACGCATTCAGGCCTGCATGTGGGCGGACTTCCAATATAACCAGCTACGCAAGAGCACACTGCTTGTCCATTAATTTCCCTGCATTGGCTGTAAGGGCCACACGGGGAAGGATTGCATGGGTTCTTGGGAGTTTCCGCTAAAATAATATTAAATATAAAAATATAATAGGATGTCAGCAAAACAATAGACATACGCGGTATAGGTGTGCAAAGGACGAATGGACTTCCGGTATAACCAGCGATACAAGAACACATGGGGATGTGATTGACAACATTGCATACCGCATTTTGTCCGCAAGTACCTGGGCAAGGATCTACGCATTTATTCCTAATACACGCTTGTTGTTTATTGCAATCGGGATTTATAACACATTCCGGTCTGCATCCGCGGTATGGATCACCGTGATATTCTGGAATGCAAGTGCATATTCCGTTGTTACATTGAGCGTTAGGACCACATGGTGAGGGATTGCAGGGATCTGGGGGTATCTCATCACCTAGAAAAAATGTTTTAAATATCGTACTTGAGTTAGAAGGCGATAGGGCCATACGAGGTGGTTTCAAGTAGCAATTCACGAATGGATCTCCAGTATAACCATCGGGGCAGGTGCAAGACGGAGTATGGTTGATGACTATGCAATGGGCATTGCTACCGCACGAACCAGGGCAAGGATCCACACACCTTCTCCTAATACAAGCTAAATTACTTGTACATTCCGAGTTAATAGTACACTCCGGGCGACAGTTGGGTGGTGCGCCAATAAATTCTCGTAAACACAAACACGATGGAGCGTTATTTATATTTCTACACTCGGCGTTGGGACCGCAGGGACTTGGCACACAAGGATCAGATACAACTACCGGTGTTTCAGGCGCTATAAGGAAGTTCGATATGAAACAAAAATTAAAATAAAATAGATCTTCCTTACGTGGTGGAGGTATAGGGTAACATCTAGTGAATGGATCGCCGGTATGACCTGGATTACACGAACATATTGGACTGTGATTGATTACGTTACATTTGGTATTAAGGCCACATGTTCCTGGACAAGGGTCGCTACACTTTTGATTAATACAAGCTTTGTCGAATGGACATTCACTGCTTACTGTACACTCAGGTCTACAGGATGGCGGGGAACCTATATAGGTTGGTAAACACGAGCATACTGCTTGTCCGGCAACCTCCTTACATTGGCTATTGGGGCCACAAGGCGATGGGCTGCACGGGTTTTGTGGTACAGTCACTGTAGCTAAAGGACAATCAAAGGAATTAATATATGTAGTGAAGTTTCTTTAGAAGAGCCTTACGTGCTGGTGGGATCGGACTGCAATATTGGAATGGATTGCCTGTAAATCCTTGTCTACAGGTGCATGACGGGAGGTGAGATATAACTTGGCAGTCGGCGTTTTGCCCGCAGGTTCCAGGGCAAGGATCTTGGCATTTGTTTCTAATACAAGCTTTATTGGATTGGCAATCAGAATTTTGGACACATTCCGGTCTGCATCCCTCGTAAGGGTTTCCAATGTACTCAGGCAAGCAAATGCACGAGCCAGCACCATTTTGTTCTCTGCAAATGGCGTTTGCTCCGCACGGTGAGGGTACACAAGGCGTTAATACTTGTACCGGCGGTTCAACTATAAAAAAGATTTAGTTATATTTATCTTATATCTAACGGCTATAGCATGTCTGAATGGGTATATACAAGAATAAGCAATCATTTCAATGTAAATCATCTTACATTGCGGTAAATCACAGCTGCTAAATGGATTTCCTACGTATCCAGGTAAGCACACGCAATTGGGCGAGTGGCTAACAACGCGACACACGGCGTTTATTCCGCATGTTCCGGGGCATGGATCAGTGCATTTTTGATTAATACAGGCCAAATGGTTGAGGCACTCGCTATTGCTGACGCATTCCGGTCGACAATTTGGAGGTGCGCCAATGTAATTTGGTAAGCAACTGCAAGAGGGTGATTCACCAGAGACTTTGCATTCGGAGTAAGGCCCACAGGGTGATGGTTGGCATGGATTTACTGGAGGCCTTATTTCATCTTGTTCTATAATGTAAATATCATATTCTACTGTACATACTCTACTGTATGGATTATTGGGCTTACGTGGTAGACAACTTGTGAAGGGGTCACCAGTATATCGCGGAGGGCAACTGCATATCGGATTATGATTAACCACGTTACATACTGCTCCAAATCCGCAAGTGCCGGGGCATGGGTCTACACACTTCTGATTAACACAAGCTCTATTCAGTGGACATTCTGAACTTGTAACGCATTCGGGCCTACAGTAAGGTGGACTGCCTAGATATCCAGGTACACAAGAGCATACGGCTTGACCATTAATTTCTCTACATTGGCTGTTCGGTCCACACGGAGATGGGTTGCAAGGGTGCGTAATCACAGGAGCTAAAATATTTAATATTTAACGGTATTTATTAACTAATTATTATCCTAGGTGTCTTACGGCTATATAGACTGCAAGAAACAAATGCATTTCCACTATAGCCATCTGGGCACGTGCACATGGGGACGTGGTTTATTACAGAGCAAAGAGCATTTCTTCCACACGTTCCTGGGCATGGGTCTTGACATTTATTTCGTATACACGCTTTGTCCTTAGGACAATCGTTGTTTAATACGCATTCAGGTCTACATTCCCTATACGGATCACCTTTGTACTCTGCTATGCAAGTGCAAATACCGTCTCTGCACTGTGCGTTTGGACCGCATGGGGATGGATTGCAAGGATCGATCACTACCGGATCTTGAACTACAATGATTACATATTACGATAGTGATATATAAATCTTTAAATTGTTAATGTTACCTGGTGGTTTTGGATAACAACTGTTAAATGGATTACCGGTGAAGCCGTCGGGGCACGTGCAGATTGGTATATGGTTGATGACATTACATTGAGCGTTAGCACCACACGATCCTGGGCAAGGATCTGTACACTTCTCTCTTATACAGGCTAAACTACTAATACATTCCGAATTGATAACACATTCCGGCCTACAATTGGGCGGACTTCCTATGTAAGTTGGTAAACATGAGCATGATGGTGTGCCACCAATGTCTCGACATTCCGAGTGTGGTCCGCATGGCGATGGTACACATGGATTTATTGGGGTTTCAGGTATTGGTGGCAATTGAGGTGCTAAAATATAATAAATGAAATAAAGGTATCGTCACAGTGTTTGAAGATCTTACGTGGCGAGTAGCATCTAGTGAATGGATCACCAGTGTATCCTGGTAAGCAAGAACAAATGGGGCTGTGATTGATAACGTTGCATTTTGCATTTAATCCGCATGTTCCAGGGCAAGGATCAACACATTTCTGATTTACGCATGCTTTGTTGTGGGCGCACTCAGAGCTAACAGTACATTCTGGCCTACAGCCCGGTGGACTACCTATATAGTTTGGTGAGCAAGAGCAAACGGCTTGGCCGTTTATTTCTCGACATTGGCTATTTGGTCCACAAGGTGATGGATTGCAAGGGTTGGCAGGTTTTGGTGCTAAAATATACGCCATTATTATCAGTCTCGTAAAAAACTTTAACGTAGTACTTACGTTCATCGTGTGGAACTAAGTTACAATATTTAAATGGATCACCAGTGTACCCCAGAATGCAAGTGCAAGATGGAAGATGGTTTATGACTTGACAATTGGCGTTTTGACCGCAGGTTCCAGGGCAAGGGTCTTGGCATTTGTTCATAATGCAGGCTTTATTTGAAGGACAATCGGTGTTGATCACGCATTCAGGTCTGCAACCATCATACGGATTGCCTATGTATTCTGGAAGACATGCACAAGAACCAGCTCTATTTCTTTCAATACAACGAGCATTTGCACCACAAGGTGATGGATTGCAAGGGGACGTAATTTCAGGTGGTTTAACTAAAATGGTTTATTTTATTGTACCTATTATAAAATATATTTATCGATATCTTACTTATTTCTGGGGAGCATTGCACAAACGGATTTCCTGTGTTACCGGAACTGCAGAAGCAATTTGGGGTGTGGCTTACCACGCGACATTCCGCATTGGCTCCACAAACTCCAGGGCAAGGATCTTTACACTTTTGATTAATGCAAGCTAAATTGAATGCGCAATCACTATTACTGACGCATTCAGGCCTACAGTTCGGTGGTGAACCTATATACTCTGGTAAACAAGAGCATGAAGGTGATTCTCCTGCCTCTCTACATAAAGCATTAGGGCCACATGGCGATGGTATGCAAGGGTTTACTGGTGTTATTGGCACTGCAGGTTCTAAAAGATACATATTACTTTCTATTCGAGCTGTAAATTAAGATATGACTTACGATGCATGCATCTTACAAACGGATCGCCAGTGTAGGGTGGTGGGCAACTGCAAATTGGACTGTGGTTAACAATTTGACATTTGGCTAATACACCACAAGAGCCAGGGCATGGGTCTACACATTTTTGATTGACGCAAGCTTCAGTCGGTGGACAATCAGAGCTAATGACACATTCAGGGCGACAAGTTGGAGGGCTACCGATATATCCCACTATACAAGAGCAAACCGCTTGATCGTTGATCTCCCTGCATTGACTGTTCGGTCCACATGGAGATGGATTACAGGGATGTTGAATTGTGGGTTCTAAAACTTTGTTACACTGAACAAAAGCGTTTCCTGTAAATCCTGGCAAGCAAGAACACATAGGTATATGATTTATCACAGAACATTGAGCGTTTTGTCCGCATGTGCCAGGACAAGGATCGACGCATTTATTTCTAATGCAAGCGCGGTTGTTAGGGCAATCAGTATTTAATACACATTCTGGCCTGCATTCCCTGTAAGGGTCTCCGTGATATTCTACCAAACACGTGCAAATTCCATTATTGCAAGCGGCGTTTGCACCGCATGGTGATGGGTTGCAAGGATCTTCTTCCAAAACTGGAGCTAAAATGCAGCAATTAATTGGTATTTCGATTAATTTATGTAGACTTACTAATTCGTTTGGGATAACAACTACTAAATGGGTCTCCTGTGAAACCGTCAGGGCATGTGCAAATAGGTATGTGATTTATAACGGAACAATGTGCGTTTGACCCGCATGAGCCTGGGCATGGGTCTCTACACTTCTCTTTTATGCATGCCATATTACTATTGCATTCAGAATTTACAATACATTCAGGCCTACAGTTTGGTGGACTGCCAATATAATTTGTCAGGCACGAGCAACTTGGAACACCGGCGATGTCTCGGCATTCGGAGTACGGTCCGCAAGGCGATGGAACGCAAGGATTTGTATATATCGGTACCAGTGGTTCGGGTGGAGGTGCTGAAAATACAAATTTGAGTGCACCGAGATTAAATGGTAATATAGGGTCTTACGTGGGATTGGATAACATCTAGTAAATGGATCCCCGGTATATCCAGACAAGCACGTGCAAATTGGGTTATGATTGATGACGTTACAATTACTATTTAATCCACAAGTGCCTGGGCAAGGATTGGCGCACTTTTGATTTATGCAAGCTTTGACTTGAGAACATTCGGAAGAAACAGTACACTCAGGTCTACATCCAGGTGGGGATCCGATAAATTCCGGTAAGCATGAGCAAACAGCTTGGCCGTTAACTTCACGACACTGACTATTTGGCCCGCAAGGTGAGGGATTGCAGGGATTTCGTGGAGGTTCTTCATGAACAACTAAAAATAACATATGTTTTTAATAACACGGTTTGAACATTATAAATATGTCCTTTCTCACTTTCTGGAATTCGGCAATATCTAAATGGGTCCCCGGTATATCCGGGTCTACAGGTACAGGATGGTAAATGGTTAACAACGTGGCAATCAGCGTTTTGACCGCAAGTTCCAGGACATGGGTCGCTGCATTTGTTTCTCATGCAAGCTTTGTTTGACGGACAATCAGAGTTGAGTACGCATTCTGGTCTGCAACCTTCGTACGGATTTCCAATGTATTCCGGTAGGCAGGTACATGAACCGGCGCGGTTAAGTTCTTTGCAAACTGCATTTGAACCGCATGGTGTTGGTATGCACGGAGATATAGTTTCTGGTATGATTGGCAAAGGAACAACGATGCACTGCGTGAAAGGATCACCGGTAAAACCAACAATGCACACACAATTAGGCGTGTGACTGATAACTCTGCATTCTGCATTTTGTCCGCAAATACCCGGACAAGGATCTCTGCACTTTTGGTTTATGCATGCCAAGTTCGATGAGCATTCGCTATTACTAACACACTCAGGTTTGCAATTTGGTGGAGAACCGACAAATTCCGGTAAGCATGTACATGATGGAGAACCATTTCTTTCCTGACATTGTGCATTTGGACCGCAAGGTGATGGGACACAAGGATTTGTTGGTTCCTCTACAATATCTACATAAATATAAGAAAGGGTAAGATCCACTATTGAAAATAAGAAGATAATATGGTGGCTTACGAATTATTTGACATCTAATGAATGGGTCACCGGTATAACTTGGAGGACAACTGCAAATTGGGTTGTGATTGACAACTTGACATATAGCTCGAATGCCGCAAGTTCCAGGACAAGGGTCAATACATTTTTGATTTACGCAAGCTTGATTTAATGGACATTCTGAACTGGAGACACATTCTGGTCGACAGGTAGGGGGACTACCAATATAGCCCGGTACGCAAGAGCAGACTGCTTGTCTGTTAATTTCTCGGCATTGACTGTTTGGACCACACGGCGATGGATTGCATGGATGAGATACAGGAGTTTCTAAAGAGATGATTATGAATTAGACACAGCTTTTTCAAAATATATTTATGTTGTCTACCTGGAATTGGAGAACATAACACAAATGCATTTCCGATGTATCGTTGTTGACAACTGCATATGGGGATATGATTTAGAACTGTGCATATTGCGTGTTGCCCACAAGTTCCAGGGCATGGATCGATGCATTTATTTCTAGCGCAAGCTTTATCTCTCGGACAATCATTATTTAATACACACTCCGGCCTACATCCACTATACGGATCGCCATGATACTCGGCAATACAATTACATATTCCATCCCTACATTGTGCATTTGGTCCGCAAGGGGAGGGATTGCATGGATCAGTAACCGGTTCTTCTTCCGCTAAAACAAGTAAATCAGTACACAATCGACACAATTATGCAGAGTACTATATTTACGTGGTTTTGGATGGCAACTAATAAAGGGATCGCCAGTATAACCTTCAAAACAAGTACAAATCGGTATGTGGTTGAGAACATGGCATTGACTATTTGTTCCACAGGAACCTGGACAAGGGTTGTGACATTTTTCTCTAATGCATGCTAAATTACTTGCGCATTCATAGTTTGCCACACATTCCGGTCTGCAATTGGGTGGACTTCCTATGTAACCAGCTACGCATGAACAAGATGGAGAACCGCCGATATCACGACATTCAGAATAAGGGCCGCATGGTGATGGAACGCAAGGGTTTGTAACGACGGTTTGCACTATCGGAGGTGGCGGTGCTAAAGATTTTAAGAAGTTAATGGTAAACTGGATGGTAAATAAGTCAACTTACGAGGCAATGGATAGCACCTGGCGAATGGATCTCCTGTATATCCAGGTTGACAAGAGCAAATTGGATTGTGGTTTATGATGTTGCACAATGTATTCAAGCCACAAGTTCCAGGACAAGGGTCGGCACATTTTTTATTTATGCATGCTTTGGTCAATGGACATTCAGAACTTACAACACATTCTGGGCGACAACCTGGTGGACTTCCTATGTAATTTGGTAAACATGAACATACCGCTTGACCGTTCACAACACGGCATTGACTATGTGGCCCACAATGAGATGGAGAACACGGGTCAACAGGTTCTTCAGCTATAATTAAATATAATAGGATCTGCTAGCAAATTAATCAGGCTGTTGACTTACGTGGTGGGGGTGGTGGGAGATTACAATATCTGAAAGGATCCCCGATATAACCTGGCAGACAAGTACACGTCGGAACGTGACTGATAACAAGACAGTTGGCATTTTGTCCGCACGTTCCAGGGCAAGGATCTTGGCATTTGTTCTGCATACAAGCTTTATTCGGAGGACAGTCGCTGTTTAGCGTACATTCAGGTCGGCATCCTTCATAAGGATTTCCAATATACTCTGGCAAGCAAACACAAGATCCAGCACCGTTACGCTCCTTGCATATTGCGTTAGCTCCACAGGGCGAAGGAATGCAAGGATTTACGATGTTTTGAATCGGTGGTGGTTGATACAGTTGACATTGTATAAATGGATTTCCGTCATACCCATTAAGGCATACACAATTTGGCGTATGGCTGACCACGCGACATTCAGCGTTAGCACCGCATGATCCTGGACATGGATCCACGCATTTCTGGTTGATACAAGCCAAGTGATGGGGACATTCGCTATTACTGACGCATTCTGGTTTGCAGCTCGGGGGTGTGCCAACAAAGTTATGTAAACAGGAACAAGACGGATTTTCTCTAATAACTCTACACTCGGAGTTTGGCCCACACGGTGACGGTCGGCAAGGATCAGTTGGTGTCGCAGGTTCTTCTACTGAAATGTTTATACTTAGAAGACCTCTCCTTCAAATTTATAAGATTACTTACGAATAATTTGGCATCGAATGAAGGGATCGCCGGTATAAGACGGTGGACATGAACAGATTGGATTGTGGTTAACCACTGTACAAATTGCGCTTAAACCGCAAGTACCAGGGCATGGGTTAATGCATTTCTGGTTTACGCAAGCCTGCGTTAAAGAACATTCGGCACTAGTGATACATTCCGGTCTGCAAGTCGGAGGGCTTCCAATATATCCCGGTACGCACGAGCACACAGCCTGGCCGTTAATTTCCCTACATTGGCTGTTCGGGCCACACGGTGATGGATTGCATGGGTGACTTTCAATTGGTTCTATAATATTATTGAGTATGACAATAATAAATAAAAATTAGAATAAAACACGTACTTTCTACTACACGGCAGCTGATAAATGCATTTCCGGTATATCCTGGAGGACAGTTACACATTGGGACATGATTTATGACAGAACACTCTGCGTACAAGCCGCACGTTCCAGGGCATGGGTCCTTGCATTTATTTCTGAGGCACGCACGATCTCTTGGACAATCAGCGTTAAGAACGCATTCCGGTCTACATCCTCTATAAGGGTCTCCTTGGTATTCGGCTAAGCAAGAACAAATTCCGTCGGAACATTGAGCATTTGGCCCGCAAGGAGATGGATTGCATGGGTCATCGTTTACAATCGGAGGAACTACAAAAACTGATATTATAGTGATTTAAATCATAAATCGGCGCGGCGGTACATTAGATGCTTTAGTCAGTAGTACATTCTTTTGGTATCGTTCCAGGCTAATTTTGGCTACTAGCCTTTATTGGGGACGATGAGGACACTGCCCTCTTTATGCAAGCTGTATAGAACAACCGAACAAGCCATAACGTAGTTATTCATCAGATTGATATAAACGTAATGGCTTATTTTATAGCATAAATTAGCGGAAGTAGAATTGCCAGAGCCACAAAATTTTTAGACAGGCAAATGTCAACTGCTTTTCAAATGGGACGGTATATTAAGGTTTTATTTCTGAATTCAGGGATGTTCAAATTGTGTGGCCAAAAAGACAATTGAAATTTGCAAAATATTTATGATGCTTGGGAACGTGGGATATGTGAATGGCGCTGAAGTGCATAGGAGTTTTCGTTATATTTCGTTGCGCTGAACACGAATCCGAACCGAAAAGTTTCCCACCACGTAAGCTTGACATACGCCTGTCAAACAATAAGATGGCTTTTTGATCGACATCAATTAGATGATTAACTACCACATTATGGATTGTCGCGCTTTTTTCTTGATACAGCCTGTATTAAAATTAAATTATTAAATTCAATATAATATGTTTAGCCTCTTTAGATGTAAACTAATTCAATTTTGAACGATTTTTTTTCGTTCGAAAACAAATTTTATCAAGCCCATCAAAAGCTGATGAACATTTAGCAAAAGAATGGTTATTTCTTCTTCGCACATGAAGACAGATATGACCGAGCGCATGTTACAACTACATGTTTACATTTTAATACTTTGTTAAGAGATCTTGTTATGTCTTCTATTTTTGAAAATATTCTTATAAATGTCTGCGAAATATTTTATTGAAGTACATGTATGTATGTATGTATTCCAATAGTGTTGCTGATCGTAGGAGAACGATTTCGAAAATTGTCGTAAGACGAAAGTCTCTAGCGTGCGACCGTTCCTATTATGGAGAATTATACTCACGTGGTGGCTTAGGATAACAATTTGTAAATGGATCACCCGTATATCCATCTGGACACGTGCAAATTGGGGTATGATTAATTACACTGCATATAGCGGTGCTTCCGCATGATCCAGGACACGGATCTGTACACTTTTCTCTGATACAAGCTAGAATACTGGAGCACTCGGAATTTATTGTACATTCAGGTCTACAATTTGGTGGACTTCCAATGTATGATGGTAAACAGGAACAACTTGGGGCACCACCAAGATCTCGGCATTCCGAATTTGGTCCACATGGTGATGGTACGCATGGGTTAACGGGAGTGTGTTGAATTACCGCAACAGTTTCTAAAGTTTATTTTGTGATCATTCTGCATTATTAATTATTATTAGGTTTCTTACGTGGTACAATGTAGCAACGAACAAATGGGTCTCCTGTATATCCGCTATGGCAAGAACAAATCGGGCTGTGGTTGATAACATTGCATTGTGTGTTTAATCCGCAAGATCCAGGACACGGGTTGACACATTTTTGATTAACGCAAGCTTGATCGTGAGGACATTCCGAACTGATCACGCATTCCGGTCGACAACCTGGCGGACTGCCAACATAGTTTGGCAAACAAGAACAAACAGCTTGTCCGTTAACTTCTCTACATTGACTATTAGGTCCGCAAGGTGACGGATTGCATGGATTGCTTGGTGGTGCAGGAATAGCTACAAATTGATACCGTAATTAAAATTTTCGGGAAACTTGTCTTAAACTTTTGACTTACGTTCTTCTGCTGGTAATGAACAATATTTAAATGGATCTCCAGTGTAACCGAGTATGCAAGTACATGATGGTAAGTGGTTTACAACTTGGCAATTTGCGTTTTGACCGCATGTACCCGGACATGGGTCTTTGCATTTGTTGTTTAGACAGGCCAAGTGTGACGGACAATCAGAATTAAGGACACATTCGGGTCGACATCCATCGTAAGGGTTTCCTATATAGTCGGGTAAGCATGTACATGATCCAGCTCTGTTTAATTCTCGACATTGAGCATTCGCACCGCATGGAGACGGTGAACACGGTGTACTTGTTTCAACAGGAGCTAGTAGGAGGAACGTGATAATGATAATAAATTGTACTATTTTGTAACTTTAAAAACTTACGAGGTGGCAATCTGCAGTTTGTGAACGGGTCTCCAGTATATCCAACTATGCAGTAACAATTTGGTGTGTGACTAATTACCTTACATTCGGCATTTAGTCCGCATGTTCCTGGGCAAGCATCCTTACATTTTTGATTTATGCAAGCGAGGTGACTTGGACATTCGCTGTTACTAATGCATTCCGGTTTGCAATTTGGCGGTGTACCTATAAATTCTGGTAAACAAGTACACGAAGGGCTCTCACCTACTACTTTGCATTGTGAATTTGGACCACAAGGTGATGGTATGCATGGATTCACTGGGATAGGACGAGCCTCCTGAACAATTAAGCATCTTATAAACGGATCTCCGGTGTATTTTACAGGGCAACTGCATATGGGATTATGGTTAACCACTTGGCATTTTGCTGATACTCCGCAAGTTCCCGGACACGGGTCGACACATTTCTGATTGAAGCAGGCTTCGTTCAGCGAGCATTCAGAACTTGTGATACATTCAGGTCGGCAAGTTGGAGGGCTGCCGATAAAGCCAAGTACACATGAGCATACTGCTTGTCCATTAATTTCTCTACATTGGCTGTTGGGTCCGCAAGGTGAAGGATTGCAAGGATGAGTTATTACAGGTTCTAAAATAATATAAATCCTTGTAAACTGCAGGCAAAACCTAACAACACTGAAACAAACCTCGAATAGGGGAGCATAATATAAATGCATTTCCGGAATGATTTGGTAGACACGTACACATCGGTATATGATTTATAACACTACACAGTGCGTTTTGCCCGCAGGTTCCTGGGCATGGATCAACACACCTGTTCCTAATACATGCTTTATCTCGTGGACAATCAGGATTAAGAACACATTCCGGTCTACATCCTCTGTAAGGATCGCCATGATACCCTGCTAAACAAGTACAGATACCATCTCGACATTGTGCGTTAGTACCGCAAGGTGACGGATTGCACGGATCGTCTTTTGGTGATTGCGGTGCTATAAATTTTAATATGAATACGTATTTTATGCAGTATATTGGTCTCAATAGGCTTACGTGGTGGTGGTTTTGGGTAACAATTGGTGAAAGGATCTCCCATATAACCGACGGGACATGTGCATATTGGTGTGTGATTAATAACGTTGCAAAGAGCGTTAGCTCCGCACGAACCAGGACATGGATCCCTACATTTCTCTCTAATACAGGCCAAATTACTTGCACATTCCGAATTGATTGAACATTCTGGTCTGCAATTTGGTGAACTTCCAATGTAATTGGGCAAACATGAGCAGGATGGAGAAGAACCAACAGCTCTACATTGGGAATTTGGACCGCATGGAGAAGGTATACAAGGGTCTGTGTAATCTAATTGGGGTGGAGGGGGCGGTGGTGCTAAAACAAAATAATATGAATTATTGAATTCCATATTTAATGAAATTTTCTTACGGGGTATTGGATAACATCGAGTGAATGGATCACCAGTGTACGTCGGTATACAAGAACAAATAGGGCTGTGGTTGATGACTTGGCATTTTGTACTCAAGCCACACGTTCCGGGACATGGATCCATACATTTCTGGTTAACGCAAGCGTTGTCTTGGGGGCATTCCGCGCTAACTGTACATTCTGGTCTGCAACCTGGTGGGCTTCCTATATAGTTGGGTAAGCAAGAACAAACAGCTTGATCGTTAATTTCACGACATTGGCTGTTCGGTCCGCAAGGAGATGGATTACAGGGGTTGGTTGCTGGCTTTGGAACCGCTATAAAAGAGTATTATTGTACAAACTTCCTTTGTATTGTTTGGATGTTAACCTACGTTC
This sequence comes from Aphodius sticticus, assembly GCA_963966075.1. Lineage (NCBI taxonomy): Eukaryota > Metazoa > Arthropoda > Insecta > Coleoptera > Scarabaeidae > Aphodius > Aphodius sticticus. The sequence goes on along the minus strand of OZ014509.1, from coordinate 45,941,038 downwards.
AGGTGGAGGTAACGAACAATATCTAAATGGATCTCCTGTATAACCTGGTAGACAATTACATGATGGTAAATGATTAATAACTTGGCAGTTTGCATTTTGTGCACACGTTCCTGGGCAAGGGTCTTTGCATTTATTGTTGATGCACGCCAACTGAGCAGGACAATCAGAATTAAGGACACATTCCGGTCTGCACCCTTCGTAAGGGTTTCCAATGTATTCGGGTAAGCATACGCAAGCTCCTGCATTATTTTGTTGCTTACAAATGGCGTTAGAACCACATGGCGATGGTTGGCAAGGCGATACAACTTCTTGTTTCGGTGGAGGTTGTGAACAATAACCAAATGGATTGCCTGTATATCCTGCTATACATGAGCATATGGGTGCATGGCTTATAACGTTACATTCGGCATTTGTTCCACAAACTCCAGGGCAAGGATCCTTACATTTCTGATTTATGCAAGCCAAGTGACTAGCGCATTCGCTGTTGCTAATGCATTCTGGACGACACTGTGGCGGTGACCCAATAAAACCAACTAGGCAAGAACAAGAAGGTGAGTCACCAATTTGTCTACATTCTGAGTTGGGCCCGCATGGTGATGGTTGACAAGGGTTTATTATCGGCAAATTTTCATCTACAATAATTGATAAATTAGTTTTTGAAAATGCAAGTGTAATTTGTGGATTACGTATAACTAAACATCTGCTAAATGGGTCTCCCGTATGGTCCGGGGGGCATGTACAAATTGGGTTGTGATTTACAACTTGGCACCTAGCATTTATCCCACAAGTTCCCGGGCATGGGTCAACGCACTTTTGATTCACGCATGCGTGGTTTAGTGAACACTCTGGGCTAGAAACACACTCTGGTCTACAGGTGGGAGGACTTCCAATATATCCAGTTATGCATGAACAAACTGATTGGCCATTAATTTCCCGACACTGACTGTTTGGTCCACATGGTGAAGGGTTACAAGGATGTTGAATAGATGGAGCTAAAATGATTTTCTTGAATAACAGGAATTACTTAAAAAATAAAGAGACATACGTGGAATAGATTTGCAGGCAATGAACGCATTTCCAGTGAAGCCTGGAGGACAAGAACACATTGGGATATGATTTATAACGCTGCATATGGCTCCTTGTCCACATGTTCCTGGGCAAGGATCTGTGCATTTGTTTCGTATACAAGCTCTATTCTTGGGACAATCTGTGTTAAGTACACATTCAGGCCTACATCCTTGATACGGGTCTCCATGGTATTCGGCAATACATGTGCAAATTCCATCGTGACAATTTGCATTTGGACCACAAGGTGAAGGATAACAAGGGTCCCTTTCCGGTGGCTGAGTGGCTGAAAGACCTTTTATTAGATAGATTCCATAACTGGATTTGTGAATAATTACGTTCAGGCGGTTTTGGGTAACAGTTTATGAATGGATCTCCTGTGTATCCAGTAGGGCATGTACATATTGGCGTATGATTAATTACAGAGCATTGCGCATTGGCGCCACATGACCCAGGACACGGATCGCGACATTTTTCTCTGATACATGCGAAAGTACTAGAGCAGTCTTGGTTTATAGTACATTCTGGCCGACAGTTTGGTGGAGTGCCGATGTAGCCAGTGGAACAAGAACAACTTGGTGAACCTCCTATATCTCTGCATTCTGAATAAGGACCACATGGTGATGGTAAGCATGGATTGATAACAACATCTTCTTGTGGAGGTGGTGGTGCTACAAAGAAGTTGGCTTCGATTGGGCTCGAATAATAAATTAAGTAATGCTTACGTGGCATATGATAACATCTGGTAAATGGATCACCAGTGAAGCCGGATTGGCATGAACAAATTGGGCTGTGATTGTGAACTTTGCAATTTGCATTTAGGCCACAGGTACCAGGGCATGGGTCCGTACATTTCTGGTTTATGCACGCTTTATCAAAAGAGCACTCCGAACTAACAACACATTCTGGTCTACAACCTGGAGGACTTCCTATATAATTTGGTAGACAAGAACAAACAGCTTGTCCGTTAACTTGTTTACATTGACTGTTTGGTCCACATGGTGACGGGTTGCAAGGATTAACAAGGATTTTCACTGGAGCTGAAATATGAAACGTTGTAGAGAAATGGTGGTATCCGTTAAGCTAAATCTTACGTTCTTCTTGAGGAATAACATTACAAAATCTGAATGGATCCCCGGTATACCCTGGCCTACATGTACAAGATGGTAAATGATTAATTACTTGGCAATCTGCATTTTGTCCGCAAGTTCCTGGGCAAGGGTCTTGACACTTATTCCTCATGCAAGCCCTATTCGACGGACAATCTGAATTTATTACGCATTCCGGTCGACATCCTTCATACGGATTTCCTATAAATTCTGGAAGGCAAGTGCATGCACCTGCACCATTTTGTTCCCTACATATGGCATTGCTACCACATGGGGATGGATTGCAAGGGGTTAGATGTTCTTCTTGCACAGGTAGTGGTAAATTACAAATAGAAAATGGGTTTCCAACGTAACCATTCAAGCACACGCAATTAGGCACATGGTTTACAACTCGGCATTCCGAATTTTGACCACAGATTCCTGGACATGGGTCTTTGCATTTTTGGTTTATGCATGCAAGATGACTTGTACATTCGCTGTTACTAATGCATTCGGGTTTGCAATTCGGAGGAGTTCCTATAAATAGTGGTAGGCAAGAGCATGAAGGTGACGTTCCTGAGACTTTGCATATGGCATTGGGACCACATGGCGATGGCTGGCAAGGGTTTGTAGGTGTTGCTGGTAGTTGTGCTATAAATGAATTTATTGTTATGTGGTTGGTAGGTAAATTTACAAGTTTCTCACGCATTATTAGACAACGGACGAACGGATCACCGGAATATGTAGCAGGGCAACTACAAATTGGGTTGTGGTTGATGACTTGACATAAAGCATTAATACCACATGTTCCCGGGCAAGGATCACGGCATTTTTGATTTATACAAGCTTCCGTTAACGAGCATTCCGAGCTAGTTATGCATTCTGGTCGACATGATGGGGGACTGCCTATATAACCAATTAAACAAGAACATACTGCTTGTCCATTAATTTCTCTACATTGACTGTTAGGACCACACGGGGATGGTTGGCAGGGATTCGATTTGATTGGTTCTAAAATGTAAAATTGTAAAGTATTGAGTTAATATGTAAATGTTGGCACATACTTTCAATCGGTCTACAAGATACAAATGCATTTCCGGCGAAACCTAATGAGCACGTGCACATGGGCACGTGGTTAACAACGCGGCATTCAGCATTTTGGCCGCAAGTGCCTGGGCAAGGGTCAACGCATTTATTTCGAATACAGGCTCTATCTTTAGGACAATCATTGTTTAGAACGCACTCAGGTCTACAACCTTGATATGGGTCTCCATGGTATTCAGGCAAGCATAAACATACTCCGTTATTGCATCTTGCGTTTGAGCCGCACGGGTTTGGATTGCATGGGTCGGAGGGTGTTGGTGGTACTGCAAGAGGTATATTAGCAATGTGGATATTGATTGAAGTATATCTTACATTCTGGTGGTTTGGGAAAACAGTTATTAAATGGATCTCCAGTGTAACCAGCAGGGCATGTACATATAGGCGTATGGTTTATCACGGAACACTGTGCGCCTACTCCACATGACCCTGGGCAGGGGTCTATACATTTCTGTCTGATACAAGCCAGTACGCTCGTGCACTCTGAATTTATTGTACATTCTGGTCGGCAGTTTGGTGGCATTCCTATGAATCCTACTTGACAGGAGCACGATGGAGAATTTCCAATGTTTCTACATTCAGAGTAAAGACCACAGGGAGACGGTACACAAGGGTCTCTAATTATGGCCTCTTCGTATTTGGGTGGGGGTGCTATAACATATTATCGGTGGTTATTTTTGTGTTTATTGTTTAAGCGTATGTTGTGGCTGTGTTGTCGGATTAACTTACGTGGTAAGGGTATACATCTAACGAATGGGTCGCCAGTTTGCCCTTGACGGCAAGAACATATCGGACTATGGTTTATAACTGAACATAGGGCATTCAAACCACAAGTTCCGGGACATGGGTCCGTGCATTTCTGTTGGATGCAGGCTTTGGTCGAAGAACACTCAGCGCTGACCGTACACTCGGGCCTACAGCTGGGAGGGCTACCAATAAAAGTGGGTAAGCATGAACATACAGCTTGTTCGTTAACTTCTCTACATTGACTGTTTGGCCCACAGGGTGACGGATGGCAGGGGTTTTGCAGGGTAGGTTTGACCGCTATAAGAGTGGTATATTGTAATTTTAAAGATAAGGGTTACTAGTGGTTACGTTAATTTGCTTACGCTCTTGCTGAATCACATTGCAATATCGGTACGGGTCTCCAGTAAATCCATTTCTACAAGTGCATGACGGCAAATGACTGATTACACGGCAATCGGCATTCTGTCCGCATGTTCCGGGACAAGGGTCTTGGCACTTATTTCTAATGCAAGCTCTGGTGGTGGGACAATCTGTATTGTGAACGCATTCGGGTCGACAGCCTTCGTAGGGGTTTCCTATATAATCAGGGAGACAGGTGCAACTGCCAGCACTGTTTTGTACTTTACAGATGGCGTTCGCTCCGCAAGGTGATGGCAAACAGGGGTTTAGAATCTCTGGCAATATCGGTACTGTAAAAGTTTATTGTACATTAAAATGATTGCTTTGTTTTGATGCTTGTTTGGCCGTTAGGGAAGCGCTTAGGGGGTATATTTATGGTGGTCGATGTTTTAACATATTAGACGCAGTAGCAATAAGCGATTACGATTTACCAACACGGCCGACGCAAGTGACGCAGTTACTTCGCTCCGCTGTTAACGTTGGGGGATACATGACTTACCTTTCTTCGTATCCCCAAGAAGCATTGAAGCCTAACTAGATAAGTTAAGATATTGAAGCAAGTGCAAGTAAGAGAGGCAAGTAAGCATGCAAAATTGAGGTGTTGACTATAGATGACATGCAAAGAACCGTTGTAGCAGCATAGAGATCAAATACGAGAACTTACCCCTGGCTTCTGAACAACCGACGAATGGGTCTCCAGTATATCCTGGGTTGCAACTGCAGACTGGATTGTGATTGATAACCGTGCACACAGCGTAAGGTCCACAAGAACCGGGACACGGATCGCGACACTTTTGATTCACGCACGCTAATTGACTAGAACACTCCGGATTTATAACGCACTCGGGTCTGCAGTTTGGTGGTGCGCCAATGTAATTGGGCAAACACGAACACGCAGGATTCTCACCACGCACTTGACATAAGGCGTTGGGTCCGCAGGGAGACGGATCGCAAGGATTTTGTTGTGGTGGTGGTATCTCAGGTTTATCATAGCAACGGACGAACGGATCGCCAGTTTGTCCACCTACACAGCTGCAAATTGGATTGTGGTTGATGACTTGACATTTTGCGTTAACTCCGCACGTCCCTGGGCACGGATCTACGCATTTATTGTTAAGACAAGCTTGCGTCAATGGGCACTCTGCGCTAACAACACATTCCGGTCTACAAGTTGGTGGACTTCCTATTTGCCCTGGTTGGCAGGAGCAGACAGCTAAATCGTTGACCACTCTACAGATGCTATTTGGTCCGCATGGCGATGGATTGCATGGAAGGGGTTTTGCTATGAAAGAACGTATTGCATATTAAATATTAATATTATAAACAAAACAATTTATTATCACTTACGAGGTGCTTGAACGACCCTACAAGATGTGAACGGATCGCCTTCATAGCGTGGCAGACAGCTGCACATTGGGATGTGGTTAATCACGTCGCACTTAGCATTTGTTCCGCATGTTCCTGGGCATGGATCGATACATTTGGAGTTAGAGCAAGCTTTAGTGGGTGAACAATCGGTGTTCATAGTGCATTCTGGTCGGCATCCGCGGTATGGATCACCGAAATATTCCGGAAGACATGTACAAATTCCGTTATTACACAATGCGTTGGGCCCACATGGTTGTAAGCGACATGGATCTTCTGGTAGCTTTGGTTCTTCTTCAATCGGTTTGGGAGAGCACTGCGTGAAAGGGTCACCTATAAATCCTTGAATACAAGTACAGATCGGTATGTGATTTTGGACTCTGCATTCAGCATTGAAGCCGCATGATCCTGGACAAGGATCCCTGCACTTCTCTGAAATACAGGATTTATCGGAGGGGCAATCAGTATTCACGACGCATTCCGGTCTGCAATTTGGTGGTGAGCCTATGTAGCTAGGGTTGCAAGAGCATGATGGTTGTCCGTTGATGGCTCTGCATTCAGCGTTCGGACCGCATGGGGAAGGATGGCATGGTTCTTGTGCTGGTTGTGGTGGAGTAGGTATTTCTGCGAAGCATCTAGCGAATGGGTCACCGGTTAGGCCCCGTGGACAGCTACAGATTGGATTGTGATTAATAACTTCGCACTTGGCACCAATCCCACAAGCACCATTGCACGGGTTGGCGCATTTGAATTTATGACATGCTTTATTCGACGGACATTCAGAGCTAACAACACATTCTGGTTTGCAATTTGGAGGAGACCCGATGTATTCGCTCTCGCACGAACACACGGCATGATCGTTGACATTTTTACAGATACTATTCGGCCCGCATGGCGATGGCACGCAAGGATTCGATGGAGGTGGTTGCGTAGCTAAAATGATAAGTATTATATTTAGTTAATTATATAAGTTATTATTATTATATAAAGTTAATTATATCATATTAAATGTATATTGTATATTAAGAGGAATCAGAAGAGCTAGTACGTCTTACAAAACAAGCATCCATAGTGAGCTTAATTTGGTATCAATTCTGACATGCTATACATCAAATTGTAGATAAAGGTGTATTACTTGTATTGGTAATGCATATGTGTTAATTGTTGTATCCACGCTACGTGATAAAATGTCTTCTTAAATATAGACTCTATATGACGAAGTTCGGCGTGTTCAATCAGACATACAGGGTCATTATAAATTATGGTAGTCGAAGTAGGCCATGCCGCTATACACAAACAACTGTCAAACTTGGAATAGAACACACTAGAATAGTGGTATTCCATTCAAATAGAGCGGCAACCAGAAATCTTTACATTTGATATCATGGATATCATGGCATACTTCGACTACAATAATTTATAATGACCCTTAATAATAATAATAATTATAAATGTCTTTATATATATATATATATATATATATATATATATATATATATATATATATATATATATATATATAAGTTGATAATTTAACGACTGTATGTTATTATACCATAAACCTTAGTGGGAATTCAGTCAAAAAACGTTTTTTCTCTTTTATATTTTTTATTCCATGTACCAATATTTCGGACTAACTTGTGTCCTTCTTCAGGGTTCTAAAATTGTTTAACAATATATTAAAATTATAAATAACTACCTATAACTAATACAAACCGGAGAAAATTAGAATGTAAGTGTAAAAATCATGAAATATGTCATGAAACAAAGTTTGAAAAAGTTTATAAACAATGAAAGGCCTACGTTAAAAAATATATATATATATATATGTATGATACTAGACACTAGAAACTAACCTAAATAAAAATGAAATGACATGAATGGCATGTACCGTGTCACAATTGGTTTAAATTTGTTGGATGGATGTCTTTGAATTTTAAAAGATAACTATAAATTGAGCTTAGATTGCTAATGTCAGTTTTTTTGTTCATCGTACAACGGTTATCATTTATATAATACATTTCTAAAAAAGAGCGCTTGAAAAAATTAGTGTCACTGTCTAGCACTTCTATATTTTGAAAATCCATATTATGTCCGAGAGAGTTAACATGGGAAGCCAAAGCACAAGCGTTAGGCCTAATTCTGGTATCACTTTTGTGTTGTGCAATTCTTCTTTTTATGTGTTGAGAAGTCTGTCCAATATATTCTTTAGGGCATACACTACATGGAATTTTGTAGATGACATCAGAACGAAAATCTAGCGGTAATGGATCCTTTACTTTTGAGAATAATGATCCTAATCTCTTCAGTGTTCTACGACCAAACAATAAATTTTGATCCCTGAATATTTTAATAAGATTGGGAGTGAGTCCTGCTATGTAAGGTAATACGTTAAATTTACTTGAACCAGTTCTTCTCTTAAAAGAAGAACTGGTTCAAGTAAATTTAACGTATTACCTTACATAGCAGGACTCACTCCCAATCTTATTCAAATATTCAGGGATCAAAATTTATTGTTTGGTCGTAGAACACTGAAGAGATTAGGATCATTATTCTCAAAAGTAAAGGATCCATTACCGCTAGATTTTCGTTCTGATGTCATCTACAAAATTCCATGTAGTGTATGCCCTAAAGAATATATTGGACAGACTTCTCAACACATAAAAAGAAGAATTGCACAACACAAAAGTGATACCAGAATTAGGCCTAACGCTTGTGCTTTGGCTTCCCATGTTAACTCTCTCGGACATAATATGGATTTTCAAAATATAGAAGTGCTAGACAGTGACACTAATTTTTTCAAGCGCTCTTTTTTAGAAATGTATTATATAAATGATAACCGTTGTACGATGAACAAAAAAACTGACATTAGCAATCTAAGCTCAATTTATAGTTATCTTTTAAAATTCAAAGACATCCATCCAACAAATTTAAACCAATTGTGACACGGTACATGCCATTCATGTCATTTCATTTTTATTTAGGTTAGTTTCTAGTGTCTAGTATCATACATATATATATTTCTTAATGTAGGCCTTTCATTGTTTATAAACTTTTTCAAACTTTGTTTCATGACATATTTCATGATTTTTACACTTACATTCTAATTTTCTCCGGTTTGTATTAGTTATAGGTAGTTATTTATAATTTTAATATATTGTTAAACAATTTTAGAACCCTGAAGAAGGACACAAGTTAGTCCGAAATATTGGTACATGGAATAAAAAATATAAAAAAGAAAAAACGTTTTTTGACTGAATTCCCACTAAGGTTTATGGTATATATATATATATATATATATATATATATATATATATATATATATATATATATATAAAAGATTAAAATGCTTTAGAACAAAACAAAAAATGCATTTTGTATTTTAGAATCCACCAGCGGCGCACCGAAAAAAAGTTCATGGGGAGAAAAGGAGGCATGCCCCTGAAAAAGTATCTCCCGGTAGATTCTTAAAACCATTTGGTATGCCCAGTGATGTAAGTCCTACAGCGTAACCCATATTCCAAACTAGAGCTAAATATCTCAAAAACTACAAGAGCTATAAAGAAAAAGCAACAAAATCTTGAAATTTCAACACCCTGTAGATCGGCAACGAAGCGTTTGCGGACCTATGTTTATATGAATTTTTAGTCATTAAATGAGCCAAAGAATTACTCTTTTTCGTATTTACATGATATTTAGGAACACCCTGTATATATATATACATATATATATATAATGGATGTTAATTCTTGCAGAAACCTGCATATATTGATACGAAAATTTGAAATAGTTAATACAAGATGGCGGTAATTTTTTAAGTTAAAAAAGTACAGCCACGCCTGGGATTCGAACCCAGATGTACGGATTGCCGGTCCGACGTTTCATAGGTCACGTTAGTCTAATTGGTAAAACGTCGGACCGGCAATCCGTACATCTGGGTTCGACCCCAGGCGTGGCTGTAGTTTTTTAACTTATAAAATTACCGCCATCTATATATATATATATAATGGATGTTAATTCTTGCAGAAACCTGCATATATTGATATGAAAATTTGAAATAGTTAATACAAGATGGCGGTAATTTTTTAAGTTAAAAAACTACAGCCACGCCTGGGATTCGAACCCAGATGTACGGATTGCCGGTCCGACGTTTCATAGGTCACGTTAGTCTAATTGGTAAAACGTCGGACCGGCAATCCGTACATCTGGGTTCGAATCCCAGGCGTGGCTGTAGTTTTTTAACTTAAAAAATTACCGGGTGATACCGGGTGATTCAATTTCGAGGCTCACCATGATGAGGATCTCGCTTATTAGTGGAGATAGAGCCTATGTTTAAATTTGGCAAAGTTTCGTATTCTTGTGTTGGTCAATTATCTGAAAAGAAATTTAAGCTATCATTTTTCATTTTAAAGATATCCGCAAAGAAAAAACTGAATTGTTAAGATATCGTTTTTAATTTTTATTCAAAACCAAACGTAGCTAGACATTTGAAACAAAAACATTCTACACGACTTTTTAACAAGGAATACAATGTTATTTTTTAATTTGAAATAACATCAAAGATGGCGGCGTAACCATGGCCAACTTTTGTTTTTCTTATGGGCGCCATGTTGAATTTTGGCATTTTCCGATAGTCGTGTCTTTTCTCATTTCCGCAATGTATAACATGTTAGCATTATTTTTTAAAATAATGGTGTGATAATCAAAAAACCTTCAGGTACCTTACTGGAGCTTGGTTACAGACCGCCGGACTCGTTGCCAAGCAACATCAACAAAATGCACTTGGATCAAGCGGCGCGCTCAGCGTTGGGTTTGCCATTTAACCAAATAAACCTTAATTGTGGTTGATTGTGGATGTAAAATACCGTTTACCAATAACGAAAAAAGTGATATGATAAGGGCTTATAATTGTTCTCATAGAAATGCCCAATCGTACAAAATTCCTAACATTGGACAGAAATTTAGCGGACCATGGATCGTTTAGTAGACCCCGCAATTCTTATAAACCTCATGGAAATGTTGAAAACGACCAAACAGATATTTTGGAAATGGTAAACGTTAGATTACCATAATGTGTTTTGTGTTTTTTTCTCATTTCCGCAATGTATAACATGTTAGCATTATTTTTTTATTTTTTAAAACAATGGTTTAATAATAAAAAACTTTCTTCTTTTTCCAGCCACGCCTGGGATTCGAACCCAAATGTACGGATTGCCGGTCCGACGTTTTACCAATTAAACTAACGTGACCTATGACATTCAGTAGGTTAATTGTCACTAAAGGAATATGAGTAGAAACAGATAGGTAGAAATAGGTGTCACAATTGAAATGTATACTGATATACATGTTGATATTTTACGTAATATTTTGTACACATATAGAGGAAGGTCGTTTGGACGGCATTTGCAGAAAGGAAGAAAACTCCAACTGCTCCAAGCTTACGAAATCTGGAAAGCCAGAAACAGAGTTGGATTCCTAAACGAGCAAGTCACATGGTCACATTGAGAACCACTTTTCAAGACGCTAGCCTAATCTAATTTAATTTCTCAATCTCTCTGTTTGACTCTAAATTTAATTGAATTGTAACCATTTTTCATTTTGATATTTTTGTATATTTTTATATTTTGACATTCTGACTACATTTCAACTGATTTTTTAATGATTGTTTATATCTTCAAAAGTTTTTCATTTTTCATAATATCCAAATGTGTCTTCTCGGTTTGATAATTTTTTAATGTGTGATCTATTACGCAAAATTTGCAAAATTTTGGTTGTCGTTTGTTTATCTTAAAGTGTCTGCTTTAGAGTTTACCTATTGCCCGGATTATTATCTATAAGGTTTGTGTTGACTACATTTTGTTTTGCCTGTTTCCTTAGTATTTTGTCAAGTGTTCAAATGCTTATAAGTATTTTCTTGTTTTTTAGGTGTTGAGGTTATGTTACATATTACTATCGATTCACCATAGAGAAATTTTCAGACTGTAAGTCATTATGTTAATTTTTGGTCTTTTTATACGTTTTTTGTACTCGCCGTACGTGACTTCATTGTATATTTTTTATTGTTGCGTCTAATATGATTATGCCCAGTAATGGGCGAAACTAGTCATTAGAAAATACGATTGAATAAAGAACAGAGAAGAACGTCCCGTTCCTTATTTATCCTTATATATTATATTTGGTTTATTTATTGGTTAGCTATTTTTGCATTATTGGCACCAGAATGTTTGTCGAGTTCCAGTTTTCTCTCTCCTCTCTCACCCGCAAATTTCCCACCATCCCACTCACTCATCAGGCAAGAGACTTGTGTGCATCGTTTCGTGTCATGAAACACACCCCAACCCTTGTCGATTTATTAATCTTTATATATTATTATATATATTATTTATATTATATTATTTAATTTATTAATAATTATTAATATAGCTTTTGCGTACAACGCGACCCCAAAGAGTTTAGCATGGCCAATCCCGGGCCAGCTAGTGTTCCATTATCGCCAGTTCAATTTGGAGAATGCCATCCGTGCGGAATCAGCTGCCGTGGACTTGGTTGCTGGGTTTTTCCAAATTTTTCCATTGCGCTTGAACAACCTTCAATTATACCATCGAAACAGGCCCAAACACGACCAGTCAACTACATAGCTTTCTACACCGATAATGCTGGTTGTGTTAAATTTCTTGACGAAGTTTTATTTCTCCCAGGTGCATTTGTAATTTGTGCTTTTATAATTGTATATTTGTGGAGTTTGGTGTTGAAGCCTAATCGTTTGTGGGTTTTACAACTGCTGTGATTTGATTGTTCACACCGCTCTGACTTGTGTGTTGGCCGAATAACCACGTTCATTTTCTGCACTGATTATTATGGTCGTGCTCTAGTAATTTTGATTGTCCTTTCTGATCCTTCCCGGCTGTATTTGTGGTTTTAATTGTCCGATTTTTGATTTCACTGATGTTGCTAGTAATGGCGAAACTAATCTGAAGTCTATTAATAAAGATTTTGCAACAAGTAGGCTATTATTATCTCAATTATCAAAAATCTACCACTAGACGGAAACTTATATACCTTTCATCTTTAATTTGGTGTCAGAACTTATACCTGTTTTGCGAGTAGAACGTAGGGGTACAGACTCGCTTTAAGATTATTATTATGCTATATTTAAGTAATGGGTTACTTACGTGGTGGTGGTTCCAGCCTGCATCCAACAAATGCATCTCCAATGTATCCTTTAACACAATTACATGTGGGGATATGGTTAACTACTTGACATTCCGCGTATTGGCCGCACACACCAGGACAAGGATCGACGCACTTGTTTCTTACGCAAGCCCTGTTTGTTGGACAGTCTGAGCTTAGAACGCATTCGGGTCTGCAACCTTCATACGGGTTCCCGTGGTAGTCATTGAGACATATACAACTACCGGCACCGTTGCGTTCTTTGCAAACGGCGTTAGCACCGCATGGCGATGGTTCGCATGGTTTGGGTTCTTCTCTTGTCATTGGTATACATTGAACAAACGGATCTCCTGTGTAACCGGATATGCAAGAACAAGATACACTATTGCTGATAACACGGCATTCGGTGTTTTGTCCACAACTTCCTGGGCAAGGATCTCTACATCTGTTATTGATGCAGGCTTTGGTACTGGGGCAGTCAGGATTGATCGTGCATTCTGGTCTGCAACTAGGTGGTTGTCCAAAGTAATCCGGTAGACATTCGCATTGAGGAGAGTTTCCTACGTTACGGCAAATGCTATTAGGCCCGCATGGTGATGGAATGCAAGGATCTTGCTGGTCTCGTCCTGGCGGTGGGGCAGGTGGTGTCGGTGGTTCGTAGCACCTTTGGAATGGATCCCCTGTCAATGTTTCAGGACAACTGCATATGGGGCTGTGATTGATGACCTCACATCTTGCATTAAGTCCACATGTGCCCGCGCAAGGATCAACGCACTTTTGATTTACGCAAGCCTTTGTTGCTGGACATTCAGCACTGACGATGCATTCAGGTTTACAATTTGGCGGATTACCGAAAAAGCTAAGTAGGCACGAGCAGACTGCATGATCATTAATGACTTTACAAATGCTGTTTGGCCCGCATGGTGATGGGCTGCATGGATTTACCGGTTGCTTAACGATGGGTATTTCGCGGCAATTTGCGAATGGATCTCCTGTCAGTCCTTCTGGACATGAACACGTTGGTATATGATTGATTACGTCGCATCTTGCGTTAAGACCACATGTTCCTGGACATGGGTTTACACACTTGTTTCTGGTACATGCCTTATCACGGCTACATTCAGAACTGATAACACATTCTGGTCTACAAGATTCGTATGGATTTCCGAAAAATTCCGGTAAACAGCTACATACTCCGTTATCACATCTAGCGTTGGGTCCGCATGGAGACGGATTGCATGGGTCTTCTGGACGTTTGGTCGCTGGAGGAATCAAAGTACATTGAGCAAACGGATCTCCAGTATATCCTTCATCACAAGAACAAATAGGAAGATGGTTTAAAACGTGGCAATTTGCGTTATATCCGCATGACCCTTCGCATGGATTTTTACACCTCTGTTGAATGCAAGCCAAAGCACTGCTGCACTCAGAATTGATAACACATTCAGGGCGGCAGTTTGGTGGTGCTCCGACAAATGACGGTAAGCAAGAGCATGATGGAGCTCCATTCCGAATTTGGCACTGTGAATTTGGTCCGCATGGCGAAGGATGACAAGATGGAGGCCTTTCGGTGGTGGTTTGGTCTGGAACAGCTATAATATAATGAATTAGAAATATGAAAATGAAATATGACCAGAAGAAAGTCTCTTACGTTGAGGAGCGCATCTAATAAAAGGGTCGCCAGTAAAACCTGGGGGACATGCACAAATAGGGCTGTGGTTCTTTGTGTAACATTGAGCGTTTAGACCACAGGTGTTTGGGCAAGGATCGGCGCATTTCTGGTTTATACATGCTTTGTCTTGAGGACATTCTGCATTAACAATGCATTCCGGACGACATTGGGGAGGAGTTCCCATATAGTTTGGTAAACAAGAACAAACGGCTTGTCCATTTACGTTTCTACATTGGCTATTAGGTCCGCAAGGTGATGGTGAACAAGGATCGGTAGGTTCTCGAGCTGTTTGTAAAGATATATAATAAGAAAATAGTTATCATGCAAAGTTGTAGAAAGTAGATAGCACGAATTTGACATAATATCAAAGTACTTACATGGCATAACTATTTGTTTACATTGTACAAATGCATTTCCTGTATAACCTGGCAGACATGAACATCTTGGAATATGATTATCTACTGTGCACTCGGCATACAAGCCGCAGATACCAGGACAAGGATCGGTACATTTAAACGAAACGCACGCAAGATGCGTGTTGCAATCGTCGCTAGTCTCGCATTCTCTTCTGCAACCTCTCTGTTTATCATATGCGTTTCCTTCAAATCCACTATTGCAATAACAAGCAGCAGCCTGTCCTTTTTCTCGGCATTCGGCGTTTGGTCCGCATGGATTTGGTATGCATGGTGACGGACTTGGCGTAGGCGTTGGTGCTGTTGCTGTAATAATATAAGAGGTTATAATAATCTTAAGCAAATTAAGAACATTTTCGATAATAGCTATGCATCTTACATGGAGCAAGCAAGCGACATTCTGATCGGGCATCACCGAGATATCCAGGTAAGCAAGAGCATATGGGTCTGTGATTCACAACCGTACAAATCGCGTATTGACCGCACACACCGGGGCATGGGTTTTTACATCGTTCGTTCTGGCATGCAAGATTATTGGGACAATCTGAGTCTGTTGTACATTCAGGTCGACAGTTTGGTGCTCGACCAATATAATTTGGTTGACATGAGCATGCTGGTTGGTCACCAATCACTCTGCATTGAGAGTGTGGTCCACACGGTGACGGTACGCAAGGGTTTTTTTGTACAACTGGCGTTGCTAAAATTGAAGAGTATAAAGAATATAGTTATAGAATAAGAATAAAGATGGTAGGAGTAGTAATAGAAATAATAGGGTTGGGGCTTACATTCCACTGGTATGCAACGGATGAAGGGATCCCCAGTGAACTGGGGGCTACAAGAACATATCGGGTTGTGATTTATTACTTGGCATTTAGCGTTTACGCCACATGTTCCAGGGCAAGGGTCTACACATTTCAGTGATTGGCAAGCCCTATTTTGTGGGCATTCTGAATTAACGAGACATTCAGGTTTGCAGTTCGGCGGTGCTCCTATATAGCCTGTATTGCAGGTACAAACTGCATGTCCGTTCACCTCCCTGCATTGACTGTATGGTCCGCAAGGAGACGGTTGGCATGGTCTAGTGGGTGGTCGTTCAGTAGCTAAAGATGGAGAAAAGTAAAGTTTAAGCATGCAAGAACTAGAAAGTAAACAGATCTTACTTTGTACGATGATATGGCATTCAGTTAGAGCATTTCCAGTGTAGCCAGTAATACAAGAACAGCTTGGCGCATGGTTAAATACTAGGCACTCCGCGTTTATACCGCAAGTGCCAGGGCATGGATCTCTACATTTATTGTTTACACAAGCTTTGGTTCTATCACATTCGGAATTTGTTACGCATTCTGGCCTGCACCCTGTGTATGGATCTCCGAAGTATTCAGGCAAACATACACAGGAACCGGCGCCATTGCGTTCTGTGCATCTGGCATTAGCTCCGCAAGGAGACGGTACGCAAGGATTTCTAGGGCCTTCAGTAGGTAGAGCTGTAGAAAGATAGAGTAAGAAAACGAGTAACAGTATTACATGCAAATAGATTCTTACACGGCGGTATGAGGTTACAACGAGAAAATGGATCCCCAGTATATCCAGATATGCATTGACATACGGGAGAGTGAAGTACCGCAGTACATGTAGCAAATTCTCCACATGATCCAGGACATGGGTCAACACATCTTTCATTGTTACATGCCAAATTCGAAGGGCAGTCTGCGTTTATTTTGCATTCGGGTCTACAGTTTGGAGGGCGACCAATATAATTTGTTAAACATGAGCATGCTGGTTGCTCGGATACAACTCTACAATTTGAGTTGGGGCCACATGGGCTTGGTAGGCAAGGATTTCCAATAGGTTCGGGTAATCGAGCTAGAAAGAACACAATACACATTATAAAAAAGTGTCTGTGCGTTTGTGGGACATCTTACTTTCTTGGGGCGAGCAACGGACGAATGGGTCTCCAGTGAATCCAGCGATACAACTGCATATTGGATTATGATTGACCACTTGGCATCTTGTGTTCAATCCACAGGTGCCTGGGCATGGGTCTTGACATTTAGTTTTAATGCACGCTTTGTTTTGTCCACAGTCCGAACTTATCATGCATTCTGGTCTGCATGCCGGAGGTGTTCCTATATATTCCGATTGACATGAGCATACAGCGTGACCGTTAACCACTCTACATTGACTGTAAGGGCCACAAGGTGATGGTACGCATGGGTTTGTCGGTAGGGCTTCGGTAGCTTTAAAGTATTATTTTGTTTTTAATATGCATTCACAAGAACTAATACGAAGACTTACTTGGTTGAGATAAGTGACAACTAACTAACGGATTTCCATTGTAACCCGGTAAACATAAGCAACTTGGGTTGTGGTTGCGCACAAAGCACTCTGCGTTAATACCGCAGACACCAGGGCAAGGATACATACATTTATTGTTTGTGCATGCTTTGTCGGTGTTACAATCGGAGTTTGTGACACATTCTGGTCTACAACCAGAGTACGGATCACCAAAATATTCAGGTAGGCAAAGGCAAGAGCCAGCGCCATTTCGTTCTTTGCATATCGCATTCGAGCCGCATGGTGAGGGATTGCATGGTTGTGGAGGCGCTTCCGTCGGAACGGCAACTAAATTCATAAAATGTAAATATCTCGAATGATCATGAAAAGATATAACCTTACTTGGAATAGGAGAACAACCACCAAAGGGATCGCCGGTATAGCCTGATCTACACGAACAAACAGATTTGTGACTCAAGACTGCACAATCTGCGTTTATACCACAAGAGCCTGGACATGGGTCTACACATCTTTCGTTTATACACGCCTGGTTACTTGGACATTCAGGATTTATTGTACATTCAGGCCTGCAGCTTGGTGGTCTACCAATATAACTCGGCAAGCATGAGCATGCTGGTGTATTGCCGATGGCACGACATTGTGAATTTGGCCCACATGGTGAAGGAATGCATGGGTTTTCTGGTGGTAGTTCAGGACGTCCTAAGAAATTATACATGAATAATGTACATTTTTGTTACATTTCTACAAATCAATCGCTTACTTTCTTCAACAATGCACCTAACGAATGGGTCTCCGGTATGTTCAGGTAAACAACTGCAAATTGGGTTGTGATTAACGACGTGACACCGTGCGTTTATACCACAGGTCCCAGGACATGGATCTCTGCATTTCATATTAACACAAGCAAGGTTTAAGGAGCAATCTGCACTTATCATACATTCTGGTCTGCAAGTAGGCGCAGCACCAATATAATTTTCTTGGCATGAGCACACGGCATGTCCATTGATGACCCTGCAGACGCTGTATGGTCCGCATGGGTTTGGATAACAAGGATCAGTTTCCTCTTCAACGACTAAAGATTGAAATTCGTCTTACTACGCGAACTAAAAGTTATTATACAACTACCTACTTTGGATTAAGTGACAAGCGACCATTGGGTCTCCTCTATAACCATCGAAGCAGAAACAGAATGGGGCGTGATTAGATACTGTACATTCCGCGTTTAGGCCACACGTTCCAGGACAAGGGTTCTTACATTTGTTGTTAACGCATGCTTTGTCCAGTGAACAATCCGGATTAATGACGCATTCTGGTTTGCAACCGGTGTACGGATCTCCAAAATACTCTGGTAAGCATACGCAAGCACCAGCACCGTTTCGCTCTGTACATTTTGCATTTGCTCCACAAGGAGATGGGTTACATGGGTGTGGTGGTTCTTCTGTCGGTAAAGCTACTATAATAATAATAAAGAATAATAATAATGCAGTTTTGTGAGTTTTTCTTAGAGTCCGTTATATAGTAGGTCATCCCAATAAGAGCGTGGGATCTAAATTGCACGCATTGTATTTCAGATAGGTTACACCATGAAGGTGAACGTTACCGTGGAGTTATAACAAAGTGTTTTGTCGGTTATGTAAATCATTCTTGGCAATGAGGTGGAGTTTTATCGCGCTTTGCAAAATTATGCCACCATTTAATTGAAAATTTTTCGTTTATAGGAGACATGTCGGACTCAATCATCAGATATAAAATCAGTTAGATATTTATTATAAATTTCAGATCTTATATTTCCTAATTAACCAGATATTCAAATAATTTGCCATGTGAATAAATTAAGCTTTTTTAAACTAAATCCGTCGTTCTTACTGGGACGTTCTTTAGCTTTTGAGATCTTTAATGTCTTACTCGGAATTGGTGAGCATCCCACGAACGGATCACCGGTATAGCCTAATTCGCACTGACATCTTGGTGAGTGGTTTAAAACAGCGCAAGTTGTGGATATACCACAAGAGCCTGGGCAAGGATCTTTACACTTTTCATTGATACAAGCTAAATTTCCGGGGCATTCCGCGTTTATGGTACATTCAGGTCTGCAGTTTGGTGGCCTGCCTATATAATTAGCAAGGCAAGAACATACTGGGCGATCGCTAAGTACTTGACATTGCGAGTTTAATCCACAAGGGGACGGGCTGCACGGGTTCACAGCTGGTGGTGGTGGCACTATAAGATATATTTGATATTCAGGTCTCAGTTGCTGTTAGGGGTTATATAGTGAATCTTACACATTTCCTTTACACATTTAACGAATGGATCTCCCACAAATCTAGCGGGACAACTGCAAATAGGATTGTGATTTACAACTTGACAATTGGCACCAATACCGCAAGTTCCTGGGCATGGGTCTTGACATTTGTTGTTGATGCAGGCTCTACTTTGTAGACAATCTGCGCTGACCATACATTCCGGTCTACAATTTGGCGGTGCACCTACATAATTCTGATGGCAAGAGCAGACAGCATTGCCGTTTACTACCCTGCATTGGCTATAAGCCCCGCACGGCGATGGAACGCATGGGTTCTCTACAGGTAAGTAAGCTGGACCAGCTATGGAAGTAAAGAAAGTATAGTCAAGAAATAGTAAAGATTAAGAAGAAGAAATTCTTACGAGGTGGTGGGATAACATGACAAGATCGCTGTGGATTTCCAGTGTAACCAGGTAGACAGGAACATGTAGGTACGTGATTTGTGGTACGGCATTCAGCATTAACTCCGCACGTGCCTGGGCATGGGTCCCGGCATTTATTATTAACGCAGACCAAGTGTCTTGCGCAATCTGTATTCATTACACATTCCGGTCTACAGTTTGAGTATGGGTCCCCAAAATATTCTGGTAAGCAGACGCATGCCGCAGCGCCATTCCTTTCTGTGCAAATAGCATTTACTCCGCAGGGTGAGGGATTGCATGGGTTTCGAGGCTCTTCAACAGGTGGTACTGAAATATTTGTTGAATAAGTGTACGGTGTGTACGATTTACGTTAGTTGTGTTACTATTTAGTTGATTAGATTAACACTACTAATAATGTTTTGTCTATTTTGTGGTGAGTGGTTTAATTTGTGGTAGTTTTGGAAGCTTTGGCATCTTTGCGATATCTTACTTTGCTGACAACCGGTAAACGCGTCTCCTCTATATCCAGCTAGGCAATAACACATTGGGGCATGGTTTACTACATTACATTGTGCATTGAATCCACAAGAGCCTGGGCAAGGGTCTACACATTTTTGATGGACGCATGCTCTCGACAGAGGACACTCTGAGTTTATTACACATTCTGGCCTGCAGTTGGGTGGTTGACCAAAGTAATTGGCCTTACATGAGCATACAGCTCGTTCGCTGACCTCATGACATTCTGAGTAGGGTCCACATGGTGATGGTCTACAAGGTTGTTTAGGTACACTCGGTAAAGGTTCTACAAATAAATGCGACATGCAGGTTTTTTATTTACAAAACGGGGGTTGTATCCTTACTCGGTGCTCGAATACATTGGCTGAAGGGATCTCCAGTGAATTCAGATGGACAGCTACATATCGGGACATGGTTGACTACTCTACATAAGGAATTGTATCCACAAGTGCCAGGACATGGATCAATGCACATTTGATTTGAGCAAGCTTTGCCAAGAGAGCATTCCGAATTTATAACACATTCTGGTCTGCACATGGGTGGGGCACCCAGGTATCCAGCTAAGCATGAGCATACAGGTCTTCCAGACTGCTCACGACATATTGAATTTGGTCCACAAGGTGTTGGTCTACAGGGATCAACTGGTTCATGTACAACTATAAGATTTTCAATTAGCTTAATCGGCAATAGCAGGGTTGGTAAATCATACTTATTTCTTGCACGGGATTACAAAATCTTAATGCATCTCCTTGGTAACCTTGAAGGCAACTACAAATTGGGTTGTGGTTTATCACTGCACATTCGGCGTTAACGCCGCAAGAACCAGGACAGGGGTCCCTGCATTTCTTATTGAAACACGCCTTCTCGTATGGACAGTCATTATTAACCAAACATTCAGGACGGCAACTAACATAAGGGTCGCCGAAATAGTCGGGCAAACAGGAACATGAACTGTAACCGTTGCGTTCTTTACAAATGGCGTTTCCTCCGCATGGTGATGGATTGCATGGGTCGGGTGGTATTTCTATGACTAGAAGCGGATAGTATGAGCAGCGTATGTATATAGCAAAAGCTACACATATGCAGAAAGATTTAAAAAACACTTACCGGCCACTCGTCTACAACCGCTGAATGGATCGCCTTCAAAGTTTTCTAAGCATAGGCACACAGGTCTGTGATTGAGCACCGTACACTGTGCATTGATTCCGCACGAGCCGTCGCATGGGCTGTTACATTTCTGGTTGATGCACGACAAGTGGGGTGGGCATTCTTGATTGATGACGCATTCCGGTCTGCAATTTGGTGGTGCCCCAAGTAAACCCGGGAGGCAGGAACACACTGGCCTGTTGTCCAATTCTCTGCATTCAGCGTTTAATCCACATGGTGATGGAATACATGGTGTTGTTGTTGGTGGTTGCACTATACCAAATTACAAACAAATGAGAATATACATGTTTTAACAATTTTTAAAAAATTACCTTCTTTGAAACATTTTATAAATGGATCTCCAGTAAACTGCGGTGGACAGCTACAAATCGGCGAATGGTTGACTACTTCACAACGTGCGTCTAATCCACACGTTCCTGGGCATGGGTCTTGACATTTCTGGTTGATGCACGCTTTATCGTTGGAACATTCTGATGACACAACACACTCTGGTCTGCATCTAGGCGGAACACCAAAGAATCCAATTTCGCACGTACACACCGGTCGCCCATTGGTCACGTGGCAAATGCTGTTAGGACCGCACGGTGATGGTTGGCAAGGATTTTCCGGTTGTGGTGGTTGAATACGTGGTTCTTCTCGGCACGACGTATATGGATTTCCAATAAATCCAGGGAAGCATGTGCATATTGGTTTATGATTTACAACTCGGCATTCGGTATTTACGCCGCATAAGCCTTCGCACGGGTTTCTGCAGTATTGAGAGAGGCAAGCTTCGTGACTGGGGCATTCAGCATCGGTGGTACATTCTGGCTTACAACCTCCTGTGTAAGGATTACCTATATATGGTGGGATGCACCTACAAACAGCTCTGTCATTCTCAACACTGCACATCGTGTTCTGACCACATGGACTTGGGCTGCATGGCGATTTCTTAATCTCGTCAATCTTTGTGCAACCGATGAAAGCGTCACCTTGGTATCCTCGATTACATGAACAGAATGCTTTATGGTTGATGATATTACATTCTGCGTTTAGACCACAAGCGTTGATACAAGGATCAACACATTTCTCCTGGA
Organism: Aphodius sticticus; assembly: GCA_963966075.1. Taxonomy (NCBI): domain Eukaryota; kingdom Metazoa; phylum Arthropoda; class Insecta; order Coleoptera; family Scarabaeidae; genus Aphodius; species Aphodius sticticus. Next base: position 45,918,300 of record OZ014509.1, on the reverse strand, counting down.
CACAAGCTTTATTTTTAGGACATTCGTTGTTTGTAACGCACTCCGGTCGACAATGAGGTGGACTTCCAATGTAATTAGCAACACAAGAGCAAACTGGCCTATTTTCTCTTACTTGGCATATAGAATTTGGTCCGCATGGGGATGGATCGCATGGATTCCTTGGCCTTTCTGGTGGTGCTATCGCATGGATGCAACTAGTAAACGGATCGCCTTGTAACCCACTTGGACATGAGCAAATGGGGTTGTGGTTGATTACGGCACATAAAGCATTAACTCCACAAGTTCCCGGGCAAGGATCGACGCATTTCTGGTTGACACAGGCTCTATTTGGTGCACATTCAGAATTGACAATACACTCTGGTCTACAAGCAGGTGGTGTTCCTCTATAGGTTGGCAAACATGAGCATGTTGCGTATCCCTGTGGTGAAAGTAAACATCTGCTAAATGGTCCACATGGTGATGGATCGCATGGGTTTTGAGGTACTGGCACGGGAGTAACTGGAGGATGGTAAGGATAGCACGAAACGAAAGGATCGCCGCTATATCCTGATGGGCAATAGCATACTGGGGAATGATGCACCGCTTTGCATTGTGCGTTAATTCCGCAAACTCCAGAGCAAGGATCCACGCATTTGTTGTTCATGCATGCTTTGGTTGGAGGGCAGTCTGGATCAATTACGCATTCCGGACTACAGATTATAAATGGATTTCCGATAAATCCTGGTTTACATTTGCAAGTCAATGATCTATTTTCTTCTAAACAGTAGGCGTTGGAACCACATCTTACATTTTCGCAAGTTTCTGGCTCGCGAGCTTCTGAAATAAATGAATATTAAAAAAGGGTTCTATCAAGATATGCTGATGTTATTATACCTTCTTGCTGTACGCATTGTTCAAATGGATTTCCGTTGAATCCTTGAGGACAAGAGCATATAGGTGCGTGATGGACAACACTACAGAGTGCGTTGAAACCACATGATCCTGGACATGGGTCGAGACAGTTTTGTCCAATGCAAGCTTTATCGAAAGGACAATCAGAGTTCATCAAACACTCTGGCCTACATTTTGGATCGTAAATAGCGTTTGGTCCAAGACATGGATCGCATATAGCAATTTGTCCATCATATGCGTTACATACATCAGTTGGACCACATGGAGATGGGATGCATGGTCGACTTATGTTTTGTTCAGGGATGGTTGTTATGGCTGGAAAATAAAATTATTCAAAATATCCATTAAGGCTATTTAGGGGGAATACTAACGTTTTGGTGAGCAGTATATGAAAGCATTTCCATAATATCCGTTTCTACATGCGCAAGTTGCAGTATGATGTTCCACCCTACATTCAGCGTTCAGACCACATACATCTCCAGCAGCACATGGGTTTTTACAATGGCTATTAATACAAGCCTTTTCCGGTTGACAATCAGAGTTGACGGTACATTCAGGTTGACATCCAAACTGAGGATCGCCATTAAAATCAGGCAAACAAGAACAAACAGCTCTGTTAGCTAATACTTGGCATACGGTGTTAAGTCCACAAGGACTTGGCAAGCAAGGATTCGTTTCATCCTCAGATGGTACCGGATAGCATCTAATAATTGGATTTCCAGTTAAACCAGGATGACAGGTGCAAATTGGATGATGTTTCTCAGCTCTACAATTGGCATATATTCCACAAGCTCCAGGGCATGGATCTCTACATCTATGTGCCACGCAGGACTGTTTATCAGAACAATCGTCATCTACCAAACACTCATAACCATGACAGCCTTCAGGCCCGGTGGGATCGCCTCCAAAACCAGGAGGACATTGACACATTGACTGACCGGATGGGGAGATAACACATAACGCCCCTGGGCTGCAAGGATTTGGTACGCATGGACTCTCTGGTCTACGTCTGCATCCACTGTATGGATCACCAATAAAACCGGGTTTACAGAAGCATTGCTCCTGGTTGCTGGCGGCAACGTAACAATCAGCATTCATTCCACAAGGACCTGGTTGACATCTAGTCGCAGGTGGTTGTCCACAAGACTTAAAAGCATTGCCAATTGTGCCCTCGGGGCAGAAACATACTGGTTCTCTTCGAGGATCACATAATGCGTTATGTCCACAAGGATTGGGTTCACAAGGGTTTTTCGGCTCAACACATCCTCTGATTGTGTTCGGGTCTTCGAGATACCCTGGTAAACATGTACATTTTGCAAAACCGTTAGCTAATACCGTACATTGTGTGTTTGGTCCGCAAGGAGATGGATCACATGGATGAACTGGTAGAGTGCATGGTACTTTAGGAGGTGATCCTTCATATTCTGGTAGACAAAAGCAGATTGCTTGTCCTCCGACGGCGCGGCAGCCGGTGTTAGGGCCGCAGGGGTTGGGACTGCATTCATCACCTTCTGGGATGCAATTCTTGAATGGGTTTCCGGTAAGGCCTTTAGGGCAGAAGCATATAGGACTTCCGTGGTCCAGTTCGCAAAGAGCATTGATTCCGCAAGGGTTAGGATCACAAGGATTGATAGGCGGGTGGCACTCGATCGTCGGTGTGCCAGTGTAACCTGGTGGACATTTGCAACTCGCCCTATGGCTGATGACTTCGCAATTTGCGTTGATGCCACAGTTGCAAGGGGACATGCATTTACCGTTGATACAAGCTTCGCTTAAGGAACACTCGTTATCGCTTCTACACCCTTGTACTAAACAAAAGAACGTAATATAATTGGTTAAGATTTTCACTCGAGGATCAAAGAAAGTAACAATATAATATCAAATATAATAATATATAATAATATAATATCAATGGATATATCAATATCATTGCACACTCATACTAAGCAAACGGATAGTCATGGGTTTCAGTGCTGGCCTGAGTAAGTGTTATTGACAAAAGAATGTGTTCGCTTTGGGTGTTGTCTACAGTCTTTTTTTAAGTGAAACTTATTATGCGACGTATGTGAAAGCGGTTTCTGACGAAATGGAAATGAACAAATGTTCATTGCTAAGGAAAATGTTTATTGGCGCGAGCTACCGGATGGCAGATGCGTTGTCTATAGGAGCGCTCAGCCCCACAACGGCGGGAAGTTCGTAGGCCCAGCCCTTTGCTAATATGTAATAGTAATGACAGATATCTGACAGCAGCCTCACAACCTTTCAAGAGGTACTCCACAGTTTTGAAGTCGAATAAAATGTACTATTACAACAAAGAGTAAATTGTGGGAATTAAGTAGTAAATTGGATGAATATATTATGTTTACTTGAGGAATAGTGTCCACGCCAAGAGTAATCAATTATCAGCTTTACGGATAATACTGTAATGGTGTCTCTGGCAATAGTTTCAGTTATAAGTTAGGTTTGTGGCGAATTTTATTGTTATGAAAGAAATCTGATACAATACTGTTGTAGAACTGCTGTGTATGCAGATAGTGCAAACGTGTTTTACTCGAGTAGTGTGTATACAATACACGGTCTTTTTTTTCTTTTCCTAGAGCACGAGAAGATCATCCTTACCTTTCTCACAAAATACCAATGGGTTTCCAATGAATCCAGGTGGGCATAGGCAATCAGCCCTATGATTTTGTGCGATACAATCAGCATTGTCACCACACGAGTCTTCAAAGCATGGATTTATGCATCGTCTGTTCAATCTATCGCAAAGTTTATTCGGTGGGCAGTCTTCGTTGTATTGACAAACTGGTGGCCCTTCCAGTACTAAAATGATATGCGAGTTAGTGTTTTGAGGCAAGTTATTTTTGAATTTTGTTTTATTACCTGGGACACATCCAATGTAACCATTTCCTTGATACCCTTCGATACAACTGCAGTCTGATCCATGGTTTGTGTTGATACACACAGCGTGTTGAGCGCATGGGTTGTGTACGTCGCATTGTCGTTGGCATGCGCCTCCAATGCACGCTTCGGTGAGTGGACAATCGTCGTGCGAAGTGCAACCAACTATTGTGAAGAAGAAGGTGCAAAAGAGAAAGAGAAACAAGAATTTACAAACGTGGTAATGTACAATTGTGTACAAATTTTACTAATATTATTTACATATTTAAAGAAATTCAAAACTTGTGTTAAAGTTATTTATTATTTGTTAAATAAGGTGGTTAATATTTTCTTACTTGCTTGGGGCTTGAAACATTTTATCGCCGGGTTTCCTTCGTATCCCATTGGGCAGGTGCAGATAGGCCTGTGCATTTTTGTCTGACACTTGGCCGTCTCCGCACAGATATTAGGTATTTCGCAAGCGTTATGACACCAGGACATGTAACAAGCCTCGCTTTCCAAACATTCGAAGTCTGACGTGCACTTGTGCAATTTCGGTAGAGGGGGTTCTGGTTAAGAGTTATTCAATTTTGTATTAGTGGAGTAGAACACATGTTATGTCATTGATAATCAGGAGATTACGTGGAAATTTTATTTCGTTTTTATATATTGTGAGTTTATTTTTATTTTTTTAAAATTTAGCTCATTATTATATATACAGTCTGTCCAGGAAAGTCCGCTATTATGCTGAGAAATGGATAACAAATATATATATATATAGTGTGTCCAGGAAAGTCCGCATGATATGGCCCCATTTCTCAGAAACTTTTGTTCTTTATAAAAGTTGGCGGCTTGTATGAAACCAAAACGGCAACAGTCAAAATGTAAATCTCGGTGCCATATACCGAGCGATTCAGAATATACGAATTTGTGAGAGTAACGTACCTTTATTTTCATTATTATCGATAAACATTATTTGGAAATCTTTTTTAGAAGCAAAAATTATATTCAAATATGAAGTCACAGCCACCTATCTTGATTTTTTTAATTCTTCCTTTTATGACAAATATTAGTCAACGCCAGTGATATGAAAAGGTTTTTTTTTTATCTATTTTTTAGAAATTTGAATACATTTTTTATTATTTTGGTACGATAACTAATGTTTATTTAGAACTAGCGCAAAATTACACATTTTCTTGATGCGCAGTTGATATTTCACCCTATAGATAACAATAGATCATACAATAACTAATGCAGGAGCGCGACTCACCTTTAATTCAATTAATATTAATGACTTTGGATATGTTTATAATAGTAGTTCTCCATCTACAACAAGCGATTATCTCGATGTTGATAACATTTTCAATGAAAGACACCCGGACAACCAAATTACCCATTCAATCATTTCTAGGATAATCAGGAAATTCAAGCAGACTGGGTTTGTTGAAAATCTCTTTAAGAAACACCACAAAAATATGTTGCTGAAAATAAGAAAGCTAGTTACCAGTGTTGAAAGCGGTAATCGAGCATAAACATTAGTTATCATACCAAAATAATAAGAAATGTAAAAAATGTAAGTATTCAAATTTCTAAAAAATAGATTAAAAAGAACTTTTTAGTATCACTGGCATTGAGTAATAATAGTCATAAAAGTAAGACTCAAAAACAAACAAAAAAAATCAAGATAGGTGGCTGTGACTTCATATTTGAATATAATTTTTACTTCTAAACAACATTTCCAAATAAAGTTTATCAATAATAATGACAATAAATCTACTTTACTCTTATCACAAATTCATATATTCTGAACCGCTTGGTATATGGTGCAGAATTTACATATTTGACTGGTTTCATATAAGTCACCAACTTTTATATAAATAAAATTTTCTGAGAAAATGATCATAAAACAATTTTGATCATGTGGACTTTCCTGGACACACAGTATATAAGCTATTTTATTTTCGATAATTCCTGGTATATCTATCTAAATAATATCAAATCTGAAATATGATGAAAGTCGGATTGTAGTTAGATAGTTCTACGAGAGTCTTTAGCTCTCGCGTTGAACATTTATTAAGACAATTATACAACGTTCATCCATTATTTATTCAAACAGTTAATTTGTTTGGTTGAATTTTTCCAACAATTATTACCAATATCATCAATACTTTTCTATTTATTCTGGTAAATTAAAAAAATCGGATTTAAAAAAACTTTCTGTAGGACCACCAACATTATAACAAAAGATGAAATAAAAATGTTGTTTTTCCGTTCAATTAACGCGTTGAAAGATATAAGCGTTTGAATCTCATTACGTATATCGCACATCCCAATATAGAGAAACTCAGCAAATCGCCCACAACAATAATTACACTTACTTCGTTGTTTTTTTTTTCGAAAACATCTAAAGATTTCTTTACTATTCTTCTTAAAATTTGGTTCCTGAAAATACCTTTATGTCGTTCATAATTATTAAGCAATTAATATGACACTCATTGATATTCTAAAACTAAGTTCCTCAATTTATTTCGTAAATTCATTAACTCTTATAGATAAACCATAATATCGAAAATAAAAAAAAATAAATAAGCTATACAGGATGAGCCAATATAGTGTTCCGCGAAGATCGCCTCTGCTTGTACAGATATTTAAAAACTGCTTTTTTTATTAGGAACATCCGGGTGCATATTCTAAAATTATTTTTGCATATGCAGGTTTCGTAATCCATGTCAGTTTTTGCATGTCTGTTTCGTAATCCACTACAGAGACATTGAAATGACCTGTCATGCCTGTTCTGTCAAAATCAGAAATAACGGATTACATCTAAATGGCACACTTGACGAAGAAACTTAATTCTATTTTCAAAACTATAGATTTTTATATAATAATTTTAATATAATATTATATTTATTAGCAGAGCTACAGTAATCCGAGGATCCACTATTGGCACACCCTGATGATCGGGAATGAAGTAAGTAAATATTTTGGTGATTGTAGTTTTAATTGATATAATTTAATAAATTTAATATGTTACTAGTTACTGTGTTTTGTTAGGTGAGTATTATTTGTTAACGATTAATTTCCAAGTATCTTCTGGTTATTAGATTATTAAATTTACATGGAGTACCAGACAAAGAAAGATAAGGTCAAATCCTTACATATGTATCTACAGTAGGATGGTGTTTATTTTTGAACTTTATTTTTTTCTTTGTATGGAGGACCCTCTCAGGGCCTGCTCCCCCAATGGGCTCAAAGTCAAGAATGAGTTTATTTCAAATACATAAAAAACATTTAAAACATTAATAAAAAATGTTTTTATTCACTACAAGAATATTACATAGTTATTAAATGGTTAAAAAAAACAATAAACTATTGAGTCTGGATAGCCAAGCATTTCACATATATGTCCAAGTATTTAATTTGCCAAAAATACAATGATCTAAGCTAAATGACCATTCCGGCCAACAATTAACAAAACAAACTGTTGTTGGTATGCTTTTCCGTATAACCTGAATCTGGAAATAGAATTTCCGAATGGTGACTATTTTCCTAAACAGTTTGAGGGAGTTTACTGATTTACTCTTCAACTAGTCTCTATTCAGAATGTTTACCTTCAGATTCAGATTCTACGAGAAAAAATCTGATGTGGCCAGGCACATGACTTTATCATACTATATATAAAATTAATAGTTTAGCTGCATGAGATATTATTTGATCGAGATCGGCTATGTCTGCATTAAAATAAAACTAGTAGACCTAGGCAGATATGTCCATTAAAGCTGCGTTCGGATATTGTACTCCGTTGATACCGGGTACACCGTCCAAATGACACGTGTTATTGGGTGTAGAAAGTGTGAAGGTGCGTTCCGATTGGTGGCAATGGTTGGTAATGGCGGTGGTAGCAGACGAAATTATAGTGTTTCTCACATATCGTGATGGTGACACATATTAGTTTGCATGTACATAAACTGAGTCACTAGCAAATTCTATTAGAAATACTATAATGGCGTCTACTACCACTGCCATTAGCACTAATGCAAACGCACCTTAACGGTGTACAATATCCGAACGCAGCTTATATTGTGTCAAAACATTAGCGTTTGACACTAACTCCTGTCATTAGAATCAAAATTTCTGACATATCATGGCTACTAGCTTTAATGCAGTACGACCGATCTCGATGAAATAGAATTTGCTCATGCAGCTAAACTATTAATTGTACCAAAAAATGTCATAGTCATAAATTATTCGGAATTTCCTCTTCTTTAATTTATTATTTAACTATTTCGACAAATTTCCAGAAATGGCGACTTATTTGCAAAATCTTTGAAAAATGCTAAGACTAAACCTCCAGTTCCTTTGGACCCTTTTCAACAGAAAGCTGTTCAACTCTGTTTGGTCATGAAACTTCTAAATATGAAGTTTCGTCCCGATACCTTTAGTAGTTTCCGGAATCGTCGTCACAAAAAACGGGTACACACACACACACACACACACACACCCACATCCACACACACACACACACACACAGACATTTTTTTGTACCTTGGTCAAAAATGTTCAGGGGACCCAAAAGGACATATTTCCGCTAAAATCTCAAAAAAAAATTTTGGCGCGATTACAATACTTTACATACTACGTATGATAAAGTAAAAAAAGCAGAACCAGTTCACTGATTCGAAATTGTTCATTGTTAGCAACGATAGTCACTTAACTTAGATGATTGAATCTTTAGTAACCAAGTAGTTGGAAATATGTGAAATGCTCTGATATCTAGACACAAAAGTTAGCAGACTATTGTTTTAAGTTTTCAAACAATTTTCTTTTTAATTTTATTTTATAATATTATTAAATAAAACGTGTTAATGTGCATTGATCACAAAATTTTACATTTACATATTAAGTATAAGGGAACAAATTGAGAGTGCCCTCCAAACAAAAAAAAAGTAAAAGTAAAAAAGAAGTACCACCCTAATCTACAGTGACTACATTTACAGTAATTTACATGTAAATTTAATAAATACAGAATATATCCAACATTAACAAAATTCTAATAGATACCTAATATATACATGTTTGTATGAATAAACGTGGATATCTTGATGTTTTATGAAAATTTTATAAAAATGATGAATGTACATGTAGGTAAGTTGAGGAATACTATGTATGGCTACAAATCTGTTCATCATACTAACTCTACGTTCCCAAATAAATTATTACCTCAAATATACCTACGACTGGATAATGTGCGAAATAAACTAAATTAGTGTTTGTTATATACCTTGCAAACAGTTTCTTTTTGGATCACCGCTGTATCCCTCCGGGCACATACAAACTGTTGTGTGATTATGTAGTGTACAAATCGCATTTTGGGCACAAACTCCTTTCTTATAAGTGCACGGGTTAACGCAGGTGTTATTTAAGCATGCCTCGTACAAGTTACAATCGTTATCTGAACTACACGTTTTCTTAGTTAAGTTAGTTGTAATATCCGTAACATTTTTACTAATTGAAATAGATTCGGTTGTTGTTATGTGCTCTGATATGTTTGTTACTTGTGGTGTAGTTGTTGTTATTTCTGCCATCTGATGCGTTACAGTATATCTTAATATTTCTCCTGAGGTTGTTTTCTGCCCCATTGAGATTTCAGCAGGAATTGTTTTAACTGTAGTTGGTGTAGTACCTGTTGCTTCCTTTTCTGTTACGTGATTACCTGTAGTATGGAGAACGGTCTCAGTTGACGTAGATTTGTCAGTAGTAGTAGTTTTCTCAATCTCCTCCGTTGTTAATGCAGTTGTAGTTTCTACACCATGTTCGGTTCCAACTCTTTCGGTTTTAGTTTCTGCAGTTGCACCTTCTGTTGCAATAACTCTTTGAGTGGTCATTTCTATTGTGGTTTCTTCAACTCTTGGACTGGTTGCTCCACTTCCCGTAACAGTACTAGTTTTTGCAAATTCTGGAGTTGTTTCCTCCAGTTCAGTTATCCCTTGTGGAGTAGAATATGTTGGTGTTACGTATATCTCAGTTTTGGTGGTTTCAAAAGCTGACTTAGTAGTAGTTTCTATTCCAGGCGCAGTCATAGCTATTGCAGGTTTAGTTTCTTCAGTGATACTTTCTGCACTAGTGATCATTTTTGTTATTATTTCAGTTGTCGTGTCTTCAGGTTCTCGACTAGTTGGTTCTATTTCAGAAATAGTACTAGTTTTTGATATACCTGGAGTTGTTTCTTCTAGTTCAGTTACTTTCCTAGTCGTCGAACTTGTTGGTGTTACATATTCCACTCCTAAGGTTGTTTCAAACGCTGATTTCGTAGTAGTTCCTATTCCAGGTGCCGTAATAACTCTTTCAGTTTTGTTTTCTGCGGTTATACCGTCTATACTCGTAATCTTTTGTGTGGTGATTTCATTTGTGCCTTCTTCAAATCTTGGGCTACTTGTTTCTTTTCTAGAAACAGTACTAGTTTTCGCAATTTCTGGAGTTGTTTCCTCTAGTTCAGTTACTTTTCCAGGTGTCGAACGTGTTGGTGTTACATATTCCTCTCCTAAGGTTGTTTCAAACGCTGATTTCGTAGTAGTTTCTATTCCAGGTACCGTAATAACTCTGTCAGCTTTGGTTTCTGCGGTTATACGTTCTATACTAGTAATTTTTTGTGTGGTTATTTCAATTGTGCCTTCTTCAAATCTTGGGCTACTTGTTTCTTTTCTAGAAACAGTACTAGTTTTCGCAATTTCTGGAGTTGTTTCCTCTAGGTCAGTTACTTTTCCAGGTGTCGAACGTGTTGGTGTTACATATTCCTCTCCTAAGGTTGCTTCAAACGCTGATTTCGTAGTAGTTTCTATTCCAGGTACCGTAATAACTCTGTCAGCTTTGGTTTCTGCGGTTATACCTTCTATACTAGTAATCATTTGTGTGGTTATTTCAATTGTGCCTTCTTCAAATCTTGGACTACTTGTTTCTTTTCTAGAAACAGTACTAGTTTTCGCAATTTCTGGAGTTGTTTTCTCTAGTTCAGTTACTTTTCCAGGTGTCGAACGTGTTACATATTCCTCTCCTAAGGTTGTTTCAAACGAAGATATTTTAGTAGTTTCTACCCCAGGTACTGTAATGACTCGTTCAGTTTTTGTTTCTGGGGTTGTACCTTCTGTGCCAGTGATCTTTTGTGTCGTTATTGCAATTGTGGTTTCTTCAAATTTTGGACTACTTGTTTCTTTTCTAGAAACAGTACTAGTTTTTGCCATTTTTGGAGTTGTTTCTTCTTGTCCAGTTACTTTTCCAGGTGTCGAGCGTGTTGGTGTTACATATTCTTCTTCCAATGTTGTTTCAAACGCTAGCTTCGTAGTCGTTTCTACTCCAGACATTGTCATAACTATTTCAGTTTTAGCTTCTGCAGTGGTACCTTCTGCATCAGTGATCTTTTGTGTTGCTATTTCAACTGTAGTTTCTTCAACTTTTGGACTACTTGTTTCTCTTTCAGATGAAGTACTAGTTTTTGCAATTCCTGGAGTTATCTTCTCTAGCTTGTTAGATGGCTTGGTGATAGTTTCTACTTCAGTTACTGTCACTACTTTTTCAGTTTTAGCTTCTTCAGTGGTATTTTCTGTTATACTGACCTTTTGTGTGGTTATTTTAATAGTAGTTTCTCCCATTTTAGAAGTAGTTGTATCTATTCCAGATGCGATACTAGTTTTTACAGCTTCTGGTATTGTCGATCGTTCTGTGGTATTAATATTTTCCGAAGGTGGTGGTTTTGTAAAAACTTCTGGACCGAAACGTAAAGTACTACCGGCTATAGTACTGACTACTACTTGTTCTGTAGCAGTTTCTATTCCCGGTGTTACCTTTGTGGAATACTCAAAAGAAGTTTTTATTTCTCCACTTGGTATTGTGACTATGACATGAGTAGCGTTGTCGGTGGGACTTGTGTAATACTTTGGTGTTGTCGTCTCTTCTCTGGTGCTAATTTCTTCAGTTGCAAGATTCGTCGTTGTCGTTTCAGCAGGGGGTTTTGTAAATACTTCAACACCTAATGTTGTACCTTCGCCTGTTGTGAGTTCGGCATATGCTTTTGTTGTGGCCTGCATTAGTGGTTTTGTAAATATTTCGACATCTTCTGGAGATTTAGTAGTGTATCCTTCAGTCGTTAGTACTTCTTTTGTGGTTGTTTCCGGTTTTAGAGTAGTGGGTGCAACCGAAGGCTTTGTTGATCCGATTGAAAATTCATCCTCACCTCCATCCACTTCAACTGGCAACTGTTCAGTTGTATTAACAGCTATTGTTGTGTGAATTGAAGGACTTGTGGATACTTCTGTAGTCCCTTCAGTTACTTCTGGTGTAGATTTAGGTAACAATGTTATTTCTGTAGGCTCTGTCTCAACCATTGTCATAACGACTGGTGTTGGAGTAGTTATTGGTTCACTAGTAAATACAACGCCCGGTTCTGGCGCTGTTGTGGATGTTGTTGTACGGTTTGGAGCATACGGAACGCTTGTGAATTCCATTTCAGTTTTCCTTTCGGTTTGTGTTGTGTATATAATTTCAGGTGTTATTGTGGATATTGTAGGTTGTTTAGTCAGGGGTGGTTGTGTTTCGGTTAGTGTAGCTGGTGTTGTACCGGTATCTGTTATAATAATTCACTAGGATTAGTTTTCAAAATATTTACAGTATCTTATCTAAACGGTTAAGTGTGCAAAATTATGATTGTTAACACTAGATATGAAAATATACTACGAAAGACAAAAGCCAACCAACCACTTAGAAAGATGTTAAGCTAGAAATAGAGTTAAAAGGCGGTCTGTGCCAATCATAGTATCAGAAAAATAAATCACAAGTGTGATTCTTTATATATGAATGTACAAATATACAAGTCATCTGTATACATACGAGTATATGTTTTGCATTGAGAGCTGATTGTTGCCATCAGCTATTCATCCAGTCCTTATGGTTTTTAATATACGAAATGCTAGGTTGCAATTATTTTATAAAGGTAAATGGATTGGTTAGTTGGATGAACAGCAACATTATGTAGAATGTGATATATGTAATTTTTTTGCACATACCTTTGATACAGGCTCCAGTTGTCGGGTCACATTTAACACCAGGTGGGCAGTGTTCACAACCAGTTGTTGTGCCAGGGGGAGCTGAACAAAAAAAAGTGAATAAATGCATACTGGGTGATCGTTATTTAGCTTACTTGGACGAACACAGTTGCAACCATCGCATATGTATCCATATCCAGGACAATCCGTAGCCCGTTGACATTGGCACACTAAAATATGTTTAAGGTTAAATTATTTATTGATAATATTATTCTTTTTTGTGTTAGATATTTTTATAAAGCAATGTGAAACACGATTATGACAAACGGTATGTACACCGTACCTTTCAGACAAACTGGTTGATGATCTTGAACCTGACAGTCCTGGTGTAGGTTGCATGGATTCGCAACAACGCACGGATTTTGACATTTACCGTATATACAAGCTTGTTGCGATGAGCAGTCCAAATGAGAATGGCATGTAATATCTGATAAAATGAGAAATAAACCACGTAAAAATCGAAACGAAATTAACGAGCTATGCCAAACAAGTAGACATTGTAAACATTCACTATACAAAGCATTTAAGCCATCATACAACAAGCGATCTCATATATAAATGATAAACTACAGAGCAATGCCAGCCACCAAGAGACTTCTATACAATACATGAAGCCATCACCAAATAAATAATCATAAATAAATCTATTCTACTCCATATATACATATGTACAATGCTATAAAAAATAACATATGTAATACAATCAAAATATATATGGAGCCCTCGCTGAGGACTTTGGTATATGATGATGATCCTGCTAAAAACGATCATGCATATTGATGATCAGGTTCCTGTAGGTGGACCTTATTATAAACAGCCTCGTGTTCAGTTGGTGTGAGGCTGTAGGTTGCAACGACATGCTTGTCTTTTCCTGATAGATCCAAGACTCAGTTGCAAATGCCTTTATATTCCCCTATAAATATCTTATACGTTTACCTGTTTCATTTTTGCAACCAATTATATCCGTTGTATTGGCTGGACATAAGCACACAGGGCGATGATTAATAACCTCACAAGAAATAGAAGGAGGACATGGATCATAGAATGTACAAGGATCAAGGCAAACATTTTGGATACAAGATGAATTGCGAATACACTCTCTATCGTTGTCGCAGGAGGAATAAAGCGGTAAATATGGTTCAGTTGTTGGTACTATAGTAAACTTGGACGGTTGTCTAGTATACATTTCGGTTCTTTCGTCTACAGCGGTATAGTTTCGACTAGTCTTAAATGTTGGCGCAATCGTTATAGTGTACAATTCTTCTGGAACGCTAATTGTTCTTCCAGTTGGTACATCCGCAAACGGTGTACTACCCACGACAAGAGTTGTTAAACCTTCCACTGGCACACCAGTTGTAACTTTGTGGGTTGTATGTATTTCAGGTATAACAGTTTCTTCCCCTCTTGTATACGGTAGCTCAGTTCTACGTGCTGTAATTTCTTCGTATAAGTTAGAGGTAATCTCTGTAGCAGGTCCACTGGTGGTTGGTACTTTATGAGTTGTGTATATTCCAGGTGTAACAATTTCTCCCTCTCTTGTGTAAGGTAGCTCTGTTCCACGTGGTGTAATTTCTTCATACAACTGAGTGCTTTCTCTTTCTAATGGAGTAGCGGTGGCTATTTTATGTGTTGTTAATAATATGGGTGTGAATTGTGGCTCAGTTGTATGTGGCGGCCCAGTTTCACGCCCAGTTGTGATTTTTTCGTATACTTCAGTGAATGCACCAGTGGTTAACGGTATCAACTGAGATGAAGGTATCTTTGTCTTGCGATGATCTTCCGGAATACCGATTGTTGCTACTTTATGAGTGGTATAAATAATTTCTCGTTCAGTTGTAATTGGTGCTTCAGCTCCAAGTGGCGTTGTACTCTCTACATAGAGTTTAGTAGTAGCTTCCGGAACTTCAGTAGCTAGTACTTTCCCAGTCGTGTATATTCCGGGAGTGATTTCCTCTCGCTCTGTTGTAAGCGGTATTTCGGTTTCACGTAGGGTTGAGGCTTGTTCGTTGAGTTTGGTAGGAGCAATTTCTTCTGGAATACCAGTGGTCACTTCTGTTCTGGTCGTGTATATTCCAGCTGTTGCCTCCTTCCGCTCGGTTGTAACTGGCATTTCAGTTTCATGTGATGGCGTAGCATCTTCGTGCAGTTTAGTAGTAGCCACTTCTTGAACCCCAGTGGTTACTACTTTTTGGGTAGTGAATACTCCCGTTGTAGTCTCCTCCCGCTCTATTGTAACTGATATTTCAGTTCCACGTGAAGGCGTACGAGGAGTAGATCCATAGAGTCCAGTAGTGGAAATTTCTTCTAGAGTTCCAATGGTTACGTGTTTTATGGTCGTAGATATACCTGGAGTATATACTCCAATAATTTCTTCTCGCTCAGTTGTAATTGGTATTTCGTCTCCAGGTGGCGTCGCCACATCTTCGGAGACTTTAGCGACGGATATTTCTTCTGGAATGCCAATGGTGATTTGCTCCCGCTCAGTTGTAAGTGGTATTTTAGTTTCACGTAGTGTAGTACCAGTAACTGGTATTCCAGTACCACCTAGCGTTGTCTTCTCTGCGTAAAGTTTGGTAGTAGCAATTTCTTCCGGAATACCAGTGGTTTCATACTTTTTGGTGGTGTATACTTTAGGAGTGATCTCCTCCCGCTGAGTTATGGCTGGTATTTCAATTCCTCGTGGTGTTGTAATCTCTTCATGGGGTTTAGTTGTAGCAATTTCTTCTAGAATGCCAGTTGTTAATACTTTTAGAGTCGTGTATATTCCAGGGGTAATTACCTCCCGCACAGTTGAAACTGGTATTTCAGTTCCACGTGGTGGCGTAACATCTTCGTAGAGTTCTGTAGTAGCAATTGCTTCTGGAATGCCAGTGATTACCCCTTCTGTGGCTGTGTATACGACAGCTGTAGTCTCCTCTCGTTTGGTTGTAATTGGTATTTCAGTTCCACTTGACGGCGTAACCTCTTCGAACAATTTAGTAGTAGAAATTTCTTCTGGGATGCCTGTGGTTACTGCTTGTTGGGTCGTGAATATTTCAGGAGTGACGTCCTTTCGCTCAGTTGTAACTGGTATTTCAGTTTCACTTGGCAGCGCAACCCCTCCGTAGAGTTTAGTACTAGTAATTTCTTCTGATATGCCAGTGGTTACTTCTTCTCGTGGCGTGAATATTCCAGGAATAATTTCCTTCCGCTGAGTTGTGATTGGCATTTCAGCTTCACGTGATGGCGTAACGTCTTTGAATGATTTAGTTGTAGCAATTTCTTCTGTAATGCCAGTGGTTACTTCTTTTCGGGTGGTTGTAAATAATTCAGGAGTGATCTCCTCCCGTTCAGTTGTAACTGGCATTTTAGTACCAGGTGGAGTCGTAGCCACTTCATAGAGCTTGGTAGTATGAATTACTTCTGGAGTACCAATGGTTACTGAAGTGTATACTCCAATTGTAACCTCATCCCGCTCGGTTGCAACTGGTATATCAGTTCCTCGTGGCGTCGTAATCTCTTCGTGCAGTGTAGTAGCAGCAATTTCTTCTGGAGTGCCAGTGATTTCTTCTTTTCGGATAGTGAACATACCAGGAATGATTTCTTCCCACTCAGTCGTAACTGGTACATCAATTCCACGTGGCGGCGTAACCTCTACGTTGAATTTGGAAGTAGGCATTTCCTCTGGAATACCAGTAGTTACTACTTTTGTGGTAGTGTATAGTCCAGTTATAATCTCCTGCTCAGTTGTAACTG
This sequence comes from Aphodius sticticus, assembly GCA_963966075.1. NCBI lineage: Eukaryota > Metazoa > Arthropoda > Insecta > Coleoptera > Scarabaeidae > Aphodius > Aphodius sticticus. The sequence continues at coordinate 45,901,702 of OZ014509.1, read as the reverse complement.
GTATATCAGTTTCACGTGGCGTCGTAACCTCTTCGTAGAGTTTAGTAGTAGCAGTTTCTTCTGGAGTGCCAGTGATTGCTTCCTTTCGGGTGGTGAATATTCCTGGAGTGATTTGTTCCCACTCAGTGGTAACTGGTATTCCAGTTCCGCGTGGCATAGTAACCGCTTCGTATACAGGTGTAGTTTCCTCCTGCGCTGTTCTAACTGGTATTTCGGTTCCACCTGGCGTCGTAACCTCTTCGTACAGTTTAGTAGTAACAATTTCTTCAGGAATGCCAGTCGTTACTTCATTTCGTGTCGTGGGCATTCCAGGAGAGATTTCCTCTCGCTCGGTTGTAACTGGTATTTCAGTTCCTCGGCGGTGTGTAACCTCTTCGTAGAGTTTAGTAGTAGCAATCTCTAGAATGTCTGTGGGTATTAATTTTTGGGTCGAGTAACTTTCGGGCGTAATTTCTTTCCTTCCTGTTGTTACGGACATTTCGGTTCCAGGTGACGTTACCACCTCTACGTATAGATGAGTAGTGGAAATTTCTTCTGGAATACCAGTAGTTACTTGTTTTCTGGTAGTGTACACTGCAGGTGTGATTCCCTCCCGCTCAGGTGTGACTGGTGATTGAGTTCCTCGTGGCGTCGGAATCTCACCATAGAGCTTAGTAGTAGCTACTTCTGAAAAGTCAGTGTTTACTTCTTTTCTGGTCATGAATACTCCAGCTGTAGTCTCCTCCCGCTCGGTTGTAACGGACATTTGAGTTCCACGTGGTGGCGTAACCTCTTCGTACAATTTAGTAGTAGAAATTTCTTCTGGGATGCCAGTGGTTACTTCTTTTCGGGTCGTGAATATTCCAGAAGTGATTTCTTCTCGCTCAGTTGTAACAGGTATTTGAATTACTCGTGGCGTTGTAACCTCCTCGTAGAGTTTAGTAGTGGAAATTTCTTCTGGAGTGGCAGGAGTTACTTGCTTTCTAGTAATGTATAGTCCAGGAGTTAACTCCTCCCGCTCAGTTGTAGTTCCACGTGGCGGGATAACCTCTTCGTACAGTTTAGTAGTAGCAATTTCATCTGGAATGCCAGTGGTTGATTCTTTTCGGGTCGTGAATATTCGACGAGTGATTTCCTCTTGCTCCGTTGTAACTGGTATTTCGGTTCCACGAGGCGGTGTAACCTCTTCGTGCGGTTTATTAGTGGCAATTACTTCTGGAATGCCGGTGGTTTCTTCTTTTCGGGTTGTAAATATTCTAGGAGTGATCTCCACCCGGTCAGTTGTAACTGGTATTACTGTACCAGGTGGCGTTGTCATCACTTCGTTGAGTTGGGTAGTGGCAATTTCTGCTGGAATACCAGTGGTTACTACTTTTCTGGTAGTGTATACTCCAATTATAATCTCCCCTCGTTCGGTTGTAACTGGTATCCCAGTTGCTCGTGGCGTTGCTACCTCTTCGTAGAGTTTAGTAATAGCGATTTCTTCTGGAATGCCAGTGGTTGTTTCTTTTCGGGTCGTTAATAATTCTGGAGTGATTTGCTCTCGCTCTGTGGTAACTGGTATTTCGGTTCCACGAGGCGGAGTAACTTCTTCGTAGAGTTTAGTAGCAGCAATTTCTTCTGGAATGCCGGTGGTTACTTCTTTTCGGGTTGTAAATATTCCAGGACTGATCTCCACCCGCTCACTTGTAACTGGTATTTCTGTACCAGGTGGCGTCGTCACCACTTCGTTGAGTTGGGTAGTGGTAATTACTTCTGGAATACCAGTGGTTACTGCTTTTCTGGTAGTGTATACTCCAATTGTGATCTCCCCTCGTTGGGTTGTAACTGGTATTTCAGTTCCTTGTGGTGATACTATCTCTTCGTAGAGTTCACTAATAGCGATTTCTTCTGGAATGCCAGTGGTTACTTCTTTTCGGGTCGTGAATATTCCAGTAGTGGTTTCCTCTTGCTCCGTTGCAACTGGTATTTCGGTACTACGAGGCGGTGTAACCTGTCCGTCGAGTTTAGTAGCAGCAATTTTCTCTGGAATGCCAGTGGTGACTTCTTTTCGGGACGTCAATATTCCAGAAGTGATTTCCTCTTGCTCCGTTGTAACTGGTATTTCAGTACCACGAGGCGGTGTAACCTCTTCGTAGAGTTTGGTAGTAGCAATTACTTTTGGAATACCGGTGGTTACTTCTTTTCGGGTTGTGAATATTCCAGGACTGATCTCCACCCGCTCAGTTGTAACTGGTATTTCTATACCAGGTGGCGTTGTCACCACTACGTTGAGTTGGGTAGTGGCAATTTCTGCTGGACCAGTGGTTACTACTTTTCTGGTAGTGTATACCCCAATTGTAATCTCACCTCGTTCAGTTGTAACTGGCATTTTGGTCCCTCGTGGCGTTGCTATCTCTTCGTAGAGTTTAGTAGCAGCAATTTCTTCTGGAATTCCAGTGGTTACTTCTTTTCGGGTCGTGAATATTCCAGGAGTGATTTCCTCTTCCTCCGTTGTAACCGGTATTTCGGTATCATGAGGCGGTGTAACCTCTTCGTAGAGTTTAGTAGTGGCAATTACTTCTGGAATGCTGGTGGTTACTTCTTTTCGGGTTGTAAATACTCCAGGACTGATCTCCACCCGCTCAGTTGTACTTGGTAGTTCTGTACCAGGTGGCGTCGTCACCACTTCGTTGTGTTGGGTAGTAGCAATTTCTGCTGGAATACCAGTGGTTACTAGTTTTCTGGTAGTGTATACTCCAATTGTAATGTCCCCTCGTTCGGTTGTAACTGGTATTTCAGTTCCTCGTGGCGTTGCTATCTTTTCGTAGAGTTTAGTAATAGCGATTTCTTCTGGAATTCCAGTTACTTCTTTTCGGGTCGTGAATATTCCAGGTGTGATTTTCTCTTGCTCCGTTGTAACTGGTATTTCGGCACTACGAGGCGGTGTAACCTCTTTGTAGAGTTTAGTAACAGCAATTTCTTCTGGAATGCCAGTGGTTACTTCCTTTCGGATCTGGAATATTCCAGTAGTGATTTCCTCTTGCTCCGTTGTAACTGGTATTTCGGTACCACGAGGCGGTGTAACCTCTTCGTAGAGTTTAGTAGTGGCAATTACTTCTGGAATGCTGGTGGTTACTTCTTTTCGGGTTGTAAATACTCCAGGACTGATCTCCACCCGCTCAGTTGTAACTGGTATTTCTGTACCAGGTGGCGTCGTCGCCACTTCGTTGAGTTGGGTGGTGGCAATTTCTGCTGGAATACCAGTGGTTACTAGTTTTCTGGTAGTGTATACTCCAATTGTAATGTCCCCTCGTTCGGTTGTAACTGGTATTTCAGTTCCTCGTGGCGTTGCTATCTCTTCGTTGAGCTTAGTAATAGCGATTTCTTCTGGAATGCCAGTTACTTCTTTTCGGGTCGTGAATATTCCAGGAGTGATTTCCTCTTGCTCCGTTGTAACTGGCATTTCGGTACCACGAGGCGGTGTAACCTCCTCGTAGAGTTTAGTAGTGGCAATTACTTCTGGAATGCTGGTGGTTACTTCTTTTCGGGTTGTAAATACTCCAGGACTGATCTCCACCCGCTCAGTTGTAACTGGTATTTCTGTACCAGGTGGCGTCGTCACCACTTCGTTGAGTTGGGTAGTGGTAATTACTTCTGGACTGCCGGTGGTTACTTCTTTTCGGGTTGTAAATATTCCAGGCGTGATCTCCACCCGGTCAGTTGCAACTGATATTTCTGTACCAGGTGGAGTCGTCATCACTTCGTTGAGTTGGGTGGTGGCAATTTCTGCTGGAATACCAGTGGTTACTACTTTTCTGGTAGTGTATACCCCAATTGTAATCTCCCCTCGGTCGGTTGTAACTGGTATTTCGGTCCCTCGTGGCGTTGCTATCTCTTCGTAGAGTTTAGTAATAGCGATTTCTTCTGGAATGCCAGTGGTTACTTCTTTTCGGGTCGTGAATATTCCAGGAGTGATTTCCTCTTGCTCCGTTGTAACTGGTATTTTGGTACTACGAGGCGGTGTAACTTCTTTGTAGAGTTTAGTAGCAGCAATTTCTTCTGGAATGCTAGTGGTTAATTCTTTTCGGGTCGTGAATATTCCAGGAGTGATTTCCTCTTGCTCCGTTGTAACCGGTATTTCGGTACCACGAGGCCTTGTAACCTCTTCGTAGAGTTTAGTAGTGGCAATTACTTCTGGAATACCCGTGGTTACTTCTTTTCGGGTTGTAAATATTCCAGGAGTCATTTCCACCAGCTCAGTTGTAACTGGTATTTCTGTACCAGGTGGCATCGTCACCACTTCGTTGAGGTGGGTGGTGCCAATTTCTGCTGGAATACCAGTGGTTACTACTTTTCTGGTAGTGTATACTCCAATTGTAATCTCCCCTCGTTTGGTTGTAACTGGTAGTTTAGTTCCTCGTGGCGTTGCTACCTCTTCGTAGAGTTTGGTAATTGCGATTTCTTCTGGAATGCCAGTGGTTACTTCTTTTCGGGTCGTGAATATTCCAGGAGTGATTTCCTCTTGGTCCGTTGTAACTGGTATTTCGGTACCACGAGGCGGTGTAACCTCTTCGTAGAGTTTGGTTGTGGCAATTTCTACTGGAATGCCAGTGGTTAGATCTTTTCGGGTTGTAAATATTACAGGAGTACTCTCCAAGCGCTCAGTTGTAACTGGTATATCTGTACCACGTGGCGTCACCAGTTCGTAGACTTTAGTAGTAGCAATTTCTTCTGGAATACCAGTGGTTACTACTTTTCTGGTAGTGTATACTCCAGTCGTAATCTCCCCTCGCTCGGTTGTAACTGGTATTTGTGCTCCTCGTGGCGTTGTAACTTCCTCGTAGAGTTTAGTAGTGGAACTTTCTTCAGGAGTCCCAGGAGTTGCTTGTGTTCTAGTAGTGAATAGTCCAGGTGTTAACTCCCCCCGCTCAGTTGTGACTGGTATTTCAGTTCCTCGTGACGTTGTCACCTCTTCATAGAGCTTAGTAGTGGAAATTTCTTCTGGAATACCACTAGTTACTTGTTCTTTGGTAGTATATAGTCCAGAAGTGTACTCCACCGGCTCAATTGTAGCTGGTAATTCTGTACCACGTGGCGTCGTCATCAGTTCGTAGCATTTGGTAGTAGCAATTTCTTCTGGAATACCAGTGGTTACCACTTTTCTGGTAGTGTCTAGTCCTGTTGTAATCTTCCATCGTTCGGTTGTAACCGGTATTTTAGTTTCTCGTGGCGTTGTAGCCTCTTCGTAGAGTTTAGTAATAGCGATTTCTTCTGGAATGCCAGTGGTTACTTCTTTTCGAGTCGTGAAGGTTCCAGGAGTGATTTCCTCCCGCTCAGTTGTAACTGGTATTTTAGTTGCACGTGGCGGGATAACCTCTTCGTACAGTTTAGTGGTATAAATTTCTTCTGGAATGCCAGTGGTTGCTTCTTTTCGTGTCGTGAATATTCCAGGAGTAGTTTCCTCCTGCTCAGTTGTAACTGATAGTTCAGTACCAGGAGGCGGTGTAACGTCTTCGTAGATTTTAGTAGTGGCAATTTCTGCTGGAATGCTATTGGTTACTTCTTTTCGGGTTGTAAATATTCCAGGAGTGATCTCCACCCGCTCAGTTGTAACCGGTAATTCTGTAGCAGGTGGCGTCGTCACCACTTCGTAAAGTTTGGAAGTAGCAAGTTCTTCTGGAATACCAGTGGTTACCACTTTTCTGGTGTTGTATACTCCAGTTGTAATCTCTCCTCGCTCGGTTACTGGTATTTTAGTTCCTAGTGGGGTGGTAACCTTTTCGAAAAGTTTAGTAGTAGTGATTTCTTCTCGAATGCCAGTGGTTACATCGTTTCGGGTCGCGAATATTCCAGGAGTGATTTCCTCCCGCTCAGTTGTAACTGATATTTTAGTTCCACGTGGCGGCATAACCTCGTCGTACAGTTTAGTAGTAGCAATTTCTTCTGGAATGCCAGTGGTTGCTTCTTTTAGAGTCGTGAATATTCGAGGAGTAATTTCTTCTTGCTTCGTTGTAACGGGTAGTTCGGTTCCAGGGCGCGGTGTAACCTCTTCGTAGACTTTAGTGGTGGCAATTTCTTCTGGAATGCCAGTGGTTACTTCATTTCGGGTTGTAAATATTCCAGGAGTGATCTCCACCCGTTCAGTTGTAACTGGTATATCTGGTATTTCTGTACCACGTGGCGTCGTCAGCGCTTCGTAAAGTTTAGTAATAGGAATTTCTTCTGGAATACTCGTGATTACTACGTTTCTGGTGGTGTGTACTCCAGTTGTAATCTCCCCTCGTTCTGTTGTAATTGGTGTTTGAGTTTCACGTGACGGTGTACCTTCTTCGTAGAGTTCAGTAGTAGCAATTTCTTTTGGAATGCCAGTGTTTACTTCTTTTTGGGTCTTGAATATTTCAGGAGTGATTTCCTCCAGCTCCGTTGTGACTGATATTTCAGTTCCTCGTGGCGGCGTGACCGTTTCGTACAGTTTAGTGATGCCAATTTCTTCAGGAATGCCAGTGGTAACTGCTTTTCGTGTCGGGAATATTCCAGGAGTCATCTCCTCCCGCTCAGTTGTAACTGGTATTTTAGTTTCACGTGGCTTCGTCACCTCTTCGTAAAGTTTAGTAAAGGTAATTTCCTCTGGAATGGCTACATGTTTACTGGTCGTATATGTTTTTGGAGTGATCGCCTCGGGCTCAGTTGTAACTGGCATTTTGGCTCCACGTAGCGTAGTACCAGTTGCTGGTATTTCAGTCCCACCCACCTTTGTGATCTCTTCGTATGGTTTGGTAGTAGCGACTTCTTCTTGAATACCAGTTGTCATTTCTTTTTGGGTTGTGAATATTCCGGGAACGATTTCCCCCCGCTCAGTTTTGACTGGCATTTCAGTTTCTTTTTCTGTCGTAATCACTTCGTAGAGGTTAGTAGTACCAATTTCTCCGTGAATACCAGTGGTTACTACCTTTTGGGTCGTATATATTCCAGGAGTGATTACCTCCCGCTCGGTTGTAACTGATATATCCGTTCTATGTGACGTCGTAGCCTCTTCGTAGAGTTTTGTAGCAGAAATTTCTTCTGGAATACTAATGGCTGTTATCAAAGGTGCTGTGTTCATGGTTTTAGCCGTGACAGTAACAAACTTCTCAGTTGTTTTATGTGTAGGCGCTGACGCTGTTACAGGAGCCGCCGTTTCTTTAATTGATGTGATAGTAATATATTTTTCTGAGGTTGTGTAGACCTCCTCTGTAGTTTCCATCGATGGTAATTTAGTTGTAATTTGAGGCTTTTCCGTTTTGATTGTTTCTGGTGTCGTTACTTTTAATGGCGTCACTGTCATAATCTTCTCGGTTGTGGTACTACGTCCAGTTGGAGTTGTAGTTTCGGAAATCTCTGTAGTTGTGGCTAATCCAGCTGTTATAGCCTCTTCACCTGTAGATGTAGCTTTAGTTCTTCCTTCAATAACAGGAAAGTATTTGGTTGTTTCACTTGACTGTGTGGTTGTTTCTTCTAGAAGCTGGGTTATTGCTGTAGGAACTGTTGAGGATAAGGATGATAAGGATATACATTCCACGGTCGCGTTACCTGTAAACCCTGATGGGCAATAACAAATAGCCCTGTGCGCTTCTGGCCGACAAATGGCGGCTTTGCCACAGTTGTTGGTGCAAGTATCTACGCATACACCGCTAATGCAGGTTTGTGCTTGTGTACAGTCGGAATCCATTGTGCAGGTCAAATTTGTTGTAACATTGGCTGTGAATATAATACATACAAATATACATACAAAATATATACAATATAAATAAGTAATTTTAATGCACCTGTATTAGTCATTAGCTATTGCCAAAGATATTTTTGTTAATTTTGAGAGAGCGTGAGATAAAGGCAAAGTGAGAGACGTCTGTAAATATAGTGGTGACAAATAGGATAGTATCATGAGGAGACCGTGAAATAGAGAAATAGTAGAAAAATGTAGACGAGTGTGAAGAGTATATCGACTAGTTTGTCGGCTTCTGGTTTTTTATTCTTTTATTTAATTCTTTTTTTTGTTGTGTGTAGGTAGATGTAAGTAGACCTCGTAGTAGCGATAGAAAGTTTGGAGTATTATGAATGCGTATATCAGACCAGTAAAAATAATAAAAGGAAGCGTTCGTAGTCCATTGCTCATGGAACTCTGAATGTCTGTTTCAAGCGGCTAGAAGAAGGTTCTGACACCCTGTGATTGAGAGTTTACCTTTGAGGCATCCGTATTTCGCATCGGATCTAAATCCTGGTGGGCAGAATTTGCAGACAGCTTTGTGATCTTCAACATAGCATGGGGAGTCGGCTGGGCAGCTAGCTGTGGCGCACGGATCTTCGCACTTGAATGCTCTGCATGCCATTGTCGGCGGGCAACCCTTGTCTCTCAAACAAATTGTCAGTGATGGGCTACAATTTTTCAGACAGATGCAAACTGGTTTGTGGTTGAGTACATCGCATGATTTATCTTGTGGACAGGGCGGTGATTTAAATGATGTGCAAGGGTTTTGACAACGCCCTGCTATGCAAGCTCTATTCGCCGGACAATCATAATCCGTGGCGCATTCTACTTGGTCAGGCGCGCATGCTATTTCTCCTCTTTCGTTTACAATAAAGCCATTATTACATACGCAGCTTACTCTATGGTTATGCACCTCGCATTTTTTGTTTCCTTTGCATCTGAAGGATGGGTTATTGCAAGGGTTGAAACACTCTCCTGTCTCTACGTTACAAGCTAAATTTCTCGGACAGTCTGTATTTGAAGAGCACCTCTGAACGTCGTTAGGTCTTGGATGGGTGCTAAGGCACTTAAGGTCTGGTTGGCATGCCGTATTAGCCGCGCCGACGTAACATTGCGGGCATGAGCATGTTGGACGGTGCATGACCGTTTTGCAAAGAGCATTCAAGCCACAGGCGCCCCTCAGGCTGCACGGGTCTATACACTGCAGGTTGATACACGCCTTCTCGATCGGACAGTCTAAGTCACTGTTACATTCCGCCTCTATGGGGTACATCAGGAATGAGCAAGAAAAAAAGAAAAGCGGTCTTAAGAACTGTGAAAGGAAGTGCGTCTCACAAACAACAACAAAACAACGAAACAATATCGCATCGGCATGCTCGAGTGATAGACGAGTGAGGGGAAATTAGAGAGGCCGCTTCATAATAATAATAACAATAGGACCGACCAATCAAAGCAGCGAGTATTTACAAGCGAGCTCACAGCCACATTTACTAAAAAAAGTCGTTAATGTACAGGGGTCAATGTGAGAATGCTCCTTTCACAGTTCCCAATCTGACTAATCAGAAACGGGGCAACTGCAGATTAAGATTGTCATTTGAAAAACTAATAATTGGTATACAAACTGTTTGTGCTGCAGTTGCCGCTGTCATCGATCTACATCTACATTTTTCATATATACGTGGAATGTGTGTCAATACTAATACCGATGTTTTCTTTGGGGAGGTCAGGATGGTGATAGGCAGATTGGAACTTTGAAGTGTACATTCCACATATGGAGTTTCTCTCTATGTAGAGAATGTGTGTAATATGTGTGAGTAACTATATACAATTAATATAATGGGTACGGTATAGCAGTATTTAAAGATCCGTGCACATTATATACCTTGACCAAAATCAATCAATCATATGATATAAATATTCTACTATTAATAATAAATAACAACACAGTCAACGAATATGTAAATAAATGCTCGACGTGCATAGTTTTTGTACAATGTGTGATTAATACTTTTGATCTAATGCACAGACTGCAATTAAAATTTCAGCAGTAAGCGTATTTACTGCATATATACGATGTGTTGAAATGTATATTGCGTTAGTGGTTAGGTTATTAGTAGGGGTCGACTCACCCCTTGTACATTCAACATCTGGTTGACCTGACGTTCCTGGTAAACAACGACAGACAAAGAATGCCTGTTCACGTATACACTCCGCATTCTTACCACAACCTCTCGTTCTACAATCAACCTTCCCTTCTTCCACAGTACCTGAAAAACCAAAAAAAAGTTTACATTTCCGTGTTGTTTTTGCACTTCATAGCAGATTATAAATTGCAATTCTAATATTATTCTTAATATTATTGATATCCATTATACACTATGAGCAAAACCGCCCACAACGCCGCGCCGCTTCAAACTTTAATTACTTGTATTTCCAATAAATATTTAGTGCATTTAAACATTTCTTTGAAAAACGATTTTTATCGTGTTGAATACAATATAAAACTGGCATTTTTAAATAAAGAATATTGAGACAAATTAGGCTTAAAACAGGCTGAAGTGTCCAGAATTCCTAATTTGTGCTGATATTTATACCCCCCACATTTAATGTGGTAAGGGTATATTGAGTTTGACCCAACATTTGTAACACCCTTAAGGAAGCGTGGCAGATATCGATTTATATAATAATAATAATAATAATAATCTTTATTGTCCAGCAGCGCACCTTTACAGGACAATGATTAGAAATATATAGACATCAATAAAAAAAGAATATAACAAAATAGAAATAACTAGTTAAATACATGAATACATAAAAAAACAACAAAATATATATATAAATATTATATAGGCATAGATAATTTGAAAGGTATCAATCCTGGTCAGTGTCGTTGAAGTTCCTACATATGTGGACCATCGGCCTTCCTGAGAATGTTCGTTCTACAGCGAGGAATGTAAAATGTTGCAGCATACCTAGCACCAACACGCGGCACCAGAAAATTCACCCGCGAAAGCAAGAACAAACAGTCCACCTCATCATTTAATAACAAAATCGCCGATCAAAAACGCCACACTCCTCTGAACTCTTCGGTCATACAACGATGTCATGTTATGACGACCCAGTAACGCCTCTCCATCACAGCGCCGGGTTGGATAATGACCATCGAGTCTGAAGGACAGCAACTTTAAGAAACGGCGCTGCACCCTCTCCACGGACAAATGTTGACACGCATAGATTGGATGTCAGATCTCAGACGCATATTCCAGTCGCAAAACTACAAGTGCATAAAAAAAGCGTCTTGAGGGTCTCCGGATCAGTAGCTCTTTCCATGGTCCTTATGATAAAACCCAGGGTTCGAGAAGCCTGGGCGCACATAGTTTCAATATGGGACGTAAAGACAAGATCGGAGCTAAATGTCACACCCAGATCCCGCACGCTATCCAGCCTCTGGAGCGCCACTGCATTGAGCGAGTACGATGTTCTAACTGGTCGAAGTCTTCTAGTATACGAAATGTAACTGCATTTATCGATGCTGAGTGATAGACGATTTCTCTGACTCCAACCATGAATCCGCTCCAAATTTCGCTGCAAGAGCCCAGCATCTTCCTCTGAATTGATAGTGGTGAAGATTTTCAGATCATCAGCATAGGCAAGTGTACCGCAGGTCAGGGTGCTGATGAGGTCGTCAATGTATATATTAAAAAGTAACGGGCCCAGATTGGAGCCCTGTGGAACTCCCGAAGTCGGCAAAAACTCCCGCGACGAATGACCCCTGTAGAATACGCAGAATTTTCTTCCACCAAGATACGACTCCATCAAGTCAGTAAAAGAAGGAGACAAGCCATATGCACCGAGTCTGGACAACAAAACCCCATGATCTATGGTATCAAAGGCTTTCCTGAAGTCAGTGTATACCATATCCACCTGCCCACCCGCATCAAGCTCCTCCGATATAAATTGTGTGATAGAGGCAAGGTTGGAGACTGTGGAGCGCTTACGCATGAATCCGTGCTGGTGAGGTGACAGGAATGACTGGACGTTGTTGTATATGTTGGTCGATATCAACTGCTCAAATATCTTGGCAAAATTGGAGAGTATGGAAATGGACCTGTAGTTAGAAATCAGAGCAGCATCGCCCTTCTTCAACACAGGAGTAACTCTGGCACGCTCGCTGGGAAAGTAGATGTCGCAATACTGCGGTTAAGGATCATTGGCAGAGGCTCGGCGAGGACCCATCTAGCGTCACGTATTACAAAACTGGGCAATTGGTCCTCACCAGCTGTGAAATTATTAGGTAGTTTCTTCATAATGAAAAGCAATTGATCCTCGTCCACTGTGCCCATCGAAAACGACGGAAGCGGCGAAAATACAGCATCGTCAACAACTTCTAAAGGAGGTCGGTAAACTTCAGAGAAGAAGTCAGCGAACGCATTGACGATATTTGAAGGTTCAACGTACGCCCGAGATCCGTCAGTTAGCGTCGCAGGTATCCTAGATGTACCCCTTTTCATCCGAACATAACTCCAAAATTCCCGGGGATCCGCTCTAATATCGTTTTGTGCCAGAGAAATGTAAGTATCGTAAGATTGTTTAATTTGAACTTGGACTTCCAAACGTAATCGTCGGTAATGATTCAGATAATAGACTTCATTTGTGGTTCTAAACTTCCTGCGGTAGTACTCTTTCATTTTTATGTTTTTTATTATGTCGGGGGAGAACCAAAATGGAAATTTATCATGTCTGGTGGTGTCAATAGGCACAGACTCATCAATAATGCCCTGAAGACAGTCATAAAAAGACTCCACCATAGCGTCAACCTGATCAACCGCCTCAAGGAAAGTCCAGTCGACCTCTAAGAGCCGGCCGTATAATGTGACAAAGTCAGCTCGACGAAAGTTATAGCGGCGGTTATCCGCAACCGGAAAGACAGCTGACATGCTACGTACAGCTATCTCGAAAGAAACATCCAGAGCGGGGTGATAGGAGTCTTCGGGCACAAACGGTTGACTGTCATGTTCCACCGTCATTCTGCATACCATGTTCGACAGAATAAGATCAAGCTGCTTGCCATCAATATTGTGTACGGTATTGAGTTGCTTCAAATCAAGAAAATCGCAAAATCTCTGCAACGAACGCGGTTTTGGGGAGTCCGCATTATCCGAGAAAGCGCGAGCATTAAAATCCCCAACAAGCAGCATCCTGGCACCAACCAAACGTGAGGCGAGAGCATCAAGGAAGTTTTCATAATCATACGAAGTTGTACTTGGAGGTATATAAACGACACAAAGGAGGACAGCAGAGAAACCAAGACGACATTCAGCAAGACAGACATTAATGTGAACTTAAAGTGAAATTAATGTAACAAACGAGCTTGATATGTCAGTAGTATCTATAGCAGTGACGGAAAATTTTTCAGCGATAGCAAAAATGACACCACCGCCCAGTGGCGGCTTTTGGGGTAGTGCCACAGTGCCATGGCACTACCTTAATTTTCTACAAAAACATATTTTTTTATCTCCTAAACTTCTTTATTCTATGCTTTTTTCCCGATGCCTTTTTATCTCTCTTGTATATGAAATGGCAACCGCGCATCAGCGCATAAGTGCATGCATGATGCAACACCCAACCCACACGAAGCGAGCTGCGAGGCCGAGCTGGCGACGAACAGCCTGTATGGACATTCGGCAACCATGTACCGTGCCATTTCTTATTAGGCACCAAGAGAGTGAGAGAAATGTTACCAGCAACGCATGTGAGCGACAGAGATAATGCTATGCTGGGCGTTAACATACATGTTAAATACGAAAATCTAAGCAGAACTTGTGCCAGGCACATTACCGATATCTCCAGTCGTAGTTCAGTGTGTTTGTGTTGTTTTAACAGTTTGGTTGGTTTGGTTATGAAAATTGTGTATTAGTTTCAGTGAGTTGTGTGCTCTTTTGGAATAGACATCGTTTCTGTGTTTAATTAAAATATATTGGACTTTGGAGTAAAAATGAATAACATCGGCACTTTAATAAGCTCATTTAGTAATCTTTCGCTGGAAGAAAAACTGCAAATTAAAGAATTAGGACGGCCAAAACCCGATTTAAAAATTGAAAAACATAGTGGTAGTGGACAAAAATCGCGTTGTCGTAAATTTAATAAAAATGTTTATGATAAAAACAGTTGGATAAGTGACTGTGAAGAAGTTAACAAACTGTTTTGTTTTGTATGTGTTTTATTTGGAGGGGACGAGACTTGGTCGAAAAAAGGCACGGACGATCTTGTCTAGTAGTCTGTGATCTTGTCCATATATGGGAGAAAATGAAAACTCATGAAAAATCTAAAGTGCATATGAATAATGTTTTTAGCTTGTCCATGCTTGGTAAGTCAAACATAAAGACTCAATTAAATTCGGCTTATCGTGATGCTCTAATAAAGCATAATGATCAAGTGGATTTGGTTGTAAATAGACTTCAAAGTGCACATAAAGACTTATTATACATCACGGCATGTAATCATAACAACTTAGGGTAAGTTATAAGAATTTTTTTACAATTTTATATCGATTTAAAATTTTGGCTCTCATTCTGGCACCACCTTTCTGAATTGGCACGAGCCGCCACTGCCACCGCCCAAAGCGCCCCCGGTGGAGACTGTATCATCACGAAACATAGTATAATAGTCATCAAAAAGTTCCTGATTGGAAAATGAGTTATTTAGCCAAGATTCGGTTATAAAGACAAAACCAAACGAATGGTCCAACGTGGACGTGTAAAAAGAGTGTGTTTTTGTACGTAAACCTCTGGTGTTTTGATAATACAAGGTATAAGAGTTGGTGGGTGCGCTGCTGGACGGATTTAGTTTAAATGATCGATACTGTTATTGGCAGACGCTGAAGGTGGTGCACCGTCCACATTGAGAGGAGTAGTGGTAACAATGGTTGGTATTCCACCAATATATTTTATTGTGATGTTGTGTTCTCCACTCTCAATTCTAGTTTCCAATTCGGCCTTAACAGTGCGATAAAAATGCACCTGCTGAGGAGTGCGATCTCTGGAAAGAGAGACACCAGACCACCTATCCAACGTCTTCAACTTCGGAGAATTTTTAATCACCTCGAAAACAAAGGTCTCATTCTCAAACAGCACTTTGATTGGTCGTCTAAGATTTCTATTTGTGGGATCGAACTTTCCCAATCTGATAGTTTTAAAGGTATCAGGCCGGAGTCTGACCAAACTCAGATCAGAAAGAATCTGCTTAATCATTCACAGACTCACCCACACCGTAAACAACAATATTAGATTTTCGTCTATTGCGCTCAAGAACCTCATTAACCACAGACTCCATCGCCGCAGGAGACAAACCTCCAGTTGACGCGCCATGATTGACTATACCGGAAGTCTGGGCCTTCAGTTCTTTCAGTTCCTTCACATCGCTCTGCAGCATCAAAAGCAGCTGCTTCAATTTGTCCAGTGAGTTTCCGAAAGCACGGCATTAAGTACAGGCCCACGACAATCCGGGATCGCCACGAATAGCACAGGCTGTCGCTTTAGAAACATCTATGCAAGATAATAAGTACGGCTTATTACAAACCGAACAGTCAAGAAAGTGGCGATCTTCCTATTTGGTCGCACAGCAAGTGCAGCATCTAACCATGGCGCAAAAAAAAGAAAAGAAAAAGGATGGAAATACAAGGGTAACACACTTCACGCCGCGGTCCCCGTCGCGGCGACTTCAAAAGAATCACAAAACTGGGGAGATCGGAAATACACAGAAAGGAGACCAGAGGAAATAAAAGGTCAGTGACTCGATTTTCAAAAATGTAAACAAACGCGTTAGTAGAAACCGAAAACCGGCTCAGGCAGTCGTCGAAGTCGGGCAGTTGAAAAAAACACCAAGTTCAAGCAACTCTGAGGCCAAGAGTTGGCGAGAAAACCAATAAAATGTGTAATTACGAGTAAACTAAACACTAAATCAATTATAAACCAAAATAAAACGAAACTGCGTAGAACCCACTTCAATTCGGGAAAACAAGAGCACACGATGTAAGCACGATCAACCAGTGAAGTAAGTTTTCCATATATATATATATATATATATATATATATATATATATATAATGGATGTTAATTCTTTGCAGAAACCTGCATATATTGATATAAAACTTTGAAATAGTTAATACAAGATGGCGGTAATTTTTTAAGTTAAAAAACTACAGCCACGCCTGGGATTCGAACCCAGATATACGTAGTTTTTTAACTTAAAAAATTACCGCCATCTTGTATTAACTATTTCAAAGTTTTATATCAATATATGCAGGTTTCTGCAAAGAATTAACATCCATTATATATATATATATATATATATATATATATATGGAAAACTTACTTCACTGGTTGATCGTGCTTACATCGTGTGCTCTTGTTTTCCCGAATTGAAGTGGGTTCTACGCGGTTTCGTTTTATTTTGGTTTATAATTGATTTAGTGTTTAGTTTACTCGTAATTACACATTTTATTGGTTTTCTCGCCAACTCTTGGCCTCAGAGTTGCTTGAACTTGGTGTTTTTTTCAACTGCCCGACTTCGACGACTGCCTGAGCCGGTTTTCGGTTTCTACTAACGCGTTTGTTTACATTTTTGAAAATCGAGTCACTGACCTTTTATTTCCTCTGGTCTCCTTTCTGTGTATTTCCGATCTCCCCAGTTTTGTGATTCTTTTGAAGTCGCCGCGACGGGGACCGCGGCGTGAAGTGTGTTACCCTTGTATTTCCATCCTTTTTCTTTTCTTTTTTTTGCGCCATGGTTAGAAGCTGCACTTGCTGTGCGACCAAATAGGAAGATCGCCACTTTCTTGACTGTTCGGTTTGTAATAAGCCGTACTTATTATCTTGCATAGATGTTTCTAAAGCGACAGCCTGTGCTATTCGTGGCGATCCCGGATTGTCGTGGGCCTGTACTTAATGCCGTGCTTTCGGAAACTCACTGGACAAATTGAAGCAGCTGCTTTTGATGCTGCAGAGCGATGTGAAGGAACTGAAAGAACTGAAGGCCCAGACTTCCGGTATAGTCAATCATGGCGCGTCAACTGGAGGTTTGTCTCCTGCGGCGATGGAGTCTGTGGTTAATGAGGTTCTTGAGCGCAATAGACGAAAATCTAATATTGTTGTTTACGGTGTGGGTGAGTCTGTGAATGATTAAGCAGATTACAATTAAGCAGATTTTTTCTGATCTGAGTTTGGTCAGACTCCGGCCTGATACCTTTAAAACTATCAGATTGGGAAAGTTCGATCCCACAAATAGAAATGTTAGACGACCAATCAAAGTGCTGTTTGAGAATGAGACCTTTGTTTTCGAGGTGATGAAAAATTCTCCGAAGTTGAAGACGTTGGATAGGTGGTCTGGTGTCTCTCTTTCCAGAGATCGCACTCCTCAGCAGGTGCATTTTTATCGCACTGTTAAGGCCGAATTGGAAACTAGAATTGAGAGTGGAGAACACAACATCACAATAAAATATATTGGTGGAATACCAACCATTGTTACCACTACTCCTCTCAATGTGGACGGTGCACCACCTTCAGCGTCTGCCAATAACAGTATCGATCATTTAAACTAAATCCGTCCAGCAGCGCACCCACCAACTCTTATACCTTGTATTATCAAAACACCAGAGGTTTACGTACAAAAACACACTCTTTTTACACGTCCACGTTGGACCATTCGTTTGATTTTGTCTTTATAACCGAATCTTGGCTAAATAACTCATTTTCCAATCAGGAACTTTTTGATGACTATTATACTATGTTTCGTGATGATACAGTCTCCACCGGGGGCGCTTTGGGCGGTGGCAGTGGCGGCTCCTGCCAATTCAGAAAGGTGGTGCCAGAATGAGAGCCAAAATTTTAAATCGATATAAAATTGTAAAAAAATTCTTATAACTTACCCTAAGTTGTTATGATTACATGCCGTGATGTATAATAAGTCTTTATGTGCACTTTGAAGTCTATTTACAACCAAATCCACTTGATCATTATGCTTTATTAGAGCATCACGATAAGCCGAATTTAATTGAGTCTTTATGTTTGACTTACCAAGCATGGACAAGCTAAAAACATTATTCATATGCACTTTAGATTTTTCATGAGTTTTCATTTTCTCCCATATATGGACAAGATCACAGACTACTAGACAAGATCGTCCGTGCCTTTTTTCGACCAAGTCTCGTCCCCTCCAAATAAAACACATACAAAACAAAACAGTTTGTTAACTTCTTCACAGCCACTTATCCAACTGTTTTTATCATAAACATTTTTATTAAATTTACGACAACGCGATTTTTGTCCACTACCACTATGTTTTTCAATTTTTAAATCGGGTTTTGGCCGTCCTAATTCTTTAATTTGCAGTTTTTCTTCCAGCGAAAGATTACTAAATGAGCTTATTAAAGTGCCGATTTTATTCATTTTTACTCCAAAGTCCAATATATTTTAATTAAACACAGAAACGATGTCTATTCCAAAAGAGCACACAACTCACTGAAACTAATACACAATTTTCATAACCAAACCAACCAAACTGTTAAAACAACACAAACACACTGAACTACGACTGGAGATATCGGTAATGTGCCTGGCACAAATTCTGCTTAGATTTTCGTATTTAACATGTATGTTAACGCCCAGCATAGCATTATCTCTGTCGCTCACATGCGTTGCTGGTAACATTTCTCTCACTCTCTTGGTGCCTAATAAGAAATGGCACGGTACATGGTTGCCGAATGTCCATACAGGCTGTTCGTCGCCAGCTCGGCCTCGCAGCTCGCTTCGTGTGGGTTGGGTGTTGCATCATGCATGCACTTATGCGCTGATGCGCGGTTGCCATTTCATATACAAGAGAGATAAAAAGGCATCGGGAAAAAAGCATAGAATAAAGAAGTTTAGGAGATAAAAAAATATGTTTTTGTAGAAAATTAAGGTAGTGCCATGGCACTGTGGCACTACCCCAAAAGCCGCCACTGGGCGGTGGTGTCATTTTTGCTATCGCTGAAAAATTTTCCGTCACTGCTATAGATACTACTGACATATCAAGCTCGTTTGTTACATTAATTTCACTTTAAGTTCACATTAATGTCTGTCTTGCTGAATGTCGTCTTGGTTTCTCTGCTGTCCTCCTTTGTGTCGTTTATATACCTCCAAGTACAACTTCGTATGATTATGAAAACTTCCTTGATGCTCTCGCCTCACGTTTGGTTGGTGCCAGGATGCTGCTTGTTGGGGATTTTAATGCTCGCGCTTTCTCGGATAATGCGGACTCCCCAAAACCGCGTTCGTTGCAGAGATTTTGCGATTTTCTTGATTTGAAGCAACTCAATACCGTACACAATATTGATGGCAAGCAGCTTGATCTTATTCTGTCGAACATGGTATGCAGAATGACGGTGGAACATGACAGTCAACCGTTTGTGCCCGAAGACTCCTATCACCCCGCTCTGGATGTTTCTTTCGAGATAGCTGTACGTAGCATGTCAGCTGTCTTTCCGGTTGCGGATAACCGCCGCTATAACTATCGTCGAGCTGACTTTGTCACATTATACGGCCGGCTCTTAAGAGGTCGACTGGACTTTCCTTGAGGCGGTTGATCAGGTTGACGCTATGGTGGAGTCTTTTTATGACTGTCTTCAGGGCATTATTGATGAGTCTGTGCCTATTCACACCACCAGACATGATAAATTTCCATTTTGGTTCTCCCCCGACATAATAAAAAACATAAAAATGAAAGAGTACTACCGCAGGAAGTTTAGAACCACAAATGAAGTCTATTATCTGAATCATTACCGACGATTACGTTTGGAAGTCCAAGTTCAAATTAAACAATCTTACGATACTTACATTTCTCTGGCACAAAACGATATTAGAGCGGATCCCCGGGAATTTTGGAGTTATATTCGGATGAAAAGGGGTACATCTAGGATACCTGCGACGCTAACTGACGGATCTCGGGCGTACGTTGAACCTTCAAATATCGTCAATGCGTTCGCTGACTTCTTCTCTGAAGTTTACCGACCTCCTTTAGAAGTTGTTGACGATGCTGTATTTTCGCCGCTTCCGTCGTTTTCGATGGGCACAGTGGACGAGGATCAATTGCTTTTCATTATGAAGAAACTACCTAATAATTTCACAGCTGGTGAGGACCAATTGCCCAGTTTTGTAATACGTGACGCTAGATGGGTCCTCGCCGAGCCTCTGCCAATGATCCTTAACCGCAGTATTGCGACATCTACTTTCCCAGCGAGCGTGCCAGAGTTACTCCTGTGTTGAAGAAGGGCGATGCTGCTCTGATTTCTAACTACAGGCCCATTTCCATACTCTCCAATTTTGCCAAGATATTTGAGCAGTTGATATCGACCAACATATACAACAACGTAAACTAATATTACCAACAAACCTGTAACGATAAAACGTTGATTTGAAGAATTCATACGGTGATGAGAATTTGTTTGATAAACCAGTTCCCGGTTGGAAACGAGTTTTGTTTGGTTGGTTTTTCTTGTAGTATTGAAATGTATAAGGCTTTTCACGAGTACTTCAGTCTATCTGTGATCAAGACACAAACAGTGTCGAAACGTCAGATTCAGTAAATTTTTAACGTGTTGTATCTTGTGACTTTTAGTTATAAGTTTTAATGTGTTAAATGTGACCCAGCCTACAGTGCCCAACATAATAAACAATTTTAAAATTAGAATAAAGTTGTGTTTTTAATATAATCTACAAGGCTAAAATAAAATTACACAAAATATATATATATATATATATATATATATATATATATATATATAGGAGAGAGGTATTTGTCGGGCAATTCCGTCATACGAAGATCGAAGATCAAAGAAGCAACCGTATACACGTGTTTCGGACTATTAGTCCTCATCAGTACGGTATAGCCAAGGAGCAAGATGGACACTCAATGGAAAACACTCATTCGTATGACGGAATTGCCCGACAAATACCTCTCTCCTTTATATCTTACCGTCGATTAACCAGCTTTCCTATATATATATATATATATATATATATATATATATATATAGTTTGCTAGATAGACAGGCTGTCCCACACTAGATGCAACGTACAGTAATGGTGCTAAGAAATCTAAATACACGATTATTCCATATCGAAAAGTTGTGGATAATGATGCATTCTACAGGCAGAAAATATTTTCACAACGACGCGACGTACCAATACATATTTTCAATGGCTCAGAAGATTTGTATCCTAATCATTCTGAGATTTATCAACTGTTTCTGAGATTATGTGAAATTAATGTAAAAACGTGCATTTTTCTACAAATAATTCTGAGAAGTTTGAATAATTCTGAAAAACTAACAAGGATAAACAAACAAAATAACTTATTTTGGATAGTAACAATATCACGCTTTTCGACAGTTACTATTGATTTGCGATTACAATATGATTCATCTCGAATAACTGGAGGTTTTCTAAATGTCAAATAACTTAAGAATTTAAATGGAATACCCTGTAAATCTTGACATACTTCGCAAGAACTAACTCAACAGCTACAAAGTTACTAAACATCTAGTTTCATTTAACTTATGCACAATAAATCATTAATATAAAATATTTAGTTGCCATGACGAATTTCAACAAGCGCACAAATATAATGACATGAAATGAAATAATTGCTAACTTCAATTATAAAATACACAAACGAATATAATCATCCAAAAATTTGTTTGTTTAAGTACCAATCGAAAATTGTTTAAAATTTGCATTAAATGTCTGTGGTATTTATTTTACCCAATAAATATCTGTGGTCCTAATTATTTAAAGAATATTAATGAGTTCTTTGTTTGGTTGTAGTGGTCCAACGCTTTAGACAGCTAAATCGCCTGTTGTATTTATTTAGAATATCCCCAAAGGGGATATTCCAATTACATACCTACTACAAAGAACAAAATCAGAGAGTGCATTGGTAAATATGTTGTATTTTCTGTAGACACTCTAGTATTTTCGTAAGTACACATAACACAGCAATAAAGTTACAGTAACACTGTCATAAGATGAAATAGCTAAATAAAAGGATAATTGTATGTGTATCGCGAAAGCAGGTGTATGAAATTCTTCAAAAGGAAAAGAAAGTTCTTCACTGCTCAAGTTATTTATTTTATCTACAACTCACACATAATAAGTTCATTGCATACGTATCTATGACTATGTAATCCCCGTCATGATACGCGCCAATGATTATAATGACACTAGCGTTGTATAATAATGACAGTTCGTTCAAATTTTGAGTTCATTATTTGGACGAACTGTCATCATTATACGAATGTACTGTCAAAGTCAGTCTAAACCTACGTGGATGACAGATATTTGATATTTCGCCTCGCCACCATTGACAAATACATTTAAAAGATTTGATATAAAATGGAATTTATGAGTCGTAGATAAAACGTCGTATTCGACTCTCACACAACTGATATAAATCGCTCGCATGTTCGCCTACGGCTCGCGTATAAACTTCATGCTCGCGATTTATATCCTTAGTTATGTGCTCGTCAAATAATATACTAATTAGGTCACCGGTTTCACCTTTTTAAGGCATTATCAAACCACCCAACGCTGTAAAAGTACAAAGTACAGAAAAACAAATCATAAATGGCAAAATGAAAAACAAAAACAAAACTTACAGTCTAATTGTCATCAGTACGACCAAGAAATTGTACAAACAGTAGTAAATGAGGGAGCCCCCATGTAAATCAGTAAATCTTGTTAAGTGGCACAAGCTTATAACGGCAAAACAGTTGATTTTAAAATATTGATTTTAAGACAAAACTAACAGTAACTAGGTACATCAGAATAGTTTTTTGAAAAATACAGGCTTTTGTCATTCATTTCAGAATAACTCGGAATCAGTTGAGCCTAATACAAATCGTTGTCAAAACGATTAAGATACAAATCTTAATCAAAAACTGCAATAATATAGGTACCTATAATGTTCCATTAATGTATTGGTACGTCGGTGTCGTTGTAGAACGTGTATATATGAAAATATTGTCTTTCAGTGGTGCGAATGATTATCCACAACTTTTCTATATGGAAGAATCGTGTATTTCTCATGACCATTAATGTACATTGTATTTAGACACTCTGTATATCTCGAAAACTAACACAGCAAAAAAATATAGGTTGTTCACTGCGGGCACCTCATTTGTTTTTACACAGTGCGCCGCTGAGTTGCCGGCACGTCAGCGGCCCACCCCTATATCTCGGATACTAACAAAGCAAAAAAAAACCTTTTTTGGTAAAAAATTAGCAAAAAAAATATAGGCTGCTCACATTTTTCAAAATTCATTTGCTTTTACATAGTGCGCCGCTGAGTTGCGGGCACGTTAGCGGCGCACCCCTATAGTCGGATACTAACAGGGCAAAAAAAATCTTTTTTGGTAAAAAATTAGCAAACAATTAGCAAAAAAATATAGGCTGCTCACATTTTTCAAATTCATTTGTTTTTACATAGTGCGCCGCTGTGTTGCCGGCACGCCAGCGGCGCACCCGTATATCTCGGATACTAACAAAGCAAAAAAAAAACTTTTTTGGTAAAAAATTAGCAAAAAATTAGCCAAAAAATATAGGCTGCTAACATTTTTCAAATTCATTTGTTTTTACATAGTCCGCCGCTGAGTTGCCGGCACGTCAGCGGCGCCTCGGTATCTCAAAAACTAACAAAGCAAAAAAATAGATATCCTGGTAAAAAAATAGCAAAAAAAATAGCAAAAAAATAGCAAAAAAAATAGCAAAAAGATATGGATATAATGATTTTCATTTTCCAAAAGTTGCGCCGCTGACTTGCCCGACCTCATAACGAGCGGTGCTCGAGGGTCAAGGGGGAATTAATTGCGATCACTTCGGACGTCAAACGAGCAATCGTACGGCACATTAGTCAACTGATCACGATTTAGATTGAACTGTACAGATCTTGGTCTGCAATTGAACACAAGTAATGTCAAACGATTGTTTGATGATTGTTGGTTGACATTGGTTGACATTAGAAATGTCCGTTCTAATGTCAAACGAACGGTTGACGTGGGATCGCTAAAACTTGAATCAATTATAATTGATTATACTAAATTAATCGTTTATTTTCTCGTATAGGTTCCAGAATCATTTTGATAGTAAATTGTGTCCGCTATGTGGAATTTTTAGTATTGCGATTAAGTGAGAGATTTGAGGAACGAAAGATTAAAATCTGACAGGCACAATTTTTCAATGGTTTTTGATTAATAATATATTTTTCTATCAACTATGACACCAAACATATTAATATGTTACTACTAAAACCATAAGCTTTCGATTGGTATTAGTTTCATCAACTGCAATTAATCTTCTGAATGCAACGTATATCAAAATTCTAGAATGACTGGACAAATAAGTCCCAAATAACACAAAAATGTTTGTTGACATGCGCAGTACGAACATACTGCTCTCATTCATAAATTTGCATAAATTAAGCGACGAATCGGCCTGTCAATATGTATGGTTGTGAGGTTATGGTGATTAATGTGAGGATGCACCATCCATTTGATAAAAGCAGTCGCGTAAAATATTGAGGGGAAGATTTTCGCAAAAATTGTTCACACATCCTCACAAAATTTTAAGATATCTATCACTATTTAAATTTTCGTTGTACATTTCGTATCTAATTTCGTCCCCATTATTAAAGCAAAAACATTAAGACTAAAATTGTGTCGAAATTTTATAAAAATGATGTTGTGAAAGGTTATCGATAATGAAATACTTTATCTGCCAAAATATGAACGCCTCCTTATACAACTCAGGAATATTCAAAATGGATTTAAAGAAAAAGTGACAATATCTCAAAAACTATTAAAGATAGATATAGGGCATCCTAATATTGATGGATAGGGAATAAGATTTCCTATCGAATGGCGTATCGGTATACAGGCTGTTCCATTTGAAAAAATGAGTTCTTTACGTTTGAAAATTCAATTATTGTGTTTTTAAATTCTTAACACCCTGTCTAAGATATCATGATGAACTAAACATCGTCTTATTTGGTTATGTTTCTAGTTTTGGACCACCAATCATGAAACTTCTAGTTTCAATAATAATCGAGATATTCAATTTTAAACGTAACCGCGAAAATCACCAAAAAATTCGTAAAATCTAAAAAAAAACTCAAAAATGGTGATATTTTGGTATTGGGAAACCTTATCAAAAATAATGTATTTTGATACGTAGAAACCAAAAATAAAATAAAAATTATATCATTCCAGTTAAAATAACACAGTTGATACCGACTTCCGGTGACCGGACGTGACAGTTAACTTAAGAATATTTTAGCTGGAGAGCTCAGATCGAGTAAATTCTAATACCAAAACTTCAAGTTTCCAGAAATAGTAGAATATGAGAAAACTTCTAATGTAGCAGTTCCGTGAGACACCCTGTATATATACAGTAAAAAGTTAGTTGGGTGGATCGATCACTTTGTTGTAATAAAACTCATTTATTTTTGCAATATTTCGACACTATTGTGTCTTCGACAGGCAAAACAAAAAAGAAATTTCCACAAGCACATGTTCAATACTATAAATACACTATTAAAACTACTCACATTCAAGTTAACTGAGACTAACATAATGAAGATCAGCAGCACCATTCCGTCATATGTGAATTAATATTTATAAAATCTGGTACGCTACGATACAGTACAATACATTTTAAAATTCGAGTCGATATGTCATCAACGGCGACAAGACAGTGATATTACTCGAAGAGATAGAAGGAAGGAAACGACGATATTCAGTCAAAAAACAATTTTCTTATAAAATGTAAAACATGCGCCGTAAAGAGCGCTAAAAGTTAACAATTACAAAACACCACAAGTAACACCTTAATCCCTTACAGCTTCCCTGCGCGTATCAATATCAATTATAAGTGAATATATATTACTGAGGCCATCCAAATCATTTCTAAAATTGATAACGTTTTCGGTAGAATTTATGTGGTACATCTCTAAAAACAATCTGTTGTTATGGTTGTTGTCCGAATCTAAAGTCTGAATATTATAGAAATCAAAGTCATGTTTATTTTCTATAGGATGTGGCGCCAAGGCACATCTCGTTTTCTTTGTGCGACAATCACTTTTGTGCAACGACACACGGCTCTTCAACCACTTCAACCACAACAAGTCACCTCCACGTATTTAGCCTCACAATTTCCACAACCAACACAGTAAAAGACATTAGATTTGTAACAATCTTGAGCCTGGTCTTTTAATCTGCTAAAAAAATCGTTTGGCCACTGATTGGTATACTAACCCTACGTACTCAGGTAGTTATATACTTTTTCATTCAAACCACAGTTTCAGCCACAAGATTAACACGGTACATGCTATGAAAAACAGAATCTTAAGAATTTGTGACCCACCGTTTATTCTTTACCACTTAATAAATTAAAAAAGTTTTCCTTAACAACGGCTTTCCTAGTAAATTACGGGCCAAAATTTTATTTTCCACTAATTCTAATCTGTATGCACCTGTAAATGTAGAAATAACCACTTTGGATTGTAATATAAAATATAGAAAGGTGGCTATGATAGCAAATTTAACGCCTAAGTTAACAATCATGCTGCAACCTATATTACCTAATATTAAAATAGTACACCACTATCCACATAAGTTACATTATTTTTTTTGATGCGTAGAATTCAAAAAAATAATTAGATACATCCATTTAAAAAAATCAACTTTCTTACGAAAAACTATTTGCTATATTTGGTTGCAGATTATGACCAACCTGTATACAATTTGGATATGGTAGGTAATCATGCTAATAAAACGCTTCTTACTTAATCATGATCTATGCGTGCGCAATAAAATTAAAAACAGGTATTGAGATATACAATTTTTCTTAGACTGCCGTTTTTCCATAAAAATGCCAATAAATCAAAAAGTATAAAGTTTAGGGTAGGTAATGTTACTTTTCATTGTCGGAAAATTTTGCGAGGAATTCAAAATAGTGCCGAAATATAGGTAGTCCCATTTAAAAAAATATAAGTTTGGGTTGGTACTACCTTATGGAACACCCTGTATACACGCTAATAATTTTAAAATGTGCGTCTCGACGATTTGTATATATGACTGAAATCAGTTTTAAAATATCTTCATTAACAGAGGCACAATCTTCCGAGGTCGCACTGTTGAGACACCCTATATATATATATGTATAATATACTATACATAAGTAATATATGCTCTTTCGAAAAAGGATAGCAAATCAGTAAGTGGCATTAATAAATGTAACGGCTCTACAAGTAATTAATTTCAAATTATCGCTGATAATCAGTGATATCACATTGTAGCGCGGCAAAATGGGCGTCGCAGCATATACGTATTACAGAGTTATGGCGCTTGTCCTATAGCACCAATGTGGTTGGAGATGGATAGTTTGTATACTTTCTATGTATATGAGTGCCGGTGACTAAGCCGCTACACGATCGTACCGCCTGAGCTGTAGAGCGTCTCCCTAGCCGTGCTTATAATCATTGTCATAAATAAAGCAACATTGGATTGAAACGTTCTGTTTTTGCAAATATAGTATAGTAGGTGAATAAATTTTATTTATTCACCTACTAACTTGTTCAACTTTGCAATTATGGACACATCAGAGCAAAATATAGTATGCTTTCAATCTCTACAATGTAAGAAATTTGGTTTTTAAATGTGTAAAATGTCGACTGATTGTTACTGGAAATCCGAGAAATTAAATTTTGTACCTACCGTTTTGTTTTGGTCCACACCGTACAATGTTTACATTCAATCGAGAAGTTTTTGTTTTAAATTAAATTCCAACAACATGTTATCAATTTCTTGAAAAATTTTAAAAAATTGTGTACTTACATTCAATGGTTGGATCTCCCGACGGATGCGTCTTAGGACAGTAACATTGTGGAGTCTTATTAACGATACGACATTGCGCGTTAACACCGCACAGTTTATGTTTGCACAAATTAATTAGTTGCGGATCGCACACGCATCCCTTGAAGGGATCACCGACGCAGCCATGTGCGCAATGGCACTCAAAGCCATCCCTTGTACTTTGACACCTCGTATTTTCACCGCACGGATTTTTTAGACATTCGTCAGTTCCCGTTTGCTTGCACTCAATGAGCGCGTTCCCAACATAACTAGGTGGACACGAACACTGAGGTCGACGATTGATAACGCGACACTGAGCATTAACACCGCACACGCCTTGCTCCAAGCAAGGATTCCTACACGCTCCTTCCGAACAGCGCTTGTTAGCTTCACAATCCTTATCCAGTTTACATTCGAACGGATCGCATGATTTTGTGGGTTCTCCCTGGAAGCCATCAGGGCATATGCACAAAGCTCGATGGTCGGAGACCCTACAGATAGCGTTTCTACCACAAGGGCGATCCACTTTGCAGGGATTCTGGCATTTACCTTTAATACAAGATTCTGAATTTGGACAATCGTGATTGGAGGTACAGCCTGCTACACAAGCACTTTCGCGACACACTTGACCTCTTGCGCAGGTGTTTTGGGAGGAACATTTAGCTCTGCATTTCCCGAGAGAACAAACTTCACCACAGGAGCAGTCCTTTTCCGTGGAACATGCCTTAACGCAGTAACCGATTTCGTCACATGGACAGGAGCTATCGCATCGTACTGCTGGTTGGATGCATGATATTAACGGATTTCCTAAGAAGGATTGTGGGCAGCTGCATTGTGCTACATGACTAGAAACACTACAGGTGGCACATGTTCCACATGTTACGTGACCGCTGCACGGATCTGAAGATATTGGAAGTTATAAGTATTAAACTATGATTATATTTTAATTATATTTTACCTTGACACTTATTGTTGATGCAAGCTTGGTCGGAGGTACAAACCGAATCACTTCTACAGCCCAATTGGCAGATTCTGTTTTCGCAGATTTGATTTGAATTACATTTAGCGTCGGAGTTGCAAATGGTTTCACATACTCCTTTAACGCAACGCTCATCAGCCAGGCAATTGTTGTCGCTAAAAAAATCAATCAAAATACAGAGGTGATATAATGGCATGTGTGAAAGATTATCTTGACGTGTCTTAGCCATCGGTTACTGGTGCTACTGGTTTGAATGATCGAAACGTATGATCTTGAGATAAAAGTAAACCATCAACGTTCCTATTTTTTTTAACATGAGTTTCATGCCAACATAACCAAAAAGTAGTTTATAAGGATAAGCTATATTTACCTTCTGCACATCTTTTGGCACGATCCTCCATAGCATGATTGGTTGTCCAAACATTCATTATCCGCGTAGCAGGATCTCGATGGGTATTTGCAGTATTCTTCGGCATTGCCAATAAGAGGATCCGGACACTTGCAAGTCTTTTGGTGATTGTGGACGTAACATTTTGCGTTGGCACCGCAAGCCGTTTGGGACAAGCAAGGATCAATGCATTTGTTCAGCTCACATACCTTATCAGATAAACAATCGCTATTACTTCTACATCCAGCTATGCAAGATAGGCTTTCGCATATTTCCCCACTTCTGCAATCTTTATCTTTTCTGCACAAAGGCTTACAAATGCCTGTTGAGGTATCGCAACGCTCATTTTTGAGACATCCTGCCTGCGTGGAACAAACTGCCCTGCAGAATTTCTCGAAGCATATCGTATTGGTTGGGCAATTCTTGTTTTCGCTGCATGGTTGGGCTGGTGCTCTTACACAGGCGACCTTAGCAGATGGGTTTGGTACAAATCCGGCACCGCATGAGCACGTTGCTCTGTGGTTAACGATGGAACAATGTGCATTAGGTCCACAAGGATTTTTATCGCAAGGATTTAGACAAATGTTGTTTCTGCAGCTTTCACTAGCACCGCAATCCTCATCTGTATGGCAGCCTACGATACACATATTGTGGTTGCAGATATGCCCCAAGAAGCAATCATTGTCAACTCTGCAAGTCAGTATGCAATTTCCTTTAAGGCACTTTTCATTGAATGCACATTCGTTGTCATTCGAGCATTTGTGGCTGCATGAACCTCCTTTGCAAATGCTTCCAGTAGGGCAGTCGGCATTTTGAATACAAGAGGAGGGCACTACAATGAAATGTATACAGTTAAATATACAAAGGTTGATTATAAAAATACATACTTCTCAGACATTCGATGTTGACATTTCCAGTAAAACCACTCGGACAAGTGCATTCCTTTTGGTGATTTTTGACAGAGCATTGTGCGTTTACTCCACAGGCCGACTTCAACTGGCATGGATTAAGACATTGTCCTTGAATGCAGTTCTCTTCAAGATTACATTCAGAATCTGATAGGCAAGTAGCTGCAACAATAGTCATTACATTAGAAAAAGAATCCATTATTTAATATAATACTTACGAGTACAAACAGTAGAGCGGCAGTAGGTATTGGAAGGACAATCTGATGTAGTCCTGCAAGGCACTGGTTTAGGCCTACATCCAACAACATTATCATTTGGATTTCCTTCGTAACCGTTACTACAGGAGCAATGACCTCTATGGTCAACAGCAATGCATTCAGCGTTCGGTCCGCAGGGAGTGTGTAAGCAGACATCGCGACATTTTGGTGTTAAGTTCGTCTTATCGCATTTTGCCGTGATTGGACAGTCACGGTCTGTGTCACATTCAACTGGTGTTCTGCAGCCTTCGTTATATGGATCACCAACAGTGCCGCTTGGGCAAACACATCTGAATGATCCTCTGGAGTTGGTACAGTCCGCTTCTGGTCCACAGGGGTCATCGGCGCAAAAGTCCATTAGCTTGCAACCACGACTAGGGTTACCAGTATATCCTGGTTGACAATAGCAGACTTGTTTGTGAGTTTCTGATGAACATAAAGCGTTTCTTCCGCATGGGTTGTCTGCTAGACAAGCAATTTTGCAGGTGTGTTCATGGCAAAGTTTATCAAGAGAACATTGGGAGTTTGATTCGCATTCAATCTGCTGACACCCCAGCTTGTCGTCATCAGGATTTCCAAAGTAACCGGATTTACATGAGCAGATGGCTTGATGTTGTTCAGATGTGCATTCAGCATTTCTTCCGCATAGAATACCTTCACAAGCATCCATGCATTCAGTCTGTCCGATATTGTTCCTTAAACACTTTTCATTATGGGAACATTCATCATCAGCTTGGCATTTTAGTTCCTGGGAGCATATGTTGTTTTGGCAAAACTGGAAGTCTGGACATGACGTATTAGTTTTGCAGGTAGGCTGGCATACTCCTTGGATACATAATTGGTCGCCAATGCACTCTCTATTGGATGTACATAATGCTAAAATAATATATTTCTGTTGAGTGATCATTTCATAAAAAAAAGTAACTATACTTACATGAACAAACTCCATTTAGGCATTTTGTACCAGAAGCACATTGGTTATCGCTTGCACAATATTGCAATAAGACACATCCTAACTGTGGATTTCCTGTATAGCCAGGTTCGCACGTACAGTGTCCAAGATGGTTGATGGAAGTACATAAGGCTTTCTGCCCGCATGTGTTTGATAATGCGCAAGGGTCCACACAATTGAAATCAATGCATGCTTTATCGCTAACACAATCGTTGTTACTTTCACATTCGATAGCAGTGCACTCCTCTAAGGAATTACCTCTAGTTTGGGGTGGACACCTACATGTCGCCTGGTGGTTAAGTGGAACACATTCGGCGTTCTTACCGCAAGCTCTGGAGTCAAGGCATGCGTTTACGCAGCGGCTGCGAATACAGTTTGCCGATGCTGGACAATCATTATCATTGAAGCAATCACCAGGTTTTCGACATCCTGTTGTGAATGGATCTCCAACTAGACCATTTCCGCATAAACATAAGAATGCTCCTTCTATGTTCTGGCAACTACAAATAGATAAGAAGTACATTATAATTCAGTTAAATAGTCTAAAAACACTACTAATAAACAAAGTTAAAATTCCAACAAAAATCATTTGTTAACCATAGCTATAGTACTTGCAGCGCCTGTGAAAACAAATAACATACATACATACGTATATACATAGCCTGTATGTTCTATTGTATGTTTTATCAAAACTATTTGAAAAGCTGATACTAAAAACTCAAATTAGCAACCAGTAGTTGAAAGCAGTATTTGTGGAATTTAACAATTGATCAGTGTTTGCTGATTTAGTATTTGCTGATGTTATTATCATGGCTGTTGAAATGAGATATAAATTGCACAATTCACAAACTTTTTATATTTTGTCAGGCGTGGGCCGTGGAGAACATAAAACAACATATTGTCAACAATACATCATACTGCGTATGATAAAGTAAAAATATAAAACATTTATTCGAAATATAATTTTCGATTCATGACAGATTGCGCGGTAATCTACAAAATTTAATTTTTCCGATTACTTCAATTGAGAACCAATGAATCAAGCGATTCTGCAATACATTTGCATGAAAAAAATACTATTTTTTTGTCCTAAACACTTGAACTATATCTTTTGAAATCTAGATAGCAAGGACAAATGATATTTGCGATGCTTTAATATTTTCAAATCACTGTTCCGAAAAATTCCGGGATCGTGAGCTATGTATTTCTCGCATATTGACATAGGGATTATGAGCTGCAGCTAATGAAGCTATTTCACCATGTTTTTCAGTGACTGTTGCTCGACTGGTTCCTTTTTTAATTTGAACATTTCCCTCGTCAGTAAACTGTTTGACAGTAGGATAAAACAAAGTGCGTGACCGCACGTTGTCCGGAAAACGCTGAGCATAAAGATTGGCAGTCATTAAGATTCCAGCCATATTCTCAAAATATCTGGGACCGTATCGAGTTCTGAGATTTTAAAACGCCCTTGGAATACGCATTGGAATATGAGTGCAAGGCAGACACGCGGTCTAAAACATAACCCCATTAGTAGCTAGGTCGAATCTTGGGTAGTAAACTGTTTCATGGATTAAAATCATTCTCAAAATATAAGTATAAAAGTAAAACAATCTAAACCGTTTTCTATAAACCTACTTCGATATCATTATAAGACAGGCGTGTCTTCGATATCATTATAAGGCAGGCGTGTCTTTTTGACGTAATTGCTAAATCTGCAATAAAAACCTGCTTCCTATTTAAGATTTCAAAGTTACCCACCTCCATATCCACAAGGGGGATGAGGGGGTTTATATCAACACTAATGAATTTGCCCCGCACAAGAAAACTGCTACTTCCACGTCGCCTGGGTTACGTTAAAAGTTGTTTATTTACCAGCCATCTACATTTGGAAAGCTCAAAAGTGTTTAGAACAAAAAAGCAGTATTTTTTCATACAAATATATTGCAGGATCGAATGTATTATTCTCAATTCAAGTAATCGAGAAAATATAATTTTGTCGATAGCAGCGCCATCTATCATAAATCGAAAAAAAAAAATCGCATAAAAGATTGATATTTTTTTAAGTACTATTTAAATCGGCAATCAAAAATAGTTTTATTAGTTAGTTAGTTAGTTTTATCAAATTTAAGATTACAAAGTTCCCGTCGCCTAGCCACAAGGGGGGTACAAGGGGGCTAATTTATGCACACATGAATGTTCCCTCCAATAATATTAATATTTTATTTCAAACATTATTTTCGTAGGATTCTTCTTTCTCCAAATATTTAAGAATTAGAGGTTAGAAAACACCCGGCTTAACGCCCAATAACACTGAATGTGCCTCTACTTGTGAGGCGTTATTAATAATAAATAAACAAAACTGTTAAGAAATATATCTAACTTACATTGCTGTGGAATGGCATGGATTCAATGTTGTACATTCGTTTACATCAACACATGTGTCTTCATGTATGGTGTATCCTTGCTCGCATAGACATGATGCTTTATGGTTATCTATGGAACAGCGACCCTTTCCACAGGACATTCTGTCGCAGGGGTCTTCGCATTTGTTGGTTTCTGTGTTGCAGAACTGTTCATTTCCACATGTATCGTCACTTATGCATTCTACTTTGAAACATCCAACATTGGTATCTGACGGATCACCAAAGTATCCGTAAGGACAACTGCAGACTGTGGTGTGATCGTGGACGTTACAAACTGCGTTTGACCCGCACCTTACTTCATGGCAAGGATCCTTACAAAGTCCTTTTATACACGCCAAATTATGGTCACACTTAAGGTTGCTAGAGCACTGGTTTGATCCCCTGCATCCAGGATCTGAGAATGCGTTTCCAGTTGATCCTTCAGGACATTCGCAATGATAAGACCCAGGTGTGTTAACACATATTGCCGAAGCATGACAAGGCGCTTCTTCGCATTCGTTAATATCAAGACATTCGTTTGGACCAGGAATAAACCCATGTGTGCATCTACATTTGTTGTTAACGCATTTTTGGGCTTGTTTGCAATCGGAGTCGGTAGCACATCCCGGTTGACATATGCCTTTCAAACAAATTTCCCCATGCAAGCAATTACTTGCGCTGTAACAAAGCTTAACGCATACATTGTCCGAGCATCTTTCCCCAATAGCACAGGAAGACGTATTCGAACACGGCAAACTGCAAGTATTTGCAATGCACATATGGGCTAGTGGACATTGTCTAGTTGCTGTACATTGCGTTGGAACACGGATACATCCTTCCTGTGGTGTCGGATTACCATCAAATCCTTCCGGACATTTGCAAGATGTTCTGTGATCGATGCAAGTACAAATAGCATTAGGGCCACATACGCCATCCTGTTCACACGGATCTTGGCATTTGTTGTTGATACAAGCGCTTTGCGATGGGCAATCTTTATTGTATCTGCAGCCTATTAGACACACGCCATTAATGCAAGCCATATCGTTTGAGCATTGCTTATGGTTAACGCATGGTACCATACAAACGTTTTGTACGCATTTTTCACCACTTGAGCAATCTTCCTTGTTACGACAAACAGGTTTGCATTGTGAATTAAAACAGACTTCGTCTCCACAGTCAAGGTCAGTTGTGCAGCTTGTGGAAATACGTAAACAACCATCTCTGGCGATGTTCGATGAGGGTATAAATCTGGCTGGGCATGTGCAAACTGGTCTTCTGTTGACAACATTACAAATTGAGTTTGGTCCACATATGGTTTTTTCGCAAGGGTTAATACAGCGACCGTTTTCGCAAACCGATTGAACAGGGCAGTCGTTATTACCATTCGGGCAGTCACCTTCTGGTCGGCACCCAGTAGTAAGTGGATCTCCTATGAAATTTGTCGGGCATTTACAAGTGTAACCAGTTGATGTCACTTCGCATCTTGCCGACGGATGACAAGGGTTTGGCTTACAAAAATCTACTGGGGTGCATTCAACATCAGCAATTGGGTTTGGTTTGAATCCTGGAGGACACTGGCAGAGAGCTCGGTGATCTTCAGGTATGCATACAGCATTAATACCACATGAGTCTTCGTCGCATACGTTGTAACAGGTATGTGTTAACCTATTGCATAATTGTTGAGGTGGGCAATCTATGTTGTAGACACATGGTACGGCGACGCAACCTTTCTGTAAGTCGTTTGGATTACCAGCATAAGACCCTGGTGGGCATTGACATTGTGGGACGTGGTTATTAACTATACACAACGCGTTCGGGCCGCATTTTATCTCCTGGCATGCTGGTTGACAAGTAGCGATGTCATTTTGACCTCTTCGGCAAGATTCTTGTTCTGCACATTGTACATCAGACGTGCATCCACTTTCGACAATAGGTCTGCACCCCGTTCTATCATTTGGATTACCTGTGTAGCCAGTTATGCATTCGCAAGTTCCACGATGATTGGTTGCAACGCATAAGGAACTTGTCGGACACGTGAACTGAGCACAGATGGATATGCATTTTAAAACTCCTAGCGCATCCGGGTGGCAAACTTCGAAAGGTTGACAGTCGTTATCGGCTTTACAATCTGGAAGCGAAGGTTTTTCGCAAGTCGATGTAACAGGGTTCCACAAGAAGTCATCTTGGCAAGAGCATGTTGGATTACGATTGATATCCAACCTGCAGATTTCATGTAAACCGCAAGCGACGTTTGTGCACGGGTTCAAACACCTGTTTATGCCAGTTTCATCCAATCCGCAAACAAATCCGTCCTTGCAATCTCTATCAGTAGAGCACTCCCTTCTAGTTCTGTCTTCAGCTTGACAACCCACAGATAGATCGTCTGCATTCCCTAAGAAACCTTGCGCGCAGATACAGTGCGATATATGATTTTCTGATACACAAAGTGCATTAGGACCGCATTGGATTTTGGTACAAGCGTCGACACATTTCCTCTGTCCTTTTCCTAGCTGGAAGCAAATCTGAGAGTCCTCACAATCAGTGTTGATGCTACATTGCCCTCTCAATCTGCAACCATTGCGGAAATCTTTCGGGTTGCCATCGTATCCAGGCGGACAGACACACTTTCCAGCATCGCAACTTGCTCGTGGACCACAACGTACTCTTTCGCACAAGTTCTTGCAGCGACTTCGTTCGCAAGTGTGCCCATTTGGACACAATACATTAGGATTACACCTACACGTCTGGGCATCGTCGCATATACCTCCTTGAACTTTAGCGCACATGACAAATGGGTTTCCAGCAAAACCTTCCTTGCAGCGGCAGTCGAAGCTTCCTGGGGTATTTATACAAACAGCGCTATTACCACAAACATTATTTATGCATTCGTCTATATCCTTGCATGCGACATATGGATTTCCGGCATAACCTGATGGACAGCTACACTCCACTGATCCATATAGTTCCCTACATTGAGCACCTCTACCACATTGCGTGTCAGCACATGTTTTCTTTTGGGTTACTTGACATTCTTCGTATGGATTGCCAGAAGTACCACTATTGCAGACGCAGCTGTTGATGAGACCGTACTCACAATGGGCGTTTTTGCCGCAGGTTGGATCGCATGCCGGGCCAGTTATAGCTAAATAGAAAATATCAGTGAATTGATTACTTTTTTAACCTTTTTCTTACTTACGTGGCATGCAAATTAGATCTGGATTTCCTATAAAGAAATCATCGCAGACACACTTATCAGACCCTTTGTCGCAGTGAGCGCCAACGCCACAAATAATTCCTTCACATCTTTCTTTACATCTTCCCCCTATACAAACTTGTGGTTCTGTGCAAGGGTTAGTGCTTGAGCATATATCAGGAACGCATTTTCCACCAGGGAATGGATTTCCTATTAGACCTTCAGTACATTTGCAGGTGGGACCGGAATTTGTGACGATGCATTGGGCACCAGATGCACATAAGTGGTCTTCGCACACTGGAAGGAAGAAACAGTTATAATTATAAGAAACAGACCATATTATGATTGACCAGGCAATAGAGATTTTTGCGTGACAAAAATGGTACCACGAAGCCGACGGTCCCAGGCCACGTGGAACAGTCCGTAGATGTATTGTGATGTGTTTTCGACTCGCAAGTATCATTACTTAATTTGTTATAAACAAAAAACTTCAAAATATTTTTGCTTTTTGCTTGTAAAAGCTGAAACTATGGAGCAATCTTGATGCTTTTAACAGACGAATTGTAGAGAAAGAAAAGACAGAAAGAATGATCGGATTAATAATAACGGAGAAAATAAGGAAAACCCGGAAAAAGCTGCGTTTATTCAAAAACGCAACTCCGCCAATTTCAATGTTGTAGCACGGGCTTTTCGCGAGAAAGTAGCGATTGATGGGTACTTTGAGTGTGCACACCCCAGGAGCGCGTTCGGTTAGTCGGACAGGGTACGGGGAGAGTGACAGGAGGCTGCATAACAGGCGGACTAACGTCGTAGGGCGTTTCTCTTCATAGAAGAGAGAGATAGGTGATCAAGGTTGTCGAGAGCATTACTCTCCCCGTACCCTACCCGACTAACCGAACGCGCCCTAGGCGTTATTGGATGATTACTTTTTGCACAATTGCGATTTGAATTTTTTATGCAATATCTTTCGGCGAGCGTGGATGCATCAGAGGTGGTCCGATTTTAATTTATTTAACGGATTTCGAAAGTAGAAGTATTGTGGTACAAAACGTCAATTATGATATTGCGTTAAAATGTTGTGAAGTAGGTGAAAAATGCTTGCAAACATGACCGAAAACGGTCACGCGCTCGAGTAGTGGGGGTAGGCGGCCGTGGAGGGGCCGCTGCGGACAAGTATGACGGCCGCCTACCCCCACTACTCGACCGCTTTCGAGCATGCAACGGTTGCGGTTCGGTCATGTTTGCAAGCATTTTTCACCTATTTCGCAACCTTAAACGCAAAATCAGAATTGACGAAGCACAATACTTCGAAATCCGTTAAGAAAATAAAAATCGGACCACAACCGACGCATCCAGGTTCGCCGAAAGATATTGCATAAAAAATTCAAATCGCAATTGTGCAAAAACTAATCATCGGACAACACCTGGGTTGTGCACACTCAAAGTACCCATCTATCGTTACTTTCTCGCGAAAAGTCTGCGCTACAACTTCGAAGATGGCAGTTATGAATTTTTGAAAACGCAGATTCTACCGGGTTTTCGTAATTTTCTCCGTTAACATTAATCCGATCGAGTCCGTGTAGGGCTCATTTTTTCAAACCGTCATGATTGCTCCATCGGATAAGCTTTTACAAGCGAAAATTGAAAAAAAACATGATTTTTTGAGGTTCTTTGTTATAACAAATTAAGTAATGATATTTGCGAGTCGAAAACGCATAACAATATGTCTACGGACTGTTCCAAGTGACCTGCGACCGTCGACTTCCTGATACTATTTTTGTCACGAAATCAGTCATTTTCTGCTCTATTGCCTGGTCTATGAAGTGAATATTTGATAAGAATAGAATTGTTGTGCTTCTTGTAAATTTTTCTCTTATGCCGTAGGGTCACCAAATCAACAACACATTTTGTTTGCGTTAGCAGACTAATTGAACAAAAAAGGTCCCACAAAGTTTGTCATGGACAAAATGTTTTGTTAGCTTGGCGTGGCCACAAGGTTGTACAGGTTGTACAAAAATAAACTCACTTGATACGCATTCTCCGTTGAGATTTTCCTTAAACCCAACGGAACATCTACAATAAGCCGCATGGTTTTCAGGTTCACAGTAAGAATTTGTTCCACAATTCAATGTCCCACACGGGCTTATGCAGCTTCCCTGAACACACGCAAAAGTATTGGCGCAATCTTTATTCGAAGTACATTCAGATTTTCCTTGTCCGGGCGTTTCTAAAACGCACTCGGTTTTATAAGGATCACCATACGTGCCCTTCGGACATATGCACTTGTAGCTTCCTTTTAGGTTGATGCAGTGAGCACCATACCGGCAAGGGTTAGACGAGCATTCATCAATATCGGTGCACCCTTGCAGGGGATTTCCTGTGTAGCCAGTTTCGCATGTACATCTCGGAGGATCACTTGGTGTACATCTAGCGTTAATTCCGCAGGCGAATCTCTCGCAAGGACTTTTGCATTTGTTGTTATCCAAGGGATCAGAGAAGAATGGAGGTGGGCATATGCATTCGCCAGGTTGAACGCATTTTTCGTTAGGGGAGCATTCATTGTCGTTTATACAACGTTTTTGGGATGGAGAGCATAGGCCATTGTAAGGGTCACCACTGTAACCTTCTGGACAGAAGCATTCGAATGACCCCGGGGTGTTGATGCATTCGGCGCCAAATCCACAAACTCTGTGGCCTTCAATGCATTCGTTGACGTCTTGACAGGTGCCATCTGAGAGCGATTTGTAGCCTTTTGGACAAGCGCAGTAGCTAACTCCACCTGTTATTGTTATACATTCAGCCCCATTGGGACATTTGCCTTCTGGCGAACATCCAGCTAAGACACAATTACCATCCATAAGTTTATAAGGAGGTTGGCATCGACAGTCTGGGCGATTACACTCTATACATTCTGAGAAGGGGTTTCCGTTGAAACCTGGTGAGCACTGGCAGTCGTAGCTTCCCGGCAAATTTTTGCAAACCGCGTTCAAGCCGCAAGGGGGCTTATCTCTGAGTTCGGTGCATTCATTGATATCTCGGCACTTTCCAGTATCATGGTCCCTAACGTATCCTTGTACGCATATACAGACGTTATCTCCGTCCAAGTCATCGGTGATGCATTGTTCGCCAGGTGGACAGGGTTTGGAAGCAGAACAGCTGAATGGCACTGTGGTTTTCAGGCAGCCGGTCCTATAAGGATCGCCGGACGTGCCTCCTGGGCACTGGCAATTGAAACTTCCCGGTTCGTTCTTGCAGATAGCGCCCAATTGACACGGGTTACCTACGCACTCGTCGATATCTACGCATCCACTGTTGGTACCTGTATAACCTTCCTGGCATATACATTTCGCTTCCTGGTTTATCAGCATGCATTGTTCGTTCGGGCCACAAGTTATTGACTCGCATGGATCTAAGCGAATAAACCAAAAATTAAACACTACCAAAATAAAAAGTAAATTAAAAGAATATACATAAGAGATACGCACGAACTCTGAATAAAGTCAGCCAATAGTTTTGCAGAAGAGCTCACTAATTAATGCTTATAATGCTGATTCTTTCAAGAAGGCAGAAAAACGCAAAATGTGCTAAAATGACAAACGAATAGCTTAGACATGAATGCAATATGAAATCAAATTCAAGTCAAGTAGAGGAATTTTACTGTATCTTTATATATAATAAGCGATTCTCGCGAACATCAGTTATTTTAGAGCAAAGCACTGACGAACAAATGCGTTCGTTACAAATAGCGTACCGAGATATGGTACTGTAAACTGTTAAAAGATTAAAAGAGATAAGAGTCATGGGATAGACTGTATCACCTAGCCAAGGTCGAGGCAGTTCAGTTTCCAGCGAAGAACACATGACATGTGCTAAGACAGGTATAGCACAAGGTATAAAAGAAATAGGTATTTTTACAATTTTAAAAATATGTATGACTTACGTCTGCAGTCATTTCCTATATTGGGTTGAGGACACAGACATCTTTTGAGGCTGTCGCAAATTGCATTTCCTGGACAATCGTGGTCGTTCTGACAAGTTACAATTTCGTTGCACCGAGTTTTGGGGTCTGGATCAGCGATTGTTCCAGATGGACATTGGCAGTCGAAAGAACCAGGTAAATTGGAACATGTTGCTCCTAAACCACAGGTATTTGGTTTGGAGCACTCGTCGATGTCTACACATATCTCTTGGGGATTACCAGTGAACCCTGGCGGACATTGGCATTGGAAAGAACCAGGGGAGTTCTTGCAAATTGCACCTTGACCACATCTTCCATTTGGACCTGGATCGCACTCGTCGATGTCGACGCATCCAGCCGCGATATCGCTGGGATTGAATGTCCAGCCGTCATCACATATGCAGTAGGCTTCTTGGCCGTCTGGTTTGCAAAAAGCGTGTTCGCCGCATTTTACGTCTTCGCATGGAGCTTTGCAGGGCACCCTCGGGGGCGCACCCACGAATCCGTTCTCGCACTCACACCGAAAACTACCCGGGGTATTGACACACACGGAGAGAGCTCCGCACGGTTCGTCTTTACACTCGTTAATGTCCGCGCACGACGACCCACTTGGTACGAAACCTTTCTGACAGAAGCACTGTCCTTCAACGCATTCAGCATTGTTGGTGCAATCGAAATTGGACGAGCAAAGAGTGTTAACATCGACCTGCAATCGAAAGGAGTTTTGTAGGTTAAGTTTGTGGTATTTTTTAAAACTAGGTACCTACATAGCAAGCTATTCTGTAATTTAACGTGACAATTAACAAATCATTACTTTCAATGTTAGTAAAGAAATATAAAATAAAATATAAAAAGTTGTTCATACCATTGCATTGGGGGATAGTATCTATGCTGAGTTTTGAACTTTGTTTTAAAAAAAATCGAAATATAGTTTTACAAAAAAGTTTAGCTTGTTCCGTTTGTAATGTGAATATACGTGACCCCGCACGAGAGATTCGCCATAACTGCCACTTCTCGTTTCGATAGCATTGAAGGCCCATAACTCTAAACCTACTAAACAGAATAAATTTAAATAAAGTATGCCATACTCCTGAATCATATCTACATAAGTTGTATGACGTCAAAATTGTTTGCCACTCGGTGTAAACATGAGCGCGAGAGAAGTGAAAAATGTACCCGATTTTGTTTTAAATTAACGCTCGTCTTTCTGATTTTTTTTCTCTTAAACCACAAAAATTTCTGTTTTTGTTTAGGTTGCATTTAGAGTCTCTTCTATAGATTGGCGTTTTTGTTTTCTTCAATTTTTATGTACAAAGGTTGCGAAGAAGATTTTAATTAATTAATAATTAATTGTACATCTAAATTCATTATCTATATTTAACTCCCACTACTATTCAAAATTCCGAAATGAAATTGTTCTGATCGCATCCTACTAATAGTAAATAATCTCCCACTGTCCCAGCTACGTTTCCATTCATATTGTAAATCGCTTTTATTATTATTATTATTATTCATATCGCTTTTTTATTATTATTATTATTCATATCATTCATATTGTTAAATCGCTTTTAAAATTATTATGCAATTCTTTTTCTACAGTCGCATTAATTAAAATATAACGATTATTTACGTGCATATCCCGTTAGCGTGCTAATATTCGTTACTGAGAAATCCGCTTTCAAGAAAATCTTGTTCGCAATGTTTTATTACACAAAAGCTGAAGAAAACAAAAACGCCAATCTATAGAAGCGGCTCTAAATGCAACCTGAACAAAACTTTTTGTGGCAAACGTTTCATGAGAAAAAAAATGGAAAGACGAGCTAATATAAAAGTGCAAAAATTGGATACCTTCTCATTTCTCTCGCGCTCATGTTTACACCGAGAGGCAAAAAATGTTGACAGTCATACAACTTATGTAAAAATGATTCAGGAGTATGAGACACTTTATTTAACTTTTTTCTGTTCAGTAGTTTTAGAGTTACGCACCTTTAAATACAGGAGTCAATATTATCGACACGAGAGATGGCAGTTAGGGCGATTCTCTC
Source organism: Aphodius sticticus (assembly GCA_963966075.1). Classification (NCBI taxonomy): domain Eukaryota; kingdom Metazoa; phylum Arthropoda; class Insecta; order Coleoptera; family Scarabaeidae; genus Aphodius; species Aphodius sticticus. The sequence goes on along the minus strand of OZ014509.1, from coordinate 45,858,976 downwards.
GTGCGGGGTCACATATGATGGTAACTACAAATGTATAGATAACGCTTTTTGTTCTTCCTATATCACCCCTAGAATAGTGGTAGCAGGGGTGATATAAGTGGGAACTTTTCAGGTATTATTTTAGAATAATAAATAACTGAAATAATAAAGCTGTACACAAAAGTGGAAGTTGCTTGTAATTTTCTATGAGTTGAAATCTAAGTTGAAGTTTGACTCGACGAATATCAGAATGCGTGTGGCTGATTTTTTCAAAATGAAAATACTGAACTTTTAGTCATGGTTCAATTTATTGGAAACATTTATTTACTATATTGGAATATAATTGAAATTTAATCAAGTAAACTTTGTTATGGATGAAGTGAAATAGCTTTCATCTCAAATTTGTGTTCCTTTACTCTGGTTTTCAACTGGCCAAATACGAGGTGTGTTGGTTACCTGTTCGCAGGCGATTTGCGGTGATGGGCTCGCCCTGTATCCTTGAGGACACAAGCAGTTAAATCCTGGAGATGTGTTTTCGCAGGTGGCATGCGTGCCGCATGGTTTCTCCTTCGTCGCACACTCGTCAATGTCGACACACCCCTTGATCGGGTCACCGGTGTAATCATCCTTGCAAAGGCACACGTAACTACCGACTGTGTCTCTGCAAATGGCGTTCTTCCCACACGGATTTGTTTGGCATTCATTTACATCTATGGAAACGTTTAAAATATTGCGAACAAGTTCGACTAAATAAAATTATTACCTAAGAAGTAAGACTGAAAGAAACAGAACAGTAAAGACATAGATGCTTAGATAGGATGCACAAAAACGAATAAGTAACTATAATATATATATACAATAGATAAATAAAATCGGTATGCACTATATTACAATAGATATACGAGGTCAGGTCAACCAATAGATAATATGCAGCCGAGCATAGAATAGCGCAACAAGAATTAATCACACACATTGTACAAAAACATCTTGCAGTTTTTTAGTCTACGTATCTACAATAAAGTATAAGATTAATCTGGTATAAGTAAATAAGTTGTTTAGTGTTAGTGTAAGTGTTTTGTTATTAGTGAATATATAAATAAATAAATGATTAATGGAGAGTGGAAACTGTATTTAGAGTTAGAATGGTTGCGTGCAAATTAATATGGACACTAACTCTCACAGAACGAGTGCCCTTGTCCGATGAACCCAATTGGACATATACACTTGAAAGTTCCCGGCAGATTTATACATTTGGCGTTTATTCCACACGCTCCTTGTCTTCCGCACTCGTTCACGTCCAGACATTCCTCATCCTTTCCTGTTCCCGTGTACCCCAACGGACACAAGCATGTGTAGCTACCATTAGTATTCACGCACAGGGCAGTGTCCTTGCATGGGTTGGACTTGCACTCATTTACATCTAAAGCCGTGCAGCCAATGTTACGTCATTGAAATGTGATAAGGTTATGTGAGGTGAACATGAGGATTTGGAAGAGTGATTTTCTTATTAATCTCGCTAACTAAATCGCTACGAATTTGTTTGGCACATACAGTAAGAAAACTACTTTGTTGTTAATCTAACCAAATAAGAGAGGCTAAATACTTGAGGAAAAGATTCTTCAATATTAAGAGTTGACATTCCACTTTTTACGTTAGCATTGGTGATTAGTTAGTTGAGTCTCAAGTATTAGATCATGATCCACTAGAAATTCTCTCTACATTGGTGATTTGTTAATTGTGATTAATAGTTCTCCCGAGTGTCTGTGACCGATTTTTAGGTAACTGTATTAATTAAGATCCGCCGTCCGTAGATAATTGTCTAAAAATCAATGGACACCCGGTATTTGATTACAGTAGTCATTGTACAAGAAAATCAGTCTTCACTGGTAATGTTTCTCGATGAGTCTATGTACAATTGAGGGTGGTCTAGACACGAGTATGTACATTGGACCGTCATAGGTGGTTGGTTAAAAATACCTGAGCAACCGATGTTGGGATCGCCGATGAAGCCAGGTGGACAAGTGCAACTAAAAGTGCCATCTAAGTTTGTGCATATTGCGTTCTGACCGCATGGTAGCCGTAAGCATTCATCCACGTCGTGGCATCCAGCGCTGTAAGCGTCTCCTTCATAGCCTGGCGGGCAAATGCATTGTTTGCCACCAGCAACATTTGTGCAGATAGCACCTGGTCCGCATGCATTGGGATTTTGGCATTCGTCGACGTCAATACACTAAAACAAATCACATCAAATAGATATTTTCAGCGCTTCTTATTCTGCTTACGCCATCGTATGGATTTCCTATGAACCCTTCAGGACACACGCACGTATAATTTCCTGGTGTGTTGAAGCAATGAGCGTTATGCCCACAAGCACCTGGTCTAGCACATTCGTCGATATCTAAGAGTAACGCTTAGTCAGAACTGCTTTTTAGGTTTGTCAATGTTTTTCTTTTAGTGAAACGGGTACATACCAACACAAAGCGCTTCTCCGTCTCCTTCGAAACCTTCTCGGCATTTGCACAGAAAATGAGCTGGTAAATTGCAACACTCGGCGTTTTCGACGCATCTAGCTGCTATTGCGGGGTCGTCGCATTCGTTAATATCTGAAAAATATTATGTTAAACAAAATTCCTTGTGAGTGTGGCTTGTGGAGCCATTTCAAATTGCGGTTACGGTGGGTAATGAATTATTGTTATTAAACCGAAGTAGGTACCTACTTTGTCGGACTTGAGGGAATATAGGAGTATAGGTACAAGGTGATAACTTGCTGATATATTGCACATGGACTGGTTCACTATAAGTATTAATTTTCCTTCTAGTAACGTAAATATCGTCAACGCATGCCGAGAGTGCGGAGCTACCGCATTCTTCCTTCTTTAAGTATACGGTGGATGGCTTTTCTATGGCACGTTTCGTGTTTGAAATTGAAATTTATAAGTAGATGGCAAATAAGGTTATTGCCTTCACATCTTACACGGTTCACCATTTAAATTGTCAATTGTAATTATTTCACAAGCGATCGTTGCTAAGTCGTTACTTAAAAATGTGAGTCAGATGAAAGACAAGTTGATGCCAGTAAGTATTTAACAACAATTTCAAGGCCAAAAGAACAAATATCTTAATAAATAGTTTCCAAATTCTGTACTTACGATTGGCCTTTTGCGAACTAAGATTATACCGTTAAGCAATTAAGTTTTTTTGTTCGAGACTGATTTGTAATCTAAACGGTGAGTTTACTACCACACCAGGCCATATACTGGCGATAAATTTCACTCAAGACTAATTATGATTAATTAAAAAATTATGCAGAGCAGTTTTTGATTACGCAACCACATCCAGGTATCATTTATTCAAAATAAGCTCATCATTAGGATTGATTTTAGGTATAAATCTTCTCTTTATTTGCACGTATGAATTCGGGCATTTGCTCTATCGATACCGATCAAATAAAGGAACCCATAACGTTGAAGTAAAGACTGAATGAGTTTGTGGTAAAAGTGAATCGAAGTGTGCCGCCATCGCCACCCAGATTCTAGCAGTTTGCCGGTTCAGATCAACGTTCGTTGAGAGATCAATGTCCGAACATTACGGATGAGAAGACCTTCGACGAGAAGCTGCGGTCTTTTTGCCATCATTTGAAATGCTTATTAAAACTAGACCTCGCATTGCCACCCGAATGGAATGGACAAAGCGTGGGACATTTTATATCTAACGGCACTTTCGTTTTTATTCCGCCTGACCGCAGAAATCATTTTAATTATAATTTAGGCAGGCCGTGTTAAAAAATCCCTTCAATACTGTGGATTTCTGTGCGTTCACACGGCGAACCAATTCCGTTTAATTGATCTAATTAAAATCTTCAGGACGACTGATAAGTACTAACGTCGCAAAAAGGAACATAACGAAAAGTCACGAGGTCGGGTTTACATAAGTGGAGTTGCTATCACGGGGGGCTCTGGTCGTGACTTTGACATCTACGTACTAGAGTACTAGATTACCACTACTGTCTTTCGCTAGACAGCAGATGCTGATTACGAAGTTTTAATTCGAGAGTTGTAACTGTACGCGAAGAGCCCTCTAGCGATGTAGATGAAAAATAACCCTCCGATCCTTTGTTCGAGTTTCATGATTAAATCAGAATTACGGGAGGTTGATCACGGTTATTTCCTGGGGAGATTTTAGTGTTTAGAACTCTTGAACAATTCCCAATACAACGAATTTGAAAGTTACCACTCAATGTGATTACCACGTTAAAAACTAGTGTTACAGTTGTATATATGTAATATAAGATTACGCATACGCAATACTAACTGATGATGGAAAATTGTTACTTTCAGTTTCAGGTTTGTATTTTATACATATGTAGTAATCGCCCGAACTGCCATCTCTTGTTTCGATAGTATTGACTCCTGTGTTTGAAGGCCCATAACTCTAAAACTATTGAACAAAGAAAAATTGAAATAAAGTATGCCGTACTCCTGAACCATTTCTACATTGTATGACTATCAAAATTTTTTGCTTCCCGGTGTAAACATGAGCGCGAGAGAAGTGAAAAAAAGTTAACGCTCGTTTTCCCTTTTTTCCTCTTAAACCACTTACCACAAATATTTCAGTTTCTGTTCAGGTTGCATTTAGAGTCTCTTCTATAGATTGGACTTTTTGTTTTCTTCAGTTTTTATGTAATATAGGTTGCGAACAAGATTAAATATATCTCAGTTACGAATGTTAGCAGGGCAACGCAGTTAGCATGCAAATAATCCTTATTTACTGCGATACGCATCCCTTGAATTCAATAGCATTCCGACTATTTGTTAATTTTTAAGACCGAAATAATGGTGAACAACATTTTGCGCAGTTCGGCTTCCCTCGCTTGCGGGTTTTGGTGCGAGGCAGTCGAACGAGATGCGAAGTTTGGACGCGATCACTGAATCCGTTTGAATCCGTTTTTGTAATATATTCTTGGGTATAATTAATGTACACATCTAAATTCATTATCTATATTTAAGCCGCACTACTATTCAAAATTCCAAAATTAAATTTATTGTTCTGATCGTATCGTACTAATAGTGAATAATCTTCCACTGTCCCAGCTACGTTTCCATTTCCCTTCACGAAATTTATATTATTATTATTATATATATTCATATTAAACCGCGTTAAAAATTACTTAAAAATTATTATGAAAGTGGAGACACTAGATGCAAAACAGTGCCAAGTCTAACGGATATGCGTTAGACTTGTGCTGTTTTGCATCTAGTGTCTTCAGTTCTTTTTCTACAGTCGCATTAATTAAAATATGACGAGTGTTTACGTGCATGTCCCGTTATCGTGCTAAGTTTTGTTACTGAGATATCCACTTCCATGAAAATCTTGTTAGCTACCTTTATTACACAAAGACTGAAGAAAACATAAACGCCAATCTATAGAAGAGGCTCGAAATGCAACCGGAACAAAAAATGAAATTTTGGTGGCAAACGATTTATGAGGAAACAACTGGAAAGACGAGCGTTAATATAAAAGTGCAAAAATCGGGTACCCTTTCTAATTTCTCTCGCGCTCATGTTTACACCGAAAGGCAAAAAATGTTGACAGTCATACAACTTATGTAGAAATGATTCAGGAGTATGAGACACTTTACTTAAATTTTTTCTGTTCTGTAGATTGAGAGTTATGCACGTTCAAACACAGGAGTCAATATTATCGAAACGAGAGTTGGCAGTTAGGGCGATTCTCTCGTGCTGGGTCACATATATTACGCGTCGGGGATAATAGTATTCTATACTTGGTATACCATTGAAATCATTCCATCTTGAATACGTTATGATTTTAACATGACGGTTAATAAAGATATTCAACCAGCTGTTACATCTGAATGCTTTTTGCATTTAATGTATACGTTCACTCTATTACTCATTGTTTGACGCTTTGCTAATAAAAAAATTGCTCAGTTCTGTCGATCCTAAGTAATCTTTATGAATATGGGTTGATGTATATTGATCGCAAGTATACCGAATAGTAGTCACATCGACTCGGCAGAATTGAGTCGGGTATTTTTTATACGAGTGTAGGTAATGTATAATTTGAATGCAAAATCCTGTTTAGTAGTTTAGCTAACAGTAATTTTAAAGCAAGTATATAGTTTTAATGAAATTCATCGACATTCTTTAAAAAAAGTATGGAATTAGATGATTTAGTTTACAAAGAAACTTACCCTCGCAATGGAAGCCATCTCCTTGGTAACCGGGGAAACACGTACAAGAAAAGCTACCGAGTGTGTTGGTGCAGTGTGCAAACACATCGCAAGGTCTATATTTACATTCGTTTTCGTCTGAAATACAAAAAAGGAATTTTACGTTAGGCATACAAAACATCCAGTAGGCATATCGTTATAAAACAAGCGAGAAAAAGTGAAATCCACGACATGAGTGGATGTGGTAATTAACCCCATCGCTGCTTTTCTTAATTTGTACCCGGAGCTCGTTTTTCTATGGCAATTTATCGCCACCTTCAGAGAAAAGCGTCTGGAAGTGTGTCCCGTGCAGGTTTTATCTATTTGAGCGCATTCTAACGCAAAAGAGGCAAACTAGAACCAGTTCTCTAGTCTTAGTTATTTTAATTTATGTAGAATTGGGGGCTGGAATGTTGTCTCTCGAAGTGGAATTAAAATGGCGATCTTTTATTGCGACAAAGGAACTCGTGTTAAGTACAGAAGAAGAAAGCGTAGGTATCACAATACTTCTATTCTAGCCTGGACGTTTGTGTTGAGAGATATGCGAAATTTTGATGATAGAGCTTCTTTTTAATTAAGATTACGCTATTCGAAATGTGACAGAAGCAAATGAGATTTTCGTTTATGGCACGTGTGTAGTAAGCGAGTATGAAAGAGATGACTGGCAACTCTCGCGTTGGAGATGATGGACTGCGATGAGGCAATGCTTCCTGGACACCCACACTATACCTTTGCACACGTCGTTGGTGCACTTGACTGATACAAAAAGGAACATATTTCAAATGATAAAGAAGAAATGTCTTGACTTTGAACAGTAACAACGACCCACCAAAGATTTATGGATCTTCTTCTTCTCGCCTATGTGTTAACAGCGCTAATTTGCAAGGTGCAGCTGAATACTTTACCATCGAATTGCGAAATGTGTTGATATTAAGTCCAGTGTTTCAATGAAAACCGACTGGTTTAGTTTGGAATATATCGCAAACTTTTTTTATTTATGAATCGTCTAGAGGCGTTCATCAGTTATACACACTTGTTTGTAAACTTCTTTTGTTAGTAATACACATATTTAGTTTCATTTATGTTTATTCCCCATTGTAACGTCAAGTGTTAATTCAGACAGATGTTCCAGTCTATAGGTGCATAATTACTTTTGCCTACTGACATCTAGACCGCGGATTCGTAACAATTTTTCGGAAAAATTAAATCATTTGTCCGCTATATTTTGATGTTGCTTATTTTGCTTTTTTATTACTTTTTGTCCGCTGCTGGTTTTTAGTATAAATAAAAAAACGGTGAAATAATATAGGATGTACAGTTAAAAAACAGAAGCAAACTTACCAGGAAAATGGTATTTTAGAATGATTACGTGCTCTAATCACTCTGTATATCGTTTCTTAAGAAAACAATTTAATATCTCAGAAACTATTAATTTTGCGGAATGCCATTAAATATCATTATGAATTAGTAATCAAAAATAAGAAATGAAAACATTTATTCACAATCATTTATCTTACATTTTGACTCTTGGTATGTTTTGTTAGGTTATGTTTCGTATATTTTTTTGGTATATTTTTCCACCAGGCTTAAATAATGTTGTTGAAGTCAATTGAGTTATAAGTATTATCAGGAAAAGGATGTTATGCTTAAGCTAACTCAACGATTTAAACATTTAACAGGACGAAGGAGAATACTTAAAACTTAATAATAAACTTTTTAATTTCTTTATATGCTTCAAAAACTAATTCAGACAGGCATTCGGTTTACAAAAGATTTGAGAATGATTTGACGTGCACAGAGTAGTTTAAAAAACCAGCCATGACTCACAGTAACAAACAAAACGTCTTCTTGTATCACAACGTACTTAATTTTATCCACGGTTCTTTGCCGAACTAGATACCGGGAACTGGTCCCTTTTCATATCCAAGTACACAGTATAGTATAGTTCGGGAATTAGTAATAAAAAAAAAGAAATGAAAACATTTATTCACAATCATTTATCTTACATTTTTACTCTTGGTATGTTTTGTTAGGTTATGTTTCGTTTTTTCATTGGTCAGTATTAAAATGTAAATGTAAGTATTGTTTAAAGTAAATTATAAATTTTAAAATTAATTATGTGTTAGCAAATGTAGAAGACCGAATCAGGTTCATATCCCTGTAGTATCGCTGCTTCTCTAACTTCTTTTAAAATAGGGTACAGTTCTTTTTTGTTTGACCACAATATCTATGATAATGCTAGACCAAGAATGATTGAACTACCTCAAAAAAAATATGAGCAAGTATTCTTTCTCGTCTAGTGGGTTTCTGACATATATATTACGCTAAGCTCTCAAAAAATAGTTTTTTGTTTTTTTAATAATAAAACAAACCAGTCGCTTCTTATTAAAACACTGTACAATGTCGTTGTAGTCACTTACCTGGTACCTCACAACTGCAGCCTCCGAAGCCATCGTTGCAATGGCACTCGTTGTCGAGACAGGCACCATTTTGGCACTCAGTACCATCATCTTTTCGACAGTCGTCTGAAACAAAGAATTCACGTTAGAATAGAAGTTTAGAGCAGCCCGGGGAGTTGAAAATCTTATTAGAATAGGTCACGACTTGGTTGGGTAATCGTGCACAGTCGCCAGCGCAGGGACCTTAGATGACCCTTGAGGCAGGGAACGAAACCTATCAGGACCTGATCACAGGCCCGGGGAATACCATTTATAGTGCTCTATCGCATGCTCGGTCTTACTAAATATCTACTGTGTTCGCGAACAACCGTAGAAAGAATCCAGCAGTACGTTTTTGCGGTAGGACAACATGTACATGTCATTTTGCAGAAAATTGTAGAAAGCTGTTCACTTTCTGTAATTCAAATACAATAACTAGATGTGTGTTTCAGTAAATAAGTTTAGAGGAGCACCGTTACTTTTCATAATTTAACAATTTTATGGCCTTACATGACAAAATTGTCGACAAAAAGGCAGTTACATTTGGGTAATATTGATACTTTTGTTTCGGAATGAAAAGCGAATAATCGTTCGTGATCGGTTTATTTTTTTGTACTGAATGCGAATCCGCTCTTGCATTAACTTCAATATTAAGTTAAGTTATTGCGTTTTTTTACTTTATCATACGCAGTATGTAAAATTAATAGTGTAGCTGTATGAGCAAATTCTATTTTCGATCGATATCGGTCGTGTCTGCATTAATATAAACTAGATAGCCAGGATTTGACATATTTTCATTCTAATGACAGTAGGTAGTGTCAAACGCTGATGTTTTGACAATACCTACCCTCAATAGTATCAAAATATCTGTCAAATCCTCCGAACTAGTTCTATTTTAATGCAGATACAACCGATCTCGATCAAATAGAATCTCATTTACTATACATTTCATATATAGTATGATAAAGTGATGTGCCTGGCCACATCAGATTTTTATACCCCCACATTTAATGTGGTGAGAGTATATTGAGTTTGATTCAACATTTGTAACACCTTTAAAGAGGCGTGGCAGATATAGACATATATACGGATTTCATCAGAATTGAAAACTGAATCGATTTAGCTATGTCCGTCTGTCCGTCTGTGTACACGATAACTGCCGTAATGAAGTAATTGATCTGAAATTTGGTATACAAGCTTATCTCTTAAAAAGTAAGGACAACTTCGTGAATGGGCAAAATCGGTTCACTTGGTTTTTTTTTAATATTTTACGGTGGGGGTATTTTAACCTCAGCACGGCTGAAGATAATTTTCTTACTAGGTTTAGTTTTTTTTTTTTTAGATTTTGACCTCATTCTTTTCAAAACTTTCACAAAATCCATGGTCCGTTTTCAATGGCCCTTTTCTCAAAAATTGTCTTATGTACGGTTATGCCTTTTTTTATGAAATGTTTCTGCTGTCGCTGATAATTAAAAGATTTACCACTTCCATCATTAAAAAAATAACTTAGTAACAATTTTTAAAATAAGAAACCGCCTCGGAGATTTTAAGTATTTCCTTATTTTACGCGCTCACTATATGTTTTTCTTCAAAACATTACATGAATGTTATCGAACACTACAAAACCATTGAATTTTGATATTGTTCGATAGCATCCAGTTTGTTATTTTGTTTAATGATGTCATCGCGCATATTTTGACCAATCTTACGTTTTAATCCGCTAATTAACGTTTTTGACTTCGTAACTCAAAATTGAGAACTCTGAGCATAGACTCGGGGGAAAGATTTTGTCCGGTCAAGTTAAGGGTTTCTCATTGATGTGATTAGACAACTTTTGGCATATCAGGCACTTTGATCGGATAATTTTAACTTTATTTACGTACTTCATTCTACGCATATTCCATCAATAGACACACCATAAGTAAGAAATTGCTTCAGTAATTTGAAATGGCTAAGGTACTCTAATGCTACCTCAAAAATGGTTAGTTGTTGACAAAAAATAATTTGTTTATATTTTGTACAATCTACTGAATTATCCACTTATTTCAGTAGTCTATCGATTTCAGCGGTCTACCGATTTCGCTGCTCATATTTGCGGTCTATCGAACTATGCGGCCTACCGATCTACTCGCTCTATATGTCAACTAGTAGCAGATAAATAATCAGTCTCTAATAAGCCGATTTTATCTTCTCCATATTTCGTCCTATTGCAAGTTACTATTAATCGGCTACCTCTGGTTGTGTCCCAAGAACTTCGGAGTAACACCTTAGAATGTCCTTGACCAAGGATAACATATCTTAATGACATCCTCTGGTTAATTTCTTAAGCCGGAGGATTGGCCGCGAAAAGTAATGTAACTTGGGCGGATTTGACACATCAATCAAGGTGAATAATTAAATCGTTCCTTTCGGCGACTAGACAAGCAAATGATACAGGCAGGGTACGCGGAACAAATGGCCGAACACTTTATGCATCACAATGTAGTGGAATTATTACATCGGGATGAGCATTAGTGGACAAATTGCCGTCGATCGAAGTGAATATTAAAAAGAGAGCCATGCATCGAGCACGGCCATTAAAACCCATAAAACGTGTCGAGATCGAATCGAGTAAATGTATGGCTACCGCATTACTCTATGCAAGAATGAGTTATATTCGAAAGATTTTATTTGGTGTTCTTATTCTTATTGAATGATTTAAGAGGAATTACTACGTCCTATAAAATAAGCATCCATAGTCAGCTTAATGTTGTATCAATTCTCTCACGTTATACATCAAATTATAGATAAAGGTGTATTACTTGCTGCGGTAATGTATATGTATTACTTGTTGTTGTTGTATCCACGCTACGTGATAAAATATAACTTATTCATGTACTCGAAGAAGTAAAGTTTTGAGTGAAAAAAGCATGTAAGATATTGATATTTTTACGTGAAATTTTGTACACTTATAGAAGAAGGTGTAACTTAGACCTATTATGAGGTACTTTTTTCAATTTTAACCTGAGTTCTTCGTAAAAAAAATGCAAATTCGGCCAATTTTATGGCCGAATTCTATTCAGAAATAGATTTGTCAAAAACGAACAGAACTATCAAAAATCTACCACTAGTCGCAAAATTATATATCTTTTATCTTTAATTTGGTGTATTTCATTTACGATTATGTGAACTAATTGCTGAGAAAAAGCCTCAGAACTTGTGCGTGTTTTGCAAGCAAAAAACGTAGGGGGGGGGTTCCCCTTAACCACAAGTAGATGCTACGTTGTTAATCACTATTACTTAATTTGAAAAGAAATTATATTCCCATGGCAAACTTTTGATTGCAAAATTCTTGATGCTCAAGATTATAAACTGTAAGGTATGACAGTAGAATAACATTTAGAGGATAAAATATTTTCGGTAAATATGGTACGAACTATACTAACAGCAGATGGAAACGGTATCGTGCGAGATATCATAGATAGTTCTTTTAAAACAAAACAAAAAACCTTTATTTAACGCAAATGAAGATAATTAAATAGGAGAGTCGCTTGTTTATTGAATTGTTACCATAACACCAAATCTTTTTAATTAAACACAATTGAAATTATTAATACTAAATAAGTAGAAGTTTCCTTAAGTATTGATTATCCCTTTCGGTCGAAAACTTAAATCAGAGTCATTACTATTTGCATTTGGAAAATATAACGCATTTCTAGAGTCCTGGTAGCTCTGTAACAATATAGGATATTGATAAAGCTATATTGCGACAGCGCATTAAAACAAATCTCTTAAACACAAGAACATATTGTATAAATATGCAGGCTGTCACAATAGTTCGTCCTCAACTACTGTAAATTTATTCAATGTGAAATGATACCATTCATCTTATCAGAAAAAGTTCACAATGTTGGTTCGATCACATGTTAAATAGTTTCTCACATTTTTTAAATTTATTTTTATATAATTTTATTTATTTATGTATATGGATAGTTTTTTGGAATCTGTTATTACTTCACACAAGAAAGTATTATCACATCTAGCCACACTGTTGTATGAAGTATTGTTTTGGAGCTGTGTGTTAATTAGTTGTAATAAGTTGATCGATATTGAGTTTAACACTAAGGGCATGACATGTCATTTCGATATATACGCATTTTTTGTGGGAAAATTACGAAACTGAGAACCAAAAGTCGCTATCAGGATACAGTTTTTAGCTCTGCTCAAAATGTCCGTAAATGAGATTTATTGTAGTTTTTTTTATCAAAAGAATCTGATGTGGCCAGGCACATGACTTTATCATACAATATATAAAATTAATAGTTTAGCTGCATGAGATTCTATTTGATCGAGATCGGGCGTATCTGCCTTAAAATAAAACTAGTTAGCCAGGATTTGAAGGATATTTTGATGCTATTGACAGATGTCAAACTATTAATTTTACCAAAATATGTCATAGACATAACCTATTCAGAATTTCCTCTACTTTAATTTATTATTTATGATTTTGATGAAATTACAGAAATGCGGCGCATTTGCAAAATCCTTGAAAAATGATTAGAGTAAACATCCAGTTCCTTTGGAAATTTTTGAACAAAAACCTTTTCAGCTCCTTTTAGTCGTGAAACTTCTAAAGATGAAGTTTCGTCCAGATACCTTTCGTAGTTTCTCCGGAATCGTCGCCACAAAAAAACGGGTACACACATACACACACACATACATACACACACACACCCAGACATTTTTTTGTACCTTAGTCAAAAATGTTCAGGGGGCCCAAAAAGGCATATTTTCGCAAAAATCTCAAAATTTTTGTCGACACGATTACAATACTTTGTCATACTACGTATGATAAAGTAATAAAAATAAATATGCATTTGAGAATGCAACAATCTGTCCCTCGGTATATGGTTAGATAGAAGTTTTAATAACACAGCCAGTTCAGATCTAAAAGTTAGTGTTGCCATTACTGGAAACTATTAATATCAGTAGGTATGCGAAGTTATTTATCTCAAAATTGTGAGAGCAACAGAGGGGAGTAAGTCGGGAATTAATGCACGGTCGTTTTCGTAGGAAGATGAAGAACGTATAATGAAGAGTGTCCGCGCGCGGTAACGCGTCTTGCAAACAATTAAGGATAACGCGTTTGGCAGTAAGTGCCCACACGTAGGGTCTTATCCTGCAAGCAAATGTTCTCAAATTTGCAGGCTGCAGGCGTCGTCGGCGCAATTAAGGCCTTTAAGGCCTTTTATTGCGACTGGAAGGTGTTGTAACCGTTTAATGTAATTGTATCCAGCCGCTGTTATTATCGCCAATCCATTTCGCGGTTAATGGTGTTACTGTCTCAGCACCCCGAAGCCACACCTAATGAAATCAACTGGACGTCAACCGCGCGATGATGCGTTTTAAACTACCGCACCGCCCGGTACAAATTGTGTGAATTATGTAAAAGGTAATAAAATACCGGCACTCGAGGCGATTTTAGTCCACTGTTGTGGTTAAAACGGAGATGAATATTTTCGAAATTGTAATGCTGTGGATTGAATACGTCCTTCACTGTGATCTCCCAAGATTCATTAGTCTTGGGTTTTATTACGAGTAATATATGTAATTACCTACAACTTTAGTAATGGAGAAAATCTTTCTTTGTTTTTCAGTGCCAACTTACCGACATTTCACCATAAACGCTTTAGCAACTTTTGTAAAGGGCTGTTGATGAAGTGAGGCATCACTACCGCAACTCGTGTTCAAAATGACCACCTCGTTGTACCAAACAATATCCCAACGTATCCTTAGCGATCCTGGATCTATTTTGTTACACTTGATACGTTTGCAGTTATTTCATTGATTTGTATTTGCATCGGAATAATCGTATAATTTTGAATTTTAGGTATATCGTAGTACATGTCCTAACCTTCCACCGTCCAAGAAATCATTCGCTAATAAGTTCCGGACGACATTTGTGGAATGAGGAGGGGCCCCAACCATTTGAAACCATGGCACATAAATGTTAAAATTTTCCTCATTCTTAGCCGCCATAGAAACTTTTCCAAAGTGTGGTTTTCATCAATAAGAAATGGACCAATTATATTTATAATCACTGCCTAACCACACATTAACTTTGTCAATGTATTGCTTCCCAGTTAAATTCTGAGTGGCCAATATCTCAACAATAAGAAGGAATGAAGTAGAAAATTAAGAAATTGACATACCGAAAATGTTGAGAATCTACTTCCCCATTTAATGAAAATGTTGCTTTGTCAGTAAATAGTATCTTTTCTAAAATATTATCGTCTACGTAATCCAAATAAAGCTTCACAAAAGTCTGTTGGTTTTTCTTTATCTACATTTAATAGTTGTTGGTGATATAGAATATATACGATTGGTGATATATACGATATTGTTTCACTGTTTTATTCACAGATGATTTTGTAATATTGAAATACGTAGCTATTTCCTGAAGTGATGATATCTTATTTTCCTCCGAAGAGTACAACATGTTCAATTTTAGATATACAGGTAATTAGTATCAACGTTTATTTCATAATAAATATATGCATAACAAACATTCTATTAATAGTACAAAATAAAAGATAACAAAAAATATCGTGGTCTGATATAGGGGATATCTGCCCCTCTTCAGACCCAGGTAGATCTTGTTAAAAATTCTTGTTAAAAAAAGAAACTAAACGCTATAATATAGTGCAGGCAAATAAAGCTGAGAGTGGGTATTAATTGTAGACAGGACTTTTATCATTGGAAATAATGATATAATATAATAATATAATAATTTTATCATAGTGAACGTAAAGAAAAGCGGGTACCAAATATATTATTGCGTTTTTCGGCGAAACTTGACATTTTATCCAAAAATGTCCTATACTAACTTGTAGATCATAAAAAAATCTACAACATTCATAACGGACACTTTTTACTATGACCTCAAAATTTCCGAGAAAAATGCGAATTCAAATGCAAACACGAGTTTTTTGTTTTTATTTTTCATTGTCGCAACAATAATTTAATGTTGATAAAAGTTTGTGAAAGCGTGTCTTTTTATGTCTTAAATAAGCATAAATTTTTTTATTTGCAAAAAACAAGAAGTTTTGTAGATATTTAGTTTTTCCTATCAAAATCAATTTTTTTTCAAAAAGAAATTGTGTGATGCAAAATCATCGTACAGAGTTCTTTTGATGCTCTTTTTGTTGTTTTTATATGTACTTATTGATACAATAACAAAAATAAAAGTTCCTATTTAACAACATGCTCAAAAATTGAAAAAAATCCAAAATGACTTTGCAACAATGAATTTTTCAGTAATTGTTTCTAATTTGTTTAAATTTTTAAGAAAATTGCAAAACTGGTTACTACAGTCAATTGTACGGAAAAAAATTACAAAAGAAGCAGTCTACTACTGCATTTCTACACTAATCCTATAACCATTGAATTAGAATATAAAAGCTACAGATAAGTAAGAAAAATAATCAGTTTTTGTCTTACAATCAAATAGTATCCAATACAAAAGTTGTAGATCATAAAAAATTTATAATTTTTGGAGAGGTTACTACATAACATAACCTCAAAACTTCCGAGAAAAATGCGAAAAATCAATTTTATTAGTATTTTTAATTTTTATTATCGCATAAATAGTTTAGTTTTGACGAGAAAAGTATTTCATTTGAATATTGAAGAATCATTTATTTTGTTTTAGTATATCTTTTGAGTTTCAGTGTATTATATTGTGTGCAAATAAACAACTGTTCAAACGTATTCGAGGCCTTTCATCGAGCAATCTTCCGAACGACCCCACCCCGTCACAATTATATATTTACAGATTTACAAACAAAAAATGAAAAAAGAAATAACTCTATGCCAATCTATGCCTTTATCGAAATTTTTCTTGGTGTTCATCGTCATCTGATGTTAGATTTGAATATGTCTCTTGGTCTTGAAACGTTTCTTAATCACTGAATCTTCAGCTGACACCAGTGTTGTCACCTCCAAAAAAAAATTCACCTGCATTTAAAGTTTTTACGTTCACTATGAGCCCCTTTACCATTTCCAATCGTAAAAGCCCTGTCTACAACTAATACCAGTTTTGGCTTCAAATCAGTTAATTTTCCTGCACTAATATTATGGGTGCTTGATCGAAAATATCTTGGATAGAATCTAGCATCTGAGGGTCTCTCACAGCTCTCAAGAAACTGAGCTATTGCTCCTTTGTTATAGGGTTGTTAAACCTCCCGATTTAGGCGGGATTCTTCCGCTTTAGGCGGGATTTTCCCGATTGCGAAAATTTCCTCCCGCTGCCGTCCTTTGTAGAAAAGCTCCCGCGTTTTAAATACATGCGGCATGTCTAATAATAAATCAATAGGACTATACTGGTCACCAGTGGCGTAGATAGGAGTGAAAGATAGGGCAGAGGCAATGGCGAAATAGCAGTGGCAGTCACTGGTTAATGAACACATAATCTATTCACTTCAAGTAACAAAATTACTTAAAATTATCTGTTACTTAAAATCAATAATTCTTTAGAAAACAATTACCCCTAACAGAATTATAGGTCAAAATCTAAAACTATTTTTGTTTCACACAAAACTGTGACACACATGTAGGTAACTATAATCTTAATCTGCTACTCATCTGGGGAACTTGACTTTAGGAAAAGAGTAGAACTGTTATTGTGAGGTTCAATATGATCTTACATCTTACATCGCCAGACAAGTTCTGAGCTTCCGGAAAGGAATTCTGTCCTAAAATGCATAGCAAATCAATAAATATACAAAGTGATTTGATTGCAAGGCAAAATTGTATACGGCTAATCATACTAACATCCTTTGTTTTCGAAACAGGACAGGGAACATCATAATAAAATTCAATTAAAAAAAATAAATGACGTTGGGATCTTGGTAAATATGATAACTCGCTGCGCGTTAAACAGGTTACAGGGATACTATCGATGATGTTTCAGATTGTCAGCTAATTCTGAACAAAAAAAATCAAAGTCAGCTCATTATCCTAATGAACTTCGATATTGCACGGTATAATTTTAATTAATATTGAGTATGCCGCCGCCAACATGGGCCTAATGGATCTGTTCTCTAGGGGCTTTATTAGTCAAGGCTACTGGATAAGATAGTAATCCGCCTAGGACACTGGGTGACTCGCAATTTAATTATTTATCATATTAGCCGTGTATGTACGCTTAATTAAAATCAACCTAATAGTAAGGATTGACGGAGAGAAAATTGCAACGGAAGAACTCGAGATTGTCGATATTTATGCATCTTGGTAAGGAACAGAGGACACATCTTGCCGACGTGATTGTCTATTACACATTTTTGTCTCAAGTTTAAGATTTTTTGCTTCAGATAGATATTTCTTGCATGTATTTTATAATATAAATCTAGTAAAAATGGAATCCTCAACCATAATCATAATTTCTGGGAGGCTTATACCAACTTTTTTGTTCAATTGCAACGGCATATTTTTGTATGCAGAATTAAGTAGAGAACTTTCTTCTGACTCCAATGATGTTTAAATTTAGTGGCCTAAAATCAGTAAATTGAAATTAAACGTGGTTCTTGATGTGGAAGTGCTTAGTCATTTTCGATCGATTACTTTGCGCTGAAAATCGGACAGGATACTTCTGAGTCCAGACTCAGAAGTATCCTGTCCGGTTTTCGAAAAAGTTGCTCAAAAGGTTAAAGTGTAAAAAAATTCTGGTTTTGGTAGTATTAGTAATGTATTGGGGCTGAAATCCTCCAATTCCACCTCCATTTGACAGTACCACATTATAATATTGTAAATTGTGTAAATGAGAAGAATAAAATTCATTTTTGATACCACCTCAGGAAAAAAATAATTTATATACGTCTTCATGTGGCGTTAAGTAGAGATAACCCAGTATTATTTTTGAGAATATGTAGAAACCTGTGCATTTAATGCATACAGGGATAAAAATGCACGTTTTAAAAATAATCATTGTTCGTGATAACGGATTTTCCTCGAAGGCCCTTATATAACCTTCCATTGATAAAGTATATCTTCATTAAACCTTCCACCATGATCTTCGGTAATTTTCTCAAATAACACATTTTTCCAGATGTGCGAGTATTTTCTAAAAACCTACGTATCCTAGAAATTAGTAAACTTTATTTTAGCTTAACTTTACTTAGGACGGGTATTATAGAAGGACATTAGGAATTCTAAATCAAAGTAAAACTAAACTGTGAAGTGTTGTGAAAATTTAATGCCAACATAATTGTAGAATATTGTCGTAGTGATAAATAACCAAATTATAGTGTAGAGATAATCTTAGAATGTAAACAATTTAGATTAATTTTTACGAGATTGGTACGGTAAACGTAAATATGAGAATTTAATGAGCAGATCTCGGGAGTAAATTAGAAATTCGATAGTAAAAGGGTAAAAGTTTATTCGCCCAGCAAATTATAAATAATATTATTTATTATTTAATAATATTAATAATAATAATAATAAAATTGAAAAAGTATTGGGATTTAAAACAATATAAAATAAAGTATAAATATAAACTTCTTATTTCTTCAATATTAATAATAAATATTTGAAATCGATAACTGATATACAGTAAAAACTGGTGTACGACACGAGAAAGGAGAAAATAAAGATGTTAAATATATAAATATATATAAATTATAATAAAATATAATATAAAATAAAATATAAAATATAATAATAAAATTATAAATTATAAATATAAATATGTTAAATAATGTTGCTGACGAGGTATCGATATTTTATGAAAAAAATTGCACTACCTACAATAAATCAACACTCGTTTAAAATATATATGTAATAAAATTTAAAATTAATATTACGCAACGAGTTAGGCAAACGTTGTAAAACGGTGTAAAGAAGACGCTAATCTGTTGATGTTTAAATTTTTTTATTCCGCATGAATTTTCTGCAAAAACATTCAAAGTTTACCTTATTGTTAACTATATTCCTGATAGCATTATAGTCGTCATCTCCGTTCCTCATCATAACGATATGAAGTTTACGATATGTATTTCAGCTAATGTACTTGTAACGAATGAATATTATCACTAATTTTTAAACATCTACAAAACGTCGTTTCAACGCACTCTACAATGGTTCTGGAGGATTTTCTGTATGCAAAATAGGTTAGGCTCTTTTCTATCGATACCGATACGTCAAATCTCCAGCCGGTATGTCTTCACAAGCTTATTGGTTTCCAGTCTAGCAAAAATTTGTTTCCTTTATAAGATGGAACAATTCTAACCTAAAATTCTTTTTTGCTCAAATCTTCAAGCAAACTCGCAAATCTCTCGGTAAACAGTGGAATCTCCGGTATATAAGCGGGTGAATTTGAACCAGAATCCTCCTAACATCGGGAAACGCATAAAATATTACTGTCTTTATTAACACAATTGCAGATGTCTAGTGACAACTTCGAGTGCGAAACTCCCCAGACGTACTCGCAAAGTAAAAGCTTACTCAGCAGAGTAAATTAAAGTACTTGCCTAGTAGAAAGTAACTGCCTAGGAAATTGCTTATTCGACGTTTATAATACCTGGTCTTAATGGCTGAAAGTTAAAATCGTAACAAACTGAATATAAACAATCAATTGTTTCATACATTTGTGTTGCAGAAGTGAGCTATTCTATTAATTGACAATATCGGCGTTTGCCCGATATAATCGAACAATTTTGTAACCTGCAGGTAATATATTAATTCCAGGACCTGTGTGCGTGGCGTTCAGGCGCTGAGCGAAGATACGGCGATGAGTAAAGGCGAGCGGGTCGTCGTTATTAGCGGAGATTCGCTAGCCGATAGCGGAACGACACCGTGCGTCGATTTTATTTATACGGGGAGCGAGTTCGATTTAATTATAGGCTTGGCCGAGAATGGACCGCATCCGTACCGTTCGCAGTTTTTCCAAAGGGACGCGCGCTCTCGAATCGCGGGGCGTTTTCTTCTAGCGCAACCGGTGTTTATGCAAATTGTGCGATTTTAATTTCAAAAGTAAAGTTATCGTCCCAGAGGCCGCTAATGCGTCCAGCTCGGGAATAAAGCTGCTGAATAATATACAGTCGATTCCGCTTTCCCTCGGGGTATTCGCACTGAACGACCTTGCGAGGAAATAAAATGATTAACGTATCGATTTGATGTGTTGTGTATTATTCGGTCAAATCGGCAGCATCCTGTAAAGTTTGAAAACTCTGTAGTCAAACCTGACGAACCCAAGTTAACCACAATGGCGTAGCAACATAGGGTTTAAAATAATGTGCTAATGATTGCAAACATTAAAAATATGTTGTTTATTTTCGAATGGAGATTGGTCAAGTTGGGAATCCGCTCATCAGTTTGGTTTCAGAAACAAACATTCAACAATTGATCAGGTGCACAGAATAATAGATAATAGAACGAACTTTAGAAGAAAAAGGGTATGCTCCTCTATATTCCTGGATGTGGCAAAAGCCTTTGACAAAGTTTGGCACGTAGGCCTACTCTATAAGCTGGAACGGATACTACTCTTCGAGTATAACCAACTATTAAAATCATACCTTTCTAACAGATACTTCCGTATAAAGCAAGATAATGAGTACTCAACTCTCAAAAGTATTAAAGCTGGAGTACCACAAGGTAGTGTACTTGGCCCAATTCTTTACCTTCTTTACACACATGATCTTCCGCAACCAGATGGTGTTACCGTTGCCACTTTTGCTGATGACACTGCCATCATGGCAGTAGATACAAATGTTGAAGGAGCAACGCTAAAACTGCAGAATGCTGTCAACAATATTAGTGATTGGATGCAACGATGGCTAATTGCATTGAACGAAACCAAATCCGTTCACATAAATTTTACCAATAAGCCAATACAACACGTTCCAGTGAAAATAAATAACACCTCCGTACCCTACTCGAACACCGCAAAATACTTCGGTATGACGCAGGACACCAAGCTTCGCTGGAAAGCACAAGTTAAAAAGAAACGAGAACAATTGGGCATAAGATACAAGAAAATCTACTGGTTTATTGGTAGGAAGTCGGCTTTGTCGACATATAATAAACTCCTACTTTACAAGCAGATACTTGTGTGGACCTATGGTATCCAACTGTGGGGCTGCACTAAGCCAAGCAATATCGCCATCCTTCAACGCTTCCAAAATAAGGTGCTAAGAAATATCGTCGGTGTATATAAGAAACAGAAATCTCCACAGGGATCTTGAGATGGAATTAGTAACCAACGAAATTGGAAAGTTTGCAGAGAATCATCAGAACAGACTTCTCCAGCACACGAATGTTGAGGCAGTCCAGCTTCTTGACAATTGTGATAGTGTGCGAAGAGTCAAAATAACTAAACATTTTGAGTTGGTGAAATGATGTTAAAAAAGCATAGCACAGTGTTATGTGAGGGATAGGTGAACAAAGCAGAGCAACGTGCAGTGTGTGAAGTTTAAAGCGTCAGCATCCAAACTAAATTTAAGTTACACCAATGGGGAACACTTAATATCGAACACTTTTTATACGTAGGAATTTAGGTTATATTAATATAGCTAGATAGTCATCAGACTAGGTGTTATACACTAGTACCTATGAGGTGATGTTAATTAATAAAAGAAACAGTTGGGAATCAATATGAAGAAATAAATAATATATTGGTATGAATGCACAACAAGAATATATAGGACTTTCATACGCCCAATAATGACTTATGCCATATAATCGAGAGCCAATATCTGCAAAACTGTAGTGCGGTCCTTAATAGGCAAGAGAAGATGACAACAATGTAATATACAGAGCATGGTAAGATGGAAGAGAGAAAGAAGGCGGATAAGAAATAAGAAGCAAGAGGCCTCCAAACACCCAGAAAGGGCAAGACCCCTCAGACAGATTTTTCAACAACGGGCATCCTGTTGAACTCAGGTCAAATGATTTTTGTTGTAGTGGAAGGTAATCGCCTTATGCATTTAGCCACCCCCTCCGTAACCTAACGCAAGAAAAAGAAGATATGGCTTGCTTTTCCATGGCCATCCGCCTCATAACTTCCACTAGAATTATTATTTAGCATAGGATTCACAATTCTAACCATTGTTCCTTTTACTCTCATTTTCCGTTAACAGTTTTGTTGTTGTATCTTACAATTAATCTGTTTATATTGAATTCAAAAAAGCCTCCCAAGAACGACAAGTAACTAACAATGTTTGAACTGTGTTAGAAGTAAGCTTCTGGTATACACATAGTATCTATCTGAAGTAACGGCAGGGGGACATATACGTTGACGCCAATATATCTTGGCCGGGGCCATCTCTCGTATGAAGCTAAGACTGGGATCGCATTAGACGCGTACATATGTAGGTACATATAGAGGAAAATGTGCTCAGATATGTTAAACAGGGCACGGTACGAGTTCCACTACCTTACCTAATACGCGGTGGTTAGTATTTGACATCGTTAGTGCCTCACGCAAAAACCTCGAAGCGCGTTCGGTATCCTGGCTCGCTGGTGAATTGAAGAAAAAATGCCGTCTATTAATTTAGCTTATAAGGTATGCGCAGGGGAGACATGCCGGCGCATACAAGCGGCCGATAACATTGCGTTTTTGTCGGTCGTGAGTTCCTAGATCCTAGGTATCGTCGGTAGTTTGTGGTGTTAGACTGGCATGATGATAGGCATACTGAGGAGAATTAAGTTTCTCGGTAAATGAATTGACGACCTTTGGAATGGGACATACTTGCGGATGAGTAGTCTTAAAATTCTGTTATTGTTTTGCTGTGTTCTTCTACAACATCTCTTAATCTAGATTTCGTATTTACAGAGCTTTTGTAATATGACTATACTCTCAGTACAAATTAATACCCAATTTGAAAACACAAAGCAGTGGGCAGAGACCACTGTCATTAACCGGCATTAATTATGTTATGGGTTGGGATTTACATTCGGAAATGTATTAACGTCGATTGTAAACGAATAGAAATAGTCACCCATGGGTTATTATATGTTTATGCTCGGACTCAGGCACCGAGTGCGTGCATACAAGTGTATAAGTCGAAAACGCTATAATCTGTGAATGAATGTTGCTCAAAACCCTGCCCTATGGATGTCAAGGCCCCAACTAACCCATTGCTGACTAACTATATCCATTGACATTAACGTTGCTACTGGCTTTAATGTTCCGGCATCTTTGATCATCATGGGCATCAATCATGGGTGGGCTAGACCGTACCCGGCTCTAGATGAACACATATGGCCGTCACGTCGAATAGTCTGGACAATTTTGCATTTCATGGGCCCTGAAGTATATATATAATTTTATAACTAATACGGTCGAGAATATTACTGGAATATATATATATAGTATAAGGGAAATAACGACCGTGACTCTGTAGAAAAATATATAAATATATATATATAAACAGCGCGTCACCTAAATTATCAATTGCTATCTCGAAGGCTATTAAACTTTCCGTTTTTTTTTTTCAATTAACAGTTGTTAACACATTTTCTGGATTAGGTACAGGCTTAGCATCTGGATACAACAATCTACAGAAGCACATAGAAAACATGCGTTGTTGTGATGCGGACGTTTACAGAGGGTGTGGAGAAAGAACAGGAGTCAGCACGACATAGTGGATGTGGTTGCAAGGCCCTAGGAGAACTCAAACACCAATTTGGAGACATGGAATAATATGCTGGAATGAGCGGAGTCACAGCGGCAAAACCTGGCACACTCTTGTTTCTTCCCATTACAGGACCTCTTTTGGTGGTATAGGCCGATACCTGCCTTCCCCCAAAACAAGAATACGGGATCAATTGAATTTTTTGTTTCTTGGTCAAAAATACTGAAAACGGAACTTCCCGAACACAGTTTCGATATATTACGAAACATGTTTATTACTGTTAGTTTAATTGTAGTATTTTAACAGGCGATAAGCTCTAATAATGCATCATTAATCAATTTATGGACTGAATTTTGGTGTGTTGTCCGGTGATAACAGTCGAGCTATCATAGGTTATAACAGTCGATCTATCATAAGTTATAACCATCGCTATAATAAACGCAATAGCAGCAAGTGGCCTTTGGTACAACATTGGTATCCCACGTTTGGGCGTGTTCTCCAGCGGCGGCTACTGTGGCGCTTCTGGCGACCGCTCTCGTATGCATAACATTACAATAAATAAATGGCCGAGGGATCGATTGTTTCAGCTCGGCGAGCGTCTTTTGTTTGTGTGTGTGCGTGTGTGGGGCGGTTGTGAAGGCCGACCGGAACCGTCAATTACTGGCCCACCGCCTCAATAAATCATTGCGGCGGGCTCCGATTGAAGGACAATCGCGTTTCGCGAAAACATGCGCGATAGTGATTGAATTATTGAACCATTAGCGCACGTGATAGATCCAGCCGATAGTGGCTAATCAAGTGCCAGGATGCATATATTTTAGGGTGCGCCTTCGTTTTGTTGATCGGTATCTATAAGGACGGTTTCTGTTAAGTTATGGAAGATGGCACGGTGAACGAAAGCAAAACCAGAAAATTGTTCTTAATGGGGTAGGTTCGTAAACTATATGGAATGAGTATAACCGATTGAGAATGCGTGGTGTTTGTGTACCTTTGATATTGTTTCAGGATATCCAAATACGTTGCTTTACCCATGTTACCCAATAAATTCCAATCCCTTGATATCGAGTTACACCTTGGACACCTTTTTGGTGAACTTGAGTTTAATTTGGTGTATATTAGGGAATCGATTTAGGGAATGGACGATCATAGTTAGTTGCCTTTACCATTCTGCAGCATCCAATGCAGTATGGATTTCTCCGCACAATTTTTGCAACTGTAGATCGATTCTATGTTGGTTGCTTGTCCGGAAGTAGGGGGTCTGGATAAAGCGGAGAGCAGCCTTACCGGTCTTATGAATCTTTTTTTAGCAGCCAGTTTAGCGACGTTCATCGGCCAGCGCGCAGCTAATATTTGACGCCGTTGGTCTAATTTTATGGCTAAACCGGTGTTACTCCAACGATCCACAAATAGTTACCGGTTTAAAGGCAATTATCTATTGATCTCATCGCGACATAGATCCACAAACAATAAACAATGTGATACTTGGGTGAAGAGAGGGGTTACTGTTAGACCAGTCGCGACAGCCATTTACAAAAAAAGAATTCTATAGATAATTGGAAAAGTTATAATCCCTTTAATATAGCAAGAATCATTTAAAATATAGGGCGGTGTACTTTTAATTGTAATTTAAAAAATAACCCAACTGATGACCCACCCTAAATGTCCTGGCGGTCCTATAACAAAGACAATCAGTAGCAGGCCTTAATTAAGTCGTAGTATGTGCCACTGGCACTCTGGAAAGACCTTACCACCCACGGACATGACGAAAACACGACCCGTCCTAATATATGCGATATTACGTATGCTGGTGACTGTGGAGTTCCGTTCTTGTCAGTTGTGGCAAACGCGAGACAAAAGTAAAAGTGACCGATTCGGAGACTATTCTTCTGGAACGGGATGAATGATTCATAGTCACGACCGCTGCTGGCCGTTGGTGACAGTCGCACAGCAGCCACGAAGATTGTTAACTTTACCGTGTCGTCGCTTGTTTCTGTCCTGTCAGATTCGCCTTTTGCTGACAACCGCGACACACTCACGCCAACGATATTCTAATAAAAAATATCTTGAATCCTTAGCTAAACGCGGTCTCGTAGGTGGTTTGTGTGTGGCGAATAAGAACAGGGAATGTTGATACTTTACTTACAAGCCATCATGGAAGGACAGATATGGTTTTACCGTGTCGTAATGGCACATTTTTTTTGAAAATCAAAAGTTGTTTATTTATTAATGATGGTACTGAGACATACAGATACTATCTTGGCTCAGCAAGCAAGGAAATCTACCTAAGCTGTAGAATGAGGATTTCAATACAAATTTTCATGGAAGGGCCAAAATTCCAAGCTTTGCAAATACTGCCGACATGTTGGCATGCTCAACGTTGCATTGTAAAACATGTACAAGTTGTCAATGGTGCTTGAATTTGATGATCATAGCAATACATCTTGAACGTATAGCGATAGTTACTAGTCATTGCTTCAAATTAATCATTAAGTGACTCGCGATGACCCAAGTCGTAACGCTGTGGCATTCTTCAGCAGGAATTCTAATGTCGAAATAACTATATTATACTCGATAAAAGTAATAATTAGACTCACCTGTACACTTCAGTTCGTTCCTGAGTTCGTCGGATCCTAAAAAGCAATTCGGTACTCCATCGCAAAGCTTGGATAGTTCGAATAGTTGGAGTACATCAGTCGATTCGTTCACCTGGCATCCGAAGTATCCGTCCTCCAGGTTCAGAAAAAATATCTCTCGTCTAATACCGCGGCCAATGCCACTAAAGGATTGGGCAGTCTGCAAACAGAAAACAGAAAGGAGAGGTTAGAGAGATGTAAGTATTGTCCTCGTTCGGAATGTCATTGTCCTTCTCTAGGAAGAGAAGATCGCGAGATTTGATGATTATGTAATTGGTACAACTTGGAGAGTTTGTTTCTTGGAAGTTGCAACACGTAAAGATGTTATCTATGTGATAGAGACTAAGATTGATCTAGTTCAATTTGTTGTCATCCCAACTCTGGTGGAAGTCTTGAAAGGGTTTTATAACTGGGGCTACCGGTTTTATATATATTGTCTCTCAAAATATGAGTGTTTGTTATATTAGGTAATTACTAGTTATTGAAAACTATGACATGAAATATGAATTATTTTCTTGGATGAATTTTCGTTATACCTTGATTATATTATGGACGGATGTGTTTCACAGAATAATACTCCCAAATTATAACCAACACCATACAATTTGCTCCTGATTTTTTAAAAGAAAATATTGACGGATAAACAAGTATTCAATGTCCGTAAATAGTTTTTGTTGTACCTAATAGGTAGGGCTGCTTTCTTCAGAAACATATCGTTAAAATGCCTAAGATGCCTAACATGGGAAAAGACATGCAAATGTTGTTTGCTGCTATTTATGATATCGTTTGCATTTTAATGTCTTGGCGACCTCTAGCCGTTAGCAGAACTAGCCGTTAGCAGAACTAGCAGTTAGCAGAACTAGCCGTTAGCAGAACTAACACCCTTTTTGCTCTTTGTGTTCAGCCCCGAGCCATCGTCGATCCATGTTACTGTAAGTCGTAGCAAATGTATACACTTACCTACTAGTCAAAAGTAAATATAGGGATATTTAACGGATATTATATTATAAAGGATATAACGAATATTGTAATATAATAACGATATTCATGGATCAATATATCTTTATTTAAAAATTATGCGTAATATTATGTGTATTTTGTATCATTGAATGTATGTTAGTGCTATTATTTTATTTAATTGAGAAGTCAGATCAGTATCTAGGATTTGTGGTGAATCGACATAGGTATTCATTTGAAAACGAATAAAAGAATTTAATCTCACATCTGTGCATGCAGTCGTACACGCATGATTTTGTGGGCGCTCGTGGAAAGTGGTGATTTGTTGTGTTTACTGTGTTAATTTAACAGTCGTTTTTGTACTTGAGGTGAATACTGGGTTTACACATAAGTATTGATGTACTGGGTGAGTTTTTACCACCGGATACCTTTGTTTTTGGCTTTGAATGGGCATAGCGTGGCCTAGCCTCTCTCTGGGTTCAATACTTTCTTTTGCTGGACAGGTTTCTGTCAGCTGGCGTATACCCTGCGTGAAGACTATGTTAGTGTTTATATTCATTGTGCTAACATTGTTGTTTTACTGCTTGTTAACTTTAACTCCGTTATTTGCGTAATATTGCTGCACTGTATTGATTGTGTTATTCTATTTTTGTTATGTTCTCTTCTTGATTGGATTTTACAATTCTCTACTGAACTCCTTTGTCTCCCCCTTTTGTTTGCCCACCGTGGCCTTCTTTAACTGTGTTGTGAGTCACCACGACCGGCCCCGTTGGTGTGAAGAGCGTTTTCCTTATTCCTAACCTCACTTTTGGCTTTTAACTGTTGTTGTTCTGGCTCTTGTGTCTGTTTTGCTGTGGTTCTCGCGGTAGCGATGAGTGGAGATGCTTGTAAGTGTTGCGGCGTATCCGATGAACCCCACCGCATGCTAAATTGCTCCATTTGTGGAGCTGCATACCGGCTTCTGTGTGTTGATGTTTCGAGTGCCGAGGCCCGTAGGATTAAGGCCAAAACTGGTATCTCCTTGTCGTGCAAGAGTTGCAGTAATTTCAGTGGCGACTTTAACGGCTTAAAAGCAGTAATTATTTCGCTGCAAGAGGAGGTTGCACAGCTGAGATCTGCTGTCGCTGCACCATCAGGTACTCATGCAGTGTCCATGCGGGACACTGAAGAAATCATTCAGGAGGTCCTCGAGCGTACAAGGCGCTCAACTAATTTAATTGTTTACGGTTGTAAGGAGGACATTGCCAGCTCTAGGAAAAGCCAGATGGATGCTGATGTTGCGTTTGTGGGCGATCTGTTGGATGATTTGGGTGTAGACCGATCTAATGTGGCGCCTGTGCGCCTTGGACGCTTTGATGCATCTAGGGAAGGGCTTTGTCGTCCTATAAAGGTTAAACTTGCATCTGAGGAATGCGTGGTGGGTGCAGTCCGGAAGTCTCAACGGTTGAAATCCCATGATCGTTGGCGCATAATTTCCATTTCCCGTGATCGCACGCCAATGCAGAACAAATATTACAAGTCTGTAAAGATCGCACTGGACAGCCGGGTATCGAAAGGGGAAGCAAGCCTCAAAATTAAATATATTGCTGGTGTTCCTACCATTGTTGAGTCGGAAAACTAGATTTGCCCAACAGAGACTCCCTTGTTTTTAATTTATATTATCAAAATGTTCGTGGATTGTGTTCAAAGACACGTTCCTTTTATATTAATACTTGTGATATGTCCTTTGATGTTATATTTCTTACGGAAACTTGGCTCACCGAATCCATCAGAGACTCTGAACTATTTCACAACTACTACAGTATTGAGCGCTCTGACAGAAATCGTTCTGTTGTGGGTCGTTGCAGGGGTGGTGGTGTTTTGCTGGCGTTTTCTCCTAAAATAAAATATTCTGTTGTGGATGTGTCCCACCTCTCTGCTCTTGTTCCGCTGATTGATTTTGTATTGTGTAAGTGCTACTTTGCACACACTGTCTTCTTTGTTGGAGTTATATATGTGCCTCCTGATCTCAGTCCAGTTGAGTTTGAGCTGTTTCTTGATTCTTTGTCTGCGATGCTAATTGGCAACAGGGCTCTTCTTCTTGGTGACTTTAATGTGCCTGGTTTTGCTGCATATGCCGATTGTGCCAAGGGGTTGGTTTTGCGGAATTTTTGTGATTTGTTGGATCTTCGCCAATTGAATTATGTTGTAAATCACAATAACAGACTATTGGATTTGGCTTTCACCAACAATAAGGAGTCCTTATCTGTTGAGCGGGATTGGCAGCCGATGACTCCTGAGGACCCTCATCACCCTTCACTTTCTATGACTTTTCGACCAGGCGTGGGCGAGGAATCTTCCCGATTCTCCTCTAATCTGCACAATGTAAGGTATAATTTTGGACGGGCAGATTTCCATCAGCTGTATGCTGACATCGCCAGTATTGACTGGACATTTCTCGAGGAGTTTGTAGATGTGAACGTTGCTGTCGATAATTTTTATTCGGTAATCTATGCTACACTTGACCGGTCTGTACCCAGGTCGCGGACCGTGTCGTCGGATTATCCTTATTGGTATACGCCTGAGATAATCAGAAATGTAAGGACCAAGCAATACTACCGCCGGAGGCATCTAGCCACCGGGAATCTCTGTTATCTTCGGGAGTTTAGAAGAATCCGTGCCTTGGTCAAGAGTCAGTCGACGTCAGCGTACACTAGGTTTCTTCGGGATGTGGAGGGTAAGATTGGATCGGACCCAGCCGGTTTATGGAAGTTCGTTAGACTTAAAAGTGGTAGTTCGCGGATACCGGGAACTATGTATGATGGTGATGAATGCTTCGAAATTCCTCAGGACATTGTGAATGCGTTTGCACGCCATTTTTCTGCGGTTTATTCCCCTCCATCTGAGATATTCTATGACAGTAATACGTCTCGGCCCGCATTTTCGCAGAGTATAGTCAGCGCACCTGAGGTGGTGGAATTGATGAGAGCACTTCCCAACAAGAAGACAGCTGGCGATGACCTTATCCCTTCCTTCTTGGTGCGTGATGCCAGGCATGTATTGGCTGGGCCGCTTGCGATCATTATAAACCTGGCAATCAAATCATCAACATTCCCTAACTTTTGGAAAACTGCAAGAGTTGTCTCAGTTTTTAAGAAAGGGGACAAAGCTCAAGTAAAGAATTATCGCCCTATAGCCATTCTATCGAACTTCTCGAAGATATTCGAAAGGGTATTATACAACACGATTAGTTTTAACACGCGGCCTTACATCTCCCCTTCCCAACACGGATTTGTTTCCTGCAGATCAACGCTCACGAATTTGGCATCCATATCGCAATATCTTGCCGAGGTTCTGGATGGCGGCGGTAGAGCTGATGTCATATATACCGATTTTTCTCATGCGTTCGACGTGATTGATCATGGAGTCTTGATTCGTAAGCTCAGTGACTTTGGTTGCAGCTTAACTCTCCTGAGGCTTCTTCACTCCTATTTGCATGGTAGATCAGGTTACGTTTTTTACAACGGATATTCATCGCGTGGTTTTGCTGCTATTTCCGGCGTGCCCCAGGGCTCTAACCTTGGTCCCTTGATGTTTAATTTATTTTTGGATGATTTGTTGGAGAGTCTGACTTGCCCTGCACTCGCGTACGCTGATGACCTGAAGTTGTACGCATCCATCAGTGACTACCGGGATATTCAGCTGCTTCAGAGTAACGTCAACATCGTTGAGGACTGGTGCGTGAGCAATAAGTTGATCATAAACGTTCAGAAGTGTGTGTGCGTCACCTACACGCGAAAACTTATCACATCCTTGCCGTCTGCGTATTCTTTGTCTGGTGCTCTGCTCCCAACCTCCACACGTGTGAAGGACCTGGGAGTGCTCTTTGATTCACGGCTAACATTTGTCCCTCACATTGATGAGATGTGCAACAAAGCAAATAAAATGTTGGGATTTGTGCTTCGATCAACGAAGGAGTTTCGTGAGGTCGGTGTCGTCAGGACTCTGTACTTTGCTTTTGTGGCCTCTATTCTGGAATATGCGTCGATTATTTGGTCTCCGCATTATGTGTCCCATCAGTTGAAGGTGGAGCGGGTGCAGCGTCGCTTTCTGAAGTGCCTTTCCTACCGTGTGGATGCGGTTTACCCGGAGCGTGGATATGACTATGCGTCATTGTTAGTGCGACATGATGTGGCGTCGTTATCTGTGCGGCGGGAGAGGTGTGGCGTGCGGTTCTTGTGGAACCTGATCGAGAATAAAATTGACAGCATTTACCTACTCTCGCGAGTGTCTTTCTCGGTGCCACGTGCGGGTTCTCGTTCGCGGAATATTTTCTACCTACCGCGAATGCGTACTAATGTTTGGAGTGTCGCTCCTATTTTTGCAATGTGCCGTAACGCTAATAAAGATCAGTACCGTGAAGTGTTTTTTTAGGTTAGGTTATCTTTGTATGTATTTGCGTCTCATTCATTTGTTGGAAATGTATTTCATATTTCTTTGATCTGGTATGGTTTATTATGTATGTACATTGTTAGTTTTTAGTGTTCTTAGTTGTAGGTACTTATATTTAAATTTCTTATATATTTTGTATACTTTGCCTTGTAAGTGGAGTCTCTCTGTTGGGCAATAAATGGATATTATTATATTATTATATATTATTATAAATCCTAGATAAAAAATTGTCAAATAAAATTATCGCATTGAGATCTCGAATATAAAACTTTTCTAAAACTCATCTCGATAATGAATGTTTTGTTTTTTTTAAGAAATGCAGTTACTGGCGATTCAACAAAAGTATTGCTTTTAAGACAAGTCTTGAATTGATAAATGTTGGATAAGTTCTGAGTTAAAAAAATTTTTTTTTATTAATTCAGAACGTTCAACTGTTTCGTTTGACAAATGGTTTTGTTTCACTAAAATTTAAATTGAATAGTAGCTGTTTAATTTAATACCGTACTTTTATTAATTATATGAATAAAGAATGAAGAATGGATTTCTGTCGAATAATTCATTTCAGACTATCTTATCCACTACTCCATTAATAAACAAAAGACAATATTACCTTCCATGACATGGTATTAAATATGTACGATCTGTAGGTTTAGAATGTAATTGCGAATGAAAGTAGCAAATAATAATTACAACAATAAAAGTCAACGATGCCGTAATTTCAGAAAAGAAAATGGAAATGGTGAGACTACGTTAGAGATATGTAGTTAGAAAACTTAAAACCAAAGAAATTTCATACAATTTCCCGAAATTGTAAACTTGTAAACCACTTGAATTGTAAAATTGTAAACCAAATAAACATGAAAACTTGTACATTAAATCATCATGTGATGAATGTAAGCAAAAACTGGTTCATTTGGTGGTTACCTGAATTAATTAATAAAATCTCGATTAAATGAAGTGATGAAGTCGTTGAGACATTTCGAATTTTTACTGCGGTGCAAATTTGCCAATAAAAACTGGTCGTAACTTGTGCTGGCTACAATTCCGTCGCTCGGCAGTATTACAATAATTAAAATGTCCTCTCCCGTTATTTCCAGAACTAACTAACTAAAATTTAAATATTGTTTTTGATTAAATCTATAAACAAGTCGATCCGCAGATGAATAATGGTTATTTCGACCGCACAAAAATTATTAATTAAAATTGGATTAAACGTGCTAATTCTTATGCTACGATTTTAATCCTGAAAAACGGCCTATTCAAATAGATGAATAATTTGTATATTTATTTCGAATCGTACTTAGACTCAGTAACAACAAATTAACCGGCATGCGATCGCTTACGTAATTATTTATTTACATTTGACATGTTGGCAGACCTTCACGTCTGACCTCAGGAAGCTAATTATTAGAAAACGACGAGTTTTCAGTTACTTTTGTAACAATGGATAAGAGGAACTTAGTGGAATTGGGGACTTCGGAGGTCATTGAATTTTAACAAGTCATAGTTTATTCAAATCTTCTTCTTCTTCTTCTTCTTGTATTAAATTTAGCATGCCGTAGGATTCAACAACTTTGTATACACTAAGCTCTGCAGACAAACCACTTTGTCCGAATTAATGGTATTTTATATATCACCTTACAAAAACGCGTTAGGTTAACGTTATCAAGCAAATCGACTTTATTCGCTTGAAGTTTATTACACCACAATATTAATAAATTGCTAATCAAAACAAATCAAGCAGCCTGTGTATCTAATCATTTATGATAAAGTAAAATAAATTGTCCATCAATGACAACAACTGTCTCTTATCACAAGTTGATGATGCCAAATGGTTTGGTATGTAGTCAGACAACTTACTCTACTTCATTAAAAGACTTCTTGTTGCAAACATTACAGTGTTCCTTCGCGTTAACTACCACAAATTTCTTATTTCTCTCTCCTCGTATTTTAAATGTCAAAGTATACGCGATTGTGTGCTTTTAAAAGTTTTTAAAAGTTGCAGAAATTTACGGCAGTGGCTAATACAAATAATCATATTTTTATACTTTAATTTTGAAAATTAAAATTTTGATTTTGTAAATAATATTAAAAAAATATTAACGAATTAAAAAAAGATTTCATTGATAATAATTATAGAACTTTTGGAAGAAATTAAAGAATAAACACCGAGAGTACTCAAAATCGAAACTCAATTTGGTGGTCACCGTAATTCGCCACAAGATTAAAATGAACATTATTACCGTAATACAACTACACCCATTAACTATGTATATGTAAGTATGTATGTATATGTAAGTATGCTTTACTGTACTGTAAGTTGGCATAGGCGTTCTATTAACTGGAAACTAAATAACGTTGATTGATATGAATAATTAACAGCGGAATGCCTGGGGTAAACATACATCTGCATTAAACAACACTTTTCGCGCAAGTAAAAAACCAAAAGTAACCGTTTCGTGAACTCTCTTGTCGCCACATTCCACCGTGTAATATTCAAAATATATCCAATGTCCGCTAATTGGTCGCGTCAACACGTTTTGATATTAGCAATGGCAACCCGTTATAAAGTAAACGCGATATTACGTAACGGTCGGCCTATCAGCCGATAACTGCAAATATTTGTTTTTGGCTCCTCTTACGGCAAATTATTTATGCCTCTATTTGCATATCAAACTTTCCGATAAAGATATTCAATACCAGATGCATGTTCCCATGTTCACTTACGTCGCTGTGCATAAAAAGTAGCGTGGAGAGATGCCAGCTCAATGGAATCTCAATGGATTATGTTACAATATGTGCATCGGGATGAGAATTACACTCTGGAATACCTAAGTACTTCTGCAGAAGTGCTTTATTTGTTAATGGTAACTAGATATATATATATATATATATATATATATATATATATGTATATATATATACCTATATATATATATATATATATACTAAATAGATTCTCGACCTTCTAAATTACACTCAAGATTAATTATCGGGGAAAAGGTCACAAATATAGCTACTCTATTTTCCAATTACTTCGATATATTTCGCCAAAACCATGTCGGCATCTTCAAGAAAAATCAGCTAGAGTATTAGATCATGCACATAGTTTATTACGTGCATGAGATGTTGATAATAATTTCAAAGGTACATTCGTTATCGTGTGTATAATGAGGAAGCTGTACACCTCTTTCTTCTCAGCTCTACTACCACTTGATCCCAATTCAATGTCAAACGCGGCTTCTGATAACATCCACTACACATCACAACGGCAATTCATTAAGGCAACAGACAAATAACGCTACTAATACGCAAAACGCGATCAGTATTTGAGGTTAAGCATGCACTGAGACTGCGAGGCTTATTATGTGGGACAAACTTCGCAGACAGTTAAAGGTAGAATTGCGGGCCATAAGAGTGATGCAAGAAACAACCTAAAGAGATGCATGTTGGCAACGCATGTAAACGGACCATAAAGACCATAAGATTAATTATCAGGAAGTTAAGATATTGGATGTGGAAAATAATTACATAAAGAGAACATTCCTAGAAATGTACCACATTATGAACACGGATAATACAATAAATAAAAAAAAACTGATGTAAAAGATCTCAGCTCTATTTATACCTATATCTTAGAATTAGATAAGCGTTCAAATCTTGGTTCAAATACGAGTGACATTAGCTTATTTGAAAGGGCAATTACATTTTGAGTTGCAGTTTTCGCGGGTTTGTTTAGGTGATTTCGGGTTGGCACCACTTACGCTATGAAATGGCGGTCTAAACGCATGCAGAGAAGGCGTAGTTTTCTGGTATTGTTTGTTGATTTCATCGTTTTCCACAGTAATTATAATTTGTATGTCATATTTGTAGATCACTGCCGTTTGTGGAGTGTTGGAGGGCATGTTGCAATGGATTGTTTTCTTGAGATTTGTGTAAGAGCGTCTAACATAACCTCTAAAAAATCGTAAGCGTTAAGAAATGTTGCGTTTAGATTTTGATGTTATACCATTTATGTAATTTGACTTGTAAATCATGTGTATATTTATTTGTAGTGTCCTGATGAAGGTGATGGTATATTAAATGCACCGAAAGCTTGACTAGATTAAAGAAGAGTTTAATTTAAGTGGTACAGTCGAATTCCCCTTACATATCCTTATATTAGTACGTTACGACAGTTATTTTATATTATATATACATATATATATATATATATATATATATATATATATATATATATATATATATATATATATATATATATATATATATATATATATATATATATGTTTTGGTACGTTTACCCAGTGAGTAATCTTGATTTTAGAAGTACATACTAACAAAACTGCTAATGGGTTTTGCCGCTAAATAAATGCAGAATATAGTATGTTAGTGGAGATCAGAGTTTCCCATCCCATTAGAGTATATATATATATATATATATATATATATGTTTTGGTACGTTTACCCAGTGAGTAATCTTGATTTTAGAAGTACATACTAACAAAACTGCTAATGGGTTTTGCCGCTAAATAAATGCAGAATATAGTATGTTAGTGGAGATCAGAGTTTCCCATCCCATTAGAGTATTTCCATATACACAACTAAACATTACTGTACGTACAATCATAAAGGTATTTTGCGCATTTTTATTAATTTGATCATGCTAATGGTAGAAACAGAGTACCAATTTTGTACCTTGACATGTGCTTATTCCTCCCAGTAAATACAATATTGAAAAGTATGAGATGAATATTTTATCTTATATTCTGGTAAATATGCATAATTATTAGATATACCTTGTGATTAAAATATGGTTAATAAGACTATTTTTGCTATTGAAAATAAGGGATTATAGCTTCGAAATTAATGTTATGCACGTATTTTATTACTCATTAGAGCACCTGTTCTTGTACTAACCAACAATATACCCATTGACCGTAAAAAAAGCAATCTTTTCTGTGTATTAATACATCCTACACGGTATTAATGCTTTAATTATGTTAAAGAAACCTCCACCAGCAAAAGTAGTCAGCCGAAGTGGCTAATGTAGCGTAACGTTGCTATGACCGAGCTGTAGGCTTGTTGCCAATCTATACAGGAAGCGATCTGGAAAAGTACATAAAACAAGTAGCAGAGTATTGATATATTAAAGGTCGGGCTTTGCTTCATCAAGCTTGTGCCGGAGAAACGGCAATTAACAGTCCAAGATACGCAGTAAAGATACTTCTTGTTAGATCGTATAAATGTTTAGTAGCAACTTTTAGACGATTTTTGCCATTAATTGAATAGTTTTCTAAATAGTTTTCGGCGAATTTTCTCAAATTATAAGTGCATTAGTGTGACGCAAATTAAATAGTGAAATAATAGTTTAAAAATAAGTATAGGATCATCCTTGTTTTGCTGAATAACGTAGTAATGGTTAAATAACCTTGATGAGTGCATCTGCTTAGGAAAACAGATAGAAAACAAGAACATTTTGGTTACTTGCACAATTTGTAATGCGACGAGATGTTAAAAGGATGGATAAGACCCATTAGAACATGTCACCTGTCGTTATTCATGCTCGTTAAGAGCCTAACATTTGACCTCGCTTGTAACGGTTCAGACGTGACGTGGATAACGGAAATTACACTGCTGTGAGCTTTGATTTCCGGTCACTTTCGATGTAAGTAATCTGCACACTAAAATGTTGCGTCATAACGTCCACGATATTGTAGTTATTAATTGGGCTTCCCTATGATACTGTACAAAGTCGCCAAAGTCCCAAAATCCATCACGACTTTGTTGTTGTGCACCCGGCGACAAATAATTGCTCCAGGATGCGAACCCATTCAAATTGGTGCAATCATTTACATTCAACCGGTATAAATACTACATTAACTTTTAACACGATGTTTTCACTTGATTTCAATACATTCCATTTTGCATGTCTTATAACGTTTCTACATATTATGTATGTATAATATTTTTATAATTCACAACAAGGGAATCTCTTCCATTATGAGGCAATTAAAATTTCATGTAGGTGGACATAATTGCTTATAATAATTAATCCCGTATAATTAATTATTACTGTCCGGAGAACAACATTACCACGGGTAATACACGTAAACATGAAATTTATGCAAATACATTGTTCATAAATACACATTGTCTCCTAGCGGGATCCGCAATTATCGTTGGTGCATCCAAGGATGAGCCGAATTTTTCCGGCAAGTCATATGGTGCTTTGTTGTTAAATACGAGAAAATAACAGGCTACAAAGGTAGGTATTATTACCGATGCGACTACCGATGTAACTTAACGTTACGTCATATTTGTTTATAATTACACTCGCGCAACGTAATCAAGGTCAGGTGTACCAAAGGTTGATTATTGATGAGCGGTAGCGAGTAAAATTTGCGTTGGTTGGATGAGAAAGTTATAGCGTTTCGATTGACCGTTGATCATGGCAAATTCCCGCTGTTAGCGTATTATTATTTTATGTAGTGTAACGGTAAAACTATTGTTGAAGGTTACTAAAAATGTATTTATTGGTGATGTTTTCTTAGCAATGATTTAAGTGGAAAATTTCTAAGGAGAGTGAAAGATTATTTTTGTCAATTTTCCTGATACCTAGATATCAATAATAACAATAATAACATTTTACTCCAGTTTCCCATACTCCTGGTATCATCTGCAACGCTGTCCATCCATCTCTTCCTTGATCGTCCCCTATCACTGGCTCCCAACCACAGATTTCACAGACTGTGTACACAGACTTTTCCAATTTAGAACCGCTAGCCCTCTTTGTGCACGATTAATTCAGTTCACCATCGTGTTCTTCTCGCATCGCACCACGTTCTCCAAAGTAATGTTAAACAAGGTTGGAGTCTGCCCATAGCCCTCATCATCGATTTGAATATTCTAAATACTCTCCTATTTGTTTGCAAAAGGATTTTCAATACTTTTATGGCTTCTGTGAGTTCTTGTCTGGAGGATGATTTAGTCTGTATTTTGTTGGGCTCTATGACGCTCTCTATATTGGCTTCTAGAATGCACCTCAGTGTCGTCAGAAGTTCCCCAAAATTGCTAGTGCATACTTCCTTCATCTTCATGTTTTGGTAAGTTTGGCTGCGTGGTCCTGCTACCTTCTAAATTGTCCATTTTCACCAGCATTGCTTTATGTATCTTCTCTTCTTTCTGTTGTAAATTCTACCTCTCTTCTCAGCATGCCATGCTCTTCCTTCCCGTCTTACAGTTCTCTCTCAGTCTTATGTGGTTTGTAAAAAACAACCAAATGGTGCACGACAATTTTATTTTAATGTCGACTACGGTTCTATACTAAGTTAGTTATCAAGTTATGGTAGCACAATTATTATGTATAATCTCATGTTTACTCGATGGTCCTTATATAGACAATCAATCACTTGTACTATTTTGTATAAGTCTAAGTACGTCTAATAAACCAGGTTATTAAAATTTAATCCTATTTTCAAACATCGGATACCATAAAAATAAGCTGATGTTGCTTATGCTACATACTTATTACATCTAAAACACAATTAGGTACGTCTTTAAACTTTGTAATACATTCGAGCACGTAAAGGTAATTGCGGCGAATACCTTTGAAACGATGGCAAAAACGCCGATTTTCCTTTTATTGGAGCGGATTTTCTCTCGAAAAGTATTTTATTTTTGCTTACTGGCTTCTTCGGATACACGATTATGCAAATTGCGGTGGTCGTCCGCACAGCAAAATCGCCAACTAATTTAGAGACATCGTGCTGGAAGAACTACTGAGCACAGCACCGGGAGCGGTAGCAAATAAAGAATTTAGTTTCGCGGTGAAAAATTCCGCTGAGAATCCGCGAACCACGCACACGAACGTCGATCGGCTGGCTGGCTGGCTGTGTCCAATAAATGGATGCCAGGAGTCCGGAGTACGGACCTTCAATTACACAAATCAACGGCTCCCGGTTTCCCTTTCGACGACCGACGACCGATAGCGCCATAAATCCGTTCCTGTCCTCGGTCTTTGCTTCGCCGGCCTTCTTCTCTTGGCTTCAAGTTTGACCGCCAAGTGTTGGTTTTAAGTGACAGCGTAAGGCGGTCTCCACCAGCTGCATATACGGCCGACAGGTACACGAGTTTGTTAGCGCTAATTGTAAATGCACAGGGATGTACGTAGACGCCATCTAGCGGCGGTCTATAGGTACAATAATAATTGAGACTAAATTTCATTAAATTTTCTTGTGTGAAGGGAAGTCAGAGTAATTTTTTTATGGTGCACCTATGTTATCGGTTTAGTGTTTCGTCATGATAACTTGAATGCCGCATCATTTGCGAGACTATTTATTATTCACATTAAACAAGCTTAGTTCAATTGTTTGAGTTAAACCTACAATTAAATCGTATATTTCCTAATAATTAATAATTGGCAAAATTTGCAAAATGTTTTGTTTTCAGTATAAAACGCTTGTCTTGTGTACCAAATCTCGCGTATCTTATAAGGCTAGCTACACTAAGATAAGCTAGAAGCAACTGACGCCCACTACATCAATTAAAATAATATGTTATATTTATTTATTCCATTTCCAAATTCACTTATTGTTGAAAACCTACATTATTCTCTGTCAAGTTCTCCCCGAAATGCCAAAACCGAATTGAGTAAATTTATACAAAAAAAAATCTGATGTGGCCAGGCACATGACTTTATCATACTATTGTAATGGAATCATATTCCGAACAATGACCGTAAAGTGCGTGGTAAGCGGGGTTACCGAGTGCGGACATATATCGGTGGACCTTTGGCAATATTGCCGATGTTGCTGACAGTGCGAACGGATGCGAGCACGACACGTAAACGCAATACAATTAGATATAGTTAGAAATAGGCAGTTGCAAGAGATGTAACTAACAAAGGAAGAATAAAACGTATTAGTAGGCGACATCGGTGTTATCATTTATAACCAACCCAACCGACGATACAAGGATTAGATAAATACGTTGCACTATATATAAAATTAATAGTTTAGCTGCATGAGATTCTATTTGATCGAGATCGGCCATGTCTGCATTAAAATAAAACTAGTAGAACTATATAGACAGATATATCTATTAAAGCTGCGTTCGGATATTGTACTCCGTTGACATAGGGTACACCGTCCAAATGATACTTACGTGTTATTGGGTGTAAAAAGTGTAACGGTGTACAATATCCGAACGCAGCTTATATTGTGTCAAAACATTAGCGTTTGACATTACCTACTGTCATTAGAATCAAAATTTCTGACATATACTGGCTACTAGTTTTAACGCAGTACGACCGATCTCGATGAAATAGAATTTGCTCATGTAGCTAAACTATCGATTGTACCAAAAAATTTCATAGTCATAAATTATTCAGACTTTCCTCCACTTCAATTTATTATTTAACTATTTCGACGAATTTCCAGAAATGGCGACTTATTTGCAAAATCTTTAAAAAATGCAAAGACTAAACCTCCAGTTCCTTTGGACCTTTTTCAACAGAAAGCTTTTCAGCTCTAAGTTTGGTCATGAAACTTCTAAATATGAAGTTTCGTCCCGATACCTTTAGTAGTTTCTCCGGAATCGTCGCCACAAAAAAACGGGTACACACACACCCACATCCACACACACACACACACACACACACATACATTTTTTTGTATCTTGGTCAAAAATGTTCAGGGGACCCAAAAAGACATATTACCGCTAAAATCTCAAAAAAATTTTTTGGCACGATTACAATACTTTACATACTACGTATGATAAAGTAAAAATAAAAATCGTCATCGTAATATATCGATCTATTCGATTGTGTCAAGCTGTTTATTATGCATGTAACTAGACGGAATAAATATTTTACTCTGTAAAGTGTTTGTTTTTCGTTTCTTGTATGAAATATAGTTAGTATATCATATTTTAATCATAAAAGTGTTTTATAAATTCATATTGATTTTTATCGCACTTTTGTATATAGGTACGTGGTTGCGTGATTGTAGTTATTTGGGTATGTTGCATTTGACAGTAGGGAAATGCCGTTTCAAAGACGCCTTAAGCGAAGATTGCACCGACTACGGCGCTGCATGCTGCACTGCCGTAATGCTGCGTCGTCAAATGACGCTACGTTATCATCCGTTCAGTGGGTATTCCACCCGATACAGCACTGCATGCGGCAGCACTGCTTGCCGCAAAGTTGTTTCATTTGCAGTCATGATTTTGAAAAAATTTAGTTGGAAATTTAGTTGGATTTTCTTCGACAATGGAATTTTCCGAACTGCGTCGGGGCAGTAGAAGACATTCAGGATCAAAGTTTTTTAATTATAAAGGTGGCTTCTCTCTTGTACTAATGGCAGTTGTAGACGCCAATTATAAATACATCATGATTGATGTTGGTGCATTTGGTGGTAATAGCGATGGTGGAGTGTTTGCTAATTCTCCTTTTGGAAGATTGTTGTTGGCAAACTACCATATCTTAGTGTTGCCAGAAGAGCAATCAGCAAGTATACCATCAGCAGGTACACCCTTGCCCATAGTGCTAGTAGCTGACGAAGCATTTCCGTTAAGAGACAACATATTATGTCCATATCCAGGAAAACGTTTCTGATCGGGAAAAGATTTTTAACTATCGCCTTTCACGAGCAAGAAGAGTGGTGGAAATGCCTTTGGTCATCACTGCTCATACCTGGCGTATTCTCTTGAAACGAATCGAAGTGAACGTTGAATTTGCCATGGTAATAACTGTTTCATGTTGCACGCTGCAAAATTACCTATTTACGGAAAAAAATTATCATAATGACTCATTAAATCCAACTTGACTCCAACATCCAACCGTTCGATGCCATTGAGT
This sequence comes from Aphodius sticticus, assembly GCA_963966075.1. NCBI lineage: Eukaryota > Metazoa > Arthropoda > Insecta > Coleoptera > Scarabaeidae > Aphodius > Aphodius sticticus. The sequence continues at coordinate 45,815,840 of OZ014509.1, read as the reverse complement.
GCACATTTTAACTGTTTGAACTTTATTGAATTGTAGTTTGTAATGAGTTTCTTCTTGTATCGTATGTACCATGCCGACAACTATCATATATTAGTATTAGTGCACACCCGACGTTTGCAACAGATGACGAGATCGTAATCTCCAAAATCTATTATTGCAGGAAAACAAAGTAAATAAAATTCATCGGCTACCACAGCATTTTATTATTTGACTTAACATCATTGATGAAAATGGAGATATTCTTGACTAAAATTGATTTCAACTTATACATAATTAGTTAGCTGTATTCATTCATCAATAATAACATATGTAAACTTAACCCTTTGACTGAATTTCATTAGCAACTTCATTCCAAGCATTTTCGCGTGCATTGCAACTTTTGTAGGCAGATGAGGTCGGGTCGTATATTAGCCGAGGTGTTTCAACCGTTAATATTAGTTGCTCCTCCATATTGAACGACGAAGGCATTCTGGCAAACGCAAGCCAACTGATGTTTGTTTTGCTGCATCCGTCGCCCTGCCGCGCTGCTCTGCGCACGCTTTGCTGCAACGGACCCGGTAGGTGCATTCACATTGAACGCCATGTAAAATAAAATATTTGCAGTAACGGAGATCGCTGCTGCGGCAGTGCAGCATGCAGCGCCGTAGTCGGTGCAATCTTTGCTTTACATTTCTTTCACAGGCACATTAAGAACCGTTATCAAAACTTACAATTGAATACTAAAGTCTACGTCAGAGAACATGTGCGTAGATACGCGTCTGAGCAAACTTGTAGCGGGATGGATACAGTCCATACCATTGAGAAATTGTCTAAGCGAAAGTGAGAAATCGAGATATGGTACGAAATAGAGACATTTTTAAACTATAAAGATAGGCCAATAACCCAATAAGCAAATATTTAGTAAATATATAGTGCACATTTATTTGATAATTAATTATAAGTGAATGGTTTGTATAGATAAAAAAATATTTTGGGAGAGTGGTGGTATTTTAAGGTATTTTAAGAAGATAATTTTCTTATTAGTTTTTTGTTAGTTTTTTAAGGTGTGTAGTGGGTTGGTTTCCTTTAAAAGTTATCCAAAGAGTCGGTTGATATGCTTTGTGGGGAAAGAATTCATAAAACCAACGTCATATAATTCTATTCATTGACTATGGATAAACTAGAGCAGCGTTTCTCAACCTTTTTACTCTTGCGGAACCCTTGAAATTGGGTTGGCCCCCGGCGGAACTCCAACAAAAAAATCAATCATTTATAATAACCCTGTATTATTTATATAGGCTGCAACTTTTTATCCAGAAGATCTTTTTTTCAGGTTGTAAACGTCGTACTGAGTAAAAACGCGTTTTTCCGGAAAGTATGTTTTTCAAATCGGTGTTTTTCAAATTTCGCTAATGTACCCGGTCACCTTAAAGAATTAAAAAGCAATAAGTCGACATAAAGCTTTTTACTCAGGATTAAGTTTACATTATAAAACAAATCTGATGTGGCCAGGCACATGACTTTATCATACAATATATAAAATTAATAGTTTAGCTGCATGAGATTCTATTTGATCAAGATCGATCGTGTCTGCATTAAAATAAAACGAGCCAGGATTTGACAGATAATTTGATAGTATGTATTGATATTAGTTATTGTCAACAAATCAGCGTTTGACACTACCTACTGTCATTAGAATGAAAATATCTGTCAAATCCTGGCGACCGACTTCGATCAAATAGAATTTGGTCATGCAGCTAAACTATTAATTTTACAAAAACAATGTCATAGACATAAATTATTCAGAGTTTCCTGTACTTAATTTATGATTTAACTATTTTGACGAAATTACAAAAATGGCGGCTCATTTGCAGAATCATTAAAAAATGCCCTTTTCGACAGAAAGCTTTTCAGCTCTAAGTTTGGTCACCAAACTTCTAAATACAAAGTTTCCTCCCGATACCTTTAGTAGTATCTCCGGAAACGTCGCACGGTTACAATATATCATATTGCGTATGATAAAGTAAAATTATAAGACAGAGAAAAATGTGTAAGCAATTTTCTTGTATTAAATAACCAGCAACGTGTCTGCCATCAAACGCTCTTCAATGGTTGAAAATTACTGTGAATCTAATCTACTAATCTACTGTGAAATTGCAGCACTTTTCTACTGAAATTTCAAAAATATTCTGTAAAATTACGTATTACCAAAGGAAGGAAAATTTAATTAAATTTAAATAAAAAATTTTAAATAAATTTAATTAAATTATAGGGTCATTTTGTCACACATTTGGATAGAGAAAATATTGAAAACAACCATTGTTAGATTTTGATCAATAATTCTGCCAGAAGTTGTTCTTTAGAGATTATTTATTTAATCCGTTTTTATCTAACGGACAATTTAAGTTCTCCAGTACTATTTTTCCGCGGAACCCCTGACGATATCTCGCGGAACCCCGGTTGAGAAACGCTGGACTAGAGGGTATTTTATACAACGTATGGAGAAAACTGGTAGGAAAAATGACAACACATTCAAAGTTGACTGAATATGGCTTTACTGCGAATATAGATAGATATGAATAATTATGCGGAATTAGTTCAGTAAATTATGTATGTGTTATTTATGATTAGTATTATCCATCCCCCCCCCCCAAAGAAGAAACAAGAACTTAATCTTTCAGGTGATGATGCAAATGTTTGAGGTACTCTGGTCTGTATCTAAAGCATGGATAATAGAAAGGATGCGGCTCGAGCGTATATCATGTTCTGGCGTTGCGAATCTGGTCCCGATTTAGACTCTAATGAGGATAAGGCGATCCGACCTGACGCCATTAATTTATGCCTGCGATAAATTATTATTATTGTATTCCGGTGTTGCCCGAGTCCCAGGAGTAAGAGATTAAATTTATATTATTGGCACACACTGCCACTCCATTCTATAACTTCCGACGGTCTAATATATTGACCATCGCCTCTAAATCATAACACCACACATCTTTTTTTTTGTAATTAGAACGCCGTGGATCTATTTATTTATTTCTAAATGAAAAGCGTCCAAACCAGTTAATTTTCAAAGTGTGAGATATTTTCTACGATTGTTACTTGAGACTACAGGATGTCTCATATCATAACTTGTCAAAACATTAAATTTGAGGAAATATTTATGTTGACGTACATTTTCTATAATGTTAGGTGCTAAGTCTTAGATACATCAAAATGAACATGTTTTAATTAATATTGATGACGTATTTCAGATCAATAAAATAAAAAGTTACTTTATTTGCAATTTGCAAGTTAAAGCGATACGACACAATCCATATTCAGCTATACTGAAGACCGGAAACCCGAGGGATGATAATATATTCATCGTAGGAGAAATTATGTAGTTGCATGGAAAACTACATTGCTATATCTTACATAGCACACGTAGGTTCATACTATATGGATTAATGTGAGTGGATATATAAATTATTATTTATGATATTCTTCTTCATTAGGTAGAGTATTAGTGACTTATTAATTAGTATTATATCTTATATGAGCAGATATTCGGAACATGCTACCGCAGACATAAACGAGAATTAATTACTTAATATGGTGTAAGTTACGTAATGAAATAATAAACATATTAATAAAAATAAACCCTCCTTTAGTGCATTTATATTTATTTCGTTTATTTGTAGAATTGATTACCAACGTGTACATTTGCCAATAGTTTAGTGATAAAACGAGAACTGGGCCGAAAATGGACGAAATCGAAAGCCTAACCACAGAATCAAATTTCAGGCGGAAAATCAGCGCCTGCGGCGCCGATTTTCGCTTCTCCGAGGAGCAGACCCTTACCCCGATTTGCCGATTTTCGCGGACTGTGTTAGACTTTTAGTATACAGTGCTTCCCAAAAGTAACGGATAAATTCTATAAAATCTAAAATAAAAATATTTCAGAAAAATGCCCCGACAAGTCGATTTTTATTTTTAAATTACTATCCTGACATACACTGTTCAGTCCCCCACCCCTTTACCCCTAAGGGGTGGTAACCCCAACTTTAAAAATTCAAATAGCAAAGTACCCCTTGCGATACCTCAATTGATAGATTTTTTTATTCTGAATACAGCGAAAAAAAAATTTTAAAATATGTTGATAAATATAGCGATATTTACCAAAATTTATTTATACACGAAATTGAGGGAATAACTAAATTTAATTAATTAATCCTTAATTATTTGTTCAAAGTGCTGCCCGTTAACGACGAGACAATGCTCTAATCTATCCCCAAAAGCTTGTTGACATTTTCTTACATTTCTGGAATATTAAGTGAATTTTTGCACGAATTCTTTCCTTTAACGCGTCATTATTTGCGGGTCTATTAAAATAAACTTTCCTTTTTAAATAGCCCCAAAGAAAATAATCTAGTGGGGTTAAATCTGGCGATCTTGCTGGCCATTCAATATGTGCTCGTCTACCAATCTACCGATTAGGAAATACCTACTTGATCGAGGTATTCTCGAACTGGTCGCGCATAATGTGGAGGTTTGGTCTTGCTGTAACCAAATTCTGTCATTGTGTCTATCAGGATCTTCTGCGTTGGGAAACAATACCGCTAAAGTAGGTAGTAGTTCATTTCGGAAAAAGTTCACCATTCAGTGTTCCGTCGAAAAAATATGGCCCAATAATTCTAGAACCCACCAGACCAGCCCACACATTAAGGTTTGAGGTTATTGTGTGTTCGCTTCCATCATCTAATGCGGATTTTGACGAGCCCAGTAACGGCAATTTTATTTATTGACGGTGCCATTCAGACAAAATCATCAGAAAAAACGATGTTTCTAATTAAGCAGGGATTTGCATTAGAGAGCTCCATCTTTGTCTCACAAAACACTCGTCGATCAAAGTCATCATCGGACAATGCTTGTGCCAAGTGCACTTTATACGGGTGAAATTTGTGTTTTCGAAATAATCTGGACACTGTACTTTTAGACGCACTAACTTGTGAAGCGACCTCCGCAAGGGTTGAATGTGGATTTTCTTGCACCATTAAAGCAGCATCCAATTGTCGGTTTTCATTTAAGGCCAATGGACGTCCTGCCTTAGGCTTATCCCGTACATGATCGAGATAGTGAAATTTGTTTTCGATTCGACTTATAGTAGATTGCGATATTGGCGGGCAGTCCGGGTGCGTTTCATTGAACAAAACACAAACTTCTTCATGCGTCCGGCTTCATCTCCAAACCCAATCATCATTAAAACTTCGATTCTTCCGATTTCAATAAGTCTAATTTTGCTACTATTTCTTAAATCACGAAAAATCTGAATTGTGTTTGACATAAGTAAAAACAACTTGCAATTGTTTGAACGATATTGCTATGCCCCCTTCAACAGCGCTTACTCAAATATTGACGCTCTTCTTTGAATACATTTTGGTAAATATCGCCGTTATTTATCAACAGATTTTTATATTTATCTTCGTTGTATTCAGAATAAAAAAATCTATCAATTGAGGTATCGGAAGGGGTACTTAGCTATTTGAATTTTTAAAATTGGGGTTACCACCCCTTAGGGGCGAAGGGGTGGGGGGCTGAAAAGTGTATGTCAGGATAGTAAACTAAAAATAAAAATCGACGTGTCACAGCATTTTCTGAAATATTTTTATTTAAGCTTCCATAGAATTTATACGTTGCTTTTGGGAAGCACTGTATAGTAGTAGATATGTTATGGGCCAAGTGATTAATAGGGCAATATGAAAAATGCCCGGGCAATATGAAAAGTGCCCAAAACAATCGGGCAAGATGATTAAAATAATTGAAATTATTACATTGCCCGGGCATTATTCATAATGCCCTGTATCTATTGGGCACGATGATTAAAGCATGTTTCTTTTTATTAATTTTTGTATTTCAGTATTTTTACAATAATAAAATAAAGTTGTACTCCAGTAATATATTCAACATATGTTACAAATTAACAAAACTCATATTTTGTCTGAATAAGCCTTCAAAAATATACAAAAATCAAACTCTATACTCAAGCAATCTGCGTATAAGTTAAAATAAAACAAATCTCATATCCTAAATAAATAAATATTCAGAAGTAAAATAAAAAGACAATTTTATACTGTCAAGTAACGTAATAAAACATCGAAAATTAACAAAAACTAAGCAAGCAAGCAAAAATATATTAAAGCAGTATCTTTTATTTATTGGAGCAGTTTAGACTTTAGTGGCACTTCGAATTACAGATTTTTATACCCCCCCACATTTAATGTGGTAAGGGTATATTGAGTTTGACTCAACATTTGTAACACCCTTAAGGAGGCGTGGCAGATATAGACTTCCGTCTGTCAGTCTGTCCGTCTGTGTACACGATATCTGCCGTAATTTTGAAGCAATTGATCTGAAATTTGGTATACAAGCTTATCTCTTAAAAAGTAAAGACAAGTTCGTTGCAAGATTCTTTGCATGTTGTAAATTCTTTTCTTGAATACAATTGGTTTAATATGCCTTGTATCGTGCCTAATTTACAAAGGTTGGTATCTGTTAGCTCAACTACAGTAGCTAGAATATTCCTTCCATCACTACGAGCTCGGAACTTTAGAACATGGAAATTTGGTACTTGAAGTACTAAATATTGTTGTTTTAGATTATATAAAGACATTGCTCTAGTATTTTTTACATGTTTGGCTCTTTTCCAAAATCGGATCTACGGAATTGTTGTTATGTACCAGCTGTCCTGTTCTTGTTATGCTTTTCTTAACTTGATGACCAGGTCCAGGATCTGCATTAATATTATCATCTGAAATAGTACCCAACTCTTCAGACTGAATACTGTCAGTTACATCCACGCAAGGTGAGACATCGTTTGGGTCATGTAATGCTATTGAAGAGTCTGCATTGATATGATTATTTTGGACCATATACACTACTTCAGACTGCACATCACTCTGAGTTGTTAAAACTGATTCTAAATCTTCCTCAGACGTGATAGTAACACATTTTAGTTTGCATGTACATAAACATAAGGCAGTAGCAATTTTCGATCAAAAATACTATAATGGCGTCTACTACCACTGCCATTGCCAGATTGCCTATTACCACTAATCTAAACGCATCTTTAAGCTGGCCGCAAACGTTCTTCTAAGTTTTATGTTTCAGAATTTGTTTTCGGAAGCGGATAAATAAAACCTATACTAAAGTTATAGATGACAGACAAGTTTGTTTTATTTCCGAACAGAATATCAATACTCGCTTTGGATAACGAATTTAAAATCCGAATTCGGAAAACGATTGTTTGTGCCCGCCCTTACAGCGATCGTGGTCGGTTTGAATCGTCGTCGCTCTGACGGCATTGGTAGGCCGTCTACTACTTACTCACCACAACACTGATTGTACTATTTATCAAAGTGCCCAACACAATTTAGCAGTATTCATAGTGCCCGGGCAATGTGATTATATATCATGCATCAATACAAATTTATTAAATTGCCCAATCTTTCAGGGCAATATTCATAATGCCCGGGCATTATGAATATTGCCCGGATTAATCACTTGGTCCATAACATATATAAGAAAAATGTGATCTGAGTTTTGATTATTTTAGTACTGTCTAAATGTTTGTATAGGTACCTAATATTATATGATAATTTTGATTTGCAATTAAGTTATTTATGCAAATGAAGTCCCCAGTTTTACGAAATTGTAGTAATATGAAATTCATAAAATGTCATAATATACTGATAAACAAAGCCTTTACTCGGAATTTCATAAATAAATTACAGGGAAAACAGAATTGTCATTGAAATTATATAAATACATTTAGGCCTTACTCAAATACCTTGTCAAAAACACATATTATACGTACTTAGTTTATAGCAATACATTGTAGTAATATACCGGGTGACCCACGCCATAGGTACCCCCGTTTATTATTTTTTTGTTTATGATGCTGGACGAATGAAATTTGAGAAAGTGTTAATAGAAAAAAAAATTATTTGGGATACTCTTGATAAGTAAAAAAGTAAAAGTAAGTACCCTTAAACGTCAGTTTCAGGCTACGATTATTATCAGCAAGATATCAAGCCTTTGGTATCATTGTGTCGGAAAAATGTTTTTCCTCGAATAATCAGGGTACTTCCTTCGAGTAGTCCATTGAGTGACTTTAACTTGTACGCTGACTTTGATCATTAGGTCAATATTTTTTTCGATTTCCTTGCTTCTAACAGCATTTGTACGTTACGAATTTCAGCAAAATATCAAGTATTTGGTAACATTGTAATCGGAAAGATGTTATCTATCGAATAATCCGGGTGTGGCCATTGGGTACCCGTGAAAAAAATGACTCACTGGCCAAAAACCAATTAAATCACGCTAGAGGGCGCCAGTAATGAAATGTCGGCCAAAGTCGATTTGACGATCGATATGTTTTTGTGCTCCTGATTGAAAATATCACACAAAGAATATAGGGCGCCATTTAAAATTTCAATGACGACGTCATTTCCGGAAAAACCGGAATTCATATGAGCTTGCAGAGTATCCCAAAGAAAGGCATTTTTTGTCTATTAACACTTTCCCAAATTGCATTAATCCAGCTTTATAAACAGAAAAAACTAAACGGGAGTACCAATGCCGTTGGCCACCCGGTATATATTGTAATTGTAAATGGTACAAGGTTGTATTGTGACAGTGGCAAATTAATTAAGATCCGGCTACTAATTTGTGTGGCTCCAAATTTTATTTGTTCACAGAAGCTAGGTAGTTAATTTTAGTTCGCGGGGAATATAAATCAGTTCAGCCTACTAATAGATTTTACCATTAAAAATTGATCCACCAAGGTAATGAAGTCAGTTGTCTAATTTTCCATTAGCCATATTTTTTGGGATTACGCAAATATGAGTGGCGGTAACTAAAACATTTTTAGAGTGTGAATTTGCGGAGACTTAAACGATACAACACACGACAAACCCGCAAAAACAAAAAATTATAATTCTTAAAATTATAATAATCTACTTAGTCAAATCATAATGCTTGAACCAATGCACATACAATGTATAGCTATATGGAGCTGTGGATTAATTTTCCGTACCTATATTGAAATGCTGGTTTTCGCTATTTTTAGTTCAGTAAAACGGTGTGACCTGTTGATGCGAAATGGAAAGTTGTTTTACAACACTAATCCACTACTTTAACTTGCCGTTTCCCATTATACTATTGTCATTTATAATATTTAGCATTCATTTTCTGTACTTTCTGTACAAATTTGGATCTATCGTACCACCGCAGTTATCAGTTTCAGTATTATTCATAATTCCTAACCCAAACAATAATAGCTATTTTTCATTTAGATATAGTTTGTTGATAAATGTAGTTTGACTATATGTTTATACTATACATTATATAATTTTCTTCGTATGAATGACGACCAAATTCAATGACGGTCATAACAACGATTCGTGGCGGTCTTCTTCAACTTTTTCAAGCTTTCGATCTCTTCTTCCCCGGGCCGTGTCTAATTACACGTCCTAACGGCCACCATCCGTGCCACAATGGCAATTTACGCAAATTGATTGTACACCAATCGCAATAACCATAATTGAGACTTTATGGTGTCTAACAATCGGGCACCATGGTAGAATGGCATTCCCGCGCTCATTCACGCATGTAGGTACGTCGGCTTCGTCCTCAGGTCGAGTCACACCGCATACAAATGGCCGCGGACGAACTGGCACGCATGATAATTGATGGGTAATGACCGCCATTGGAGTCAGCAGTAGGCATGGGCTAGCGGGTCTTCGTGCCAAGAATAATATTACGCATTGGCGTGGTCGTCAAAACACCACGCCACATAAGCCTAGTCACTTTCTTTCGGTTGACGCGACCACCAAGGTTTGAAAAGGGAACAATATCGAATGAGAAATATTGAATGGTTGGACGTTGATGGCTTGTTAATTAACTAGAGTCGCTTTAGAGACTGTTGCTCTTACTGGCTATCACATAGACTAGCATGTTTACCAGTGGCGGCTCGCGTATAGGCACTGTGGAACTGCAGCACCCCCTATTATTTCCACTTATTATTATGGATAACATATAATACCTATAATGGGTCTCTTTTCCTTTAATTCTTTCTTTATACCTGAACAAAGTATAATCCTTAATCCTTAATGTCAGTAGCCATTCCCCAGTTTAAGAAAAAGATTCAAAAATCGTTGTATGGAACTGTAATCTGCACAGTTCCAGTAAGCGAGCTGTTTGGCTGTTCTGCGCATGCGCACACAACAGCGGCAAGCGAGGCAGCGGCCTGTTGGATATAGATACAGAGACTAGAGAGAACTGTTGTCCCCGCAGTGTCGACCGTGCCGACCCTCGGCTGGTGGAAGGTAGTTTTACAAACTGCGGATGGCATATCAAAAGCCAATACGTATTTTACAACAATTGCTGTGCTTTCAATAGGGAAAAAATTCCTCAGTTTTCATCCAGAAACCAAGGATAAAATTATTGATATTTTCGCGCAAATTAAAACAAGAAGAATTACGCTTATCTTAACTTCTCTTGTTTGTTTGCTACAATCTTGTAACCGATATTTTACCTACTTCCCAATATCCAATAGAATTGAAATTTTGCACGTGGACAGATTGCCGGTGACAATTTTGCCACAATTTTCAAAATTTAACTGTTAATGAGTGTTTTTCACTAAGCGTTGTTTTAAGAAAATTATTTGTTATATAAATTTATTACTACGTTTACCTTAACTTCACTTGTTTGTTTGTTATGTATAAATCTTGTAATCGATGTTTTACCTACTTCCCATTGTCCAATCGAGTTCAATTTTTGCATGTAGACGATTTCTGGTGACAATGCATGAAACATTGAAAAATATGGAACATTTTTAATTTTTAGTACATTTTCTTAAAGCGTAGTTTTAGAAAATATATTTTTTACATAAATTTATTAATGAAGGTAACTGTAACAATTTATGTAAATCAAATAAGAAATCCGTTTTTGTTCCCTAAATTTTGTTACGCTTTCATCAAGTTTCTGAATAAATTTTCTTTTTATACTTTTTTCCCTTTAACACAATATTTTTTAAAACAATGACAAAAACATTTCTGGAACAGCACCCCCACTAATATTAATTAGCCACTGATGCTTCAAGCATTTTTTACATGGTTCGATATTTAGGTACATTATTTCTGTTACTTCGCTTCGGGACTTGGTCACTTTATCACTTCCACATCGCCAGATTTTGTCAAAATAATTCCCCGAAAAGTTTCGTCTGATGGTCTCAGCATGATAAAAAGTTGAATGTAGTAACATGCACGATGTTCTTAATCCAACCAACCATTTTTTTTCTTCAGCTACTTAATAAGTAGTGTATTGTGCTGTATCTTAGCCGTTAAATGTTAAAATGGCCAGTTGAGTGGTTGGTAATATAGGTACCAACAAAGCGCCAATAAATTAAGTCCTCATATAGCGGCAACACCCATCTTTCTGCACGATAAAACAAAAGTGGCCCAACCATTAAAATTTATGTCTCTGGCCGATAAGAGACCAAATTCATATTTCACCAGAAAAAGAAAGATAACGTCCCCATTTTGGCACCTTAAGCGAGAACGAAGAGGTTAAGAAACTCGATATGACTTACTTAAGAGTTACTTATCACTTATAACGTTTCGAATACAATAAGGAAAAATAAACGCGGCGTAAGGAAATGAATGTGCAGTTTCGTTGGGATGCATTTTCCCACACCAATTAAGTAGTAATGATATTTCGTTATTAATTGTTGAGTTTTCTCACGATCGCAAGAGGGGCTTGTACGCATCCTTCATTAGGCCGGACAGAAATCACGATGGACACGGGCTAGCGAGGACGCTATTCCTTGTTTAACTGGACATCTATTACGAGCTGCGTTAGTGACACACACCACTTGATGAAAGTGATATTTAATTAGACGGTCCAAACACGAACGAAGCTAAAAGTGAATACGATACGAGAAGATTAGTAATCAGTGTTTATCAAACAGGCACTTAACATCAATCTCTTTGTTAGTTGCCGTTACTCATTACTGACTATTTTTGACTTGTTATAATCTAAAGGAAATAACATTTTCAAATGACTTTGCGTAGTTCTCATAGCAGCACCTTCTAACTACAACAACAACAACACTAACATTTTTTTATTTATTGAAATATATGGCATGAGATATTATAACCATCAAATGATTAAAGTGCACTACAATGTTAAAAATGCACCATTATTTCTACAACAAATAGACGACTATCGTTCTTCAGAGAAAAATATACAACCTACACGGAGCGCTGTAACAACGCCACAATACTTGTAAAAATGCAAGAAACCCATCTCGTACAGATGAATACAATGGGAGATACTGATGTACTTGTCTTGTGGTACTAGGCAGACGATTTCTAAGCAACGGCACCTACGGTAGCTCATACGGCACACGAGGATGAAAAATATCATGCAACAGCTGCGCTGTGATAAGATCGCACTGCAGGACTTCATTTAACAAAATAACGCTTGCGAATTAATCGAGGTACTTGATTGTAATAATATACGAATTGGTTCTTAATGGATGTTATAAAATTGTTGTGTAGGATAAGTATTAGAGATTCCTGAGGGTGCGACAATGAAACGGAAAAATAAAGAGGTTCTCTAAATCATAGACAGCATTTTTTAAAGATAATTCTTTGGGATCATATGGATGCTAAAGATTTATTATTTTGTTTTTTTGACAAAACTGAACGTACTGATTGCCAAATAAACATTATCTTTTTATATTATTTCACTAATCGATCACAAGATGGTGTCTGGATGTAGTGAAATAGTTAGAATGCACTCTACGTTTTATGAAAGATTTGGGAAAACTCAAATATTAAAACCCGTTTGAGAGTGTCGTATACGTTTGCATTTATAGCCAAAGTAATTTGAAGTAAATCGAAATGATCAAGTATACCTACTTATTATCAATGCTATAAACCTTCAATCGTTAAACTTGGACATTTCAAACAAATCCGTTTTAACGGTTATCATAAAATTTGTGAGTTATATCGCCATCAAATTCACAATTTCCTGAAAGTGAAATATCGTCATTAGCTACAGTTTATAAAAGTACTCGGGTTTGACTTTTTAAAATTTGCAGTTGTTTTATTGACATGTACGACATAGCCGAATTCAAAATGAACTGTATTTTACTGACGCGGTGACGAACGTTTCGCAAAAATCCATGCAAATAGCAGAGCTCCCAGTTTCGAATATTAAGCAACCCACCGGTTTTAGTTGAGCTTCCGCTTCGGTCTCTCCTTTTGGTTGACAATTACTTTCTAATTGTGCTACTTTGGCACCTCTATCGCTATAATTATGAATGGCGATAGGTTGCAATTGTCAAAATTTTGCTGTCGCATCATGAAACTACCATGCCATTTTGGCAATTAACTGTTCATTGCTTTCCAGTAATAATTTTTGGAGAAATGTGTATTTGCGATGGTTAGTTAGTGGTATGTTAGTTACATGCATTAATAATCAAGTACCTTCACTACCTACTCACATAAACTGACTATTTTTGGCATTGAATATTGATCATTTGTTTACGTGCTAATCAATTGAACGTAATGTAGAAGAAACATAGAACGAGTTCTTTTATGTATGTCTTATATTCGATGATGAATAAAAAAGAAAAGGACTATTGTAATGAAAATCAACATTTCCTGGATATATATAGCATCTCTAATAGTGTCACATATTAAGCACTTCATTACGCAGCAGTGAAACCAGTACACTGGTAAACATTCCTAAGTTATTACCGCAATTTATCCAGCGCAGTGCAACTGATCCTAATCCTCTCACCTTCCCAGCGCCTGTGTATATAAATATCCATCAAAGAAATAAAATTCTGTATCAGATATCTACTATTTGCTTTTATGGTCTCAAATATCATCATCGATGCTACAGTCCTAAAGAGCCTTGACATGTCCTAGAGTGTTCTACTATTCGTTCATATTTCTCGGTTTGTACTCGAGTTAGTCATTATGAGGGGGTTTCGCGGTATTAGGTCCATGTATTTCGTTTTCGGCCTTCCCCTTGGCCTGCTGTCTACTTGCATTTAAAAGACTATTTATTTGGTAGGATTTGTGAATATCCATCTCAGAAGTCCCATTCTACTACTTCTACAATTTGTAATTGTTGAAAATATGTTATAATATAATCATCATTTTCATGTCACTTTAAAATTGATTATGGCCAAACTAATACAAATACAAATTGTCTGTATGCAGTGTAAAGTTTACATTGTCTGAGCAAGCGCTTTCTCTTTTTTAAAGACATAATAGAAGTTTTAAGACTTCTAGTCCTAGGTTTGTATACTGGTCGAAACTGTTTTCAATATGGGAGCCAAAGAAGTACTGAAGACAACTTTATGTCTAATGTACATTCGCGGACAAAACTAGTAGTAGTAATATAATACTATTAGTCTTTTACAAAATTCTAATAGTGTACCACTTCCAAGATAAAGGCTATTTTACATTGTACTACCTTCGTACTTTTCTAAACTTCTTTTTAGTAACTAAAAAAAGGTTTTAAAGTAACAAGGGTATACTGGACACATCTAATGGGCACATCTACTTCAGAATAGCTAACCGAGTGCAACCAAAACCATTTAAGGCCATGTTGTTTGTTTACTTTATGCTAGTTTATATCTGCAATAATTTGCTGTAAATATGTCAGTACAAATTAATTACATAAATTAAATCAATTGTAAAAAGCGTAGCGCGTCTGTGAGGTTAAACTCGTTGGCACTGCTGGCAAACCTTACAAATGTCTACCCTGCGCATGCGTCTATGCTAAGAAAAAGTTAAGAAATATAATAGCACGGCATTTCCAACTATACTATTACTTAGAACTTTTTCTAGCCAGTGTTTCGTTATGCTTCCGAGTACAAAGCTTAACGTTAAAGTACACTGCTTAAGCTTATCATATATTTCTAAACATCTCGACGATTAACAAGGAATCTTATATTCATTACGGCGACTCATCTCCCGGATAAGTACCAACATGTAATCGTTCCGCTATAATATCTCTATTATGCCTTGATCGTAAATATACATTGTATGGGAGGATCTATGACGTCCAGTTTATCGCATCCACCCCGTAATAGCAACCACAAACAGCTACAATGACAGCCCAGAATAGACTTGGTGGTTTTGCGTTGAAAAAAGTCGAACGCGACAGGAGAAACCTTAAAGTGCTGTGGAAACTCGTTCTTTATTTTTTTTATGTGTACTTTTAGTCTGGCTAATTGTACAGCGGGATGTACCGAGAACCGAGTTACATTACTTCACACTTGACGGAATAAATGCTGTTTCTTGGAAGGTGGTAACTGTGTACGGTTACGACAGGATTATTCTGACGCATAAAATGTTTCTGTGCACTTGTGCAAAAAATAATAAGTACATGGTGTATGGTCATAAATTCGACAAGTGACGATTGTTGCTAGTGGCGGTATGGGCTTGAACTTCAAACGACATAAGTTAAGAACGAAAGGATTTGTATGTGAGGAAATTATGTATATTATATATAATTCTTTTTATATAAGACAGCAGCATTTATTAGCAACATGTGCTTTAATGTTGCAGGAATCGAATGGAAATATAAATATGCTGTTGCGTATGTATAAACCTCAAAGTTGGAGATAATTTTTGCAAAAAGCAATTTTATTAGTTGTGCCACTATCAAAACTGGCCAGAGATAATTGTTATTCTGACAGACCACGAACAAGCTACATTTGGAGAACCTGAATGCTGTACTACCCCATAGAGTATAGGGTATAGAGATATGTTGGAAAATTTATTTTAAAGACCGTGAAGGGTCATCTGCTAGTAGGATCAATCTTTACTATTCTAAGCCTTTGCAAGCCGGGTAATATCCTCGAGCAGCTGAAAGCTGTTTTATTCATAAGACCCGAGCAGATTATGAACAGGAAAGTGGAATGGACTCATTAGGCTGGTCGCTGAAATGAATTCAGGTACAAATAATACCATTACGCAGCCTCGCAATCGCCGTTCGTACTCACTCGCGAACACCTTTATAAATTCCAAAGCCCTTGGAATTAACTGATAAATATTTAAGCGTGCTCATTTGTATTGATACCGGCTTCCGTAGTTTATGAAGATGCATGCTCTACAAGCTCATTTTAAAATGGATGCGTATCGCCATTAGAATACATTTCCATACGTTCGATGGCAATTTGCGGGAATTCGGAGGAATCGGCTTGTATAAATTTAATCAATAATCAGCAAGGGACATCGCGGAAGCAATTAAAAACTGAAAGCTGAATAACATACAAAATATCTGCATGTTGAATTGGAATTCAGAATCATGCATTTTACATGGTTCGTCATACGTGCATGTACTGGCTATCAAGTAAAGGAATGCCAAGAAGAAGTGGGATTTTTGTGGCACAAAATTTGATGGAAATGTTGGGATACTAATTAGTATCAATATATCTTATTTGATTCGGAGGAAGTTGAGTTTAGACAAGTGAGAATGTACAATAATGACACAAACAAGATATTTATTCGTTTTATGACCCAATATCTAAGAATGTTTTACTTTACTGCTAACACTGTTAGTTGGCTGGATATAGCTTGGAGTTAGTCGCTTGAAAGCGGAAGTGCCTACATTGTATCTACGAATTCAATAAAAGTAAAATTATTACGACCACATTAACCGCAAGCAGGACTTTTATCAGCAAAAGGTAATTCAATTATCACTTCAACCGCACAGGATTACCGGCATAACAATCCAAGTGCTTGTCTAGCAATAAATGCAAGAAGATTACTAATATATTTTTCCGGTTACGCAGAAAGCGAACACCACATTCTATCTAGTTTTCCATTACACAAATCTCCAACTAAATTCCATTATTCCTGTTAATAATTACTTTATTAACATAATATATTTTGCATATTAATATCACTGTAGCGACGAGTTCAGTGCCTTCAATGGCATGCGCTAACGACCAATTCATAAACATTGTTTATCCACCTGTTCTTAACGTCTACTTTCAAATAAAACTGCACCGACAATGGCATATTTTTTTGTATTCTAACCCGGACAAAGTATTGTATTCTCCGCCTAATTAAATTTGAAACCTGATACGATCTGAGGAGTATGTACAGTTATATGTAGATTCGAGCCTCACAGAGGCCATTTGTGTATCAAATTAGGTGTTGAGGGATACATTCGAGTTATTAAAATGAAGGTTTCAATTATACTCGGTATAATAATGAACCATAGCGCGCTGCGGAAAGTGATTATCATCGCGTAATTAAATGACGACGTTTTTTGTGTTTTTATACATGTCTTCGAATGTTGTTATCACACTAGTCCTTAAATTCGATGTGCGGTTAATTTCAGAAGAAAAAGTGTCTGGTGATTCGGCGGGGTTTATTACGGTAAATGGCGTAAAAAGCAAGTTTTATCCGCTTTGTAGCAAAATTTTATTTTTGGTTTAGTATTAAATTAATATAATATTTTATTGTAAAATTTGCCATAGGGTTTTATTCTCTCTATCATGTTTCGACAGGGCGTCTTGGGGTCGTTGTAACATATCAAACAATCACACCAGGCATAAGTGATTTCTACCAATTTGAATGGTGTAGTACTGAGTACGAAAGCTTACTATAAGAGGCTAACACTTTGATTTTATGGAAATAATATGTCAATTTAATTGATAATGAAAGTAGGGTTGCCTTGGTGATAAAGTAGAATTTCCTATTAAGTATGCGAAACCGGCATTTTAATATTGAAGAAAAGTAAAAAAGTCCTTAAAAGTCTTTGGAACATAGAAATATCTGAGACCAGCAGTGACAAATTGTTACATGGAAGACCAATTTAGTAGGGCCAAATTGGTGAATGGAAAATCCATGACGACTATCACATTATTATTATTATTATTATAGAAAAAGGTTGTCAAGAACATTAGGTTCATACATCACGATTATTTAAGCCTTGAATTGTAACTTCTGAGTTCTTTAAATAAATGTTTCATACTTAACATTTGGCGACTAGGATTATGGCTCTAAGATTAACAAAGGATGCACTTGAGCAAATTGTGGCTACAGCAGTACAAACTGCTCTTGCAGCTAATGCTCCAGTAGCACAAGATTCATCACTCGTCAAATCAGAACGGATAATGTATTCATTAATGAATAGAATGGATTCGTTTATTTACAAAAGAGATGAAGATATCACGTTTGATCAGTATTTTGACCATTACGCAGATATGTTCACCGAAGACGGAAAGTCATTGAAAGAATCAGCCAAAGTGAGACTGTTAACGTCGAAACTTGGACAGACGGAGTATGATAGATACAAACGCCACATCTTACCAAAGATCCCGAAAGACTTCAAATTTAACGAGACCATAGCCACATTAAAGAAGCTCTTTGGACCGATTCGTTCGCTTTTCTCCACACGGTTCCATGCGTTAAAAATGAAACGCGAACCGGGGATGGATATTTTGACTCATTCTGGTCAGGTTTCGGATGCTGTTGAAAAATTTGAAATTGATAAATTGGATTCCGAAAGCCGGAAGTGTCTCATTTTTACATCTAGCCTTATTGCACCAGAAGAAACCATCATCAGGGGCGCGCTGTCTCAAATTTATGGAAGAAAAACCAAGCGCATGCAGCAAAGTTCCGAGACTTCAAACCTGGACAATCTATTTATGGTCGAGATTACAGGACTCCAAACAAAACAAAATTTGTAGCCGGAACAATCATCTGTAAACGCGGGAAAGTCATGTTTGAAGTGAATTTAAATTCTATTGGTCGATGTATAAGACATACAAATCAATTAAAGGTGCGTGAATCATCAATTCCAAATGAACAATTTAGAAAGACTTCCAAATTGAATTCATCAAGTATTCCAAGACGTTCTAGTAGATTGGAACTCGCAGTATCGTCACAATATGGATTACCATACGAAACTGATACAGAATTTGACGGTGTACAATCAGTTTTCGTCATTTAAGATTTTGTTTGACAAAATCGTATCGGGGAAGGTGTTACATGGAAGACCAATTTAGTAGGCAGAAATTGGTGAATGGAAAATCCATGACGAATCAAATTATTATTATTATATAAAAAGGTTGTCAAGAACATTAGGTTCATACATCATAATTATTTAAGCCTTGAATTGTAACTTCTGAGTTCTTTGAATAGAATAAATTATTAGAAAACTATGTATTTTTTGGTATTTTTATACTTTTTATTAACTATTAACATTTCATTAACCGTGAGTAATACGTTTTTGGAACCAAACAAGCTTTAATCCAAATAGGAACCATGCAAATTTACGCCCATAACCCGTATTTGCATCGACTATTTATCAATAGTGTTGAATGTTATATTTTTCCAATAGGTCGTCGATCAAAAAAAAATTACGGAGCCTTTTTGAGCTCTTATGTATCGCGGTCGAACAACCAAGTTGGGATGGAAATGTGCCGCGAGTGTTTGCACCATACCATACGGCAGATAGTAAAGGCCGAGGTCGCAAACAGCTGTTTGTAATTTTCATTCAAAACATCTCGTTTTCCATATTACGTAAGGATGCTAAGTGCTCCCACTTAATTCGCGGCGTGCCGCGCGATGCGTTGGCAGCACTGTCCTTCGAGAGTGTGTGATCCGTTCGAGTCCATATTTGGAACCAGTAAGATACGCCAAACAAGAACTATACGTGCGTTTCGTAACATTATAATGAACCGCGCCCTAACTGTTTTGTCACCAGTTGTTTGTTCAAATGCGATTTGCAATTTCGCAAATATTGAACTATGGTTACTACACCAATTGATGTCGATTGGGTAGAAATGATGTAAATGTTGGAATAAAATAGTCCATTCAACAAAATTTATAGGGTGGAAAAGATTTGGAAATTTGTACAGTATGCACACCAAACCAAAGAACTTTTTCAAATGCAATTTCTTCCTATGATGCATTTGTATTGGTAGAATAATTATGAGAGACTGATGGCGACAAAAGAGAAACAGGTCGGATGGAATTTTAACCAATGAAAAATTGCACCGACATAGATTCGAAGCAGGGTGACCGTAAAATTAATATTAATTTTCAATTTCATATAATATGTGATGTTAACAATATACTAATTTTAGTTGTAGATACTAAAATAAAAGTACATACAAGAAATGCGCAAAATATCTCTACACAAAACTGGCATTTTTGATTATAGTTAGTGTTAATAAGAAACGTCATCTAGCAGCCAATCAGCTGCCATATATAACAGGCGGAAGTTTTTCAATCTACTTTTTTAACCCTGTTATGTGGAAAGCAGAATATCGATAGAATAAACATTATAAATAAACATTGTAGGTAATACCGTAATATGCAAAGTTATTTTATAATTTTTCTTTGTAATATTATAGGTGATCCACGCCATAGATACGCCCGTATATATTTTTTTATGACGAATGAAGGTTAGGGGAATGCTAATATACAAAAAATGCATTTTTTTTTTGTTTTTAATTAGATTTTGTCAAAGAAATTATTGTTTTCACATTTGTACCTCATGAGTACAATCCGACTATTCGACAGAAAACATTTTTCCGATAATAATGATATCAAATACATAATATTTTGCTGAAAATAATGGCAAGGAAATGTCGTTTAAAGCAAGCTAATGAAAAAGTCACTATAGTGAACACTAAACGGCAAATAGTCATACGTATAAGCAACACACTGGTAGTGTCATGTTTATTGTTTATACCCTAAATTTCTCCTTTTTAATCAACAACTAATATCGAGAGACGAGAGAAGAGTTGAACAGGCGAGCATAGCGAGCCTGGGCACTTCTTGAGACCCGGAAAACCACTTTCTGGGCGTGAAGCACAAATATTTTTTATCCTACACAACAATATCGTAATAAAATCACCCGTTTCTAAAGACTAATCAGACATCAGACTAATCAGACAGGAACAACATCAGCAGTAATTGATTTAGTGACACACGTCATGGGCAACCTAGATGACAAGAAAGTAGCTGTAATGATATTCATCAGATCAAAATGTTAATAAAAATGGAACGGTACGGAATAACAGATGAAAACTTAAACCTCATTAAAACATACATCTCGGACAGACCGCAACGAGTACAAATCGGCGAAATAAGAAGCGCCACATCACAGGCATTGTTTGGGTTGCCACAGGGAAGTAATCTATCACCGATATTGTACATTCTCTACACAAACGAAATTCACGAATTACAGCTGATTGGCATACTGTCAGTGTTTGCAGACGACATCTGCATAACATACACAAATTCAAACATAGAGGACATTCAGAACGATCTCACTGCAGACATGAAAAAATTGGAAGAATGGAGCGAAGAGAACTCTCTAAGCATAAACGAGGACAAAACAAACTACATCATAATGAACAACAACAACAACAGGACACTGCACGTAAGGATTAACGGACATACAATCAAAGAGACCAACGAGACAAACTACCTGGGGTTGACAATAACGCACGACATGAAATGGGACAGACACATTGAAAATATCAGGAAAAAGAACGCTATACCCATATCTAAGTTCGTGAAAATTAGGAACCTGATACCCAAAGAACTTAGAAAGACGATCTATCACTCCATGTTCATGTCGAACATAAACTACCTTGGATCGATATGGGGGTCAACCACTCAGAAAAACCTAACTACACTACAGGTTCAGCAAAACAAAGCACTGAAAATATTATACCACCTCCATCACCGCACACCAACAAAAGACGTATTCGCAACGGCACAAGAACTAACGATAAAACAACCTCTCATGACGAACGACATCATAGTGCTACACAAGGTGCTGAGAGGAGAAATGAAAACAGAACTAACCTTAGTGGTAAACGAGGACATCCACAACCAAAATACCCGACAACGAACACACCTACGAGTGTATAGATCAAGAACAGCGAAATACACACTTAAAATGACAACGGAGGCAATAAATGTATACAACAGACTGACAGACAACACTAAACAACTAAATAAGGACCCGTTCAAAAGAAAGTTAAAGGACATGATTTTGACAAGAGCAATTGAGATAGCTGAATGATAGTGCACTAACAGTATACACGAACGACTACAATAAACCCTCGATACAGTTAGCCCGGGGATGATCTCCACCACCCGCGGTGAAGACAGAGGGAAGACGCCGTGTCGGTGATCGTTATTCTGTACTGGTATTATGTATATATATTGTATTACTATGGCATAATTCCATACCACACAGCATGCATGTGATTAGTAGAACAATAAAGAACTTAAACTTAAACATATTGGCTTTTGACAAATAAAAGAACGTTGACGTTTTAATCGCGAACGTCAAACCGAATCGAAAGCTGTCTTTTGATTGGACAGACCATTCGGTGGCCACCTGTAATGAAAATTGTTCATTACAGGCCTGGCTGGGCCTGGCGGGCAAATAGCATCTTTCGTGTCTCCATAGAGACGCGAAATAGTATATTATAATACAAGTTTTATAAGACAAAAATTGGCGCACGAGTTGTTTTGGGCGCGTCCTCGCTACGCTCGTCGTGCCCAAATGGAACGAGTGTTATATACTATTTTTTCTACTTTTCCACATTAATTTTACATAAATTTCGAAAATTGCTTTCAAAAAATTCATCGAAAATTTATCTTATAATCTAGAGTAGTTTTATATTCAACCGTTGGTTGTTCTGGTAAAATTCACAAATACGATTGACGCGAGCCAATAGCGATTGGGATGTCAGCCTTATTTGACACTTGACGTCAATATCATCAATCTTGGAAAACTAAAAGTTACTAAAAGTTTGTGATCTAGTGTTTTCAAAACGACACCGAAAGCGGTTTCGTTATGAGTTTATAATAAACGCAAAGTAGAAAAATGATATTTTTGTATAGGATAAAAAATAATAACAAACCATAAACGGCGGATCCTTTCCGCAATGCAGGGAATTGACAAAATTGGATGTCCACTAACAATTTTTTTTCTCTTTTCCTTCTTTAACCGAAATTTCCACGCCATTATCCTAAGCAAAATATCAAGTAAGTATTTTTGGTATCATTGAAATCAGAAAAGACATAGATTGATTAAAGTGGTTTCTGTTGTTGCCTTGGTGATAAAACTTGACGATCGAAATGTTTTTGTGTTCAGAATGTAATCCTGGTTGAAGATGTCGAACAATGATATTGGATGGCATTTAAAATATCAAATATGACGCCTTTCCAGAAAAAGTCATACTATGTATCTTTAAGGATATCCCAAATAATGGACTGTTTAATTCTTCTATCATCATAAATAAAAAGAAAAAAACAATCGTACTTATGGCGTGGGTGGGTAACCGGGTAGGTAAGTAAAGCTAATACGAAAAGGTGGAGGAGCTGGGTTACATTTTTTTAGTGCTAAAGGAATTAACAAACTAATACATAGTTTTAATTTAATTCTAGTTTTAATGGTCGTCATGATATGTGCATACTTATGTAACTTTTTAAAGATACGTTTTCGTGTTATGATGGTGTAAATATTTAGCTAGGTAATACCGAGTGAGTGACGACAAAGCCAAAGAAATTTTGTGATAAATATATTTTTATTTTAAGGGTTTACAAAAAAAATAATTTTTGAGTGACGTAACAAAATGATTCAATGAGGATAACAAATATAGAATATACATAGCAATTAAAAACATAATAATTCCTAATTACATTTGGCTAGCGCTGTATATTAACGGGCAAACCGCAGCGTGCAGATCGTTCTGACAGCTTAACAAGGTTACCCCAAGATTAATTAGGTGCAATGAAGATTGGTTAAGGTACTCCACTTCCTGGTCAAAATAATTGAACGGCGGCGTGCCGTAATTTGCTCAGTTTCCCGGTAACACGTCGAATCATTTTTCTGTGCACGGAGCGCGAAATGACATTATGGACGGTTCAGACACCGGCAGCTCCTTTCACATTGTCAAACGGGCAATTCGCCCAACTACGCCAAGTTAATAATCACAATTATTATCCTTTAACTCGGGTTCAACAGTTCTGCCGCGAGTTCACTCACTTTTACTTGCACGTAGACGGCCGTCCTTGCCCCTCAACAAGCCATCTACTAAAGGTAACTTCATACAAGAAGACGGAATCGACAACAAATCACACCTGTTTTACTCTCAAAAACAGATTATGACTACTAAACTATTTAGCAGTCTAACGTAGTTTATTGCATAGCCTGCAATGATTGCAATGGTAGATATGTTGGCATCCAACCCTTGAGAGGTGGTTAAAGAACCGTTTATCACTGCATAAAAGTGATTGCAACACACTTAAACAAAGATCCGCTTTATCTAACCATTCATTGAGTCTTGGCCACTCGTTCAATTTTGAAAGTGTCAGGGTATTGGATAGGGAATCTAATTACTATGGACGTATGTTTCTATATCAAGACCACAGAGAATACTGTTAATTTTAATACTGATGTCGATAATTTGAGCAGTATTGGATTGGCTCTGAGGTGAATTTTAAGTGATCTAGATACCCCCAACTATTTGTTTAGACGGCAATATTTGTACTGAATTGTAAGCAATCTAATCATTTTGAGATAACCACTCTTTTTCCGATATATTTCATCCATTGCCATGCGTTAGAGTTCCATTTTTTTCTTCTGCATCGAGAGGGATACCCTGGATTTCATGATCGGTAACGAAACCTCATGCCCGTAACGAATTGTATGTAATTATCTTTTGTTAGTGCATGTTTATTCCGGCGGTAGTGCGGAGTCCTTAGAGATTAGACTGGCCGAATTTTTTAAAAATCAAGAGAGAAAGCTTGTTTGTTTTCGGAACTAATGTATCTCAGAGCCAGGAGTATATCTTATCAACTTATCATGAAAATAATACAAATAAACTAAGCATGAATTATCATTATACTCGTTGAATTTATTGCGCCAAATCTTGTATCCGCTCGGGACTTCAGAACCATCATTTAAGACGTTTTTATGCCGCAGTACAAATTAAGAGATCCGACAAATGTCGGGTTTTATTCGCTAAATTACACCCAACAATTTTATTTAATGTTCGACGGACCGCACGTTTAAGGACCACAAAATTTACGTTGGCAGTTATATGTAATGTCTTCATAAATCGGCATTTAAGGTGCTGGGAGCGTTACAATATTGCAACATTAAAATTCGGCAAACCTGCTCCATGGGCAACATAATTTTCGCTTAGCGTGGGATTAACGGTTAACTGTGGATTGTCGAATTCGTGGAACTCTTGATTATGGAAATTAGACAGGGATAAATGGATTATATGAATAACGTATAATTATTATTATTACTATTTTTTAAGTTTGCCGTTTGTACATTTCAGGCTGCGAATTTATAAAGTTTATTGCTCATATTTGGAATTTAAGTGGTTTCAGAAATTAAATACCTTACTATTAACGGAGGCTTTTTGAAAAAATGATAACACGCGTGTCTAAAGAAGAATCTTAAAAGAAATTTTCATTAAAAAGGCACGTTCATAGAACAATTCTGCAATTTTTGCATAACAGGATTTTTAGTAATTTAGGAAAATGCTAATCAGTATAATTGTTTATGACTGCAAAATTATGAATAAAATTTCGGTAAATCTTTCCAGGTACGACAATTTATCTTGGGATTGGGTGGGAATTATCCAGTCGAGACAGTTTTATAGATATAGATTGGATTTGTATAAATTATATTTTAGATACTTATGTTGTTATATCGACACATTATTTACTGCAAAAGCGTTAAATTTCAAAGTGTGCACGGGCAATCATTGGCATGTAATGTAATGAAAAATCAGTGCTCACGTCCACTACACGATAACAGTACAGTAACGTAATCATACATGCGCCTATATGTACTTATTTATTTTTCCTTCAATCTGACGCTGTCCCTGGGCTATCGGTACTCTTGGTATTGCTCGCCTCAAATTTGATCACGTCTCGCATATATCGTCTTGCAGTACTATGTATTTTGTAGTCCTGAACGCACGCCAATGAACCCGACAAACGTATCCAGGAGTAGTGGACGCTATGATTATTCTAACGGTACTCTCTAATCGTTGCGTACGTTCACTTTTTTTCGCCGGCCATTCATAGACGAACAGGACAAAAGTTAATCGTGACCGCTGAGCATGATTTCAAATGTCATCGCTCTTAAAAACTAAATAAAAAACTACAGTTTGAAGAGAATAGAGGAGATTATGAAGTATGTACTACAAAAAATAACATAGGCTAGTAAGAAAATTATCTTCAGCCGTGCTGAAGTTTATTTTAACCGTAAAATATTTAAAAAAAGTGAACCGATTTTGCCCATTCACGAACTTGTCCTTACTTTTTAAGAGATAAGCTTGTATACCAAATTTCAGATCAATTACTTCAAAATTACGGCAGTTATCGTGTACACAGACGGACAGATGGACAGAGAGACGGACATAGCTAAATCGATTCAGTTGTCAATGCTGATCAATCAATACATGAGAAAAAATGAAAAAAAATGTGAAAAAAAAATATTCAGCAAGTGTACCGTTAAAAATATCAACGGAATGAAAACATTCAAAATTAATTATGAAAAATGGAGTAAGTCATGTACCATAACCTTGGTGTATTTAGGTTTTATTTATGAGAATCACAATCATAATCACAATCAGACTTATAAAGAAGCAAAATTTACCAACCCAAAGAATAGGCTAGATTTAGAAAATGGCGGTTATGCGGTAACAAGGGACAGTCAATTTGAGTCCAAACAAAAATTTACTACGACGCTAATGCTAAGTATGTGTTAACCTTTAAATTTTCGATCAGAATGTGCCCTAATTGTCTTTGTGTATAGTAATTCGAATTTTAAGTTTTACCTTAAAACCAAGAGATAATCTCGTGCTGGTCACACCCGTCACAGCTTATTTTAAAGGGCTTTTTATGAATAAGCAAAGTTTGAATATCTTCCTCCAACCATTTAAAAAGATCAGCCATCGTTTTGCATTGCGTTCGTTAAAGTCGTCAATGTGTCACATCCATCTCCGCGGATGACCCAACAGTATCAATATCTTTCCCGCTTCGCTTTAGGCGGACTTCTAGTATCACAGAACATCTCGGACAGGTTACAGATAAAAATATTGAATATTAGGCAAAATAGGCTCCCCAACCTATTTGTTGGCAAAATACTTGTCAAAAACCATCCAACCGTTTATAGGACAAACTACATCTTTTGTCAAGAACTCTTTACATTTTATTCAGATTCTGAAGGAAGTTATTATTGACCTGCAGAATATACTCGTAAGTGTCGACGTAACATCCCTCTTTACGTGTGTTCCGGTTAAGGAGGCAGTCGCAGGCCTTCGGACAACACTTGTGCCCCTAGGTCTACCAACCGATGTACCGGATCTTGTAGAGTATTGTTTCTCCACCACATACTTCAAGTGGGCGGGAGCGATGTATGAGCAAGTAGAGGGTGCTGGGATAGGATCACCACTTTCACCGGTAGTCGCCAATTTCTTCATGGAATTGTTTGAAGAAAAAGCCATTAGGTCAAGTCCTTACAAACCCAAGCATTGGGTCAGATAAGTTGATAATACCTTGGTGGTTTGGCCACACAGTAGAGATAAACTTACTGAGTTCCTTAGCCACCTACACAATGTCAGTCCTTCTATCAAATTCACGATGGAAATAGAAGAGGATAATCAGCTGCCATTCTTGGATGTGCTGGTATACAGAACGTCAACGGGTACGCTTGGACATACAGTCTACCATAAGAAGACACATACCGATCGGTACTTGAACGCCAAATCACACCACCACCCCCAACAGAAGAGAAGTGTTATTAACACTCTGTTCGACAGAGCCGAGAAGGTGTGCGACTCCAGCACCTTGGACGACGAATGGAAACACTTGGAGTGGGCCCTACGTCAGAATGGATACACCAAGTCCGACATACGGGGTGTCACACAAAGAAAACCGCAAGTCTCAGAGGAGCGGCAAGAGTCAAAGGGGTTCGCTTGCTTACCATACGTAAGTGGGGTATCAGAAAGAATCGGTAGATTACTGAAGAAATCGGGTATCACGGTAAGGTACAGCGCACCGGCAAAGGTAAAGGATCTTTTGCCTATCCCAAAGAATATCACACCACCCTGAAGAACGCAGGGGTATACAAGATAACATGTGAGTGTGGAACATGCTATGTAGGACAGACAGGACAAAGTATCGAATGTCCAGTCAAGGAGCACAGTAGAGACACCCGGCTACACAAGATCCAACAGTCCGCTGTTGCTCAACACTGCCACGAGTCGGGAGACACAATGAATTTCGATGACGTGAAGATGTTGGCAAGGGTGGGTAATTATCATCGAAGGCTTATTAGAGAAGCTATCGAAATTTACAAAAATCCCGACAACATCAATCGCGAGGACGGTACTGACATTAGTAGGGTCTGGAAATCGATCCTAACGCGGTCAGGTGGAAAAGCACATGCGAACGGTAGCTCCAGATGTGCGCAGTAAGCTGTAAATTTAGGTATATAAGGGAGATTTTCTTAGTAGGTCTTCAGTATTCAATTAGCTTTGAAGAAGCGAGCAACATGGTTTGCGAAACGTCAGCATTTACAAATCTTGACACACGGCATAACCCGGAAGCAGTTTATTTTCTAAATGATTCTGGCCGTGAAAGCCTACGTACTTACTTGAATATTATCTTGAGTTTGGCTTTCATGGATTTTCAAAATGATTTTAATTCAGTAGAAACTTGGGAAATAATTTTAATACAACACTGGGAATATGAAATTTGCGAATTCAAAGTAATTAAGCATTTTCGATAGATTTTTTTGTGTTGAATACAAATACCAAAATCACGTATTATGGCGTATTGGTATATACTGGTGCCAGGAAACAGAACAGGAAATATTAACAAAAAAAAATGTATCCAACTGATATGAAGAAGCTAAAGACAACGAAGATGATGAATACTAATACTAAATTAGTTTGCTTTCAAAGATAGACCACAAAATAACGAATAGTTTGTTTCGTAGTTCAACAAAAACCATCTCAAAAAATCAACTACAAATTTCACTTTTTACATCGAAATTTTCTCAAAAACAAATACAAATTGCAGGCCAATTATTACCTTCTTCTTATCCAAAGTTTAATTTTTTCCGTTGAATTGAATTCTTCACTTGCCCGTCTGAACAATCATACGGTGATTACGTGTTTAAAAAAAGTCATTCGCCATATGCTATCGGGCACTTGAGCACTAACGGTATGTCGATTATGTCAGATCGTTATTGACGATGCGTCAGAAAAATTGCCCAAGAAGCTCTATTCGGTGTCTTTGTGCGATTCTTCGTGCCCGTGCACCATAAGTTGTTCCCATGATGATTGACGACCGTTTAGAATGGCATCTACAATGCTGTTATTCAAGAAAGAAGAATGCAAATGTCGAGTCGTTTGTAATTCTTATCGAGTAAAACATCAGAATTAGGTACCTACTATATTCCTTTCTAAACCACATTTACGGCCAGTATTATAAATGCCGAATAAGATTTTACTACCAACGTACTTTTTTACAATAGGATTCGGCTACTCAGAAAAAAATACGTCTTATTCGATGTTTAAAATACCTGGCCTTAATAGCGTAAATATAATAGAGATATCCTAAATTATGGGTTTGTCGCTTAATCTACTACTGATATCCCCATGGCAAATTTTGCTTCTTATATTTTCTATTTCATAATTGTGCAATTTACAACCGCGGTAGTTCGATGATTCTTAACTTATTATTGTTTATAATGGAGAACTGTTGATAATGGCCATCAGAATTACTTAAATAATAGCTTTTTATAACTGCCTACTTATGGCCAAGGTGAAAAAGTTAATGGCGAAATCAATGTTAATACCTTTTCCAGTCTTAAATAACCACATTTTTGTTTAGTTAATTGTTGTAAATACATACAGTCTTTACGCCATCTATAATTGATTTCCGTCAAGATGCTTACCTGTAACAAAAAAAAAACAATTAGAATATTCGCAAGAAACCAAGCAGTATTCGCTAATTTCCATTGTAAAGTAATTTATCTTCGGAGTCAATGATCCATAAATAGCGACCATTTTAGACTTTTCATTTGTCTGTTAATTGTTATCTGGTGTTTAGATTCCGGGCTGCCAACGAAGCTAACTTGGCCATTAGACAAACGTCAATTAATCATGTTGAAAAATTATTTAGGAAACAGCATATAATTATGTGCTACCATTAAGTTATCAAAAAAGTTGTAGGTCTACTATTGCCGATGAACACTGTTATTTAAAATGCATTAAACAAACCGGCAGATGAAATAAGTTGAATGGAACAGTAGCCCAAGAATAAGCTAATAGAGATGTATCATTCAGTTGTAAAAATTACACAAATGTGATTCTCAGCATAGTATTCGTTGAAGTTTTTTCGATCTGAAGAATTTGCAGTAGGTAAACAATTCTTTCAAATTACAATAATTATTTTTTTTAATAATTTATTTATATTATTTATTATTTAAAGCTTTCTGGCTTTCGAAATTCATTTCTGGAAACGATACGAACTATTACATTCTGTTGTTCATTTCCACCAAGGTCTGCGCTTTTTGTACCACACCATAATATTGTTATAATATCGCTATAATACTGTTATTATCATCCAGTTTTATTTTATAGGTATGTTTATGACACCATGTTGTGCTTAATAATAATAGCACTTTTCATTATTTCTTAAATTAAGGACGAATTCTTACAATAATTCGACAATATAATATGATATTATATATTTTACCACCACCTTTCATGGTCGGTTGGACACTAATAAGCAGTTACTTGTATATGTTTGCAGTTATACTTTATTCGCAGCATAAAATCTGTAGTTGTTTCCAACCAAATTTGCAATATCTACGAGTTGAGTTTTATTTCAGGTTTGTTTTCTGATCTCGTATCTGAGTCTCAAAAGAACAGATTGAGATATGATTTCTTATTTGCTTGCGTGGTCAATTTATTTTAATATTCTCTGCAAAAGTTCCAGGGGGCGTACAACTACAGAACTTTACCATGACCATACATCACACGCAATTATCTCTAGAAATGACCCACCTGTCTTGGGCGCCTCGAGTGCTGCCAAGGATTAGAATCCCAACCGCTAAAATAGAAGACGAGATAATTCTCTGATTATAAGGCAATTTCCTGGTTGGTATGTCGTTGCGGGCAAAACGTGTCTCTGCATGTCAAGGTTCCGCGTTCCGAGTGACCCCAGTGTCGGAATAATTGTGACTTAATCAGATCGTAACAACCTTGCGTTAAGGTGAAGAATCTTCAGGAGTCGTGGGCGGTAAGGTTGCCTGTGACTAGAAGAGGGCAAAGTCTCTTAGCAAACGTACAACGCCCTCTGCAGGACTGCAGTCGCCGTCTGTGCAACTAATTTTAGAGAGAGAGAACAAGGCTGGCGTGCGAGCGCATTGCATAACTCGTTTCGTTTGTTTTATTTTTGGGT
This sequence comes from Aphodius sticticus, assembly GCA_963966075.1. Lineage (NCBI taxonomy): Eukaryota > Metazoa > Arthropoda > Insecta > Coleoptera > Scarabaeidae > Aphodius > Aphodius sticticus. The sequence goes on along the minus strand of OZ014509.1, from coordinate 45,784,302 downwards.
GGATCGAAGGCAAAACAAATGAAGATGATCAGGAAGACGTCGTGGTCGTCGACGAAGGTCATGTTAGATCATCTTATCGACTGATCAGGACACCAGACCTAGTAATGACGAAGTAACGACCGGTGGGTGCATTGTTACGGTCATGGTGATTGGACGCTTTCAAAACTCCTTTATAGAGTAGGTTTACGTAATGCTACGTATTAGAGGCGGTTACCTCTACGCTGTTAACGTTTTCGCCGCAATGTACTGGATTAAAGGCGATCTTATTTTACGATTATAATGGGTAATCGCAGATTCACGATTTTGGATTCGACTTTAGGTAGGTACTTTTGTGTTGCCAAAGCTTCTTTGTCGTTGCTAATATTTATTCTGCGAAATCCAATCTAAAAATACTTGCTTATTCAATTATTCGCTTATTCGTGGTTAACATAATCCCGGAAATTTCTAACATTTTTTTACAATTTCGTGATGGTGTTTTAGACGACCTTTTGCAGATCGAGATACCAGTTTGCCCTCGAGGGAATAAACCTTTTTGCTAGGGGGATTATTTAAAGTCCAAACCTGCGTTGGGCATCTAAGTGGCTGAGTTTATATTCCTTGATGCTGCATGGCTGTTGGCTGAGCAACTAGAGATTTGCCATAGTATACTTTCTCTTCACATGCAAATTCTGTGGTGTAAGGTTGATCTTTGCATCTGTACATGTAGTAGGGCATGTTTTCATAGCAACTTTGCATTAGTTTTGATCAGTTTTGTTTTGCTCAATCAGAAAAACTCGAGCTGTTGGTGTTGTGTATTATGTCTGTGTTGATATACGTCCATCTTGATATCCATGATGGCTATTGTTGATAGTAAAAGCGTCTACACGTTATTTCCTAATGTTTCTTAGTCTTCTGAAGATAAGCCCCAATAAGCTTAGATGCAACTGGCGCAGCCGGTACATTATATAAAGGCTGTTGAAAACTTGAAACTTGAGCGGAAATGTTGCGGAAAACTGGAAAAATACAAGTTAAAGTTCGAAATACTTTCAATAGCGGCTGGTGTAGACGAGCATCCCGATACCATAAAGATCGCCACGCTGTTAAATGTCATCGGTTCCGAGGGAGTGGAATCATTCCAAACATTTAATCTGTCTAATGAGGAAAATTCAAATTATGTTAGTCATCGACAGTTTTGAAAGGTACTGACTGCATTCCAAAGAAGAATGATTTTTTTTTATATATAGGTATACGTTTTTACCAAATCAAAGAGAGAAATGAACCCATAGAAAATTTTGTAACGGAGATACGAAAATTAGTACGTTCCTGTTTTGGGGACCAAGAGGCCAAGAGGCATCAATGATAAGGGGCAGAATAAGTGTGTGGCGTCTATGACAGGGCGTTGTAAGAAAGCAACCGACGATTGAAGACCTCTACCTACAAAAGGCAATTGAGAAATGCAAGGCATGGGAAATTGGCAAGGAGCAGACATGAAGTTCAAACAACGCCAGAATCGCATCAAGGGCACGTTTATAAAATAGAAAAGTATAGGGACGATCTGAAAGGTAGCGGAAAATACGATAACAACAGTGATTGTAGATTTAACAAAAACAATAACAATAGATATAACAAAAACTATGATAGTAAATACATTAAGCATATAGTTTTAACAAACAAATAATTCATTTTAGCAATTCAGGGAAGTCAGCGAACGTGTTATATGTCAAGAAAATAACGTTTAATTGTTCTGAAAATGATAAATGGAAAGAAACTATAAATGTTGGTGGAAAGATTGTCAACTTCATGTTGGATCCAGGATCAGAATGCAAGTAAAGGTTTGTCTGATTACATTAGTATAAAGCAAGCATATATTAGCATCTTGCGAGTTTGCCTTTGTAGCTGGGGCTACGTTTTCGACTTGCGTTTTCCGAGTTTGTTATCTGTGGTAAAGTCGATGATGTTTTCATTCATCGTGGGGGTATTGAGTTTAGTTTCGTTATTTATTTATTATTTTCGGTGAAATTTCAGCGAAGGCCTCGCCAATATTAAAAAAGTCACTTAGATACACTTTTTTGTTTCTATCGGAAATGAAGATTTACACTTGTGTAAAATTAAACAAATGTAAAATATGTCATGAACTTACTCTGTCTTATGTTAGTTTTTAAGCTGGTTCTGAAACATTCTTGAAAACATTTCTTTTCTTGAAAAATATGTACCGTAGATTTGTTTTTCTGGTAGAGTTCTCTACCTCTTAAGGCTAATAAATGTAAATAATCTATAGATTTTATTTAGTTGGCGAGTATTTTGCTTTATATCCTAGATTTTAGTATTATAAATACCGAATAAGGAAAGTCTGCTATCAAATCTCCCAAAGATTGTACGTACTTGCTTGATTTTCGAGGGAGGAAATGTTTAATCGTCGAATAAGGAAGTGTCATGCCTGTCAGTAAAACAGTAAATAGGAGCGTGTATCACCATTTTGCAACAGTAACTATTTTGTATAAAAAAATAAGCATTAGTGCAGGAAAATAAAGTTGAGAGTGGGTATTAAATGTAGACAGGATTTTTATCATTCGAAATGGTAAAGGGGCTCATTGTGAACGTAAAAAAAATAAATGCAGGTCATGGAGTGGTATACTGTTTATTTGGGGGGGGGGGGGGTTAAAAGCGAGTGCAAAGAAAAATTCAATGTTGCAAAAGTTGTTTTTTAGTTATTTAAATTTTTGAGCATGTTGTTAAATAGGGATTATTATTTTTATTATTGTATCAATAAGTACATGTAAAACCAACAAAAATGAGCACAAGTAGAACTCTGTATGATGATTTTTCATCACAGAATTTCTTTTTGAAAAAAATCGGTTTTGATTGGAAAAATTAAATATCTCAAAAACTTCTTGTTTTCTGCATATGAAAAAATTTACGCTTATTTAGGACATTAAAAGGCACGCTTTCACTAAATTTCATCAACATTTAATTATTGTTGCGACAATGAAAAATAAGAAAAAGAAAAATCATTTTGGCTTTGCAATTTGCATTTTTCTCGGAATTTTTGAGGTCAAGTTAGAAGTGACCCTTATGAATGTTGTAGATTTTTTATGTTCTACAACCTAGTATAGGAAATTTTTGGATAAAACGTAAAGTTTTGCCGGAAAACCCAATAATATACTTTGCACCCGCTTTCAACCCCCCAAATAAACACTATGCCACCCCATCACCTGCATTTATTTTTTTTTACGTTTCCTATGAGCCCCTTTACCATTTCCAATGATAAAAGTCCTGTCTACAATTAATACCGGTTTTGGCTTCTAATCAGTTAATTTGCCTGCACTACATGGATAGCATAAAAGCAGAACCAATTATTGCACCGGCCGCCATCTATTAGACAAGAGGTAAACTAGTTGGCAAATGCATTTGCTGAATAAGTAATTTGGCATTATAATATTCGATTTAGCGTTATTCGTTGAATACATATATTTGACGATTTGATGTTCGGAGATGTTTTTGACTTTTATAATACCGGCCCTAAGTCTAATAGCTTATTCGACTTACTGCACTCGGCTGCACTAGCACCATACTGGTGCGGGTACGGCTTATGTATGAATCCCTTTATACACAAAAGTGTATAAGAAATGCAAGTCCGTGCATAAAAATGCACCGACTTTGTGCAGTTCGCAGTGAGTGCGTGCATAAAAGTGTATAAAACGAAGTGGCCACAGTGTTGATAGTATTACATTTAAGGTTTAGATAGAGCGATCTATGTAAACAATGATTCAGTCACAGTACCTATCTCATTGAAAAATTTAGAAATTCCATTTGTTGTAAAAATTATTCAAAGAAACCATTTTTGTAGCGTGACAACACAAGACGGAATTTTTTCAAGAGTGGTCGATGGTCTTGTGCAGTTCGATCATGTTTTTCTTTGGGTAGCCTAAGCATTTCGTATATGTTAGCAGATGTTATACATACAACCTCCCGTTTTACATTAATTTGATTTTTCAAGCCTTTAGTGTATCAATGCTAGGTGACCCCTGGATGGAATATTCTAAACCAGGGACGTATATAAAGGGCACGGATATGTGGTTACAGTTTTATCTGTTCGCTTTGCTCGGTTTGACATTGTTTCGCGACGCGACGAGAGCACGGTATGTTCGTACGCGGGCCCTCGGTCGTATCATTTCGCATTCCCACTCTCAACTGAAGCATGGAAATCCGTATAGATAGGACGTCTCACTCGTCGGCATCGATGCCCCCCATTAATTGGCCTCTATCGTCATTGCTCGCTGAATTATATCCACCTTGCGGTTAGTGACACTCGACCAGGGGATCTAGGAGGACACTGCGGCCATGTAGGAGGGGGCAACAGGGTCCCCGTACAAGTGTAATTAATCGTTAATTAAGAATATCTGGACGCGACTCCGGCCTCGCCGAGAATTTATCTACGGCCATTTGCAATTTAAAGTCTCACTTTCGCCATTTTTGCCAGAGACAGCACGATCGTGTCGGATTCCTGAGATAATACGCTTGTAGGAAATCGGGTATCCACATGTAAATCATGCGTTTTTAACTCCTGCAATATTTTGATCGGATAAAGCTCGAGTATTCGCTTAAGTCGACGATTAAAAGTTAAAAGTCACCTGGTCCGAATGACACTCTTCCTTACTTTACGACGACATTAACTTGCAGCACCCGACCAACATCCGTATAATTAATACAGCAACTTTATTTCATGTAAATACGTTCTGTAATGAGGTCTTCCTTTTCGTAGGATTTTATTTAGCGTGTTAGATATTTTATTAGTTCGCTTTATGCCTGCAAAAGAAATAAGATATCCAACGATATACTGTAACTTTTACGGCAAAAACTTATAACATAAACTTCGGTAATTTCCTACGTATATCCTAACAACCAAACCATTACCGAAAATTACGAGCATAAACCTGTATAATACCACACTTAACTGCAATATCTGCGGTGTCCTATGCCGAATAAAATGCATTTATGCATTAAGCAGTATAGTTTTGTAAGTCCTTCAATCTAAACTGTCACTTCATCATGTTTAGATTAAGTAGGTGATGCTATTATGACAAGCAAACGACAGAAACGCTACATCAGAGACGTGAATTCAATCAATTTACCGATTTAGGGAATAGTTCAGTCATGACGTCGGAAAAAAATGGGTTAGAAATGCAAATGAACCGAGAAGGCTAAATTTTTGATATGACGTCGGGGGAGGCTAGAAACGCTTAGCTTCAAACTGTCGACCAAGATTTCCTACGTGCATTTTCCGCCGTCTTGAAAAAAGGGTTAAATTCAGTTTCTTTACAATAACTCGGTTTTCCGTTGAGATACGTTAATTTTGAATGAATACTTTTTTGTTTCTTTTCTCACACTCTACAATTTAGGTCCTATACATTTTTAACTATTGTTCATGGTTATTGAAATATCGATCGTATAAGTATGGAGATAACATTCTTATAAACGAAAAACTAGGACGTCATTATGTAGTTTGTTTTCGGAATACTGGCTTTAAAATACTTTTCGGAGAAATGGTATGAAGAAAAGAAAAAATGACTCTGAAAGACGAAGAGTTATCTGCGAAGCTGCTGCAATAATCCGCGAGGACATTAGAGGTGTCGTTTACGATAAAAATAATTATCCCCCATCGGATGCATTCGTAAAAGATGTCAAGCCGCTGTTCCGCTGTTGCAAGTTTTTCTTGTTACGACCATCACAAAAGATAAACGCGGTACATTGGAGCAGTGGAAAATAATTTATAGCGATAGCTCACTCCATAATAACATGCAACAACATCGCCAGAGTCAACATTCTATTCAACGACGACGACGGCGATGATGACGATGTTTCGACCATCCCAGCATCATTTCCTGCGGTTCGAGAGTCTCCACAACTCGAAGAGTTAACCGAGAAAGAGCTTCTTCAGCCAGGACCATCGAAACGACAAAAAATATAAAAAAGGGGCTTTTAATTATTATTTAATTGCTACACAAAAAAATATTTGTTCAATAAATTTCATGTGTTTGTTTCATAATTCGTCTGGTTTATTTATTTATTTTGTATCCCAATAATTCCCCGAACAACCTTTCATCCGTTTTGACTTTGAAATTGTAGGTCTGCACATGCTCTAAAATTTTCACAATAGACATTTTTTTTATATCTATCGCGAGAAAAGAGAAAATAGGAAAAAACAAATTTCACTACCTTACATTTTGACTTTTTCGATCGATATCTCAATAAAGATGAACGATAGGTAAAAAATGTAAGAAACCTTAATTGTAGAGCGTAAAAAAAGCAACAAAAAGGTGTGCATTCAAAATTATCGTATCTCAACGGAGAACCGAGTTATTGGAAAAAGATATGAATTTAACCATTTCTTCATGATGGCAGAAAATGCACATAGGAAATCTTGGTCGACTATTTGATGTTACGCTTTTCTAGCCCCCCCCCCACGTCATATCAAAAATTTAGCCTTCTCGGTTCATTTGCATTTCCAAATGTATATAATGACTGGACTAGAAAGTGATGTCACTATTTTTGTGTTATACTGCTATTTTGTATTTTATTTGCAATACAGGCATATTTAAAATATTTAAGTACATTTTGTTATTAATTCAGTTAACCATATATGTAGATCGTTCAAGATCATTACCATTCCTAAATAACCCAGCTAGCCACTTCCCTAGCGATTAGGACAAAACCCTCTGAGCTTGGGACTTTTGGACGGAGTTTTTTTACGTTTTTTACATTGAAGAGAACTTTGACATGGGCTCGCTTAGACTGTTATCACTTCGCTATAAGCATCGCTCTAATCCAAAGAATAATCAGAAATAAATATATTTACCGAAACTTTGACGGGAAAGACTGGGAAAGGTTAAAGTAAAGCTTGAAATTATTATGGTGGTAGGATCAACTGAAGGAGAATCTACTAAAAAGCTCCAACATCCTTGGAGTCAAATATACCAATGGAGTATTAAATGGTTAAACTGTGTGCCAGAGGAACATCCAAGGGATCCAGTCTTTCCCAAATGAAAGATAAGATAATAAGAAACTAAGGCAATTAAGGAAGTGTCCATGACCACGATAAATGTGTGAACACTACATAAATATATGAGATCTAAGTTATGATGGTTCACTTGGGCCGCTTTTTAGGCATCTCACTAAAGTTAAAACAAAATTTCTACCATGACAACAGAAACAATGATTGCTATTCCGTTTATTATATCCCGCTGCTTAAAACAAAACAAATTCGCAATAATGCAGACTCCACATAGTTAAAGTGTCCATTAAATTATGTTTTATGTACATAGCGGCTATTAGGACACTATTCCATATTAATTCCAGGTACCAATAAACGTCCCCGTGCACGTCTCGGTCGCGCCGGCCAGTCGTTATACAAGATTTAGAACTGCGAGCTTGGGGCAAAAATTATAGCAACAACACATCACAACACAAGCGGTAGTCAGAAAAAATGGAGGTCCACATTCACGTACGCTAGCGATAGAACAACCGCGCTAAATATCGAAACTGATGTTATGACATTTACCATGACTAATTCGCCGAACGGGGTCTGGCGGAACAAGCGGCGGCTCGTAATCCTACGTCAAGTACAAAGAAGTTATAACTACAAACGATCCGGTTGGATTCTGGTACGCATAAACCATCATCCGCCCGTCCGATGTTAGATGTCGCTTCGTACGCCCGTGAGATCTTCCGACACCGTACCACGCAGACGGCCGTAACACACAGCGCCCCTGGCGGTCGCAAAAATTTTAAATCACGAACTTTATAATATACGTCCACGCTGTATCTAACATCTAAGCACACATTGCAGCATGATGTACGTTCGCTTTTTTCTTTGTTTCGCCGATGTTCTTTGCTAAAACCGTGCATGTGTATACGCACAAAAAGCCATCAGAGGTCAAATTGAACTTTGACGTTATTGATACTCTTTGATGTGGTGAGCTATCATAGTCCTGTAGGATATAAGACCATTATAACACCACGTACGGCGCAGAAAAACATGAAGTACAAGACATAGGAGGGTCCTATTATGAGATACCTAAAATAATTCGTGAAATAAATATTTGTATATATTTATAGCTGACTTGAAAGCAATGTTAGTTTGGCACCGCAATTGGGAAAATGTGAAATGTACCTACATAATATTGCAATATCAAAAAAAGTTGGACATCTATACATGTACATTTAGACACATTGTACATTTATAATTTTATAACTCTTGGTATTTGCGAATGTCAATTTTTAAATTTTAGTTTTTTGATTTCAATATTAAATGGTTATTTTGTATGGCTGTATATTTTAGGCAATTTTTTGTTATTTCTTCCCTAATGAGTGGAATCAACAATACACAAAAAAGTTATTTTTGCGTTGCCTTGGTGATGAAAATTGACGATCGATATGTTTTTGTGTTCAGAATGTCATCGTGATTGAAAATATCATACAAAGAGATAGGGTGCCGTTTAAAATTTCAATGATGACGTCATATCCGAAAAAAAAACGGAAGTTATATTAACATCAAGAGTATCCCAAAGAATGGCATTTTTTGTCTATTAACACTTTCCGAACTTTCATTCGTTCACCTTTATAAACAAAAAAAATAAACGGGAGTACGGCGTGGGTCACCCGGTATAATAAATTTAGTTAGCAGAAAAGTATAACTTCTTGGTCTGCCGTTGTATTAATATGGTAGGTTGGAGTAAATAGCTTATAAATTACAAACGCATCTACATTAAATTTTCGAAAATAACTGGCGTAGGCCAATAGACACAACAATTTACTTCTTTGGGCTATTTCAATCTGAGTCACATATTGTAATCTTGACGTTTTGAGTATTAAGTCGTAAAAATCTTCGTCAGATTAAGTTTGAAATTACTTTTGGGACATTGATACATCGCAATTGGCACAAATATAAAGTAAAATTTAGAAAAATTGTTATTGGATGTAATTTTTATCGGCATTCAACATAAAACAATCGTGGTCTTTATTGTTTCTGAATGCAACCCTGGTTTAAAATTTAAGAAAATGTTTGATTGATACAATTTAACTGTTACATTAAAAATGTTTACAGGCGGATTTTCTTAAATGTAACAATAATCATCTTCATTCATCATTCAAATATGTAGAATTAGTGTATAAATAAAAATGCTTATTCAACAACAATTTAAGAAAATAAATCCCATTATTAGTATGTACCTACTCTTGAAAATCATGAAAAATTACGGTCGGATCTAATATCGGACAGTTTTCTATCGGTAAAGGTAGAAATAAAAACTGAATAAAATAGAAATAAAAACACAATAAAAATAATGTATTTTTGACTAATTAAGTAGATATCTGTGAAATTCTCTGATATCTATTCAACAGTTTATCGATTATTTTTTATTAAGATAATAATTGTGGTATGCAAATTTATCGTACTTTATAAAAAACGTTCTTTTTATTTTTCTTTTTAAAAGAAATTTACCTCCAGTAATACTGTAATTATTACTAGATTGTAGACTTCCGCGGTCTGAGTCAACGATATATTGATTTCCGGGTAGAAACCGCGTTGAGGACTCCTGAATCATTCGACGTTTCGCGCTCTGTTGCAAGAGACATCTTCAGGACTAAGCATCAAACCAAATGCTAAGAAGATACTCAGTATCTTCGTCGACTGCTTCAAAGTCCTCAACGCGGTTTCCACCCGGAAATCAATATGTCATCGGTAGTTATTACTTTTAGTAAGAAAATTATCTTCGGCCGGGCCGAAGGTAAAATCCCCCCACTTTCTTAAAATATTTTTGGCGTGGAGCAAATTTATCCAAAATGTCACACGTAATCTACTACGTAGGAATTTCAAGCAAAGTATACTATATCTGTGCTTGAAGAGCATGTGGATCGTGAGATTTCGGACCATTATTCACTCGGATATTCAGTTGTTTTGCGTACAATGCGATCCCAGGCAAAACTGTTGGTTGGCACACATTTCCAAGTGCTCGTAATTGACGACAGAGGTCACCGGGAGACGTAACTAGTAATTCGTACGTTGTCCTGCATTTAATTTACCGTAAAATTTGCGCACACGGACGTACGTTCTTTAGCAATTAACGGCAATTACGTGTAACAGCAATGCATCTAATTTGTGACAAACGGAAAGCAGGGTAACTTCGACCCTGTGACTATGCACCGATTTGCGCGGGCATTCAAAAATATCTTAAACTTAATACGAACTTCTTGGTGCAAATATAAATTCTCTGTCGTGAGATGGACGCTTCTATCTTGTTGTTAATTAATACTCACTTATTTGGTTCCCGCTAGTTGTAACAAATGCAATTATGCAATTAGGTACGTAATGCCAAGTCGATTGGCTGGTGTAATTGTAGGTAGAAATGGAAATAATTGCGTTGCGCTATTAGATTATTAGATGTGAGTGACTCATTAGATTTATGACCCTTCAAAATGTGATATCTATTCTAAATTTAATTGAGATGCAGCCAGCATATTGCAGCCAAACTTATATCTATTTGGTACAATTTAAAGCACTGCAAGCAATATCGTACAGATATTAGAAGAAGAGCACAACCTGTAACACGCCGATTTGAACATTTTTTATTGTTGTTTCATTTATTTCTAAATGTTTCATTTAATGTTAGGGTTGCCGTTGTCGAACTTGTAGAGCGATGAGTTCGTATTAGTAATAGGCTGTCCCGTTTTAGACATGGAACTTTGCACATCGCCTTCCATCGGATGAGGAAATAAAGCCGTTAGTTCCGTGTACTGTCATGATATGACGTGCAAGCTAAAGAACTCTTCGGAAGAATCCCTCAGTTGGTCAAAATTCCTGGTTGTGAAAAGCATTTTGCGCCTATTGTACCCGTCATCATTTTTTTAAAAGTATATGTAAAGCAGGTCATATACAAGCTAATGTTGCTAAAAGACAATACATAGTTTGGCGATTGCAAAATAACGAAAGTAGTAACTACCGATGAGGAGCAACGGCATCGCGGACAAAAGGAAGACAAGGATCTGCCGTGATCTATCTCGATGGAAGATTGCGTGCGACTCGCCGCCGCGCCGGCAATTAAAGACTTCTTCCTCGGACCGGTGACGTAACACGACACGGTGAGGAGGTGTTACATCACGACTGCTGGGCAACGGCACAACTCAGTGGGATCGCACTCGTTTTACTGGAAAAAAGACCGTGGCGAAAATTGGCCATTAAACTCCCTATCCCCACGTTAGTTAGGTAGTGATTTCAACGACTTAAACGTTTACGTTTCTCTCCTTTTGCAAGTTGTTGTTAGGTGATTGCTAGAACGAACTGTACAAATACTATTTCCGGGAGTGTTTACCGAGAACGAACGTCATTCTTTTTACTCAATCGAATTCCTCTCCGGTTGATTTTCACTTTTAGTTTCACTGTTAAATCCCATGTTTATTAAATTTTCTGTCTATTATTTCTTATTCTTTCGTTTATAGGTTGCAAGTAGGTCAGGAAATAGAACATTAAAAAGTGGTTACGGTTGAAAAAATCTGAATTATCTGATTAACAAAGATTACACTGAAGAAGGTGACTGAAAGGCTACTATTGTCTTTTGGCCTAAGCGCCTAGACTAGTCTACAATAAATACTGCTCGTCACTATAAGGAATCGTTTTGTATATCTAGCCGTTTTTATTTTTAAAGTATATCAAATTCAAAAATCCACGGAGCGTAGCCGCTGCCATTTATTTCTAGGGAGTATATTACACTCTTAATTAAACCGATATCCATATCGACAGAAATTCCCGGTTAATCTGTAATTAGTAAGTTTTATACCTAGATATTTTCAATCGTACATTACTGTTTTTACAGGCTTCTTGAAAAACTGATGACACATGCACTTGCACAAGCTATAACGCTTCCAAAGAAAAACTGAACGCAATTAGAACGCAATAAAAACCAACTCGGCCATTACGTTTATGGCTAGATCATGTCCCCAGGAGACCGGCTGTAATAAACTATAGACACCAATTGCTTTTATACATCATTAATTATGAATACACAACAGCATCGAAGCCCTAATGGTCCCGTCCACACGCCAATGCTTTCCTCTTAACACCTCCGATTTGGAATTGCTCGGTGAATCAACTTGAATTGATGAATTTTAGCGGCATAAAGTGCTCACGTTCATTTGTATATCATTAAGGAAATTAAATTTGTAGAGCTGCAAACGCATTCGAAATGTTAATAGATACATTTTCTTCTCTTGTAACTAATTGTTGTTGGTCAATCTTTCATGTGCAAATTTATCTTTCTCATGATCGGCGAGGTAATTGTGACGAGGCATGGATTTGATGATTTTTTTTGTAAAAAGTGGGTTCTTGCGTTCACTTTGTGCTTTAGTTAATGAAGAAAAAACTAATGAATCTTTTTATGATAGAAATATGTTTTGTTTAGCCAATGAATAGGGATTCATATAAGGCAGACGAAAATGGAACCATGTTCCCGGAGGGAGATAGAGAGCTAAACCACTTTAAAGCGACTCTGGAAAATCGCGTGTATGCAGCCAGGGATTTCAAAGTCTGCTTTCTACTCTGCTGTTTATCCTACTGTTTCTAGCTGCATTCTAACCCTACTTTTATTCTTGCCGTAACTGAACGGTCGCTATTTTACAGAAGAAGTTTTTTATACTTTGTGGGTATCATTTGCTTTTCTAATTTTCTGTTTTGTTCCATATCAGTTATTGCACATTATTGCTCCAGGAACACATTTTTCTTTTTCTACTTGGGTATCATAATAAACACTTTGTGAGACTGTTTTTTGTTTCTTAATGAATGGTTATGGTAATCATGGTGACGGTTACATATTCGAACATATCCTTCATATTCTACATTCCAATTTATGAATTTATATAGTATTTGCCATAATTAAAACAATTTGCCAGAAACACCAACAGTGTTGCTAAAGTCTCTTTGGTGTGGCTGCGCCATTACTTCCATGTTTCCTTAACTGTACAGTGACAATCTGAGCCCCTCCCTAAGTTACATAACCGTTAAAAAGTACTGCCAATCCACCGTGAATATACAAATTACCATTTAGAGCGACAGAGCTCTCCAGGTCACCTTAAACTTGCGTTTCTGCAAAATCCTCTGTGCGTGTGCAACCAAGGAGTGTCCGCTAACAGGCGTACCAACATTGATTTTATAAAATACCTCTCTCTCTCTCTCTCTCTCCTGTTACCGATCAGCGAACGGCAGCAATATCTTACGGAAAATAGATGACTTCATGAGCGCTTTGATGCTCTAGCTCCAGAGCTAACCGTGAACCGCTACCACCTATTGGCTGTAGATGGTGTTTCACCAGATGGCGCTAATCGTTGTATGTCAACGCCACCTTACAGTTATTAGCGACAAGTACAGATGCATCTGCACATGATTTTTCTCTTTGCGTTAAATTTTAAATAGAGGTGAAAGTATACGTTACCAAGACAGTTTTACAGATGTTATAGGGGTGAGATAAAATCGCTTACCTGAAAATAAAAAAAAAACAAGTTAATTTAAAAAATAAAAACAGTTATACTGAAACAAATTTCGATTGCATGCAATATGTACTGTCGGTCGGTGTTGGGAATCTTTTCTGTGGAATAAATATCGAATGCGGCGTGTTTGTTACGGTGATTTAGAAGTATAGTCGTGCAAAGTTCAAGGATGTTACGCGAAGCGAACAGTCCCACAATTTCCGAAGACTTTCAGTAGAGAAATCGCATTGTGCCGGCCGAACACGTACCCGTGGCGCAGAAAAGCGAACTATTACTGCATTCGATCTGTACCACCCAGCCGCATACTTTTGTGCACACATCATGAATTATACTGCGGATAGAATCGAGAGAGGATTTCTTATTGGAAGGTTACTGTTAAGAACATTCTATTACAAATTAGTTTATTTTTTAACTTTTTTCAAATTAATTGTGATTTTATGTTTTTGTGTAGAACTCATAAAAATAAGGCACGATAATTTTAAAATAGTGAAGCCACACTAACAATATTTGCATCTTATATTATCAGTATTATCACAAACAAAAATCAACTCTTTTATTATATTAAAAAAAATCCTACGGCGTCTCGAATTTCTATTTCAGGATATAATATCAGGTGACCAACATTCCTCTTTTAGGGAGGGCAGTCCTCCTTTTTAGAAGACTGTCCTCATTTTCATTATTACCCACTAACGTCCTTCTTTCTTGCATAATGTCCTTCTTGTCCTCCTTTTCAATGCTTTCAATGCTCTGCCATGCAATTCAAATTATAATTATTACCAAACATGTCGAGCTGATCCGTTCTAATCTAGTTTGATCATTAAAACAGAGATCATCGCCATCCATTAAGCCAATCGGCTCATTTGAATCATTTCTATAGGTATACTTGACACCCTGTGTCGGTTTTCTCGTAATATAGTGAACATTTTAAAATCAACAGAAATGGTTAAATCGTCCTACAGTAAACGGTAAAAATTTGGAAATGAAAAAAAAGGAAAATGAAATTTAAAACAGTAAGAAGCCCACACATCACAACAATACTATTAAAAAGGAGATAAACTAACTTCTAACGTAAATTTAGAAAATGAAAAAAGAAACGCCAAGTGGTGAAAAGCCATTAGAAAAATTTATTTCTATATTGGTTCTAGCACATAGTCATATTATCTTACACATAAACCTGGACAGGAAATCCTTAACATGTTAAATATTGAATATCAGTAACAGACTTAGATGCTCCAATTTATTTCATCTTCTGTTAACTTATCGATTAAATCGCAAAGATAATACCTCCACAGAGAAAGAGAACCACAAGTCACTCAAAGGAACACCCAGAAGTTAAGGTGGTTGGGTGAGCTGCTTAAGGTGGCGTTTAAATTGGAAATGCGGTTATAATTTTCAATCGGCTATTACATATACACGTTTAAGTTTGTGCATTTAGAATATACGTTAGAGTGAACTTTGTACCTTTGCTAATAATAAAAAAAAATACCTGGCTCAATTCTGTCACGTGTAGGCGACGAACTCTGCGAATATCGGTGTTTTTTTGTTGATCTCAAGAAAACTACGACATAGCCACCAATAATCTTAAAATCCGTCACCTAGACTCGACAGAATTGAGCCGGACATTTTTTGTACTATCGGCAAAGGTTCCAAGTTCCTTTAACGTATAATTTGAATGGAAATACCTAATCATTTCGGCGTCAGTCTGATAATAAAATTATGAAGTATATTTGGTACACATTTCGAAGCCCATCTTAAGTTGCTTATGAAATGCAATAGGCCTATCTTTCCCAGTGCTGCTAAAGTGCTTACTCTTTATATGACGCCCACCATCCATCATATGTGGAACATGTAGAATAAACAGAAAGCCTTCTATAACAAGCCTACAAGCTTTGTTACAAAAGATTCAGAGCACTTAAAACGATCATAGACGAATTTTCACTGATTTTTGTACTTTAAAATGTTTTGGCCCAGTTTTCGCATGCATGTCATCTATTTAAATTCGTGACAAATTATAGCCACATTTTATACTACTATTTTAACGCACACAATGATTCTAACATCAATGATTTAACAAGAAATAAATTTGTTCTGTAGACTGTTTCTTCTTTTAAATGATATATTATTTGAATATCAGAATACTCTATAATGCCGGTCCACAAAATCAGAGACTGAACAATAAAACTAACGGCGAATGTTTCAGACGAGCGAACTTATTGATTTCTGATAAAGGATTGATTCGTTTAAAAATATAATCGGTAGAGAGAATAATAGACTACAACAGCCGAATATTAAATTTTAAAATTATATAGGTACACAACCTGGGTACAATTTGCCATTCAAGAAGATTACTCTTGATTTCATCTCGTAACGGTAAAGATTGCTACGGGCCCGAGACTAAGCGAGTCCATCTTTTTCAGCAATTTTCCACGCCCGTGGCTCTGTTCACTCTCTATCCGTTTTTTCCTATAATCTCGCACATCAAGACACGTGCTGACTGAGCTTACTCTACCCATAAGGCACCATGGGTAACAGTAAACACGGTAATGAGTGTCAACGTCGGCAAGAGAGTTTGTTGACACCGATCGCATTATATCGTTTACATAACTTAATGGTGCCGTGCGTCTTTTTTTCTGAGCTAATTGAAAACGCTAGAGAACCAGTTGTCAGCCGAGAGAGAAATGTACAGTTCGCGCGGATCATCTCTATAAATAAAGCAGTGGTCTTTCAGGATAGGATGTTGGGATTGGATGTCGCGAAAGAAAATTACCTGCGGAGAGTTGAGTCGAGTGAACGCGAAACGGCCAACGGATAATCACTGGAAAAAGCAGCAGGAAGGAAGATTGCTCAGCGCACAGAGTACCAGGTCGTCCTGCTAGTTTTTCTTGCGACCGTTGCGTGTCTCTGTGATCCTCAGCCGAAACTCTCACAGATGTTAACCAGCAAGCCTCTTACTATTTAGTGACGAGCACTTCTTCTCTAATGATTCACTAAACATTTCCGTATGATCTCCACAAGAGCTACTTGATTTCGGTTAAAATATATTTAGAAGGACGCAAGAAAAATTTCAAAGAAAACCCAGAGTTGAGGAGATGCAACATGGGAAAGAACGGTCACGAAACAACTATCTATGTTGCAATTTACTTAATATTAGCAACTTCATTGATCTATTACTAGTGGATCTTAATTTATTTCAATGATATCGTGTGTCATAATGACATAAATTGAAAAACAAAAAAAAACACATATTCTTTAAGTACAGCTATATTTCGTATCTGAATACTCTATCAATCACAATTATTGGACGAACTACACATCTGAAAGAAGAATTCTAATGAAGACGGATTTCTTCTCGAGGGGCAACCGAAACTCTATCAAGATAAGTTTTCATTTACAACGCACGACACATATCACTGTCAGTGAACTCTGAAGCTCTTCTGTACGCACTGACAAGTGAACTGCTCACTCCTAACGAACAGAAGCAGTATATAAATACATTTAAATATCATTAGATGTTATCTATGATGGTAGCAATTCCGGCTATCAAAGCGTATAATGCAAATGTAATATAGAAGTGAACGGGAGAAATATAAGGAGAATAGGTTTAAATGTTGTACTGATATGGTAAAGATTGTCTTTTACGATATTTTGTCTGATTGTAGAATAGGAAATGGCAGAATTGTTTATGCAGTATGCATCGGTTTGTGCATACCGCAAAAGTAAAATAAAGTTTCCGAAGAAATGTATTTCAGACACACTTAATCTGTAAAATTTTGTTTATTTCTCTTCTTTTTCTTGTCATCCGCAACCCCCCTTTTCCTCTTCAATTAGGATTGTCAGAAGTTCGAAATGACTAGGGAGAACTTTTCCAACAAATAAAGCACCTATACATTTTATAGATATATATTTTCGCATATAAAGGGTCCCATAAGATTTTAATAAGCCAAATGTGGTTTTTGTGAATGGAAAGTACATACAAATTTTCGATCTGATTTCTTTGCGCTTAATACAAATCAAAAATTTCATATCACAGGTTTTAGAAAAAAATTGAACTTAGAAATGTTTGTGGCAGTTTTGTGAATTTATAGCGGCTGAAATTAATCAACTTTTCAGGATATTAGCTGAAAGTACAAAGTTGAAAGTGTAATTTTAGATGGTTTTGAAGTTTCTAGGATATTGGGTTCAGTTGCTATAAATTCCCTAACATGCCAAAATGACGAGTTTTGACTTCTACTTTTTCGGAAACTATACGTGGTAGGAAGCTTTTCCACCCGGAGTCGTATTCACCACAAAGAATCTATTTTGCGGCGTCCATTCACAAAATCCACGTTCATTATTTTAATTATTTTATTTGTCTCCTCTCTATACGGTATATTAAAAATCACGAAAAAGGTATCGAATACCATTACTCAGTAATGGAAAACGCCTACCCATGGTAGAAAATAGTACAAATGCCTACAATTAAGTGACTATTAGCGATGTAATAGGAATACCTCCGATTAGAAATGAGATGGCTGCTGGTCAAAGTCATCTAGATGCTTGCGGATTGGCTAACAAATCGTTTGCATGCGAAGAAACGTACGATCGCCAATTTACGAGCTCGCTCTAGCCATCTAGATAAACTTTCAATAACACGCCGGTTCAGTCAACTCTCGGAAAATTGTTTTCAGCGGCAACCCATTACGTAATCGAACATGGGGAGCTCATAGGTGTATTATTACGATACCAAATAACATAGGAGGCAGTCAAATAGATTCAGCCTGCACGCACTAAAAAAGATGATTCGAACGAAGATAAGGAAGTGAGTTCGTGTTTTAATCCATTCTTCAGTGCAGGAAAAGAATACGGTATCTTCGAGGATATGAAGTTGTCCGGTAACTATAAAGTTCTCTTATAAATGAGAAGTGGTACTCGTTGAACTCGTTGCAGGAAGAAGTTTCGTCGTTAATGAATGCATCTATTAAAGAGCGTATGAACCTTAATGCCTCCATTATTTACAATTCTGTATGTTTATAGCGTAGATATGGTAACGCAGCAGTAAAAGCAGTTGGTTCGCCATTCATGTTCGTTTAATAATTCCCACTCTTATGTAACTCTTACGTGGATACTAAAATCTATCGCAAGCGAAATGGCGATTATAAATTTTCATGAAAATCATTAAGGAAGCGCTTTAAATATTGCATCTAAGCGAATGGATTTATGATGGTGAATGTATCTTTCGTATGATATAGTCGGTATTAACCTTTATATACTGTAACCTTTCGTTATTTTTAAATGACAAGGATATTTACGGAATCATTATGCAGATCCTAAATGTTTTAAACAATCACCTTTTAATACATTTATATTAGAAATTTGCGTTCCACTGTTGTGAATACTGATGACGTTTTTATTAGTGTTTATCTTTATTTAATTACGGGAAGTTCAACATAATGCTCAATCAATAGTCAGCCACGAATGACTGTCGAAGTCATGTTTATACAAGTGATCGTATTTATCAGCGCCGTTAGATATACGTTCAAGAAAATCGGCATCACACCAAGTTTAACGTTTACTCTTATGTAATAAATAGACTATTTAAGACTTATAATAATTAGTGGCGCAATCGATGCTAATTTGCAACATATTTGTAAAAACACAGCAACTTGTATCTAGAAATTTGCAACCGGCATATCATCCGAGTTGCAGGGCAATGTTGGCGAGTTTTCAACTTGTTTCTGGCTGACGGGATACATGTTGACATCATTATCAACTGTGCCGCAAAAAATAGAAATTTTTCAATTTCATAATCTTGTCCACAATAAAAAATTTAGGCATGTTAAGTTTAGTCAATGAGCGTTTTTTAGGATTAATTTGTATTTGTTGTAGTGACTATCCTAAAACTCTTCAGACAATCTTTGAAATAAAACTGATTTTGGATTATTTTATTTTGTTTACCTTAATAACACGTTTTATTTACTGAGCACATAAACCAAAAAACTCTGTTTGCAAAAACCCCGTTTCTTTTATACTTATCAAAATATTTATCATCTCATTACTCTAGAATTGTATATACACATATTTTTTGCAATAATCACACAGGAATTGAATTTGCGCAAATATTTCTTTTTTTAGAATTCAAGGTTTATTGTGTTATATGAGGCCTCCCAAACAAATCAAAACAATAAAATACTTTCCAGGGTGAATAAAACAAATTCACCAGATAAAGCCATGTTTCCGTAACAAACTGTCTGCGCCTATTTGTGTTATCATGCCCTAATTTTGGCTAATTTGTTACTGTCGTCTTGTTATTTAGAGTACCTTATTGCCTTCGGTAAACGTGTCAAGATACTTAACATCTAGATTCTAGACGATAATGTTCACTGACCTTGAAAGTTTGTTGAACAAGAATTCTTTAAGTAAGTAGGTACGTAGGCTTATACGGCCAGAATAATTTAGAAAATAAACTGCTTCCGGGTTTTGCCGTGTGTCAAGATTCGTAAATACTGACGTTCTGCGAACCATGTTGATAGCTTCTTCAGTATTCAGTTAGCTCTGAAGAAGCGATCAACATGGTTCGCGAAACATCAGCATTTACGAATTTTGGCACAGGGCATAACCCGGAAGCAGTTCATTTTCTAAAACAATTCTTTAGTTTTATTATAATTATTATCATGTTGCATTATCTTCAACGTAACTAACACAGCAACAAGTAAAAACTTTCCCGTACTTGAAACTCTAATGTTCAGAACGCTTTCCATTATGACAAGAATTTAAATAGAGAAAAGCACATAAAACATAATATAGCTGCATTTGACTTCATCTACAGATAATTGGAGCAATGCCATCCACTAGCTGCTATATTATTTATTTATGTTGTTCTTTTATCTTCACATGGTATATTTATCGTGAAAGTAAGCACAATTTATTTTCATGATGCAGTATCAAGATTTTGGGAGATACGAATTAATAAATTCAAACGTAATTAATTATATTCATTCCCTTTAATTGTAAAATATACCAAAAATCCACAGTTTTTTGGTTTGGGTCTTCTCTTAACAGCTCTCAAACGCCTTGGTGAAGAGTTGGTTAGGAATTATGTCAAACGGTCTCCTTTTGTAAGTGCAAGTTGTATATACGGCGGCAAGTTGCGCAACGGCGAATGAAAGGAAAATGGGCAAAAAACGACAATAACAAGGTACGTAGGTTCTTTCTCCCCGTTGTAAATTAAGGCAGTACTCCCGTAAAAGGCCGAACAAGCGACCCGTGAACGCGGACTCCGCAGCAGAAGCAGAACCGCGAGGAGCGTACAATAAACCGTCCAGAGACGACGGTTTCCCCGCACGATGCCCTGCCACAGATTGCCCCGTTTATTTCTGCTACGCGCGATAATTAATTGTAATTACGGGCCATGTAGGAAAAGTACGCAATAAGTTAGTTCCTTATCTTCCCGCTCTGTACGCGTATGACCTCTACCACAATGTTTTTCACTTTTCGGACCTCGCGGTTCCCACACCACCACACCATCAATACCCTCCTACCCGCTCCCAATTCACTTGGTGTGGACATGGTCAATGTACCTATGTATATATGTATATACTGAGGACAAAAAAAAACGGTACAACTTTTCAATTACGCATATTTTCAAAGATATTAAGTAAATTCAAGCATTTCTTTGAAAACCTAATTGCTTATGTTGTGAAGATTGAAAACATACCATATTCGCAATAATTGAACGTTTCAGTCCAAGGTTATGTTGCTTTATGTATGGCTATGCAACATTTCTGATAATATAGGATCAATTTAATGTTAAATGAAAGGTGTAACAAAATAGCAGGTAATGACATTTGTTTTCTTTTGGTCAAAGGGAACAGTAGAGATTTTATAGCATCGTATACAGGCTGATTTTTTTTAGTATGCAGGGTGAAATTTTAAAACATCGTTTATTTCCTGTTTTACTCAAAAAAAAAACAGTGGAATTGGATGTTTGCAACGATAACATTGCATAGGCACGAAAAATCCAATTACGTTATCTAGGTATGGAAACAAAACCAGGTTATCTTTAAAGATGGTGGAGAAAATACGCCCAACATTGAGTTTCCTTATGGGCGACATGTTTGATTTTTAATTTTTTGAAGGAATTTTCTTACTTGTTTTACATATTGTATTACACTGATTTGGCTGTAGATTTTTTGAAAATTTTTATGTTTTTGTTTTTGCAGTGATTTGGAACTAAATCAACGTTTTTTAGTGAACTAAAATTATGGCAGTTTGCTTTCACTTGTCTGATGGTCAGGTCTTTGCTGTTCCTTGTCTTGTAGAAATTACATCTTCAAAGGTTTTCAGGCTGATGTTGGAAGTGCGCTTCATTTAAACATGACATACAAAATAAGACCTGGTTTGGTGTGATGTGACATACTAAAAAAAAACCTTGATTCCAACTCCGATTCAATCTGAGCAAAAACAAACAAAAGAACAAGAACAAGTAACATTCGTCGACTTTTTTTTTGATTTACAGCCAACAACAAATGTGATCCATCATAATTGAAACTGACGAAAAGACCACCTAAAATCATAAAATCAAACATGCCGCCCATAACAAAACTGGTTTCTCCACGATATTTAAAGATAATTATAGTACACAATTAGATTTCTCTTGCCGTTGCAATGTTTTTGTTACAAACGTCCAAATCCGCTGGGTTTTTTTAGTAAAAACAATAAAAAAAATATTGGTTTAAAATTTCACCCTGTATAAGAAAAAAATCACCGTGTATATATGATGCTATAAAATCTCTACTGTCCTTTTTGACCAACAAGACAAATGTCATTAATTACCTATTGATTTTAATACACCCATTTCCCATTAAATTGATCCGATATTATCAGAAATGTTGCATAGCCAAACAGAAAGCTACATAACTTTGGATTGAAAAGTTCTGTTATTGCGACTATGGTAAGGTTTCAATATTCACACTACAGGCAATTCGTTTTTGAAAGAAATATTTGAATTTAATAAATATTATTGGAAATACGAGTGATTAAAAATTTGTACCGTTTTTTTTGGCTCACAGTGTATATATTTATATGGAGAGCGAATAGGCGTTTTCGATTAATTTATTTGCGCTGAATACCAATCCGAACTTAAAAGTTTCATATGACGTCAGGTTATTCCGCTTTCTGGTATTTATTTTACGCAGGGGTGCGCACACCAAGAATCACTTAAAATACTTCAAAAACATTTCAAACTGTCAGGATTTTAGGATAAAGTGCAAAGATAAAAGTTTACTTTTAAGAGACCATTTTGACATTTCTAGGACGATGGGTTCAGCTGGAATAATTTGGTAAAAATTACCAAAATCGAGTAATTTGACATTTCGACCTCAATTTTCTCAAAAATCTTACCCGACACAAAATTTTGGCATTAGTCTACCCAAATAACAATTTCATATTCAATTCACAAAATCCATTTTCCCTAAAGTCAATATTTTACAATTTGCAATTGTCATTTTCTCGAAAATTTTCTTATGGAAGCCCATAAAATGTTTCCGCCTCCATTTAGACAAGTCTACCAAAATTAGTAAGAAAAAATGGGCTTGCTATTTAAAAAACTGTATCGATGACGTCATATTGACGATCGGAAATTGAACTTTCCACAGAAATTGTATTTTACTATTTAAAAATGAATTTGTAGTAACTTATTCAAAAGACATTCCTATTATCTTATCTATTCACAAATTTTAATGTTTTTGTCAATTTTAACATGTGTAAGTGTACGTATATTTTTATTTTTCGTTTTTGCCACGAGAGGCTGATGATGCAGTTGACAAACTAGTCACTCTTAAGTTTAAATTATACTTTACACGCATAGTGTCTTTTGAATAAATTACTATTTATAATTGTGATACCAAAATGATAGAAAAATCATTCGAACAGGATCTTATATACCTATGTCATGAAATTTTGATGCATGTTTCTTTTTTTTTGATAAAATTATAATATAATGCATGTTACTTTCCATTCATCTAGTACGTGAAATAACAGTGAAGACCGTGTGAACTCGTCGAATACGCTTCACTGTCTTGTCTTCTTACATACTCGTATAACGGCCACATTACGAAAAGTATAAAAATACGGTATCCTCCGTGAAGTAGGCTGATGGACGCCTTAGATAAGCAACCTCTTGAAAGAGGCGCGTGCGGGAAATTGTTCGCGCTAACATGGAACGCGGGAGTTGTCCTCTTACGTACGTCATATTTCGCGCTCAGTCAACGAACTTGTCTTCTTTAACGATTCTAGATGTGACCGTCGACGACGACCACAACTATCTCCACCAGACGAAAGCAAAGTTTGCAGTGGTTATGGTTTCCGATTCTGGAGGCATCCGGCGTTGCACGCTCGTCACGTACTTCCGGCGCGGGCCACGAATGTGTCATTTCTTCTGTCGTGTCATTGACGTTAGTTGGAAGACGCACAAGAAATAAGAGACGACCATAACAGCACCATCTAGTGGTATGAATTTGCTCACAACAAATTTATTTCAAATTATATTTACTAATTTGTTGGACGGAAAGTTGGGTTCTATTAATAGAGGAAGACCGGATCTCTAAAATAATTCGATGAAGAATGAAATTATTCCAACTATGTCTCTGTTATTCTCAACTATGTCAACGGAAAATATCAATGATTGAAAGGTTGGGTCAAGCCATATGAAGCAGAATACAGTAGCGCCCCCGATGGGCCGTACTATGCCTATTATGGATATAATTTTTAATTGTCGAGAAAAAGTAGTTCTTTATAAAGAATTTTGGATGTCCTAGAAAGTCGGTAGCCATAGTTAAAAATTTGATTCAACTTATGCTAAAGAGTAAACTATCAGTTTTTCGAAAGGAAATTAAAAATGTTGTACGAAAAAGTTGTCTTATATTTATAATAATTTGATATAATTAATTTTATGCCCAGATATGAAATTTCAATGTCCTATTCTAAAACTAATATTTTATTCCTTTTTAACAAAGTAATTTAACAAAACATTACTCCACACGTTACCACCCTACAGCTACACATTTGTCCGATCTTTTCCTAAACTCACAATATACCAAATCAATTGTTTGTCAATTTATTTCGTGCATTGATTCCCGATTTTTTACTTTTACACTGTCTACATATCATCTACTGTCATGAAAATTATCGGCATACACATTCTGTTTTAAATAAACTCCAGAAAAGAAATAATAAGCGGCGCTAAATCAGGTGAACCGCGTTCACCTGATTTGGATGTCCTTGAGACCTTGAGAAATTTTCTATAGAAAAATCTATCGGCCATAATTTGATCTCCTATTAATAGGTAAAATTCTAATCGAGCAGTCTACTACTAGTGTGTGTTAGTACTGATTTATAAGGATGAAAGTGATTTGAAAAGACCCTAAGCATGTGGCTTTTACTAACTTTTCTACAGTCGAGATCTGACCTCAACGACTTTTTTGGGCAATTGTTCACGGAATCAATAGCTAACATAGCTCCTGCATCATCATCACCATTTGATTTTGATCCATTGATACATGATCCTGTTGCTAGATTTTTTTTTAACCAATTCACGAACACAATTTACAGAAACTTACATACATCAGGGTATTTTCTTTTCAAAACTTTAATAGCACGGCGGTAATATGTATCCCCTATGCCGTAACAAAGAACTAAATACATCTTTTGTTCTAACTTAAACATAGATTCTGCCAGTTTCGACCAACAAAGTGCTCTGAAACGCTGTTACTACTGATCAGTCATAATTGTCGCCTCTAGATTTTTTCACTTTAATGTAATGTTTTCATTTTACTGGTCCGAGATGTGAAATTTTAAATAGAACATTCAAGTTCCATATGAGCATAAAATTAATTCAAAGTAACTGCTTCCTTTAACATATTCTTATCTAATTCCGAAAATCCGATAGTTTACTCTAGGGTCAATACAACATTTTCGTGTTTTCCAACCGTCCTGTATGTAAAATCAAAATATTATCAATGGACTTGTTAGGACATCCAAAACTCTTTATAAAGAATGACTTTTTCTCAAGAAATTAATTGTAGCCATTATAGGTATAGTTAGGTCCATTGGGGGACACACTGTATAAAAAGATTTAGTAAAGACGTCTATGACTGAGACATTATGAAATGATGACGTAACAGGATGCTTTCATCGTTCAACCATAGTGTTTACAAAAAATTGTAAATGGTTGAAGTAGATTAGATTTTATTTTGTGTAATTTAAAAGTTACTATACTGCGTATGCTTTACCTATGGTAACTGAAATGGCCATCCGCGATTACTTGAATTAATTCAGACAAATTAGAATACATTCCACATCAAATCGCCGTTGTGCAAATTGATACTGTGAAAAGTTTTATTCAATGGACGCTTAGCCATCGGCGTACCAGAAATACCAGAAATATTGGATCACACAAAAATCCCTCGTATCATCAGCCTTGACTAGCTTTTATTGACGTTAATTCCAGTAAATTTTCGTGTTGTTGTTCTTAATGTTGGAGGGGAGTCAATAACAAAGCAGCAAAAAAAC
The DNA here is from genome assembly GCA_963966075.1 of Aphodius sticticus. NCBI lineage: Eukaryota > Metazoa > Arthropoda > Insecta > Coleoptera > Scarabaeidae > Aphodius > Aphodius sticticus. The sequence continues at coordinate 45,758,244 of OZ014509.1, read as the reverse complement.
CAGTAACAATCATTTTTAGCCGTTATATTTTACTTACTACCTCAGATAATAAAAATCATAAAACTTGATATCCTACTTGTGAAACTGCGAAGCTAGAAAACCGGACGGTATCCATCATGGTATTTTTACGAGAAAGTACTCATTACCATTCCATACGTGCAGGCAGAATTGAGGGAGAATACACCATTTCCTCTGGTTACAGTATGTCTCAGTCATCATCTAATGAAAACGTGTAGATTTATGTATATTTAAAAGTATCTATAGTAGTATAGTTTGGCAATACTGGAGCAAAACATTTATATTCTCAATTATTATGTTAATTTGCCGTAACGTCACCAAACAAAAAATGGCAAATTCTAGAAAACTCTAATGGAAAGATGACATCAGCCTTGTCGAAAATACACGTCTTACGTAACGCGCAACAGTCTTCGATACTTATCGTAGAAGTCAAGCGCGTCTCAGTGACATTGGCCGTGTATAAATTATCATGGCGTCATGGAGTTCCGTTAGGATTCTAGTATAGCAGGTGTCCGTCGAGTAGGAAAGATGGCAAGGTGAAACGGAAACAGGCATCTATGCGAAACGGAGTGAATCTCGCACGAGTCACTCAAGGGAAGGAAGGTGACGGCACAATGAAAACTCCGAAATGCAGCCAAGTCATTCTCTTTCTCGTTCTTGGTTGTACGCAACAACCGTTCACTGCTGCGTTACGCTTGCTTGATAAGCTGAAAATGTTCTCGGAATTGTGAGGATGCGTCTAATCTGGAATTTCATGGAAGGCTGAAAGATCTGAAGATGTAGATTGCAGAATATAATAATAATAATAATATGCCTTCGTAGATTTAGAGTTCCATACATTGTCAGTATTTTGAGTTTCGAGTTTATCAGTAGGAAAGAAACCAGATGGCGATGGCACTGAAGCAGAGTCAGTGAGCGAAAAAGATGATAATGAATCATACAACAAACTGAACTTGGCAACGGGATTAGCCCTACATAGCGCTAAATACTGTCCGAGAATTAGTTTTAGAAGAGAGAAAAAATGGTCATAAAACTTTGATATTTGTGTATGTCGAAACAAAAATAGTTTGGCAGAATAACTTGCTAATAAGCATTGTGCAATAATTCTTGTTGATCATATGGCATTTCTACTAATTTTTTATGCCAATTGGCCCAAAGAGTAATTTTTCGTTCAAATAAAGAAACATAATCGGTTAAGAAGAAGGGAAACAACCCTTGTTTAGCTAACTAGTTTAACTTTGCGCTGTACATGACTACAAATTTTAGTTTTTTTTGTTAAAAGTTTGTCTTCATATGGTTTGTTATAATAATTCACGTTTCGTGGGGTTTTGAGTGTGATGACATCCTTAAAAGTGACACTTTATAACATTACTTCAGCTGAAAAATAAAATTTTTACCTAATAGCCGTTTTTGGCCTCTTCAAATAAACGAGGCTCGCATTAATTTTATTATGATGATGTGATAGAGGACCACGGTTGCCAGTCTTCCCTACAGATCGGTACATAATTTGCAGCAACATAGAACAAAATATTTTTTCTTTTCAGATAGTTTCTTTATACAATGAGCTCGCATGGAAATACGACAAAATGTCTGTAATGGATTGATATTTGAAAAAATCCATTCAATTTCTAATTATCAAAATACACAATTACGTTAAGTTTAATTTCCGACCTTCAATTGTTTTCCGCTTATGACATCATGGACACCTTTTTAATATAGCAACCCCATATTTTTTGTAGTGATATTGCTAGATCCGTCAATTATCTTAAAGGAATTTCCAAAATATATGGCCGTACATAAGAAAATTTTCGAGAAAAGGACAAGATTATTAATATTAAAATCAATATTACCCTAATATTGATAACTTTTGTTTGTTTACGAAACCCGAATAGGAGTTTCCGATTGATTCATTTGCGGTGAACGAATCTGAGCTTGAAAGTAGCATATCATATTAGGTTACTGCGTTTTTTGTTGTTTCTTTTATGGAAACGTCCGCACACCTCTTAAAGAATCGCTGTAAACGCCTTAAAAACATTTGTGAAAAAAATCAAAGGATTTCAGGTAAAAGTGCAAAGATTAAAATTACTATGAGAGTGTTTTGAGGTTTCTAAGACAATGGGTTCAGCTGATATAAATTGGTAAAAATTACCAAAATTGCGTGTTTTAACATGATTTTTTTTCGAAAACTTTGCGCGGTAGAAAATTGAGGAGCCCGAATGCGTTTTCAGGGCAATTAATTCTACCCAAAACGCAATTTTATATTCAATTCACAAAATCTATTTCACCTAAAGTTATCAATATTTTACAATATTCAAGTAACGCCATGAAATGTTTCCGCTACCATTTAGACAATTAAATGCTCTTCCAAAATCAGTCAATTAAGGTATCTTTGCTGCTAGCCTTTGTACGCAAGACACCGCCCCAGAAGCAGAACAAAACAAATATCCACCATATAAAACAACAGACAACGATTTTAATTGAAAGCAAATCAGATTAATTGCATATTATGTTACGTTTAATTGTATAACTAACCATAATATAATATTAATCGCATGAGGAAGAAAATATATCTACAATTACTGATAAATGCGGGGTTATAGTTACGATAATCTTCAGCAATCTTCATAGTATGAAAAAGTATTGATATTGGTACCCGTTAAAAACATAATACGGCTTATGTTGTCAGCAACGGCATAAGTACATACCCACGTAGGATCATTTCTATTTTCTACAACACATTTCAAATCACGCGTACCGAGTGGGTGTACATTCAGTTTGATTTCGTACCTTCGAGCCATGTATCTAGTGAAGACCAACTGACGTAGTCATTTTCAATATAATGACCGTCGTCGCTTCAATTTTATAACGCTTAATTGCGGGCAATTTCGCTTTTTATTATGCATTCTTGTCGTCTTAGCTGCACTTAACAATTCTAGTTTGCCCAGCTGCTCGGAACAAGGACGTAGCAATTTTGCTAAAATGCTTTACAATATAGGCAAATATAATATAATTATATGTACACGTATGTTTTCAATGAAGACTACTTTGCATAATCAACGTAAGAAGACTGGTATTCAGCGTAGTGTGGTATCTAAATTTGGAACTATCTTCATCTCGTATCTAATGCTTTATAGAGATTGAAATCCTTTTGGGATATAATTTTATTTCGTAATGCAGAAGAATTCTTCTTGCTGAATGTAAGAAATACTACTCGAGATAACGTATGCGATAGATATAGGAGTGATGATACTCATTATCTATACAATGGTTAAATAAAAGTTAATTTTGTTCTCCTGCAGTTTGCATAAATATAATTGAAATTGATTTAAAATTGGGACTATCGAATTGATGTTAAGTGAAAGGCGACAGATAATATTGATTCTGAAATTGCTTTCGACCATTCATGTAGCTTGCATCGTAAACGTGTGAACGTCCAGGCTACAGAAGATTACCGTAATTGCAATTTTGTAGGTATCTGCCATTTGTGAATATGCACTTATCTCCTATTTTATGCGAAAGGTGCACCATCAGACATTTGGTAGAATGAAGGTAAAATTTATTATTGCTTTTGAAACCTACAACACTTCGATGCAACCTAAAACTGTCAGCTAAAAAAAAATTAGGACACTATACATTCCTATGCCTGGTTGGCAAACTATTTCGGTGTCATACTGGATTCGAATATGAAGTGGACACGATGTGGATAGACTAGCTAAGAAAACATCATGCTTTATCAATGTCCTTATGACATATTTTAACGAGGTGGACAGTGGTTATTACGCGTATAGGTGGAGTAGAGTGAAGTGGGATTACTTCCTGGGAAAACTCTACATCTGCCCCAAGCATTTTACGCTGCAAAAATCATGGCTAAGGAGTATTTTTGAGCTGACGTAAGGAGATTCATGCGTCAATTTCTTTAAAATATATTCTATAATCTATGTACACGAACGGTGCCTTGAATATACTTATTGGAGAGTGATATGTACAACAAACTACAATAATTTATTAAACAATTTTGAGACACGACATCTTCAAAACACTCTTGGAAGTTTAAACCAACCACTGCAGATTCTGCAGATAACATCTTCAACAATCTACCAGGGAACTGTCGCCCAGCTGATAGAGATCTGAATATCAACAAGCTACTCTACAATTTAAGATTTTCAAGCAAAAGCTTAGGGGATACATTGGATCGTTTCTTTTATTCGATATCGTTCTACTTTGTGTGTCAACTTTAGTATTAGCTTTACAGAAATATCACTATGTATTTATTTTTCTGACTTTTTCTACACTTTTGGTCCATTGAATACACAATTTATTTATTTTTTTAATGTAAATATTTTATCGACATACGAATAGTATCGCTTTTATCGCTTTGGTTTTAGCCACTGTACGTGATCTGACAGTAGCCAATCATAACTACAGCAATATCCAAGACAAACAAACAACCATAGCAAAAATCGATTTGAAAAATCGGGAACAACAAAATTGTTTTTGTTATGGCCTAAACGGAGCATGCCATTTCGCCTTGGTTTCGGGACATGATGGAAATTACAAACGAATGCAGTGTAATAAATTCTTTGGTGTCCAATAAGGTGTCGATTAACTAAAAATTCACGTGGTAGTCCTTATTATTTCCTTTACAGTGTCATGGGATGCCCTAAGTGATTAATATACAAACGATAATGGTACACCATAATTATAATGGTATAACCAATAATCCCCTAAACTTCGAAGTTGTTATGGAAAGTATTCTTTATTCTTTATTGTATGACGATCGATTTCGACCTGATACAGGCCATCATCAGGTCAAACTAACCCTACACAAGAAGATCAATTACATAATGAGGAAGAACAGTATAACAATAAGCAACCCGGCCAGGAATAGCGTAGCCAATTTAATAATCAATAACATAGACAAAATACCGAAACTAGAGAGAAGTGGGGTATATGAGTTGGAATGTTCTGAATGCGATATAATTGGCGTATTCATACCCTTTGAGTGACATTAGAATATATCGTAGATACTAGTAAATCATTAAATCGTTTAATGTTGATAGCATGTATTTTGTCTATTTTAGTTTGACCTGATGATGGCCTGTATCAGGTCGAAATCGATCGTCACACAATAAAGAATAAAGCATACTTTCCATAACAACTTTTGAAGTTTATTTACCGTCATATTTTACAATTATGGATAAGGTGGAGAATCTCATCAATATCAATAATCCCCAGTACAAAAAAATAGGCATTACAACTGCCCCAGCAAGCGGTAGTCGGAAGTCAACTAGATGAAAATCATGAACAGTTCGACCCAATTATGCAAATTGTTCGTAATTCTCGAAAATTGAGTAATATAATTAACGACCACCGCTCATTCGGATTACCCGATATTACGCTATTACAGTTAGATAAACCGAGATCTGGACGTACAGTTTTACTTACAGTTGATCGCGGTTTTCTATCTGAAACCCGTGGGTGTGCAATTTGTGCCAACTTTTAGCAATTTCCCCTCAGCTCAGATCAGGACTCTAAACATCGCCTACTAGATTTACAGTTACCGTACGAGTTACAACGCACGGATATGGGTTCGTTATTATTAAAACAAACAGTTACCGATGCAAATCGCTTGCGCTAGCATCGTTATCTGGCACCGTTAGATTCACGTAAATCGCTCACAATCAAAAGGTAATTCTAACCTAGATGTGCCACAATGAGCTGCCGATATAACGCTTTCAGATGAGACGAAGTTGAGGTAAATTATGCAACGGTGCTTATGAATATCTGCGAGAGTGAGCTGATGCGGTGGGTGCGGATGAAGAATTTCCGCATCCACGTGTGTGAGATTCAGTCCAGTGCAGCCAGATTGTAACATTGTTACGTTGAGTTAAAGCACGGTTAGTTACTGTTATCCTTTAAAGTCCACCATGCACGTGCTACTTGATTAATTGGGGAACGGCATTCAAAGCATTGAGGCGTATATTTATTATATATTGCATAGGGAACGGTTTTATCAATATATTTTGTTATTGAGCGAATTTGAGTGAATGGAAAACTTGCAATATTGAGCACTGAAATTTAAAATAGTGCGTTTTTCAAGGACCTAGCAAAAGTGTTGCACAACATAAAAGAAATCGAAATTGATTAAATGGTAGCTCTAGCTGGCTCTAGTTTTCAAGGAAACCTAGTTCATGTATGAAAATAAATTGCTTCCGGGTTCTTGTGTATCTTCATGTATCTTTTACTTTAAACATTTTCGCTGGGCAACTGAGTGATTTCCAATTAATATTGTCCAACACAGGGTGTCCGGTAAAGGTGTTCCGAAAATTAGAGCGCTGGTAGAGGACGTCATCCAAAAAGTGTATATGCACTTTTGGCTTTCGACGCTTCATTACAAAGTTATAGCTTTTTTATTTTTCAGTTGTATATTCCCTTAAAAATATAACTGATTACAAAATCGGCGTTGTTACTTTAACAGAAACAAAAAAGCACTTACAAATAACAAAAACAAATAAAAGAGTTATGCAAATACTGCTCAAATTGTTGCCCTTCCATGTGAATGTAGATTTCAGCACGACTTCCCAAATCCGGAGACTCTGAAAAATTCCAGGTTTTTCTCAAATGCGATTGCAGGCACCATTTCCTGGCTGAACAGAAATGCACTGCTACAGCGAATAAATTGTGCCTGCAATCGCATTCGAGAAACACCCGAAATTTTTCAAAGAGTCCGGCAGGATTTGGGAAATGTGAATTCACATGGAAGGGCAACATTTTGAGTAGTATTTGCAAAACTCTTTTATTTATTTTTGTTATTTGTAAGTGTTTTTTTGTTTCTGTTAAATAAACAACGCCGCCTTTGTAAGAGGTTATATTTTTAAAACTGAAAAATAAAAAAGCTATAACTTTTTAATGAAGCGTCGAAAGCCAAAAGTGCATATACACTTTTTGGATGGCAGTGACGTCCTCTATCAGATCCCCAATTTTCGGAACACCTTTACCGGACATCCTGTATATATCTACATATATCGCGGTAACACATGTTTTATAAAAGAAAATGATAAATATAATAAAATGGTAAGAATAAATCATGAAACATTAATGAGAATTATTTTAGGTGTGGAATGATGCAACGGTTGAGCATTTTATTGAAACCAACATCAATTTCGGTATATTATCAGGATTTAATAAATTATTAATTAATTAATAGCATTGCCAAAAACTCAGTTTCGCACACACGTGTTGAAGATATACAATTTTTTTTATCTCTTACCATAATTCGAAGGATTGATTTAAAACACTTTACATGTAGGTAATAAAATTCACTACCTAAACGCATTGATTTAAAACAGTATATCACTACCACTGTTGCGCACTGTTGCGCAGTGCGCAACAGTGGTAGGCACATGTACCATAGTTTTCGACGTTTTCGAAGTTTTATTTAATTCAAATTTTTTTTTGTTGTTTCCATGCAGGCAAAGTCTTTGCGGATAAAAATGGATTAGTTTGGAATATTTGTTTGATAGAAAGAACGTTTACTTATGTCAAACAATCTATGTTTTTATTTCAAATTTACAATTTGTATATTATAAGGAACGATATTGTGTGTAGTTCAAATAATTATATTGTGTTGAGTGAAAAGAATTATGATTTTTTAAATTAACGAAATTGGTGGTTGACTTAAACTGTGATATTTTAAGGTCGAAATAAATAGTTCTTTGATCAAAGAAGTTATTAATTGATAGAATGAACATTGAGGACCTTTTACTGACAAGAACTTTTCAGAGAACAATAATCAAGATTAAGTTTGATGCGAAGTGTACGTTGATTTGGAATTACAACTTGAACTTACAAATAAATCTCTTCTTGTATACAAATATATTTGTTTACATCGAAATTGGATTTCTTTGGCGAAATAAATAATACTTTTAAATCAAAACAAAAATAATTCTTTAAACAACAGTAATTTTTGTTTATATCCAAATATATTTCTTTCACTTTAATAAATATTCCAAATAAATTAACCTCTATAGGTAAATAAGCTAGAGTATTCAGTGAAGTAAATACGTTTTGTTGCTAGTGAAAACCTTTTGGTCCAAAACCATAATTTGAAATAAATATGTTTCTATGAAACAAATAATCTAATTTATCTGTGTATAAACGGGAACTGGAATGTACTAATGATATTGAATTCATGTACTTTTCATTTTACTTTTTCATTCGGATTTCATCGGTCTTTATTAGTTTAAAGTTCTTTCCGTAGCTTTCCGGAATAGCCAATTGATTCCACATGTTTTGCGCATTAAAATCCTGAGAAGAATGTCACATGCTAAACACATGCTTTCTGGTCCGGTGTTTTTCAAAAACTAGAGCCAATCTTTAATGGTTACTGTTAGATTAATGTTCAATGGTACTTGTTAGTAAATACGCACCCAATCCGTTACAAAAGTTCTAGAAATACAAAATTTGCTAAACATTTTAGTAATCGCATATTCTCCTTAACTCTCTTCCATGTTTTACCTATGTTTTAAATATTTTTATCCTTAACTTAATACCTATCTTTCAAATGTGGCGTGTTGGATTTTACCTGACTATAAACGGTTCTCGACTTAACATATCCAAATACATACGAAATCATAATGATCCTGCATGGTATAAATACAGTATAAACTAGTGTGATCATCCAAGAATATAGCATAAACTCAACATTATTCTAAATTTGGAAATCACATAAACAATTTTGAAGATCGTTAAATCTTGACCAGTGGTGTGTGAAGGGAGATTATCGGGTATTTAATTTGTCATGCAGTACAAAATTGATTGTGTCTAACTTATCCACTTACGGTAGACAAGTCATGATCTGGAAAGTAATCGAAAAGAAAAGAATTGCAGTCGGTCTGTTCTCCGTTAACCAGATCATAGCCTACTTCACATACCAACACCCACTGTATCACTGACGCACAACCGTGTATAATATAAATAAATTTTCATTTGCCTTGAAGTCGACTGACTTATGACTATTGTTTTCGTGTTGCTTTGTTCACGCTATTAAATTGTGATAGTGCGATTAACCTATAAGTAATTATAATATAATGTAGTATTTTATAGATATATTTAAGACTTACCGTTTGTGAATGAAGCCACACCCATACGACTAGCGGAAGAAGTATCTTCATTTTCGCTGTAGAAAAGAAAACAAACAATACGTTAGTTAAATAATTACCATAAATTACGAAAATAGACCAATGGACTAGTTAGGAGGAATTGCCAAGAAAATTACTTAGATGTCTTAAAACTATCCAAATAAGCTTGCAGTTTATTTGCACAGATTTGCAGTTTTATTAGTTTAATCCAAAAAAAATCAGTAGCATCGGTTTGTTGACTTCTGAATTGAGTAACAGACATCTTAATTACAAGGCCTACGTTTTAATGTAGAGATAATTGGAAATAATTTTATTCCTCTTGGAAATTGCTGCGATGCTTATCAAAATAATGATTAATTATATTCATATAAGTATGTAATTTTAATAAAAGGTCGTCACTATTAGACGATTCCTATCAGAGTGAGATATACAGTGAGAGCAAAAATGACTGACCTGTCCGCTCTCATGAAACGGGCTTTCATCTCTGTGCTCACTGTATAAGATATGTAAGTAGCATTATTTAGAAACTATTCCAACACATCTTTTTAGTTTTATGCAGTTCAATAACCTATAAACTGCCCTTTTAGGTTTGATTTTTATTTGGTAACTTTCACATTCGTGGCTAATTTTGAAGCTCAGTGTTCGTTTTGCGCGTGCAAAAATATTGTGCGATTTTGTCGGACAAGTAGAATTTCTGATAAATGTGCTGTTTACTTTTTGACTCCACTTAACTGTTTCCATAGCATCCACACAGTACCGGTTTCGACCAAGCGGTCATCTTCAGCTGTATATATTTATTTTTTTTTGTCAGTTATATAAAAAGATTACGAAGCGGCACATGTCTTATAAAAAAGGGGGGCGGTTCTTCGGTCGGCAGGTGTGTGGTATATCTTTTAAACGATCAACTGCGCATTTAAGGACAATTTTCGGCCGACTGTGGTTAAAAAGTCCGTGCGGCCGAACGAATACTCATATCGGAACTGATTATTTTAAATTAATACATTTTGCTGAAATCCATTTATACAGTGTGTCTCACGGGACGTTCGATTGTATGGGTACTTGTTATTATTAAAGATAGAAAGTCGGTTAAATGGGCAAAGAAGTGCATATTTATGTGCTCTTTCATAATCCGTTCAGAAAACAGTTGAATTCCAAATGGTTTCCAAGCTATTTTGAAAAAACCCAAAAATGTATTTTTTTTAATTATGGTCATAACTTCTTTTTTTTTTGTGATCCCATAAAAAAAGCGTTTTGACAATATAAAGGCACTTTTTTGTCTACAATTTGATTATGTCAGTTGAAAATTTTTTTCGAAAATGAATTCGTCAGAAACAAAGGAAACTTGTGTTTTTCTTATGGACGCCATATTGGTTTTATACATGTTTGGATTCAGAATTTTTTTCTGAATAATTTGGTATGCCACATGCCATATTTAAAACACAATAAGCCGACAAAATTGAAGTTTTTTTTAATATCTGAAAATTGCATGGTGCCATGATAAGCACATTTGAGTGATACGGTATTTATGTGCCCATAGTCAAGTTACAGTAAAATTTTGGAATGTATTTATTTGTACTAACTACACAACATAAAAAGTAACAACATTTTGACAAACTAAATAATGTTTTCAAAAATCTCGCCATTTTCGTGGAGGCATTTTTCACAGCATTCCGTAATACGGTAACCTTACCGAGGGTTCTTCTGTCAATCGAATTGAAATCAGCGATGACGGTGTCACGTAACTCTCCAACGTTTCCAAAATTATAAACACACATCTTATTTTTTAAGTCGCTCCATAGATAAAAATCACAAGGGGTATGATCCGGCAATCTTGGTGGTCATAATATTTCTGAATAGGTAGCAATTACTTTTCGCTTATGTCTTATGTCTAAAGATTTCCTCACAATTCGGGCATTATGTGCAGGTGCTCCGCTTTGTTGGAACCACATACGGCCAACGGTATATCGTCCATTCTTTCTTCCACGTCCTCAGAGAGCAATATTGCCAAAACCTCTCCTAAGTTCAATTTTTGTTATAAAAAATTGGTCCGATTAATCGGTTGGCCACTATGCCGTACCATACATTAAAACCAAACCGGACCTGATTATGGCGCGGTACAAAACGGTGCTGATTTTCGCGTGCCCAGTACCCAGTAGTGCGTCTTCTTTCAGTTGAAAATACCGCAGTTCGAAAATATGTTCCATCGCACCATAATATTTTTTTTTATAAAACTCTGGGTTTTCACCAATTTTGTTCAACAGATGGGTACAGATGGGTAGATATCACATTGTTTCACAGAATGTCTTCCATGGCAACATGCGATTTTCAGCAATTCTCGAAGTGTACAATGTTCAGTCAATTCTATTATCTTCTTGTATTAAAAATATGGCATGTGGCATACCAAATTACTCAGAACAAAATGATGAATCCAAACATGTATAAAACCAATATGGCGTCCATAAGAAAAACAAAAGTTTCGTTTGTTTCTGACGAATTCATTGGGGAAAATTTTTTTAACTGACATAATCAAATTGTAGACAAAAAAGTGCCTTTATAATGTCAAAACGCTTTTTTCATTGGATCACAAATAAAGAAGTTATGACCATCATTAAAAAATGACATTTTTTGTTTTTTTCAAAATAGCTTGGGAACCGTTTGGAATTCAACTGTTTTCTGAACCGATTATGAAAGAGCACATAAATATGCACTACTTTGTCCATTTAACCGACTTTCTATCTCTAATAATAACAAAAGTAGCCATACAATCCAACGTCCCGTGAGACACACTGTATATTGTAAAGTATTTTGTCATACGTCGCTGATAAAATAGCACATTACTAATCTAAGCACTTGGTATTTCACAACCAAACAATTTATCAAACTAATTTATTCTATTTATAAAGCTTTTCTGAAAATTCTTATTCGGTGGTAGATGTAAGGTCCAGTAAACCTAGGATGGTAGATAGAATCTATCATACGAAGTGCGCTCTCTGGAGATGAGAAAGTGGGAAAGTATCATCAGCATCAAATTACTGCCCACCTACACCATCATGGTGTCGGATAGCACACAACGAACCTTTCCTGGTGCTTATAATGAGCCGATGGTCTCAACTTAAAACCGCGAACCAAATTTAGACAACGCTGATTATCGAACTTCCGGCAGTGCACCACAACAACAGTTACTTTCGCACATAGCTATCTCAAAGGTCAATTACACATTCCTCTCTTCTATCTCTTATTAACCAGCGAAGTTAGTGTACTACTCCTTTATCTTCTCCTAATGAAGACGCTGATACCAATAGTGACGGATAATTAACTCTCAACTCGACGTTCCTGTAATGACTCAAAAATCGTGAGTGAAATCAGATAAATTATTTCAGATAGATCAGTACCTACCTAAGTAAAAGCCAAAGTAAAAGAAAAACAATGGTTTCTAAACATTCCGCGACGAAACTTTATTCTTTTTTTTAATATTTCAAATGAATACTTCCAGATTTGGCACCGATTTCGAGTAATGAGTGTCTAAATCATATAACAATAATGAACAATGGGTTACCAGAAAATCTGTATTAAAGAGCACACGTTCTCGTTTATTGATAATTAAAGACTTTCGCAATTTATCCAGAATCTTGACCAGCATCCGACTACTTGATGATGGATTTCTGTAAACTGTAAAACCTTTCGATGTTTATAATTCTTAAAGAATACGTTCTTGGATTGTCTACTTTGGAGTAAAATATTCTTTAGAGAATGCGTAGTTCCTTTTTTTAATGAACAACCTCGACCCGAATTTGAACTTTGCTGTTCCCGGTAGGCTACTCTAGACAGTTGAGCTACCGACGCCAATTTCAATAAATTTCACACCCTAAAGAAAATTTGCGGATAACCAGAATATGATGACAATCTTAGGTTCTTGTTTTATGTGAACTTGATACGCTTATTATAAAGAATTCACAAGAGACAATCAAACATGCATCTAATAAATACAACATTATATTTCTATTTGTCTTGATATTTATCTGTTCTTAGAAGGATCTATTCGGACTAATTCGGTCCTTATAAGGTTCGAAATCGTTTTGCAAATGTTGCTCTGGAAGTTCCGACGATCGTGCTATTAGCGTGAGTAGGAAATTGTGGAGTACAGCGAGCCTACCGGTAAATTTATTGTGCCCCGAAGTGGCGACAAACGCGAAATAGTTGTTACAGTTACCGCGAAATACAAATTGCGCTCGGGTCGTTACTTTGGTTTCGATTACGGGCCCAAGAGTATCCAGCATCCAGCTAGCCTCGGACAATCCCATAAAGTTGCATTATACAATCGGTGAATAGCGGACTTGCTAATGTGACGCGTTTTGCATAATCCCCAATGTTTATTTACATACAACGCGCAAGAAGCCCGTGTACTGTTATCGGCCTGGATAATGAAGATCATATTTCCCGAGTACCGTGTACAGATGTGTAATGGATGGGACTCCGGACCAAAAACATCCTTTACTTTTCTAACGTCCAGCTGGATTCATGCAATATGCAGAATATGTACTTAGTAGCCCGGAATTATGAAAATGAATCTTAATCGAGTTCTTAGTATGGAACTGGGCATGTTCGAAAATTACGGTAAAACCAGTCTTATTTGAAATTATGTTATTGATTCACACACAAAAAATGAATAATCGTATGAACAGTACATAAATAAGACATCCTTTTTACATTTTTTACATAATTCTATTAATTCTAAGAATATATGTAGGTTAGTACGCAGTTGTAGTGAACAGGTGTAGTGTATAGTGTATAAGAATAAATAAAACGTTCTTCTCTGTTCTTTATTTAAACGCATTCTTTAATGATTAGTTTCGCCCATCACTAGGCATAATCACATTAGACGTGTTTAAATGTGTATCTATGGTGAATTGATATTAAATGGTAACATAACATCAACACCTAAAATGCTAGAAAATGTATACATTAAATAATACGTTTAAATAAAGAACAGAGAAGAACGTTTTATTTATCCTAGTTATAAACAATTAATCGAAATTAGTCAAAACTACCGGACACCAAAACAGTAAAAAAAAATTAATATTTTGAAACAAAATATTTTTTATGTTTCTGAACTGCTTATCGGACTTATTTTGTCCAAGTTTGATTTTTTATTGAACTAAAAGTATGTATGAAAGTACGTGATCTGGAACGCAAAAATTGTCCGAAATGGGGTGATATAATACTTCTTTGTAGATATTATTTATGATCACATTGTCTATGATAGACAATGATTCTGACAACGTCTTATCAAGATTGACATTAACGACACCATTTGTAATTGCTATTGTTGTACGTATAAATTTAGTGAATTAAAGCCTACAGCTAAGTTATCAGGCTTTTCGTGTATTATTTCAATTTAATTCACTACATTATATGGACAAGTTTCTAAGACCCGACCGCTTCGATGGAGATTCTTCACTAAGTTCTACAGGCCCCGAATGGGCCCATTGGAAACGCACATTTGTCAACTTCATCGAAGCTCAAACTGCTGCAGTTGCAACGTCGGAACTTTCTGATGGAATAAAGCTACAGCTACTGATTAATCACATTTCTCCACGTGTATTTCGCTCAATTAGTGACTGTACAACCTACGAAGAAGCGATAAAAGTTCTAGAAGCACTATACGTCAAGCCGAAAAATGAAATCATGGCACGTCATCTTTTGGCTACGAGACGCCAAAACAATCCGAACTAGCAAATGACATCTCAGAAACTGAACCCTCTACAAGCCAAAACGCTCCAGAAACCACGCTGCAAGACTCTGAGCCGCCACCAACTGCTCATGAAGTAGAAGCTCAATCTGTTATGCAAACGCCTGAAGCTTCTCCGATTGATGCTACTCCGCTTTCGGGATCGCCTGTGATCCAGCAAGAAGTTCCCTTGAGAAGATCTTGCCGTACAAGACGATCGCCCCAATATTTTCAGTTCACTACTTAGCGGGGGAGAAATGATATAATACTTCTTTGTAGATATTATTTATGATCACATTGTCTATGATAGACAATGATTCTGACAACGTCTTATCAAGATTGACATTAACGACACCATTTGTAATTGCTATTGTTGTACGTATAAATTTAGTGAATTAAAGCCTACAGCTAAGTTATCAGGCTTTTCGTGTATTATTTCAATGGGCAAGAAATAGTTCTGAGTTCTGAGTTCTAACAAAATTTCAAAATGAAAATTTTTGATCACTATAATTTCCAGAATTTCAATTTTATTTATCTGGAACACTTTCTGCCATACAACTGTGATGCCATCTTTAAGACAATTATCTATCAGACTCAGTACGAAAGACAGGGAATCGCAATTAAAAAAAAAACGTTGATGACGTCATACAGGGCAAAATCAATTGAAGATTGGGAATTGAATTTGATAAAACAATGAACATAAAGTGCAACAAATTAATTCAATTTTAATTAATTTATTCTATACTTTGTCTAAGTACTCTATCATAGGGGTAGATTGACTTTAACTCATAACCTATAGAAAATTAATCTAATCTGATATTATATTTGATTTAATAGATTTATATTTAAATCTCAGGAGCTTGAACCTACCATAAGTGACTTTCGAACCCCGTGTTGCAGAATCACTAGTCTCCACTTTAATAGTTCTTTAGATAGCAGAAGCTCTGTCTAGAACTATGTAAAGTTTCAACTATGTTACGTTTCGCGTGCATTTGTTGCAGCCGCTCCATCATCTCAATTAGCGGACATTCCCATTAATCCATAAACACTCCCGTAATAACCGTTATTAGGCTCAGTAGCGAACAAAAAAAACAAATAAAAAGTAAGAGCAACAGCTACGCGCACCGACATGAATATTTATTTATGCGTATAAGGCTCATCCTAACTCATCCGTTCCAAGGATGTTCGGATCATTTCGACCAAAAATAATTAGCGCGGCTGGGATGTAGAAATTGCACCAATTACTCGATCGTCAGTTCCACCGCGAGTCTCGTTTTTTGTTTATAGCTTTTTTCAGGTTAGGTTTATCGATACGACTCTTGTGAATACGAGACGGCAATCTACTAAAATGGCTTCTTTTATGATTGTCATCGGCGGTGCGATTGGATTTGTCACGGCGCATAAGAAAATTGATAATTGCTGATTGGGTCATTTAGATATTCGTGTTATGCATATTAACGATTCTTATCGAAATTTATTTATGGCCGAGGAATGTTCTATATTTGCATCCATGTGAGTATTGACAAGAGGTCAATAATTATTTAACTGATACGTATTTCAATTTATATATCTTTTCGCAATATAATGATTATTTATTATTATTACATGCATGATTACGAATGCATGCATGTTCTTAAACGGGTTTGATTTTTCAACTATTCAAATTTTAGTAAAAAAGAAACAAGGAACTGGATCTGTATGAATCAGTTCAGGAATGAATTTAAATATCCGTGGTATAATTCCATGCAGCTTGCTTCAATTTTCATCTTAAGACTCCAATAATTGGCTTTTACTACTAACAGCTATTAGAGAGTGTTGTCTGGCTAGCGTTCAAGAACCTACTAGATGCCCCGCGGGGACAACCGACCCAACGACCGACCGTTATGATACACATCGCATTTTCATTGCCTTTCACATCGGCCGTTGTTTTGTGCATATCCGCGATACCCCTGTATATTAGCAAGGCCAGAAGCCTACTCGATCTTGGTCAGTGATTCGCTTATTTTGAACTAACATCATATTTATTAAAATTTATAAGTCCTCATAGCTCAACGGTTTAAGAAACACTGTCAGTGGTTTCGGATAGCAGCACAAAGTTTAAGATTCATTTCGAAGGCTTTTGAAGTTTTATACGGCATTGGCTTGAAAGCGATACAAATGCGCAAAATTTTAAAAAAGTAACTTTTCCCATCGCTGATTCAGAAAAAAAGGTTGGTTAATATACCAACAAATTAAGCAAATACTTAATAAACAAAGACATGATATTGATTTAAAATTACTTCTTCTTAAACAAAAATTTAAAAAAATTAAATTTGAATTATTCCTTACTTTAATTACAATACGTGCTTGCTAACAACCTCTGTTGTGCAGATTTAGCTCAAAGTTCGGTTCATTAATTTTTAACAATAAACTGAAAACTGTTAACAAGCGACGATTTTTTTCTATTTACCCACCAAAGGTTTTCAATAACAAAAACTATTTTAACAAGAAACGCCACATTGTGCTAAATGCCAGTGACGGAGCGTTTTTCTTTTTATTACGCGACTATTGAATTCTGGCTTAAAACCAATTTGCAACGTAATTATTTTCCGAGAAAACGGGGAATTTGGTGTTTGTTCGTCCTATTGTGCGTAAATCGCTAGATCTATGGCATTGATGTCAACCGGGCGGGATGACAATGGGCTTGCAGATAAGAGACCATATGCTTACCATTACTCAAGACGACGTACCAAGAACTCTGGATAAATTATTTTCAGATTATTGTGGGACATACAACACTTTCACATTTTACGTTTGTCCGGTAATATAAAAGGTAAATAAAATCGGGCCCAGACTGTACCCCTGAGGCACGCCGTATTCAATTAACAGACTTTCTATTTTTACAAGATAATAAAATACTTAAAAATCTATCTAGATTATCAATTAATTATAAGGTTTATTCCTCAAGTACATGTGAATTATGGTGCGTATGAACCTAAATCGTATAGAGTGCCTATTATATTATATTATATAAACAAAAATTCGGGGATTACGCTTTCAAAATGTTAGAAATTTTAGAAATGTTAGAAAAACTATTAACGTATTATACATAATTTAAAAAATAATAATCGATAATTATTTGAGTTAAGATACTTATCAGAGTACCTATTTCACAGATAATCAGAAAACACAATAATCTAAACTAAATGATTAGCCTGGCCAACACCAAGAAAACGAACAAATTAGAGCAGACCCTGTATATTCAATTTTAAATTGTGCCTGGTTTTTTTGAAAAAAAAGACACGTATTTTTGTATTTTTTGCAATTCTTGGCATAAATTTTCTCAAAAACTAGAATCTATTCACAATTTTTGTTTCTAGTTCTACGTAAAAACACTCAAATCAGTTGTCACTTCTTTAATTGTTTGCCTGGGTTTCAATTATTCAGTATTTTTGACCAATTGAGCTCAAAAGTTCAGAATTATTATTTTACTGATTAAGCTAATAATTTTAGTAACTTTGACAGCCGATAGCGACTTCTAAATAGTTTTTATGAAAACAAAAATACAGTATATATTTCTCAAGCCATATAAAATATTGAAGAGGCCTCTGAAAAATAGAATTCTCATTAAATAAGAAGCACCCTAATACTATAAAATCCAGAAACAGTTATTAAAAGTTACATTACCAATGTCTACTTTCAACGAGATTGTGTCAGAAGCCAATTTCTTGAAATTATTTTAAATATAATTGGAAGCTAAAATTTTGCGATTTTGACACCCAAGGATTACGAAAATTGCCTAATGAAAAGTGAGGATTACGCAAATAAACAAGAAATCATTTCAAACTTAAAATATAACTACCAAGAAAGAGCCCGTCGTAGGTTGTAAATAAAATCGTTTAAAATAAAGAAGTAAAATCTAACGCAACAATTTAAATTTATTTCGCGAAACGTCGTGCAATATCAATCATATCCTACTAATGACAAATGCTCAACAAAACGGTCAAAGAGAAAGTGTGCTACCCTTTTACGGAGCGAGTATTACCCAAGGTGTTGGAGAATCGAGAATCTATGAGAATAACTTTCTTCTATGCAACACGTCACCTGTTACAGTCAATCTACCCCGGCATCTGTTGTACCGGGTGTATAATTATTAAAAGATTAGGGTAGCAACTGCCGCAGATAGATTCAACATGTTGCCACACACAAGCAGGTAGATGAAGGTTCGAAATACCCTTGTATCAATCATTTTCATGATGAATGATTCTCGAAGGGGTAAATTGAATTAAGTTGGGTACAATATTGATATTCTGATACCTGAATCGAAAACACCTTGTAACCCGATGAAACATTTCGTAATATCCGCCCAATCTGTTGGTTGACCCAACGGTATTTAAAGTTTATTCACTTCTAAAAATTGGGTCAGTTGTTCGTTGAGCAATTCGCTATTCTCTCTGTAGCTGTATATGCAAATTAAATATCAACTGCTTATAATATGGCAATACTTATTTTATAATTTTTGTTTACTACGTATACCGTTAATGAAAATTACAATTATTATTAATTATCCCCATAATGTGTTGTACGTTTTATTTTTGTTGTATACTGTGTTGTCCACTTTATACTGCAGTTCTTTTAGAAACTAGCTGTTATTCAAGTAAAAAGTTTTACATGCGTTTGCATTTGTTCGCTTAATTCGTTGGAAAGTGATTTACAAATATTTAAAAAATAAAATACATACCGTTTGGAATATCAACAAAACAGTATTTGGTCAATGTCCATGTGTAGATTATTACTTGACTGCCATTTATTTAACTGAATTATTAATAGTTTATTTACGTTGTTTCCAAGGATATCGTGTTCCTTTATATCGACAAAATGTTAGAAAGTTCAGGTGTTCATTACTTGTTGGTTTATAAATTAAGAACGTTTCATTAAAAAATGTAATTTTTGTAAATATAAGAAAACCCCAATTTCAGTGAAATTTGTTTTTTGTTTTAATAGTTATTCAACGCAAAATAATACCGGTTAATTTAACCGACTTGGTAGATCCAATAATAACAGCAATGATGACACGATAACTTTGGACAGCCTTTATATGTTGGAGTACACATTCATACATGTACAAAAAGCCAGTTGTGGAAAAGAAAAGTTCTGGGAATTAATGAAATACGATATTACTACGAAAGTGTGTAAATGGAACGCATATTTTGGCGTACGGCTGGGAGAGATGGCGCATTAAGATTACGTACGAAATTGATGCCGAAAACTACCTGGCCCTGTACCGCTACAGATGCTGTTATGCGACCTTGCGATATTTTCAGAAGCCCTCAATTAACAGTATATTGGGTCGTTATTGGAGTATTGAACCCTTTTTATAGAATCCTGATCGATCGATTACGTTACGTAATAAAGGACCACCCGAATACGTCAAGATTTCAGGTTACGTAAATGAAACAACAACGCAAATTATTTGCAGAATTGTTCATGTTCCAACGACAATAAAAACTGACATAAGTAATACTAATATATCATTAAAGACAATGCATCATTGTTTCTTCTAGCTCAAACGTGCAAACTTCTTGTGCAACTTCCCTCAAACAAATTTTGGATAATCATAATTTGAAGGTTAACGGTAGGATGTCGTTTAAAGCACAATTTCCACGTAGGATTGTAATTAATTCTGCATTATCAAATACGGTTTTTGTCGATTGTTCAATGTATGGATGTCAAGGTATGCCAAAAGAAATAGGACCATGTAATGTACTTTTTTAGCTACTCATCTCGCTATGTAATTATCTAGTGGTCGCAAGTTAATAATGCTGTCATGCACAACAGTGCATACGAAATTGGAATGACAGACATATGCGATTAAGATACTTTTGCAATTCACCTTATAGGTGAGCAAATTGAATTCGAATTGCTTTTTTATTGTAATGTATGTCGTGTTTTTTGTATAATCAATTGTTGTGTTGATGTACGCGTGATGGGAATGTTAACATGGCATTGGATTATTTAGTTTACGTGGTTGTTTTGTTATTGAGGATTGAATCATTCTGTTAGTGATGGATTATTATATTTATTGTTAGGTATACAACTTCCAAAGTTACATATTACACAACATACCTAATATCGGCTTATATTTATTTCTATTTTCGGGTTCGTCGTATAACGTGGCATCGATTCAGATAAATTAGTAAGTATCTATAATATTATTTTTGTAATTTGTATATTTCATTTAGGCTTTATTTAGGAAGTCAGTTTTAATATACGTATACCTGATGATATGAAAATAAAGGAATAATTGGTGTTTTTTTAAACAAAATTTTTTCAACAAAAGGCTTTTGAGAAATTAAAACTTTTAGGTTTAGGAGAATTTTTACGGTTTTGTTTTGTCATAACTTTGTTTTGTTGCTACAGCAACTAACTTTGTTTTTCAAATCAACAATTTTTGATAAAAATGCAACTTTTCATAAAATATGTATCATCTCCATCTATTTTCATATTCTGTACCTTTCTTTCGGGTTATTCGCTTAACGTCGCATCGGTGTCTCCCGCCATCAGTTTGCATTTGTAATTGTACACATATGTATTCCCAACGATTAAACACTATGCCTGTTGATAAAGGAGTACATTCATATACACTTTCTAGTGTGCGCTCTTTACAATGTAACCATTTATGATCATTTTATTATGTTTTAACTACCGACCTTGGATAAGACGATTTGCAAACGCCTGTAAGTTTAACCACATATCCTCCATTATACCTACTGGTTCTTCAAAATGCTTTTCAACTTTTTGTTTAGAGTGTTAAACCTATAGCACTAAAATTTAATAGCAAACAATAAGAAGCGCTTGTGTTGGGTAGGTATAGACTTGTGTGGTAGCAATCATGAAGAGGGCACGCCAAATTTGCTTATATATTGTATCTTCAGAGCGCGATTAAAAGATTCCGGTCGTATTCCGATGTCGCAATGGTAAACGTTCGGCTGTGCTTTCGGTTTCGGTTCGTAATTGACTTTTCTCGTCAAGTAGGCGACGATGTGGAACAAACGAAGAGATCGCTGGCCTACTTGACGAAAACTGATCGTCCAGCGTCTACCCGAGGAGCCAGTTCTCTCCTCTGCTCAGTTTGTGAGCCAACGTGTGAGCCAACACGCATTCTAATGTAACCGGTATTCCATCGTCGCGGTTAATACTATTTTTAAAAAGCCGTTCCCGGCTCAAACAATGCTCGACGGCCAGTGCGGAATGCATAAGCCATACATCGAGACGCACTCGGAATCTTAACGTCCAATTTTTCGTATAAAATCGCCGTCAGTCGCTAAGAATAGACAGTCTGGGCGTTCCCCTGGGAACGCCGTTCGGTCCGTACTGTTTAAGCTTTTTCCTCTCTGAATCGTTCGGTAGCGCAGCGGGCAATTAGAAACATAGTTGCTTAAACGTATATAAACGATTCCTTAATTAAATGATCCGTTAAAATTATACGTGCCATAAAATATCTTCGAATTAACTACCTACATAATTATACCTGATGCATTTTCTTAAGACTGTTAGATTAATTTTTTTCATAATAACGAAAATACGGACAAAGTTAATGTAGGTAATGAATAGTGAAGAAACAAATATCATGGTTTGTAGTTTTAAGTAACACAAAGTCTCCTGCGTATACATACCTACAAGGGTTTAAAGTAAATATTAGAGTGGTCTGTTTGCTGTCTTACTACCGGCAAAATCTAAGAGTGGTAGAACACACCTACATCTTAAAGTAAACAAGACAACCTAAAGTGAGTCGATGTTTTTCAGATGGTACCTGTTTGCTGAACAATTTAACTCTACATAATCCTCATCCACTCATATTATCCAAAACAAAGTTCATACAAGTTATTCTTGCAGAATCCAAGTGTATTCACGTTCTCGCAGAAAGTGAAAATGCTTGCACAAGCTCATATACGAAACATAACGTATTTACATTTCATAATACTACTATATATACATATATACTCTGTTAGGGATTGTCATTGTATGCAAAACTCAATCCGTATTACTTATTATTTTCAACTACTAGTTGTGTCAGTAGATTGATAGGTCATTAGTTTATAGATGCATTGTCCCGTTCTCGAATTCCAGTCGTTCCGCTTATGCCAATCTACCAGATCTGGGGCATTAATTAGGTCTTCTTTATGTCGCAATTTTTTTACCTTTTTTCTTACAATGATACTAATTACTAGGCGCCGAGATCGGCATTTCTTTTGCAACTGTCATTCAACGGTGGGATCTGCACCGACTGGTTGATTTATCGTTTGATCCTGCATCGAGGTTGTTTATACAAGAGAGCAGACGCCACGTCGCTCGACTAATATAACAGATGTTCATGAAAGATTACAGCAGATATTCGCCAATCTGGGCAATGTTCATTATTAATCTGTTTACTGTATTTTACGCTAAAAGAACAGTATCACAATAGTGATCTAATTTTTTATAAATTGACTACTTTAATACTAATTCACACAGCATTTACTACTTCTTATCTTCACAGCATTGAGTTATTTTATGTTATGTCGTTCCTTAAAAATTATGATGTAATAGAATTTTTTATGTAGGCTTGATTTAAAGCTTGAATCTTTAACATTAAAGTGATGAAGCAAAAACACATACCAC
This sequence comes from Aphodius sticticus, assembly GCA_963966075.1. NCBI lineage: Eukaryota > Metazoa > Arthropoda > Insecta > Coleoptera > Scarabaeidae > Aphodius > Aphodius sticticus. The sequence continues at coordinate 45,734,718 of OZ014509.1, read as the reverse complement.
AACTGTTTGAAGTAGCATTTCCTTAGTGACAAATATGGCCGGAATAAAAAATGCTGTGTCAGACACTTCACATAGTAGTCTCATATTTTGCACTTGACTTTGCACAAAATTGCATTGTTGATATCATGTACAAATTATCGCAACTTGATATAATTCTGGTAAGTAGACTGAAATGAAAGCTTGAACCTTGACCTGAAAGTCGTGAAGATAAAATGGTGCAAAAGCATGCAAAATTAGAAAATATCTTTTTCAACCTAGATTCAAAAGTACGCTTTAAACTTGGTGTTAACTATATAATATAAATGATATCCACATAATTGGCGTACTATCATTTACATTCATCTGATATGAACTTGTTTGTTGTACGACCATTCTACATCGACAAAATCACAAAAGAAGAAACAAATGTCCTAAGTACGCGCACGATATGCGCCTACACGTGTGCAGGTGGACCGTTTAAGATGACAAACTAAGTTGAAATCAAACACTCTACCATCGGTCGAATTATAAAGTGCACACAAGAGTGAAGTGATTGCCTCGTATCTGGTTGCAAGAAGGGTCCTTGAATTCGCGCAGTCCCGGTTCGCAGTGCGTCGCGTCGGTCTGTCGGTCGCGCCGTCATCGGTCTTTGTGGTTCTAAAGGAGGTTATGGCGGTATTGGCTTGATATAACTGTCGTAAAGTCAATACGAGCTATCTGTCGCCTCGAACGGCTCTCCGTGTTTGTCTGCATCGGACATGAAGAAACGTGCGAACCGCATATCCAGGCTGGTACTAGTTTTGAAGAACGGTTAAGTGCTTTTTATGACCTTTGCGACAGAGAAGCATCGGATAGGATAGGAAGTTTACATGCAAGAGATGAATTTGTCAAATTGCTTGGCGTGCAGTTGTAGAAAATATATAATATAAGATATGAAGGCACTCTTGACCTTTGGATAATGCTTTGAATTTGGAAGTATGTACTTGGGACCGAATATGGAATATGGGTCGAATAAGTAATAACTGACAAATCAAATCGGAGAATTTGGCAAATTATATGCACTATATAATGCATACTGTATGTAATGGTCAATTTTGTGCGTTTATTAACCCTTTGCCTGTCCACCATTTTTTCTTCATTTATCGTATGCTGTGCGTGCATCACATGCGATGCAAGGGACAGGCAAAGAGTTAAGGCATTAAAAAATAATATAAAAGTGGACACCTTCACTTCACCTAGTACCAGTGGCATATTTTCCATATGGTGTGCGGATGCTAGTCCGACAGCAAATGACAATAACAAAATATTACTCTGTAAAATATTTCTTCTAGTATAGGCTTTACTTCGCAAGCCGTAGTAACTATGCATTATGAGTATGCAACCAAATTAACAAAGCGGCCATGTGCTGCTCTGTTCAGCAACAGAAGATGTCAACAGGTTAACAAATCGCAGGATGGCTAACTTTGTAACCATACGATCTTCCGTGGCCAGTTTGGTGTCGTTTAGTCCGCTTAGTCTTTGTATATTAAAGGTTACATTTCCAGCAGTTTGTAAAGGTTAGCTAGAATATGAAAACTTTTTCTTGAACGCCACAGTCAGTGAAATGGGGACGTTTTCAGTCACGAGAAAAACAGCGATTATCTCTTCTCTTTCGGATGCTGCCTGAAGAGAAACCTTGGGTTAATTGTATTGCCTGCGGTGTTTTATGTCATTTTGTGGATATTCAATAATTCAAGTTGGTCCATAATACAAAGTGAAATCAATCAAAGTATGGAATAAAAGCCTGGAACTTTGCAGAAATTGTTTATTTATGTGCTACAGACATGTTTCGGCTCGCGCCATGCTCAGTTTAAGTAACTACAAATTACAAAAGATAAAACAGTAAGAACCAAACATCATAGGTAAATATTCTAAAAGGAAAAACTTACTGTCAAAAAAAGTCTGAAAACTACATTGTTTGAAGCCCTTTTGGCATTTGTGTTTTATATTTTGGTTACCACCTTGTGCGCTCCTTTATATTTTTAACTCGCCTGTTTGTATCTATAGTCGACTAGTTTCTTCCCCCACATTTCGTTTACATTTTTCGTCAAGTGAATTATTCTGCTTATTCTTAACCTTGTACACGTTTTCCGGCTGCTTTGACGACCACATTATTGTGCGCTCTGGCTTCGTTGTTTTCGCCTATTTTCAGTGTTGAATCTTCATTTGTCATTAGATATGTCCGTTGAAGATATTTTGCCCATTAGTAGGATAGCACGTGATCCAATTTATGTAGTTTTCAGACTTTTTTGACAGTGAGTTTTTCGTTTTAGAATATTTACCTATGATGTTTGGTTCTTACTGTTTTATCCTTTGTAATTCGTAGTTTACTTACACTGAAGATGGCGCGAGCCGAAACATGTATGTAGAACATAAAAAAGCAATTTCTGCAAGTTCCAAGAGGCTTTTATTCCATACTTTGATATTCAATAACGTAGTAAATAAGACAAATTGAATTAATGTTTTCTGGAAAAATACCCTCGGCCTGGATTTGAAATGGAACCTCCCAATTCCCAGTTGTGAACACTGGCCAATTCAGCTATCAATGCCAGTGGAAATTGGCGAATTTGTCCGGTGTGTATTGAAATGAGTGTTGTCAAGTCACTATATACTCCTGGATATTAGCACCATTGAGAAGCAGTTCATTATGTTTCAACATTTATACAATGGAAACAAACGGATTACCGGACATTATTTTGTTGCGTAGTCAATGTTTTCAGATTTTGTATCTTTAACTACTATTTGAAGTTTCAAGGTGTGGACAAGTAAGTACTAGGACGATTTGGCGTGAAGACGAACCAAAAGTCAAGCTACTCTATATAATGTATAATGGCTTTGAGGTCCAGATATAGGTTACCAATAAAAAATACACTCTTTCATTTCTTAGTATGGTCGGTCGGACTTCGGTGCCGTAGCGGTGGGTTGAAGTGTGGGCAGTTAGCGGGTCTACAAAATGTCCAGTTCTCCGACTGGCTGACCTCGCGACGACGTTGCGAAACGTCCGATACAAAAGGTTCCCCTGGACGGCCGATAGGTGACGCACGGATCGCATCGCGCCGAACCCATAATCACTCAGCTTATATGGAAAATCGAAGATCTCAAGACAACCGGCCCGGTACATACTTAGGTTCATTACACTTTCCCGCGATCTGGCATAACGTGAGATCTGACTCCTTGCGAGAATTTTCGAATCGGTGACTAATGTTTGTTTGTACTTATTAAATTACCACGTGACCGTGACATTTATTCGACGATTTATTGACATTTTAGTTTTAGTACCTACACCAATAAAGGAGAGGAGACATTACTTATAAAGTACTAGTCATGTTTGGATTGAGTGCTGGAAAGTTATATTTGAACCACTGACCCAAACACATTAGGAGCAGTTTTTGTAAATTTTATTTACTTGCTTCTGGACATGCATTAGTTTATTGGTCAATACTGCTAGCTTTGGCGCACCCTATAATAACATCACTATAATCTCACAGTTTGTTGCTGAAACTGTAGGACAATCTGTATATTGTGTGAACAGAACATAAAAATAACCGCGACTAGTTATGGTTGATGCAATGTTATTGGTATGGTACATCTCGCCTTTTAACCTTTGCGGTGACTTGACATACTTTTGGTGAAACTAAATGGATGCATGACAATACCTTGTCTAGCAGGTCAATATACCGTCCTCTAGATCTTGAAAATGACTCGTCTGGATCTAAAGAAAATTGCGGCAAATATAACGAATTCTCCAGCATTATCTACCGATTTCAGAACCGGTTCATTTTAACACTGATGTAGATTAATACTCTTTTTAATTTATTCCGCTCTTTTCCATACGAGCCTCTTTAAATTTGTATAAAATACTGTATAAATAAATGCAGAATGCGTTGTCTTCGCCTAAAATCTGTTTTCAATAAGAAGCAAACTTTCAACGCAAAATTTGGGACAAAAGTTCTAGAAGAGAAACACAAAACCATTAAAATGGGGTTAAAATATTTAAGTAAAAAATAAAATGTGTTACAACAAAAATAATGGAAAATTTGAAACATATTACCTTATATCGAAGAAGGAGCACAAAAAATGGATGTTTATTGAATGGTGTAAAATAAACCTTCGAAGAAAACAAAAAGTAGAAGACCAAATTTGAACAAAGGTTCCTCCTAAGGTGTGTCCTCATCCCGAAGGAAGTTAATTACTAAACAAAATTGCGGCAAATATAACGAATTCTCCAGCATTATCTACCGATTTCAGAACCAGTTCATTTTAACACCGATGTAGATTAATACTTTTTTTAATTTATTCCGCTCTTTTCCATACGAGCCTCTTTAAATTTGTTAAAAAAATACTGTATAGGTAAATAAACGCAGAATGCGTTGTCTTTGCCTAAAATCTGTTTTCAATAAGTTTTCACGCAAAATTTTGGACAAAAGTTCTAGAAGAAACACAAAACCATTAAAATGGGGTTAAAATATTTAAAGAGAAAATAAAATGTGTTACAACAATAATAATGGAAAATTTGAAACATATTAGGTACGTTATATCGAATAAGGAGCACAAAAAATTGATGTTTAGTGAATGATGTAAAAAGGAAGCATTATACCTACTTAGTATAATATACCTATGCAATAAACCTTCGAAGAAAACAAAAAGTAGAAGACCAAATTTGAACAAAGGTTCCTCCTAAAGTGTGTCCTCATCCCGAAGGAAGTTAATTACTTAAGCATATAATTGCTAATTAGCGCAGATGCTCGCTTTACACAAGAGTTAATTTGAAGGTTATACTCGTTACAGCGTGAAGACCTGCTTTACTTTCGTTCGTTAATTGAAGTAACTTCGCGAAGCGGCTTAAAAATTGCGAAGCAAAAAACGAAAGAAGAAAAAAAACAAGTTTACTTCTGAAAACATAATCGTAAAAATATAACACTTCAATAATTACTTAATGCCTAAAAATAGGCATGCTCATCACCGACGTGACGATGTGCTAGTCGCTTGTTTTCGATTTCTTTTCGCAAGAAACTACACAGCTCAGGTATTTCCGATGTTTTATCGGATGCCCACGAGTTCGGCATTCTTCTAGTTTTTCTATAGAAGGATAATGGAAGAGGACAAAGAGTGTATGTATGTGGAGTTGCGTATTTTTATTGGACCGCCATTGTTCTGGATGATTGTTGCGCATTCTTCTATGCTCTTTTGTTTTATTTTTAGCGGCAATATCAATAACGCGAATCTATAAAATTCTAGATTTTTCCGTCTTGTTGCGGTTCTGGGGATCACGCAGAAGATGAAATGAATAGTAATATCAAGGGATTATTTTCTACCGCAAGATATGTTTTAAACCACGAATTTATTCCAAATCTCAATGAAATTAATGCGTATATTTTAAAATTATTTCGTGCAAGTTTTTCACAATAACAGGCCTTATAGGTTTTGCCGTATTATTTCTTCAGCATCCTAGGATAGTTAAGCAATTATGAAAAATAAATGGGACATTCCCTATGCACTGGTATTAAACAGACTCAGACCATAAATTATCTGTCGATTTAATGTTTTACGGTACTTGAAAAGCTGCACACTGTATTAAGGTTACCCACCTTCTGTAGGTACCTGTACTCATTTTAATATGCAAATAGCCAACAGGATATAATTTCAACTTCCAGGATGTTCACGATAGTTACACGTGAGGTTAACCGCACACTATTATTTCGAAAAATTGCAGCTTTATTGAATATAGATTTTACATATTTATTCGATGATGAGAACTTGAAAACGTATTATTTGCCAATTGGACAGGTTAGGAAGTTAATAGGTACCTACCTACAGTAGTCCAACAGATTTAGTACTAGGTATAGGTATATATTCTCAATTTACCTTTAATCTTCACACTGGTGAATATTGCATAACTGTTTCAGTAATAATTCAAATGGAAACGTGTACCTATTCGCCTGAATGCTCACTGCTTATCGAGTTACTTATAGGTAACACAGTTTACGAACAATTCCAATATGTCTCGAACGGTTTGCATCGACAATTAACCACTTTGCGCTAAAGTCAACTTAAGTCAACTGCTCGGACAGTTAGAAGTTGGTTCCGTTTAAATGCAAATTGTGTTTGAGATGGTGGCATTATAAACCTGACTTGACTCGCGGAAATTAGATTCGATGTCTCTATAATTTTGTATGTAGGTACCTATAGAGCTAATGGATTTCTGCTAGATAGATGTTTTAATTTGATGACACGATTAACCGATAAGTATTAAGTAATAATAAATCGTATACCATTTAATCTAGGTATTTGGACCGACCTCTTACCCCAATTAAATATCTTTGAATATCTCAATAAACTCATTGGTACTTAGATTCATGCATTCTTAGATAAACATTTAAAAAAAGTAACAATTAGTTTAAGCAATCTACTTTAAAATACCTAAAATACCTAGGTACCTACGTACTTTCTTATTTTGGCAATTTTAATCGGGTTACTCGCTTAACGTAGCATTGAAGTCTCTCTATTTATTTGAAATGATTATGGGTATATACCACTGGGTGACCCACGCCATAGGACGCCCGTTGTTTTTTATTTATGACGCTGGTCGAATGCAATTTTGAGTGGTACTAATAGACAAAAAATGCCAATTTTGGACTAACCTTGCAGTTAGTTTTCCGGAAGTGATGGGATTATTAAAATTTTAAATAGAACCCTATATTATTTGTGTGACATTCTGAACAGAAAAGCATAGGTATCGATCGTCAATCACCGAGGTAATGAAAAAATAAATTTTTTGTTTGTTAATCCAATTGCGAAACTTGTCAAATACCTACTTACTTTAATACCTAGCGTGATCTAACGTGATTTAATTGGTTTTTGGCCTAGAAGTCATTGTTTTCCCGTTTACTTCATGGGTGCACTCTGCAGCTTATCGATGGAAAACATTTCTACATTCCGATTACAATGACACCAAATACCTAGATACATGATATTTTGCTGAAAATCTTAGCGTCGTTTAAAGCAGAACACTAGAAAAAATGATGGGTTAATGATAAAGGTAGCGTAGTGAACTATGGAATGCTAACATCTGAATTTGACAGTTCTCTGGCATTTTCGAAAAAAGCGGAAGTCACAAACCTCAAGAGTTCCTACCCCAAAAATGGCATGTTTGTCTAGTATCAGTCCTTAAAATTTTATTCGTCCAGAGCCATAATAAAAAAACATAAACGGCCCTACCTATGTCGTGGGTCACCCGGTATAACAATATGTTGACTAGCATATTTCGTTTAAAAAATACATTAAAATGCAGGAGTATCTATTTCTATCCCCAACAATGTCCATTGTGTTCTTCCGCACAAACATAACCTCACCTTAACCTTCAAATATGCGAGCGGCCGTATCGCGACGCGTAATCGCGAGTTTCCCAAGCGCACGGAGCCATTCCCGGTAGATGGCGCGATCATTTTTACTCTCGTCCACTTCGTACAGCTTAATCATGTGGTCCGGCGACAGGGAAATAACGCATTCCCATGAATATACACCTATAAGCCACGGTACTTAGTGTCACTGGGCGTCGCGGGTTCGTTTCCTGCACGTGAATTGTGTGAGATTCACTGTCGCTTTCGTACGCGTCCAACCAAAAGATCGATTTCCACACGCATATTTTACGGTATCGCATCTGGACTTCCGCAAGGCCATTCGTTAGGGTATCTCTTCTCATTGACCGTATTGAGAGATACTAATTGGAACTGGGCATCGGGAAAATGAAAGCGCGATTATTCATGATGCTGAATAAAAGATGTATCGATCAATTTATGCGGATTCGCTGAGGTTCATTAACTAAGGTTCATGTTTACTGGTTACGATATTTACGCTTTGTTGTAATTATGGCCTGGCAAGAAATGCCGTAAAATACCTCACGTACCTCGTCTCGTTTTTTGATGGAAAACTATTTATAGTCAAACTGTGACGACATAATTAAAAGTTGAATATTACAGTACTACCGTAGCGGGATAAATCTTTTTATTTCCGTAATTACCTTAGTGCGACCGTTATTTAAAATACTTGCACCATACTATTGCTTATTACTATTTCTTGATAGCTATATAAATAAACTGTTTATCCATATCAAACGATATTGCTTCATTAGCGGTGACCATACTACTGTAGTCTCTCATAATAACTTTACCAATTATGTTAAAGGATCTATTTTATTACTTCAAAATGACCACGTGTCTCACACACATACAGAAAAAAAATTGTTTGATTCAAATAAATAAGCATTGACTCAAAGAAATGAGTGCATGAGAGACATACCTACTGTAATTTCTGTGAATAAATAGCTCTCTGCAGAACGACTACAAGCAAAAACTCGGTTACAATAATTAAAACCCACTTTAAAAACGCCGCACCCAAGCGAAAAAAACAAATTCTCGCAATAAGACATCGTCGGTGAAAATCGAGAGTGCCTTTTAAGCTCATATCGATTCCAAGCGCGCGATTTTGTCTGTAATTAAGGCGTAGCCTGTCAGGTGCGAGCACAACCTCCCAAAATGAATACACCGAATACCTTCCGCATCATCACTAAACGAACGAATCGCAACCCGTTTGCTACACGTTATTACGTCACATATAATTCGGCTATTACCGACCGAGGGGTCGCTAATGATGGTACCTGTAATACAACGCGGCGCCTCGATAGCCCGGTAGCCGGTTAATTTGCATATTTCGGCATCGGAACATGGCATCCTTTAGCACCTCTGAGACTAATATTGCCCGCATAAATGCCCAATCATCCGTTTTCAATTAACTCCACTACTGTTTCTTTGCTACTGAAAAACTGATCACGATCAAAAGCCATCGTCGCCGATCACTGATTATCCTTTTTTTTATCGATGTGCAAATGGCTTTGACACAGCCTTGGTGAAGTGTATTGTGTCGGCTTATATCTAACTTTTTTTGGTGTGTTGGTGTGACCAAATCTTCTCGTAACGAGCTATTGTTTAATGATGAGTGATGATTGGCATGGCCCGGAGGAAGTTTGCTATTTGCTATTATAGGTTTTATGCTAATGGAGAAATCCATTAGACGCTGATCGGCTGGAACCAATTACACAATGGAACGGAATAAACAACGAAAAGTAATACGGGTTTTATTGTAACCGAAGGAGGAATACTCGAAATTGCTCTATAGCGTTGTTATTATAATGATGTTTGCATCCCGATATAGCAGATGCCCATAATTACCAACATCTGTAAATGGAACCGCAAAAAAAGTTAAAACGCGAAATTAACCGAGTCTAATTTCCAGGATAAATTTGTTGTTTTTTTAGACACCACCATATTACTTTACGCCAAATGAGTCCTTGTGATAATTGACTCAAATGTTCCAAGGTTGTACTGTGAATACAAAGAAGGAAATTGTGGATAATGTTAATTGTTTGTATTCTGCTATTCATATGAAAGAGCCTTTTGTTTTTCTCTCTTTATGTTTTTATTTTGGTGATAATTGGGAACCGAGCTCGAAAAGAAAATCACGCAAAACTGGCATGAAGCACTTTTTGTTATAAATAAAAGTAATCGAAAATGCTCAAAAAACCGTTAATTAAAACTATGAACAACTTATCTTTTTAATTAAATTAAAATCAAATTTTACTATCATAAGTTGGTAGGTAAGTTCGCCAAAATAAAATTAATTGGTTTTGGAATTATTTTCACTCATCAGTATTCGAACCTATCACAGACTGATGTTCACTTTCTATTATGTAGGTCGGAAAGCTAGATATCAACATCGTTACTATTTGGCAGCGTTTTTTTTGACATAAATTCGCAACTTTCAAATACAAGCTCTGCATTATTTTGTGATTTTTTATTCGAAGGCACGCGTATCTCCGCTGGCTAGCTCTATGAGCACTTTATTTGACTTTGTTCTTCAAGTATTGATTTGATAATCATTTACTTCTTGGTAAACTTACCTTAATCAAAAGTGTAATTGGACAATCTTTATTAAAATTTGTGAAAAATATCTGCTATATTTTAGTGATTATACAAATATGTAACGAAACTATGACAAACTTGTGCTAGAAAGATTTTATGAAAATGAATATGCATGTGGTTAAAACCATGCAATCTCAATTTTCACCAAACTTGTCGATAAATTAATTTAAACTAAATGAATTCAAAGAAATGGAAATGACTAGGCAGTTGAGTCCGTATATACAAAACCTTATATCCGTATAAACAACTGATAAATATGTCAACAAGCAACTGACTTTAATTCGAATATTTATTCATTATACGAACATCATCCTAAAACATCGCCACCCTGGAATAGCCCTGGAATTATTCTCTTTATTTAGAATAAATATACTAAAGTTACGTGGAATATTCTCTTATTGATGGAAGACGACATGGAAGAGCCTGTTAGACTATGAGCAAGTTCTCAGCTGGTGCGAGTTTTCTCGAAGAATCTAGAAACACAAAAAAATCTAGAAAAAAATATCGAATGCTTTATGCTACCTGGTAAATGCAACCGTGAAGGTCGGTCGCCAGCTTCAAACCAGTTAAAGGCGAAATTTTCAGATAACTCGTTAATTCTGCGACCGTTCGATAGAGCGACGACGACTGCGCGACGCTATGATCTCGCGCGCCGGCAACCGCGCTTGTCCTTGCTGTCCGCTGTTAAAATGTTAAAGGCTATTTTTGCCCACACGCCGGGGACACCTTAATAGGTAAACGCGGTTGCTCGCGTGTTGCGACAACATTATTATGTCACCGTAACGACGATTTGCGTAACACCAACACTTTCTTGGGATACACCCGGAAAATTCACGCTTAAGTGGAGAATTTACTTGCGTGTCGCCGATTCAGTACAACTTTATGAATATGCTAACAATTGTCGTCTAGTATAGAATTTAAGATTTCAACAAAAAACGACATTTATAATTTTTTATTTTGAACTAAAAATCCAATCGAGCAATTATTGAAACCTATAACCTAAGACGGCCTTTGTTAACGCTTTGATGTAGAAACGAGAAATTATATACCTAGTGAGCGCGCAAAGTATGGAAGCATGGCAAAATCCTCGAAGCGGTTTGTTATTAAAAAAATTCTCCGGCACGTAGATTTATACTTATCAAAACACGTATTTATACGAAATTCAATTTCCATCCGTCTATTGTTTTTCACTTATGACGTCAGAGACATATTTCTTAATGGTAACACCATATTTACTCCCTGATTATGATAAAATTCTTGATTATAAAAAGGCAATCTAATAAAATCTAAAGGCAATCAAGTAGCATACCTACAAATTTTGTGACCTTAAATCAGACAATTTTGGAGAAAATTACAGTTGAAAATGATGAAATATTGATAAATTTTGTTTGTGAATGCAAAGCGAATAAGAGTTTTGGGTAGATTTCTTTGAGCTGAATACTTAAGGAATTACTGTAAATGCTTCAAAAACGTTTGTGATCAAACTTTCAGGATTTCAGGTAAAGGTACAAAGCTTAAGGTTTACTATAAAACTCTCCGAAAATGACAAATAATAAAAAAATGTATTGATATTGTAATTTTTTGCTTTCATTTGGAACATAGTATAGATAGGACAGTATAACAATGCATCTGCTCCATAGGCCTGCATACTCAAAACTTTCTCCTGAATTACATGAGGAGCCTGCTTTCTTTAGGCTTCCATGTCACCGAAATCTAAGCGAGCAATCGTTTGTTTACCGGACTCCCATAAGAAAAGAAACAGAAACAACGCTATTGCTCGCCACAATACTGTAATGCATAAACTGCATCTAACAATAGCACCGTATAATGCATGTGTTTAACTGTACATTGAACAGAACACAGCATTAATGCATGTGTATATCCGTGTCAAATGATGTTACGTGCGTTGATGTTACCATTTCGGGTTTCGCGTCAACAATGTACGCCAAGACGCTTTCGCGCGATCATAACAGCATCTTGAGAATGCAACTCGTGAATATTTATGGCCCGTGGTCGATTGTAACACATTGGCTCCATACCATAGCCGACGCTGAGCGCTGCTTGCCCGGCATTCAACAACGTTACCAGTTAGTGACGTCAACACTTTCACCTCATGAGTGGGCGCGATTGTTCCTTGAGATCTCATGAGCATATGCTCCAATAACCCAGGCAAATATTTATGTGTATCAGAAATACACCAAGGTATTCACATCTATCTTTTCATCCCAACAAAAATTACACAATTTCGCCAAAAATATCTACAAATTGCAACTGAAGATGTAAATATTTTGTTAAATCACTAACAGTTTTTGCTGTTACTGAGGAGAAAATGTGAGAATTGCGACACCCGTAGGTAGTTGAAACGAAAAAACATCCTTGAATCAAGATTTTTATTAGAAAGTTCGACCGACGTAGGTGTTATTTGACATTTTACTGAATGAGCAACACGAACTAAATTGTGATAGTTCAACTAAAATATTCAATTTTACAACATTTTTCAATTCCTAACTATATTGTAGGTCTGTGAGATTCACTGAAAAGCCGGTGATATAAATGCTAAATTAAGGGACAAACCTGTATTTAGATTTTCTACACAAAATTTTTAGTTTTACTCAAAAAAATGCGTGCTTGAATAGAGACAAAAAGATATGTATTTGCTACAAAGAAGGTTTATTTGGGTCAAATACCATTTGTTTGAAGTAAAGTAATATTAAGTACGTAGGCTTTCACGGCCAGCATCATTTAGAAAATAAACTGCTTCCGAGTTATGCCGTGTGTCAAGATTTGTTAATGCTGACGCTTCGCGAACCATGTTGCTCGCTTCTTCAAAGCTTAGTATTCAATTAGCTTTGAAGAAGCGTGCAACATGGTTCGCGAAACGTCAGCATTAACAAATCTTGACACACGGCATAACCCGGAAACAGTTTATTTTCTAAAGTAATATTGTTTTGACTGAAATAAACACTATTTGTGTAACAAATAAATTTCCCAGGAAATGTTGAAAACAACAATGTTTAATAATTAGATAGGTGCTAACCAACATTTTTATAAGTGTACCTATGACATTCACTAAAAATCTGAAGATATAAATGCTAGGTGAAAGGCACAAATTCGAGAAAAATGGGATGATATAAGTTCTACCTATATCTGTGCACAAACCTAGATTTGTACTTTTTTCATATTATTTTTATTTGTATGCTTCACGTGTAATTTGACACTTTACTAGATGACCGACACCAACTAAATTGCGATACTTCAACGAAGATGATTTGTTTCGCCTGGCTTTCATAAAGAAGTGATTAAAACTCGAACTGAATGCTAGGGAATTTTGATTTTGCCCTTAGGGAGAGTTGTGCGTGTAAGGCCGTACATAACTTGCGTATTAACCTTTCAAGTTGTATTCATATATCAAAGCATCTAGACAGTTTTAGTAAACAACTCTCGATTGAACGAAGATTCCTATCAGGAGAACGTGAGAAAGAATTATTAAAATTGCAAAAACTGGGAATTTGCATAGAAATAAGCCATAAATTAGCTGCAGAAATTAAATTTTAACGGAAAACATAGTTTAACAAAAGAATACTAAGTAAGAATAGAAGTATTTATAGGAGATGAAATCATGTCTAGTTGTTTATGAAAAAAGTCAACACAAATGGAATGTACGTATCTAACTATATAACTTTATTTTGAAATTTCTAGTTATTTTACAAAATATATAGATATCCGACGGAATCTAAACGAACTAGCATCAAAATGCAAACAAAAACATTATGATTACTAATTACTTACTGATTTTATGATCTACCTACCTATAGAGATTATTATCCCGAATTGGATGCTTTAGTGGTCGGTTATCAAAAAGGAACAAGTTTTTTCGGACCCCGTGCGCTGCTGACATATATTTATTATGTATCGTGGCGTGGCTAGTAATATGTGGGACGGAGATGTTCCACCCGCCAAGCCCAAAAGATACAAGTCACAAAGCATACCGATGACCTGCGGACGGCCACCGCAAGGGTGTGAATCCATTGTCCTTTAAACGGTAAACAAAACGCTTACCACACGCAGCATTCTTCTAATACCGGACATATTTAATGTGTATAAAATTCACTGAAAATCGGAGATATGAATACTAGATAAAGGCACAAACTTGTATACTGATTTTTTTAAATATTATTATTATTATTCAAAGACGTTACGTTATTTTGTATTATTACCTAGGTATTGGTATCTACGCTAAAACCCGAATGCTTGATGATAACATTTCCCATTTCTTTCTCATTTTATTTTATTACCTACAAAGCTTAACTTAAGTGTAAATTTCAATTTTATCGAAGAAGCAGCAGTAACAATAGCTAAATTGCGACACCTACTTCAACAAAATAAAAAGAAAAATAAGTATTTTGTGATATTCTCTGAAAATCTGGAGATACAAATGCTTAATTAGGACACGAACCTGAATTTTATTTTTTTGATTAGGTACGTAGTTATTTTGGTGAAAACTAAACGGAGTAGGTATACCTAGTAGATAATAGATGGATCTATTTTTTCATAGCCCCATTTAAGCAAAAATTTTACTGAGATAAATTATGAAATGCGTAATCTTGATCATTGCGAATTCCTTTATGGATGGATTGTTATTAGGCGGATTCAAAAATGCGTAATATGCGATCCCGTAGCGGTGCTTTTCTGTAAAATACTGGAGGTACCGTTCACTGCTGATGTATCGATTGATGGATCATGCGTATACTCTGTAATGACGGAGAACCACACATAAACTAACCTGCAGTTACTAGCATTCCTGAGTTATGAATTCCGGGTATGACATTGGCTTGCCGAGATTGGAGATTGATTGGCATTTTTTCTAAATCACACTTTGTTTGCTTTACAAAATGACAAAATGAAACTAACGAGATATTATATCTTTAAATTGACATAAAACATTCCTAAATTTTGGCTTTTTATCTTGTTTTAGGCAATATCAGAAAATTACGAAATACCTATATACCTATGTACCTATGTGCACTAATTATTGTTTAACATCTACCTAATCAATCGTATGTAAGTAGGTACTACATCTATATTCTAGAAATACCTATATCATTTCCAATATCTATAGTCAATAAATGACAAAAATGGGCAATGTATCTAATCAATCTTTAAACAAATTTAGTATTTTCATACTCATCTTACAGACTACTTTACCTTTGCAGTACCTGATAAAGGTAAAACGTAGCAACGAATAAATAATACCTAACTACAAAATATATTGTATCTTAATTCAATTAGTAGGTATCTGGACAACAGCATATTACATTACCTAGAATTTTAATTTTCAGATTTATTTTATTTTTTTATTTGATTTTATAATTTTGAAATCAACGGTTATTAATATTATTATTATTTACTATTTTTATTATTGTCTAATATTGGAAATGCCATTAACTTAATATCAAAAAGAATTATCATACTCAGTTACTCTCTTTTTTACCTATTATATGGTCATATTTTAGATATGAATTATAACAATTTTACATTGTTTCCCTGTAGAAAATTCTAGAATCGCACAGAATTATATACCAAAGCGTTGATGTCGTGCAGCGCTTTACTACTGATGTATCTATTGCATATTTATTCACTGCTAACCAATATTATAAAATATCGGTTAATTATGCTGAAAATCGAGAGATACCTATGCCATATCAACGCACAAACCTGGCACAAACATATCTTCTTTTTTGGTTGACTATACAAAGTTTTTAAAATGTTAAACAACACGTTTAAATGTGTGTGGTACTTGATGAAAACTAATATGATGTGGAGACGTGGATGTTAGATCAAGGCACGAACCTAGATTTTTTATACATTTATATAAGTACCTAACTACCTAATATTTATATTAGGTAGGTATATACTATATATAGGTACTTATAGTATATAGAATATTTATATTTTATTACAAAGCATAACAATACCTAATTTAAATTTATATTTTTAGTGCATGAGCAGCAGCAAAATTATAATAGGTACCTACATACATTGTAGGTACCTACTACAAAACTTAAAACTGATTAAACATAGTTTATACAGTATTTAATATCTGGTGATATGAATGCGAGATTAAGACACAAAATTCAATTTTAATTCAATATTTCAGTTGCAAAACTTAACGTACAAAATTAAGAAATAAAGAAATAGCAAATAAATGTTTCCATGTAGAAAATTTTAGACTGTTAGATTGATATACCTACTAATATGCACTTTTCTATAGGCACATATTACGATCGCACAAAATTATATAGGTACCTACCTAAGCGTATACCTATTTCAAGCAACTTTTTAGAATATTATTGAGGTTGTGCAATTTATGATATCAATTTTCCTTTCTATGGCACAACGTGTATAATTTCAATTGCACCAAGTCCCAATTATCGCAGGCATGATTCACATCGTCTATCACGTATTTTACGTAATTTGCCGTTTAATTTTGTACTTGATAATTGTCAGCAATTATTTCTATTTTCGTACTGGACACGGCCTACTGGTCATCACACAATCTCATTGTGATGCTAAATTTTAAAGAATGGCCTATTAGTGCATAGATACACTCTCTACTACCTAATACTTCTAAAGTTAATATATTCTACAAATCACAGATTTGAATTGCGCAAGTTTGACTTGTTTGTGGTAATTTGGCGAGTAGTTGGTATGAATAAAACTTTTTGCCGTGCTAATGGTGGCGACCTTTCGACGTAACTATATCCGTGCATGTGTTGGTGTGCGCAATTTAATTACAAGACCGTTAGCAACAGGTTAGACAAGGTTCAAAATATTTATGCTGTAAATTGTGAACCTACTAACTACGTCATGATGCAGTTTGATAAACGTTACTTTTTCCAGTTAGTCATTATCCTTTGATATAAACTACCGGTTGGTATCCGTATAAATTTCAAAAAATAAAAACGTCCGTTAGTCCGTTAGTTCATCACGTTATAAATCGATATATTTAAGCGGTAGGTATCGTTGAAGCTCTGTGAATTTTATTATGTAGACAAACAGTAAACGTCTAGAAAAGAACATTGTTTGATACTAAAGAATTATTTTTTTTTTACTTTAGGTAATAGGTAACAATCGAACAACGTAAATAATCATTGGATAAAATAATTGAAATATAATTCCTAAACGATAATTGTTATGCAAAAAGGACGACAAATTGGTTTTTTTTATTATTGAAAACCACGCATATTTGTTCATTAAAGTAGGTACAAAAAGTAAAGTTGGTGTTCTACCCTGTCATTGAAGTCCCCGTGTATAAACTTTGCACACCGGTTAATAATAACTAATTTCACACTTTTATTCGATCGGACTTTTAATTTTCCGGTAATAAGTTTTTAAATTAGGTATGCCTAGGCAGTTTTCAAGCGCCGCGTTCATTCGCAAGGATTACGCTTGGCAATTCCTCCTAACAATAATAATAATAATAATTTGCAACTGTTAGTAAATATAGGTAGAGAGAGGCTGGATTGTTGTAGCGATGGACTTTATCGATAAGGAAGGTCACATTTCGGCGAAAAACACTTTGCAACACTGCTGGCTGAAACGGTCGGCACTCGAGTGAATGTATCTAGGTCGCCTGCAGGATTTCTCCATCATACGCATTGTCGGTCTTTTTATGTAACCAATTTCTCTGCATCTGGTGCTGGTTCCGCGAAAAATATGGACGATGCACTGTTTCACTTTAAGTTTACCACTGGATTGTTAAGACTTAGGTTTGCACAGTTTTCCACGTTTTAAGGACAAAGCGAAAGGCACTCGGGAAGGATTATTTCAGAAAGGTATGTTAGTGATTGTGGACTTACCAGTCGCCATGGCCTTATGTTGCCAGGGCTTTCTCCGCCCTAAGACTCCACTTTGACGGAAGTTTAGACGCACACTTGCTACTCACTCAAAGTCTTGTGTCAGACTGGACTCTCTAAGAAGCTTAGCGTCTTGGTAAGCGGCCGACCGTGAAGCGAAGCAACGCGATTGGTTCCCGCGGACGCAGGAGTCACTCACTCTTTCTCGGATCGGCGCTTTTTGAATTCCGCAACCCGCCAGCGGCCGCGGTGTCCAGCATCCGAGTTTTCTCCTGCTTGTTGGAAGCTCTCCCTTGGCTTGCCAGCATTCCGGAATTAATAAGCAGGATAACATCCGGAACATCCACAACATAACCAACGTCCAATTAAGCTGGACATATAGGTACAGTGGTCCGTCTACTCATACGCGACGCGCTGCGCTCACAATTAATATTATTACTAATTGGTAGTAATGTAAAGGCCTTTTAATTATAATGCTAATTAGACGGAGGACCGCTGGGACCTTTAAATTATGTACTCGGAGCATGCCCCAGCTATTAAAATGATGCACCGTGTCCGACAAAAGAATTGGGTATACACGTTTAACTCTAAGGATAATAGGCACAGACAAGGAAAGTACTTTAAGCAGATGTTGTGATGTATGTTGTAGTATTCTGTAATTGGCCATGTTGTTTTATGAACATTAGAAATAGAATAAATTCAACGGATATTGGTCTTAAGTGAAAATTCGTCAGCATATAAAAAACTTCCAATGCCTCCGTAGCTCAACTGAGAGATCTTCCGACTGGAAATTAAAAGGTTCCTGGTTTAAATCAACGCCGAAGTTTTTTCTACGAGTATAGGTACTCAAATATTTAATTATCATTCGTTTCTTAATTTAGATTAGAAATAGACACTAGAAGTTTTAGTTTTCTTGTCCCAATTCTGTATAATAGTCGGAATCTAAGGGAAATACTTTTTTTAGAAATGGTAGGACTTGAAACTACTCGGTACAATACGAATCTACGTTAAGACACAGTTAAAAACAATGGCCAGCTTTTTTACCTTTGTAATTCTGGCCTTATTTTTACAGTGTAGCACAGTTGCCCGCGATAGGGAACGGTTGGCGTTTTTAACACCAGCAGTTGGCGCTAAATGTGCGCCTGCTTTGACTTCACTATGCTTGTTTAGGGTTTGAATAGTCTTGAATGTCATCTATCTTGTTGAAAATTAACTCATGTTTTTATACGCGGTAAATCGTTTTTCTCAGGTAATAATTGACATGGTGGTTGATTTGTATACTTAATAATTGATTTATAATAATTCTCTTTTAGCTTTTTTTTGTGGTTTGCTGCTGGTTATTCTTTTGATATTGTTTCTGAAAGTTTGATTGCGTCGGCTACATATCCTCACTCCTCGTGTTTGATGTCGTTTTGTTTTGCTGAGTTTATAAAATGGGACCGTTGTGTAAGATACTTATTAATACTTTGCTGTTAAGATGTGCGTATAACGCTGTTTTCTTTTTCCGTAGTTCCTGAAAAAGTTTAAATTTAACAATGAAATATTGAACTTGAATAAAAAAGTCCGAAAAATTATTTAGTTCGTTTTTCCATCAGCACCTGCCTTGTACACCCAAAAAGGAAATTTAATTTGAAAAAAAGTAAATAGAAACGCCAGAATATGTAAATTTACCTATTGCTTTTGTTGATAATAAATGTTACCTTTTATCAGTTCAGCAACATTATAATCAATGAAGAAGCAAACGTGGTTAGGAGTACGGTTGGGGGTTTATGCTAAACCATCTCAAGGCCCAGAAAACCAGATGAAAGCGACCAGTCGCCACCGACAAAACAGCAAATCAGCAAACGGCTCCAAAAAACTTCAATTGTAACTCAAAATATGAAAAGGTTTTGTGAGAACGATACGCCAAAGCAATGGAATTTATAATTGCACTTTGCAAAACCAAAAGGTGTCCTAGAGTCATATTGGCGGCAAACCCTAAAATATCTTGCTTGGAATAAATGCCAATGCTGCATCACCGAAACCACACGATAAAATATTGGCTGCGCCGTTTTTGTATAATAGAAAAGTTAGAGGAAGATCCCACAAAAACTCCCATACAAATCATCAAATTACTTCTTAATAAAAACAAATTATTTGCATTGCTTCCGGTAATACGTGGTGAGACCAGCGTTTTCTCCTGCGTCTTCGGTTCTCCTGCCGTTATCCTGGTTGTTAGAACAATGTTTACTTCTTCGACCTCCTACCACTGGAATCGGCTCTTCGGTCGTCTTCCGTCAGAGTCGTCCTCCTCCTATACCATTTACCGTTCCGCTGGGAGACCCCTTTTGCATAAACTTTTCTCGTTCTTTATCCTTAAGACCTGTCGTATGATTTGGGAACCTGTGCCCATTCTTTGGGTCCGCTGAGCGGTCGCTGACAATTATATCCTCATTGAGGTATTCGTTATACGGACATGTCATTGTGATACCTGTGCTCTCGCATTAAAATCGGTCGTGGACGGTAATATCTCCTACCTCGCAGTACTTGTATCGTCCGCTCCGTGTGTCCGTGGCAGCATAGATGATGCTGTACGCAGAGCTGGTCTGGGTAGACAACTTAGAGTTTGTCAACAGCCGCAGACGGTATCGACCGTGATAGTACTCGTAGTGGCGTCTATGGTGCCTATTCACTTTAAGGCCAGATAGCGTAAGAAGAAATACGACCTCACAAGATCGGAAGGCCGCGCACCCAGGAATGCCAGCTCGTTCCAATGGTCGCAACATAAGCAGAGAAAAGGCACGAAGAGCTGCAATACGAACAGAGGCAGGAGCTGACGGGGCACAGATGGTTTGGGGCCCAACATGGATAGCAGGGACAGCTCCAACAGCAGATAGTACGGGAAGATAGTTACAGTACACAGAAGGTCGTATCGGAGGAGAGCAAAGGATTGTTCCTCTAATGCTGGAAGGACTCCGGAATAGGAGGAGGTCTCCCGCACAATCTCCAGGATTCCAATAGCAAAAGACAAATACCTCCGGTCCATCAATTGCTTTGGACTGCTCGAATGACAGACCCGTCCAGCCCTGGAGAAGAAGGCACCCCAAATGCCCAAGATGAACATATTGAGATTTCTGGCACGAATATTAATAAAAGTACCTATGACTGTGCTATGGTGCTGATTTATATGATAAACATACAAGTAATTCCAGGGAAGAGTCCGGTGACTTTTTCGTATTATGATGGATTTCGGCAAAATCAGCTAACGAAGATTTAACTAAACGAGAACTTTTCGGAGCATTACCCATTACTTTTCGGAACAAAAATAATTTGATTAGTTGAAAATTAAATTGTTGTTAGGCCAAGTTTTGAGAATGATGAGCAGCTAAAAGAATACTCGAAGATTTTTTGTGTTGACAACATTTGTTTAATTTTTCGGTTGGATACCTGATTTTTAATTCTAAGATGTCGGGTGAATCGTAAAATCTGAGTAGTAAAAAGCCGAGGTGAGAAATACAAAATAAATAGATTGTTTTGTTCCAATGATTAACTGTAGAAACAAATATATATAATAATAACCTGAAGAGTATCCAAAGGCATTTTGTTGTCTATTCGCTCTTCTCAAAATTTAATTCGTCCAGCGTCATAAATTATTAAACAATAATCGGGCGTATCTATGGCGTGGGTCACCCGGTATACTCCCCAAATAAATCACAAATAAATGTAGACGTAAACAAGTTAAGGGCCGCTGGTAAAGTCGGCGATATTTTTGTTCACGTGTCAACGATCGCTAAAATATTACGGCGCATACGCTAATAAATTAGGTACACATCCAGCAGTAAAACTAAATTAGGACGATTAAAGCTTGAAGTCAGCGTCACGTTCACTACTACTATTAAAATAGGGTTCATCCTTAGTGTTGCGATATGACAGTTTTCCATATGTAGATGGTGCGTGGCCCAGGTAGCGATTAATTAGCAATAAGCCCAATTACCTACGTGTAAGACACAAGTGTCGGAGCGCTAACTGACGCACGAAAACTTGTTATACAAAGGCAATCAATAAAGCAAATTTATATTTAAAATAAATCACTGACACGACGTTCTGCCGGTCGTAACTCATTTAAATCTCCCTCCTCTGACGGTGACGGCCGCGTGTGTGCATGTGAGCGAGTCAGCGCCGCTCAGCGGCCACTTCGTTAACCAATATGCAAATGTCGCCCGGCGTCTCATATAAATTACACAAGCGCACAATTTTACGGAAACACGGTCATACCTCAATGGAGATTCAATGCGCTAATCGCCCCATCTGACAATATACAACACGCCAATACTATAATTTATAGTACTGAGAAAAAATGAAACATTAGCTGGCAGTCAGTACAAAACAAGGTATATATGCTTAAAATATTAATAACAGGAAGAAAAGTTCAATCATCGATTTTTGATTTGAAATACACACTTATTATAAAAATAATATTGCGAAACTAATGTTCCAGTAGCATCATTAATAGCGTTTTCTTTTGGTGAAACACTGGCGCACCAGTGCACAATTTTCTGCTGTGTTGGTTGCACTCACAGGGTGTTTCATATTCTGTTGGAAAACCGGTGGAACAGAATCTGCACTCAGTGCACATTTTCCTCCACGAGCTCCGAGAGCTGGTGTTGGCGAGTGCAACATAGCTGTACTGTGTGTTCTGTTGGAATCGCACTCGCTTGCCCTACACTCGTGAAACAATGCGCCAGTGCGCTCGACCTGATGCGCCGGTGTTTTACCAAAGAAAGCGCTATTAGGACATAACCGTCAGCATTATAGCCGTGTAATGCCTGTACTTTACAGATACAAAGCTTACAGTTCAAAAACAGATTTGACCTATAAGAAACTGGCATATGCACAAGAGTATATTACACAAACAAAAATATAACAAAATAACATAGAACTTGACGAGAAGATGAGAACTATAGGACACTAGATCTAGAACCACGCAGAGTACGTGTTTACGGAAGTAACATATCAGGCCCGGGTTTTAGGTTGTTAGTTTGTTTGTGGGTGCGAGGTATGCGCTAATAGTCTAAATTCAAGTCAAAATTGTTAGCACCAACCTACATACTAGTATGTATACGTAGTATTCCATTAAAAAATTATAAGAATGCGCTGGTTCGTGGCAGTATCTATATTTTCTAGATGCATTTCAAATGATTACATAATATAACTAGAAATATATTCTTCGGCAGAAGTTTTGATAACGATTTTAAGTGTCCTCTAAGCTGTCCTCAGTTAGCTCCAACTATAACTCCTAGAATATCTATTTGAACCAAATTATGAGTTTGGTGTTTTTTTTATTGAAAATCAGAACACCACAACTGAAAGTAGGATTTAAAATCGAAATAACTAAAACCCTTTAGAAAATAACTTGTTTCCGGGTTGCATATAAGCATTCTGTTAACCGCCACAGCACCACGTAAATTGACTCCGCCTACAGCGTGCAGCGGTTGGACTGTAAGCGGGCTGCCTTAAGAGTCGGCAACCGATTAAGCACACAGAAATCAAGTAAAATCAATATGTACAAGGCGTTGGTTAGAGACAATTAAATGAATATCTGAATTGGCAAGATTGTTAATGAACATGTCATTTTTATTACCTCTATTTATTAATGATTTTTAAGTATCTAATAACCGCATAAAATAGATACAATGGAGCTAAAATAGAGGTTTTAACATCCATGCTCTCCTAAACCGAATTGTATATACAACCATACTAAAATATATTGTCATTAACACGTCCTGTACCTACATTAATCACTTAAATAATGTACTGTAATCGTGTTTGTTGACACTTGGTGCCATCTCGTCGTGCAAATTATCACTACAAATTGTTTCTGTATTTACAGTTTAGAAAGGCTCTGTTGTGATCTTTGTGCGGTTTCGTTTCATTACGTGAATGCGAAATATTTGAAAATAAACGATTACAATGAACGGTAAAAAGTGATGAAAATCGTTGCAAGGTTACCGTGAATAGTACAGTTGGTAGTATCGTGTAGTATATCACCAACTTCTTGAAAACACATATCTCTTTGTTTTGCACCGACCCTAAACTGTTTCGGCACTTAAGCGTAAAAACTGCTCTCGCGTTGGTCCGAATATCGCGGGTGTGGTTGACTTCGGTGCTTTGCTGGCGGCTCGTATTAATTTTTACTAGTTTTGGTTAATTTTAATAACTAATTCGTTTTAATTATCTAAAAGTTCTATATATACCTACAATTTTTAAAGTAGTGTTATAAAAAATAAATTAAAAATTGAAATGTTAAATAAATATAATAATAATATGATGAACATTATAATCGTTACGATTGTCGAGAATAAACAACGTCACGGACGAAACAACGCACATAACTTATCTTAAGGAACTCCTATACAAAAGTTAACATGCATTGGAAAAACATGCAAGTTAAAATAAAGTAATAAATTAAAAATGTATTATTATTGTAATTTCCAGATTTTTTTACATTATATGGTATATTAGTGTATGCTATGTATATTAGTAATACAGTGTATGCTATAAAAACAATAAAGTCCACGATAAACATAAAAGCAGCAAAATCGACATACTACGCGCTGTTTCACTCTCGAATGTCGTATGGATTAAGAGTGTGGGGAGCATCCAGCCACAGTAACAGGATATTGCTCATACAGAAGCGAGCCCTTAGAGCAATAGAAGACGCAGCAACCACTGACTCTTGCAGACCCTTATTCATAAAACTTGGGATACCGACACTCTGTGCAGTGTATACAATCCAACAATTACTCCGTGCAAAAAAAACATCTAGGCAACTACAGACAGAGACACGATATTCACGGGTACAATACGAGACAACATAACCAACTCGAACAACCGTTCAAAAGACTGCACACCACAACCTTCACAACCGAGGCAATCAGTCTGTTCAACAAGCTACCCGATTCGTGGAAGGATCTTCGGACAGGATTGTTCAAACGAAAAATCAGGAGAGAGCTGACCACCTTTGCTCCTTACTCCATGGAAGAAGTAACAATTCGTCTAACATCAATCAAATAAGCATCTATTATTGTATTGTATTGTGCATATTAAAAGACTATGTTCTATTGACTTGTTGGCTACAACGAATAAACCCTATTCTAATAGTAGCAGTAAATATTGGGATATCGGCAACAATAACTTCTTCAGGTTTCTATAGTTTTTCAATTTTCAATATTTTACCTTAATTAAAGACTTCATCAGAAAATTAAATAAACTCTAAAAATACTATACTAAGTGAACACATAACTTTTACTTAATTAGGATTTTTATAGTTTATTTAATTTCCTGATGAAGTCTTTGATTAAGGCGAAATATAGAAAATAAAAAAAAGAGAATAAGTTTTTGTTGCCAATATTTTACTACAACTCTTATAATACCACGGCAAATATAAATTTTATAAATGAGTTTATAATATATTACTATTTTATTTTACTATTATTATATTTAGCAGTAAATTAAAAAAAAATATGAGAACTGAAACGGTATTTTATTATATTTTATTATTCAGACCAACGCGAGAGCAGTATTTACGCTTAAGTGCCGAAACAGTTAACGGTCGGTAAATCTCTATTTTATCTCCATTGTGTCTATTTTATGCGGTTATTAGCTATTTAGAAATCATCAATAAATAGAGGTAATTAAAATGAGATGTTCATTAACAGTCTTGCCAATTCAGATCTTAATTTAATTGTCTCTAACCAACGCCTTGTACATATTGATTTTACTTGATTTCTGTGTGCTTAATCAGTTGCCGACCCTTAAGGCAGCCCGCTTACCGTCCAACCGCTGCACGATGTAGGCGGAGTCAATTTACGTGGTGCCGTGGCGGTTAACAGAATGCTTATATGCTTCCGGGTTACGCCATACTACAAAATTCGTAATTGCTGACGTTTTGCGAATCATGATATATGCCTCTTCAGAGCTAAATGAGTACTAAAAACCTACCAAAGAAAATTACTCACTGATCCTACTGATGTCTGTGCCATACTTACCATTGATGTTGTTGGGATGTTTGTAAATTTTGATGGATTCTCAGATAAGGCGTCGATAATATTTACCCTTGCCGACATCTTCGAGTTATAAAAGTCCATCCTGTGCCACGACTCATTGCTGTTGAACCTTGTCTAGTCGGGTGTCCCGACTGTGTTATTTGACTCGGAGAAATCGATGCTTCGTCCGGTCTGTCTTTCCATACTTTCCACACTCTCACGTTATCTTGTACACCTATTCGTTCACCAGGAGTGGTGTGTTATCTTTTGGGTTAGGCAAATAATTCTTCGCATTAGCTGGTGCTCTTACTGTGATTCAAATTTCGTATGGTAAACAAGCAAATCACGTTGATTCTTGCGGTTCCTGTGGGACTTACGGTACTCTTTATGTGGTACCCCATATGTTAGTAAAGGTTAGACGTAGGGTCCACTCCAAGAGTTCTAGTTCGTCATCCAAGGTACTGGACTCGCATACAATCTCGGTTCTGTTGAACAGAGTATTAATCACTTCTCTTCCGATGGGGATGGTGGTGTAATTTGGCGTGCAGGTAGCGACCGTTATGTGTTTTCTTGGTACACGTTATGTCCGAGCATACCCGTTGACGTTTTGTGTATCAGAGCATTCAAGAAAAGCAGCTGTTCTTATCTAAATCCATCGTGAATTTGATGGAAGGACTATGACATGGTTCAGCAGATTCAGGAACTCAGTAAGTTTGTCTTTACCATGTGACATACCTACAAATGTGTCATCATATGTCGATGGTTGGGTTTATATGGACATGACATAATCGATTTTTCATCAAACAATTGCATGAATACATCATACATCTCTCCTGCTCTCTAGAACTAATAGCCCGGGAGACCGTGCTCAAAAATATTAAATACATATTTTTGCAAAACTTGGGAGATTAGAGTTCTCCAAAGTACTTCGACCGCCTTCTAACCGGAATACACGTGATATTATGTCAAAACGAGTGTACTGAGGGCCATTGACATCTTCTTGAAGAATCTGAATAACATGTTTAGAGTTCTTGACAAACGTTGTTGTTTGGCCTATGAACGGTTAGATTGTTTTTAGGAATCCCTATTTTACCAACAACCATAGGTTGGGTAACCTATGGCCCTGACGATCGGCCTCAAGAATGAAAGGGGTTTGTTTGTTTACTGTACGTAAACCATGAAGGTTTATTAGAGAATACATCGCAATTTACAAACATCCCAACAACATCAATCCCGAAGACGGCACTGACATCAGCAGGATTTGAAAATTTATCCTAACATGGCCAAGTGGAAAAGTACATGTTTACACTTACGTGTAAACTAGGTATATAAGGTAGAGTTCTTTGGTAGATATTCAGTATTCAGTTGACTCTGAAGAAGCGAGCAATATGCTTCGAAAAACGTCAGCAGTCACAAATTTTGACAAAGGGCGCCCAGAAACAATTTATTTTAACTAAAACCTTTCAAAAAATTACAGGTAAAAACAGAAGGAGTTCGGTGATAATTTTGGGACAAACTACTTGAGTAAAAATATCACTGCGACTGCTGTATCGTGCTGAGTGCTGGGCCGTATTTTTTATGTCAAATAGAAATCTTGTAGAACTTCTATTCTAATTCCTGATTCCAAAGTTTCAGATCTCCACCAATTTTAATGAATTTATTATTTGGTTTCTAAAACTGATTAGTTTTAGCATATGGTTTTCAGCTTCCTTGAACAATTTGTATTTTAGTAAGTCCACTGATATTGCACTGACACTCTAAATTCTAAATATTTTCTTTTTGGTCAAGCCGAATTAGTATTTCATGGAAACTTTAAATGTTTTGCATGTACTTTGATTAAATCGATAGAGTAAACTATTTAAGTTTTGTAAATAATTTATTGCATATATAATTTATAGTAGTTTTCGACAGCATACAGGAACAGTTTAGGATATACATGCGGATCATATGGTGATATTACCATACGTATAAACACAAGACTGAAATCAGAATGATTTTCGACGTATCAAATCGACCGCAACCTCAAATCAAAATAAGTAGGTACGTACTACGTACTACTACAAAAGACTATCAAAATAAAATCGAACATAATCGTATGTGTTTTCTGAGAAATATCAGCGTATATTATGTTGAAGTATATCAATTTAATACGCATAATGCGACATAACTAAATTTGGTCTTAATCGACTTTATTAAGACTATATTGGCATCGTGTTTAACTAGACACACAGAATAATATTGACCATTGCCTTTCTTTGCTTTATTTCATACAGACAATTTTACCATTATAAATTTAACCTTTCTAGTACAGCTGAGAAAAGAAGTCGTGCAAAGTATCAATGGACAGCTCTTTTAAAACCAAATAGGTTTGGCTTAAAACTTTTTATTATTTATCATTGCTCAAGAAATAAAATCGGACCTTTATGTTGGGACAAAATAATTTAATCAGTTTTAAACATATTGTGGGACAGAACTTGGTTAGTTATCTTAATTAGATGAATGAAAGAAAAATAAACAAAAATGATTTTCAGTAGGAAAGTGATATCGATTATTACCATGGAATGTTGTCTGTTATTTTAGAATATCAAATAAATCAAGGCAATAGTGGTAAATTTCTTTACAGCAATTTATTACAAATAAAAAGAATAAATATTGTTGACAATAACACGGACAACTACAGATCCATTTTTATTAAAAATGTTAAACAACTGCATCTATTATAGAATTCAATATACATTTACTTCATTATACGCCATTTATTATTAATATAATGTATGTATTGCAATCAACGTGTTCATTTAAGTTAAATACCACTCGTCGCAAAATGACAAAATCTAGATATCTGTATAATATTACGAGCAGATGTCCGAGGTTTTTGCACTCTCAGCAGACCGTGCCGTTGTCTAGGCAGAGAGTTCTTGACCGAACAGCCAGCAATTTTATTCATCGATTCCACTGATCATACCATCCCGAAGTATCCGAAGGCAGCGCCGTTCGCTTCGTCCTCTTGGCAGGAAAGTAGAACGAGTCCCCGTGTGACACCTACTAGTGCACGAAAACCAAACCGGTATTCTATAGCAGAGTATTCGCAAAGATAAACTCTCCTGCACAACTTCTAGAAGTAAATATTCATGAATCATCAGTGTGGAAAGTACTGAAACTGATTATCATACGGGTCAAGTGACCAAATTTAGCGTGCGGTTTCGGATATGTGGGAAGGAGGCCTATTACTTTTACTTTCTGTTTAGTGCGGTTGCTTTTTGCTTACTGGTGTGTGGTTTGAATCCCTTCACAACACAGAAAAAAAAATCACAAAATATGCTTTGATACGAGTACATATTTACCAGATATTATGCTACATTATATATTAGTACATTAGTATTAGATATTATGCTTTATCAATCAATTTCATTCCAAACTAGTGGTGTCATGGATACACGGTAATTACCGTGTTTATACGGTGATTTATCATTTTTTTATTTTTTACTTTGAAACCAGTACCTGTTTGGTGTTAAACACAACATCCTCCAGTTCTGTAACGCTTTACCTCAATCAAATTCTAGCTACAATAGTTACCGTGTTGTTAATAATAAGGTTGCCTACCGTACCGTGACTTTTGAACAAAGTTTTGTCATATTTATGTAAAAAGAGTTGTTAATTGTAAGAAATGTTTCCTTGGAAATCCAATGAAATGAGTTTGCAGGGCGCACAGAAATTAGGATAACTGATTTTAATGATTCTGTTTACAAGTCTAATATCTATAACCTATATGACCCGTGATACGCTTCTATTGCCTTTATTTCAATACACGATACGTACAAAATATCACAAAATGTTTTATTTAAAAGTTATTCCAAAACAAAATAGTGGCCTATACAGGTTGTCCCATGCTAGAAACAAAGTAAATTAATGGCCTTAAAAAATAGAAATACACGTTTCTTCCATATATAAAAGTTGTCTATCATCATTGAGCAGTAAGTAAGTAAGCAAGTAAACTTTATTCACCCATCTCAGAAGACAGTACAATTCAGAGCAAACACAATTGAAAATAGAATTACAGAAAGTAATACAAATTACATAAAATAGCAAGGTACAATAACACGTTCACAATAGGTCCGTCAAACATTGGCAGTTTAAGGAAAAAAAGACATATGTATATAAATATATATATATATATATATATATATATATATATATATACAAATTTATTGTAGTTCTTGACGGTAAATATATTTTAATAGTATGTACCTAAAATTTTGTGAAGTGTATTGTGAGCCCCCTTTTTCTGCTTTTCCAGTATGGCCCGAAAATGAGACCATGGAATATGGAATATGGATATCTTGGAGGTTGGGAAAATTCTCACACCACCTAGGCCTCATTAGGCCCCTTTTGCTAACCTCCGAGGGTCCTTATGGCTTAGGCTATGTCGAGCTATCCTGCGGCCTTCGTGAAGGCGAGGGCGTCGCTCGGTGGGACCCCCGTGATAGCCGATAAATCCAGCTATCCATCACTCAGAAAAAGTTCACATAATAATGTCCAAAGTGCCGAAAAATTACAGGCATGGAGGTTCATTTGTAAACCCATTGAAAAATGCTAAGAGTAAGTGTCGTTCGCGCAAACGCACACGCACACGCTCACATGCGACGCGCCGCTTTCGGCGTACCGCCGCATTACCGCTCGTCGCGATATTCCATACTTTTGGCACTTATAACATCAAAAACTATTGTTTACAGACAAAGGCTAAATGACCCCACGCGGTATATTCGTGAAGCTTTACTGCGAATTCTAACCACGACTGAGCAAGAAAATGAGAAACTATCTCCAGTTTCTCTATACATTTCGGTTATGAATTATAACCGAACCGTATATTATAACTAATAATGTTGTACCTACTTATTGATTTAGAAGGTATTTATAACCTTGAAGACGTAATTTTCATCGTATATCGGAAACAAAGAAAGTTGTAAACTTTATTGTTATAAACCGATTGTTACCAAATTTGTAATTTAATATGCTATTCAAATAATTATCAAGTTAGTTAATTGGCCTCCAGAGACCTGATATATGTGTGCCTGGATATGAAAAGGGACCAGTTGACCGAAATTGAGATATGAGTGTTTTTAGATAGAATAAGTTATGGCAAAGGTAATCCAACATTTTAAGCCGATTGCCACAAAGAGAAATTGAAAAAAAAAAAATAATTTAAGTTGCTGATGCAAAAAGTAAACTTTTGCGCTAAGACGCTTCAAACTTTTGCAGAGTTTAAAAGTTAATAACTTCGCGCATATTTGGAAGTTACGCTGACTCCAACATTTTTGGAACAATTTCGATACTAGTTTCAAGATTTTTAGTAGAATTGATTATTTCATTATTCCATGTAGGTTTTATAGATTTTTAATCTATAGCGCCATTGGCCTGGGGTTACAAAATAGTGTAAACTAGGTATCTTTATCTCTCGAGTTTTAAGAAGACTTAAGCAATCTCGTAAGGGATTTTTGGGGTGTCTGATTCCAAATATGATTTCAGATTTCTAGAATTCAAAATAGTGGATCTAATTTGGCGACCAAACATGTTATTAATTGACGGATTCATATAAAAATTAAAACATGTGATATATAAGGTTTCGGATTCCAAATATGTTGTCAGATGTATAGAATTCAAAATGGCGGATCCAATATGACGACTAAACATGTAATTATCTGTCGGATTCGGAAGAAAACAAAAAGATCTGATGTCAGATGTTTATAATTTAAAATGGCACCGAAGGCAATCTGGCAACCATAATAAATTAACGTCACTTTTCAACACTTATGTGAGTTAAAAATCCAAATTTGCGAATTCTACGTCGTCAGATTAAGATAAAATACAAATAAATCAGATAATATCAAATTATTTTAGACGTTTAATGATAAGAAATAAACATAACTAGGTACACAAAACATGTAAATACAATCATTAGATAAAATAAGATAAAAAGCACTTTCTTTAAAAACTACGTTTTATAAACAAAATTACAATTTTTGGAATTTTTCTAAAAGTCTTCATTTTTTTATTTATTTTATTTCTTTTTTCAAGCATTGTCACCGGAAATCTGTCCACATACAAAATTTCAACTCGCTTGGACAAATTTTCCAAATTAAATTTTTTTCTTCAAATTTGGAAATGTTTCCAAATCCTTTTTATGCTTCATGTATTGTCACCGGATATCTGTCCACATGCAAAATTTCAACTCGATTGGACACTAGGAAGTAGGAAAAATTTCGATTACAAGATTTGAACGTAACAAACAAACAGACAAACAACAAATGTAGTTAATATAAGCGTAGTAATTGTCCCGGCATATTATATAACTTTAATATTATAGTTTGTATAAAAAAGTTTATAAACTGCTATCATACGGACAGTTGTTTGTGCTACTGTATGCGGCAACACCGTAATGCGCTAGAGCGTAACGTGATATCGACAACTGGTCCCTTTTTCGTTCGCAATAAAAACGCATTTTTTCATGCGTTTCCAACCGCAGACGGGTTTCAGACGAACACATCTAAAATCAACACATCTATAAAAAGCACAATGAAGAGACTAATTAGCGAATAAAACAAAAATGTGTGTTTTGAACCAGTTTAACTTTATTAGCGATTATCTGCGTAACTAGAAACGGACAACTGGTCCCTTTTCACATCCACGCACACATATAGAGCATTGTGTGCAGCTATAACAGTAATATATAACAGCTATAACAGTAATAAACAGCTTTATTTATCCAGCACCTCCGCCATTTTGGTATATTTTTGAACAAAAATAAAATTTCCAACTAGCCGAGAGCGTAAATATTCCATTATTCAATCTATCTTTATACCTTGACGTTAGTTAAATATTGCTTATTAAAACAAGTTTTGTTTATGTTATTTATAAAATAATTAATAATTTATGAATTAATACTTTAAGTGGTAATCATTTACAGACACATATGTATTAGTATCGGCTATATTGACGGAATTACGGATGTTTCAAAGTAAAAAATTAGTGAGTTGAAAGAAAATATGATCCTAAAATATTACCTTTCTATCATAGGTTCTTCCTGGGAAACCATTCAATCAAACTGGAAGAGCACATGCACTACTATATGACCAAAGCCGACATCAGACTATGCTCAACTATGGACACTGTCCAGTGAAGCGACACCTCCCTTGATCAGTCCCATGGCGGCTAACCCTTTATATAATGGTTGTATGGAAGGAACTTGAATAGTTTCTTGTTTTCTTTTGAGATACTGCCATGTGCACAAGCCTGTTGGCTTGTCTGTTGGCTGTGTGACAGAGTATTTGAAAAATACCTGCTTAGCCTAGGATTAAACCCCGTATTTCCTAGTGTAAGGCAGCTCTGTCCACTCGGCCACCTAACGCTCTTAAGTAAGTAAATATAAGAAAATATCGCTAGAAGTTCGGCGTGTTATTCACCGGGCACTTATTCTGAATTATGGTCAACATTTGAAGGAAATTGCGGTTTTAGTAAGTGTAAGTATTTTAGCCATTGATCGCTGTCAATCTTTTCAGTTTAAAGGTAGATTGTATCCAATCAAAGTACAATTTGGACTTATCACTGATGTCATTAAAGACGAATTGAGAATTTAATAGACACGGAACTTAGTAGTCTCGACCGCAAGAGCAAGGAAGCCTATTGGAGAGTCTAAGCAGTATATCAAAGACCGAGTACAACATCAAGCCCCACTACGTAGATTGAAGGCAGGACAATTGTAGTCAACTGAGCACCCAGGAGTGACTATGCACATAGCAGAGAATCTGGAATAACAATCTTTTTTTAAGATTATAAGATTATTGCTAAAGAAACTCGTTTCGCCAAATGTCGTTTTAAAGAGGCTACTGACGTATATAGGTACTACCCCTAATAATACCTTAAAGTATTTGGGATGATGCTCGAACGGCGGCTTCAGTTCGGTTACTCATAAAATCCCTTTGATTCCGACCTGAAAACCGACTGGATCGGTTGCGAGAGGCTACAATTGTAGGCGAAGCGGATGGAGTGCCTCGCTGAACTCGAATGTACCTCCACGCTCTCGCCATTCGCGGTCCGGTTATCTTGCCCAGTCATATCGCGAGTCTGGATAGCATACCATCGCTAGAAGGGTTTTTGGAAGAACCAGTTATCAAATTCCAAAATTGCAGAAACGCGGTTAAAACTAGTTTTGTAATATTTGCAGACAAAATCAATATGTGTAATTCAGCAGTCAAACACTTTTTTCTTATTAGAAAAATATTCAAAACATACATATTTATTCTAGTATCTAAAACCGTTTTTTTTTTTAATTTCTGAACCGATTTTCACTAAGAAAAGTCGTTTTTTCTTAACTCTGCCAAACGGAAAACCAGTTACATGCAGTGATGGCTTCATTGGCAAGGCAAGGGTGATTAAATAGCATCGGAGGCGTATCAAAGAAGTCATAGGAAATAACAACCATCCATCGAACAGTAGGTAGGAATATGTACCTATTCTAACCTTTACAGTAATATTAACAGTATTTTGTTTGTTTTCGTAGAACATACGTATACATAGTACGATTATAAGGAAAAGTGTAAACAATAGCTGATTTAGTACCGCTCATATATAAAATTAGTCGTTTTATTGGTATGCCGTAAATCCCGGTCCAGAAAAATTACAATTACAAAGGGATTATAAGTCTTTGAGGGCCGCTGAGGAACTGCATTGAACCGTCGACACACTGAGCAGGCATTGTTCTCCGCATGCACTCATAAACATGAACACATCTTTTGTCATTTTAGCAATTTATAACTCAATTGGCGGCTGAGCGCACAATCGTCCGTAAACATCTCAATTAAAATGTATGCGCTCTGTCCCATTGTCCATTTCTGCCCATGTCCTTTCTGCTTTCGAGAAATCAATTGTGCGCGGGGTACAATGATTCTGAAATTATTTACATATTTGGCATCGGTTCTGTTGAATCTGATAGGGTAATAAATTATTGAATCATTTGTGCGGCGTTACAAGGGAAGATGTACTACAGTGATTCTTAGTTGTAATTACTTTAATTAGCGAAGATCTAAAGTTCCGGAATGTCGGTTTACAAATGGCGGCTATGCTGGAATGGAATTGGCTTTAATTAGGACATGAGTTCTAGAATTTCACACGGGATCACAACGCTAAAGTGGTAAAATACTCTGGTACGCAATTCTAATCCACAGAAAGAGAATTTGATTGAATTTTGGTAAACCAGATATTTTGATGCAAAAGGTTGGATAATATAAATTAAACATTTATATAGCAAAATATATAACAAAATAATACACAAAATATATAACAAAATTAACAAATCCGGGAGAAATGCATTCGTAAGGTGGCTTATACGATGTACTTTAAAGCAACCGCTCGTTGGTCTCTCTATTCGGTTGTTTTTAATATGCAGACGTGCAAAACCATAATGCAAACTGGAAGCCGTTTATATCTACTCCCAGGAGGGAATACTCCAGCACATTTAGAATATTTATACCGAAAGTGAGTAAGAAGAACCTCAGGGTGGAATTGCCTCACTCCTGTATTCGATATTTCAATTTATTTGTACCTCACGTTTGCAGGGAGGCTGAGTAACGCCGGCCATTATTTTACACTAGTTCTTAATGTAGTGGTTATAAGTACCTAGGGGCTAAGTAAAATTATAGCTCTGTGTAATAACATAATGAAGGAAGTACAATATTCGCTTAAAGTTGTTGGAGAAATGGAAACAATAGGAACACGAAATACACCGAGTTATTTATTGAGAGTAAAGCATGGTAAAGCTATCTCTACGTTGTGTAGAGATAGCTTATTGTTGTGTTAGCCACTATAAGGTGGACAAAAATAAGGCTAAATAGGGTCCAAGTAGGCTGTCAAGTGCAGTAAGGGAAGAGATAGTACGCTCATTGTCATTTCAATTGCCTGGCGGTAGATTTTAAAGAGTCAAAATGTGCGCGTGCTTTTTAATAGGGATTTGAATTCACACGCTGGCTTATTTTGTCTTAAGTTGGTATGAGACGTTGAGAGACGGATCAGAGGTTCGTATTGGCGGTTATTGGCGGCAAGCGGAAACGCAAGATTACTTAACTAACTAAGGTTGCGCCAACGCCTATACCGATAATGTAGAACAGCGCGCTAGGAGCGGTGACGTCAATGGAAGAGTGCGATCCCAGTTGAATGCTGCGAAAGCCGTTATATATGCACGGTTGTTGTATTTTAATAAACTCTACACTGTTTATTGTTAAATTTAGTTAGTGTAATGTTAGTGTTCTAATATCAAGGAACTGTCTACGCGTTGTTTTGAGGTTTTTTTTACCTATATTAACTATTAGAAGCGGGTATGTAAATTGTAAATGAATCCTTTAGTTAACTTACTGAAACAAAAATACTGCCGTCCAAAGGTAAAGTGCCGTACCTACAAAAACGATATTCATGGAAATATTTGTCTTTTTTCTCTTAAATGTAACATAAAAACAAGTCGTGGCTTACGTACAAATACATAGACAGTAAACACGTTAGGTTAGGATAAATAGTTTAAAAATGTAAACGGGTGCGTGATTTTTGCATTTAAACAGAAATACTTTTTTGCATGTAGATAAGGCGTTTTACACTTCGACGGAAGTACAGGTTAATAAAAAAAAATAAACATACACATTTGTGAGTTCAGAATCTGCACAGAAAAATCCAGCTGGTTCGTAATATTTTTTATTCGAAGACAAAATCTACTTCGACTGAACTCTGAACAAATATCTATTGTAATCAATTGTTTTTAGCTATGCCGACCTCCTGTTCAGTAGCGACGTGTAAGTCGATTGGAGACAACAAAGAGCATAAAGTTTCGTTTTTTCGTTTTCCAAAGGACGATAATATTCGACGGCTATGGATGATGAAATGTCATCGGGATGACGAAATTAATCCTAACACCGGGAGAATCTGTTCGCTCCATTTTCAACCCGAAGACTTTCAACGAGATTTAAAGTCGGAGCTATTGAATTTGCCCCCTAAATTGTCATTGAAAGAAAACGTTATTCCATCATTAATGTTAAAGGAAAATACTAACCACTGTCAAAGTACTCGCACACTCCGCCAGAAAAAAACGGGAGAAAACTAAAAGCGACAGAAGTTATATAGAATCAGTTACGCAGAACTTGGTGGAAGCGAATGATTCATTTCAAAATGATTTGATTGAACATAACAGTGATGGAGAAAGGCAGATGAACTTGGTATTGGAAAATGAAAACTTAGTAGCAGAAAATACAAAACTTAAAAAGGAAATATCTGAGTTAAAAATAAGAACAAAAAAAATAGTTTCTAGTGTTCATTACTTGAAAACAACTCTTAAAAAATACCAAAATAAATCTAGTAATGCCTCAATTTCCAAGCGTGACAGGTACAGTTTCGATGATTTAACCAAATCTTTTTGTGGTATGTTCAGTCAAAACCAATTAGCATCAGTACTGAAACGAAAACGAGTAGTTAAATGGAGTGAGAGGGATATATCTACAGCCATTACGTTGCGTTATTTAGGTAAACGAAGTTATATTTTTTTAAGAAACCAGTTACATTACCCTTTACCTGCACTACGCACATTACAAAGGTACGCTTCTAAGTTGGACATGCGAAAGGGTGTTTTGGATGTAGTGCTGAAAATGATGGAACTGTGTGGACAGAGTATGACGGCACTTGACAAATTAACAGTATTACAGTTTGACGAAATGAAGGTTAAAGAAACTTACGAATATGATCAAAAACATGATCAGGTACTAGGTCCACACAGCCAAATGCAAGTCATTAATGCACGAAGCCTAACTGGAAAGTGGAAACAACCGTTATTTGTTGACTTTGATCAAAAAATTACTCCAGAGATACTACGAAATGTTATTTCCAAATTGCACGCTGTTGGATTTCTGGTAATAGCATGCGTAAGTGATTGTGGGGGCGGCAATGTCGGATTATGGAAACAACTGAACATATCTTTTGAAAAGACTTTTATACCACACCCTCAAGTACCAACACAGCAAATTTATTTTTTTGCCGACACCCCACACTTATTGAAATTAATCAGAAACTGGTTAATTGACTCGGAATTCACTATAAATAAAGAAAAAATAATCAATAAATCACCGTTGGAAAAATTAATTGCTGAAACGCAAAATTTAGAAATAAGTAGCTGCCATAAATTAACACACGAACACATTACATGTGAAGGATTTAGACGTCAAAAGGTATCCCTGGCTGCACAGTTACTTTCGCATCACACCGCTACAGCGCTTAGACATTATTTTAAAAATGACTCAACTTCTCTAAATACTGCTGAATTTATAGAAACCGTAAATTCCTGGTTTGATTTATTTAATTCACGGATTCCATTTAATAACATTACCGCTAAGGCTGGATATGGTGTGAACTTAGATATACAAAATAATATTTTGGATACAATGTATGAGACAATATTAAATTTAAGATGTAAGAATAAGAAAACTTTACAAATCTTTCAAAAAGGAATTTTATTGAATATCAATTCATTAAAATTGCTTTTCACAGATTTAGCCAAAACATTTAATATGAAATACTTATTAACGAGTCATTTGAATCAAGACGCCCTGGAAAATCTATACTCGCAAATACGAACCAGAGGAGGACTTAACGATCACCCAACTCCATTAAATGCACTAAACAGATTAAGGATGATAATACTGGGTACCGCTAATAAAACATGCAATAATTCAAATGTAGAAGATTCTTGTGAAGCAGAATATATAGTAGGAAAAGTATTGCACGAAAGTGGAATTTTAAATAACATGCACGTGTCTTCTAGCAGTTCTGAAGAATTACATCACGAAACTTTTGCCCAAGATTGTTTAAATATTTCAAATAATAATGCACCTATGGAAGACGACGGTCTCCAATATCTGGCAGGATGGCTAGCAAAAAAACTTAGGAATACCCATCCTCACCTAGGCAATACTTCAAGCCAATCGGATTGTCACAACTACTGCATTCCGGACTGGGTTTCTCACCTATCTTTTGGCGGATTGATTAAGCCAACAGACGAGTTTTTGAAAAATATTAAAGACTTTAATATAGTGTTTAATAAATATTGCCAAGATGCAATATTATCTTGCAAACATATAAATAAAAAACTTTTCAAAGTCTTCAAGAACCACTTTCCAGATGTCGACGACATCTTAATAAAATCGTTTCTCAGAAAGAGAATTTTTATTAGAATAAATTATTTAAATTATGCATATGTTGCTGGAAAGCAGAATGAAAACATGAAGCGAAAAGTAGCAAATATTAGAAATAGGATTAAGAAAATTAGACGTATTTGTACGTAAATTTGTTGTATTTTTGCATTATGGAGAAATAAATATTTAAAAAGTATGTTTTATGCGTATTTTATCCTTTATATTTAAATAGTCCCATTTAATACCACGCGCCATGCTCTTCCACTGACGTCACAGCTCCCCCGCTCTCAAACACACGTAAATCGATCGGCCGGCGCAACCTTTAGTAAGTTTAGTAACCTTGGCGGAAACGGTCCTTTATCCTAGCGGCCATTTTGGGTGGTTCAAAATATTACCGCGAGGGGGTGGAATGGCGCGTTCGACTTTCGGAGCATTCTAGACGGTCTTCTTGTTCCGGCCTTCGACCGACCATGTTTCGTGCTACTCCCATTCGTTGATAACTTGTAAGGCATTTATTAGAGTTTAATTGATTTATATCGCTGTTCGTCCTATCTCCTGCCAATGGTAAAATTTTTATTAGAAGTTCGTATTCATATTTTCTGTAAGCAGTTCTGCATTTGTTTTTCATAAATTGTTAAATAGAATATTGTTTTGTTTTTCGGCATTTCATTTTAGTATGATATTAGACCTGCCCTTGTTGTGTAGAAGTTAAAATGCTTTTAAAAAGACAGTTTTGATTAATAATTAGGGGTTCAACTTTCTCTGACAAAGTCTCGGAGAAAGAACTCCCAAGTTTTAGGCCTCCGTAAGAGTTAGATATATCAGATAGGCTGGTAAACCAGATAATGAATTAACGCTACCGTAAGTAACTTAACCGAAGCCCTTACAGTGGGCCTTCTTCAATAAGATTTAGTAAAATATTTTAGAAGCGACAGATCCCCCTATCACAAGATGTTATAAAGTGAAAAACAAGCTACTATAGCAATAAATCTCTGCGAAAATATAGTTGCATGTAGTTAGCGTTATTGTCTAAGATGATTTGTGTTGTTTTGTTTCCTTTGTTTGCATGTTCAACAATTGCAAGAACTTAACTCGTTGGTAGCGGAGTGGAGGTATCAGTCCATTATCAGGACTGAATGACTTTCATCTAAAGCAGAGAGCTGAACTTAGTGGAGCTTTTTTTAACCTGTTTAATAAAAAGCTCAACATGGGCATTGTGCAACCGGCACGGGAAGGCCAACATTGTCCCAACATATAGTTACGGCTCAATGGATAACAGTTTGGATTGAGTAGGGCTGAAAAACTGCCCTATTGCACTCCAAAATCCAGTACATGCAGCTACTGCTGAAATATCACATATTCATGACCAGAGATGGCACACTGAGAAAACAGCAGTCCCCACCATTTTGTAATTCTTATTAATTTTTTCTTTGTTTTTTTGATTTTGCTTTGTTGTTGAGTGTTATGTAACCCAGCGTTCTAAAATAATTATTACTTGTGGATAGTAATTGTAGAAATATGCTCGGGCATATATTCCCTAGGGAGGGTAATATTGTGAGAAGTTCTTGTTTACGCGATTATATATAAGACACTTAACTTTTCCCACCGTTATAAATTTGAATGCGCATGCAAATGCGACCATAACCTTCTCTACCTCCAAAACCAAACAGAATTTCCAGTTACAGGAAACGGACCTGATTACAGCCATGGAATCAGTCGTAGGTCTCCTTACAGGACATTGTCCATTGAGATACCATGTCACCATAAGTGGACGGGCAAACGGTACACCTAATGGGTGAATGTGATGCTCTACTCCGCACAAGACAATTACACTTTGGAGTCACCATCATTGAGCCAGCCAAACTATATCGGAAGGCACAGATGCCATACGACCCAACGTTACCATACCATTCCATGCCATACAGAATATACATGTATATTTATCTAGAGAATATAGAGAAAACCACATCTAATTACATTTTGACGAAACTCTAAAGACCTAGAAATAAGTAATAATTTTAGATCCACCCCTATCTACAAATAGCACTACCTATCTTCAGAACATGAAAAATACAGACAAATCCGACCACCTACTAAATTAAATAGCATTCTTGCTGGACAAACTTGTCAACAAAATTTTGAGAAACGAATCAAAAGATACATTTTTTTTGTAGACGGCTCGGGATTAAAATAACTTGATGTAGGTTGTTTTGTTTGCAGTTTCAAATAATTTAATACAAATATCCTATTGTTGCCCTTATTTGACTTTAATGACTTATGAATAACTTATAAACAAATGGAACTGTGCAGTGGGGAAAATACCGTAAAATAATGCCTGCTGATTCATTCGCACTACCAAATTTATTTCCATAGTCATCCATTTCTTTCGTACGAAAAAAAAATCTATTTCCAACGGGAACACCACCCGTAATAAAATTATTCCAATTTCCCCGCCCTGTACAAGATGCGTCTTTATCTGTTATCCCGCAACGCGGCGCTAGTTTATTCGTTGTTTGTTCGTCAGGTTGTAAGGTAGTGACGGACAGCGGCAAAGCCTTTATACTTTTTTGTCATTGTGGCAGAGTCAGTGTCAGTTTGAAAATATGTAAATTTGTCCCTTCTGCAGTAGGGCCATCTAGCGGATTGTTTGAAATCACGGCTTAACTACTTTTACTGGCCTACTACTTTTCTAAAACTAGCAACACAGCAATCAAAGGTACCGCCGCGAATATCCTATCTAATATCCTATAACTCATCACTGGTCGAACGTATGCTTGTTGATCTATATATTATTTTGTATGTGTGGAGATTAAGAAAGTCCCGGGATTAGAATCTGTATCTGAGTCGGAGTCAAAACTTATCGACTCCGACGTAAATTTTTATTGACCCCAACTCCACAGTTCTGCCTAGGGCGCCAAATGTTGACATAGTAGGTATCGGTGAGCAAGCGTTAGTTTATTACTAATAAAGCGACGTTCTAGACCGTCTACTAAGGCGAGGTACTATGGCAGGAGTCTAGTTGACAGCGTATGCTGACGATCTGGCCATAGTGGCAACAACAGCCTTATGTGTAGCGCGTACAAGCAAGGTAGTGCTCCTGACAGGAAGGCTGATGTGTAAGAGAGGTCACACTATCTTGTCAGTAGGTAAGACAACTCTCGGAGAAACTCTCAGCGGCGAAAGTATAGTACCTGGAGGTAAGACTGGAATAGAAGCTCCGGAAACACGTGGAAGAGGTAAAGGGGGAGGGGGTGCTCGCGTCAGCAGGTGTGAGGTGGCCAACATAGAGTTTTAAAACAGAAAACAAAGGCCCGTGGGCAAGAGCGGCGATCGGGGTGATCTGTATACCGGAACGTACCGACTGGTGCATCCTGGTGGCTCCGTCGATCATGCCAGTGTTCCTAACTGTGAAGAAGGAGAAGGCAATTTACACTGAATGAAGAGGCGCGGATCATGGAGGTTTGGCAGGGGATCGACGGGCTTTGGACTCATCGCCTGTCACCTATTACCACCAAGTGGTTGAAACTCTTCAACGGAGAAGAACACATTGCTGCACACCCTACTCACCTGGACGAGGTGGTCCGGTGTCATTGTCGTGTCATTGCATTTCACATATTACTGTATTATTAATACCTATCGTGTAATTTCAGGTTGTCACAGAGCATAAGTGGGCATTTAAAACGCAGATCAAAATACATTCTATCTGACCTCCTGGCATATCAATGCATTCCGCATCCGTGGTATTAGCCATTTTATGCACCCATAAATATACCGATTCAACTTTCAATAATATTTCAGATTGTAGTAACAGCCTAATAGAGGCAATACATCCATTGAATTCGAGTAATAGCGTTGGTGAATGTTATATAAAGTTGACAAAACAGGCGGGAGCCTCCGAGCTGAGGCGTAAATATTGTCAAATGCGGTTACAGTAAGTCTAAGTTGCGAGGTTTGCGGTGCCATGTTTGAGCCCTGCTCGCGTTCTGTCCGCGAAACATGCGACTTTATCGTAATAAAGTACCTACCCGCGGAAGGTGTACTTTACGCGTCTCCTCGAACGAATGGAGGAGTTACTCCACTCGCCGCGCCGCGGCGAAAACAAGTGGGCCGCGACTATCGTTTAAGGCGTTCAATTGTTTCATCGGCGACAGTGACACACGATTGCTGCGTTCAGCCGCGTTGTTGTTCCCTGGCTCAAAGGATTCGCCGATATGAATCGTATTGACCGGCAGGAGGTTGCTAGCTGCCAGTGAGCGCTACCATTCTCTGAATTATTAATTTTGTAATATCGTCCTGGGTTTGATTTAGAATTGCGTTGTTTTCTTGTATGTATGTTGCGAGTAGCGTGTTCTGATAGGCTAGCGATTATAAGACATTCAGCTGGATTGGGAACATGAAAAATAAAGATTGCCGTGTTGCTGGCTTCATTCTGTTGATGCTGGGTTTTAGTTAGCTCTGCAGAGGCGAGCTACATGGGTTATGAAACGTCAGCAATTACGGATTTTGCCGAACGGCATAAACCAGAAGGAATTTCATTTTGATAAAATTTCTCACCGCAACTTTACCACATTTACGAGGATAATCCTCGCGAAAGGAGGACGAGTGGCAACCCTAGCTCCCACAGAAAGTGGGTTAGCAACGGATACCGAATCAAGTACTAAATTGTACACCAACGAAGAGAAGGTATAGAGCAGGGGTGGCCTTTGGTCTACTTAAGATCTACGTTTTATCTTTAAAATATGCCGCGATCGACAT
This sequence comes from Aphodius sticticus, assembly GCA_963966075.1. Taxonomy (NCBI): domain Eukaryota; kingdom Metazoa; phylum Arthropoda; class Insecta; order Coleoptera; family Scarabaeidae; genus Aphodius; species Aphodius sticticus. The sequence continues at coordinate 45,690,871 of OZ014509.1, read as the reverse complement.
GTTGTCAAAGGCGTAGCACTCCCGCGAGCTATGGGTAATAGATACGCAAAATATATGTTAAAAACTATTATTTTTTTTTACATAACCTATTAAGTTTTCGATATAAAGGCATAAAGACAATAAATTTCCAGCCTGAACTTTTCATATTTGCAGAGTTCATTATAAAAATGCACACTATGATGAAAATTTGATTTTAAGATTTCGCGACACTTTTTTTGCCAGGAAGATTAGCATGGAAGATTTTTAGACTTATTTTCTAAAAATTTTAGACTTTTGTTAATCTATCAATAGATCGTGGGTGTTCATCTCGTACTGAAACAACTTATTTATCTACCTACATTGTTTATCTACGAGTAATATTAACATATTTGATTGGGGTTGAGCTGAAAGGATAGCCATTTGCTAATATTTTTATCTTGTTGAGTTGAAAGGTTAGTCATTTGCGAATATTTCTTTATCTTGTCGAGCTGAAGGTCAGCTCTTTACTCAAATGTTAATTTATTTTGTTTGGCAGAAAGGTTAAACCCTTTTCTAAAATTTATTTATTTTCTTGAGCTGAAAGGTTAGCTTTTTGCGAATACACATTTGTGTCAGCCCTTTACTGGCGTGGTAGGTAATTTATTTTGTTGAGCTGAAAGGTTAACCCTTTGCTAATATCTGAATGGTTTTGAGCTGAAAAGTTAGCCCTTTGCTAATATTCGTTTATCTTGAGATGAATAGTTGTCCCTTTGGTAGTATTTGTTTTTTTTAATTTTTGAGATGAAAGATGAACCCTTTGCTAATATTTGTTAATCGTGTTGAGATGAAAAGTTACCAATTTGATAATATTTGTTTATATTGTTGGAGATGAAAGGGCCCTTTGGTAATATTTGCTTATCTTTTTAAACTGAATGATTAAGTCCTTTGCTTATTTGTTTATGTTCATGAGCTGAAAGGGCGACCCCTTGCGAATATTTGTTTATTTTGTTGGGCTGAAAGGTTATAGCTTAATATGCTAATACATGTAGCTGAGCTGAAAGGTGGTTGGCTTTTTGCAGTTATTTGACTATGTTTTAAGTTAAAAGTTTTAGCGTTTTGAGCGCAAAAGGAAAAGAAATACATGTTGGCTACTTGATTATTGTTGAATGAGTAACACCTTTGAATTTCGGCAAATTATGAATTGTCGAATGGAAGTTTGAATGAGTTAATGAAAGAGTTTATCATTGAGGACAATAGTTCTGGAGACTGACGTTGAGAGCAAAGCTATAGTCAGGATTGGCCGTGTTAGGAATTATTTTATTTGTTGGATTAATTCAGATATTGCAAGTGATAGAAGATTACTAGAAGTAGTTTTTCAGAAATCGGGAACATTTAAAATTTTTAACAGTTATTCTAACGTTCGTAATTTAAAATATGCCCATATATGGGATTTTCTTTAGATTGTATATGACCGCAAAGAAGATTGACAAATGAAATCTCTGTTCACGTAAAAGCTTGTCTGAAAGCAAGAAGGCTTGTTTCTAGATGCTGGAAAAAATCCCCCGCGCCTGGTTAGCTTCAATTCTAATGTTTAAATGCCAATAACTTGAAAAATATTGATTGCTCTGCTCTGAATTAACTTTTGGATAAGCTTTCTTTGGTTAGAAAACCGTTTTCAGGTTGCTTAAACAAATAATGTTGCTATATACCGTGTCCGGTGCAAAAAGTGTTTAGAAATATTAGCGGGCATTAAGTACGAAATTATAATTTCTTTCGTCGCAGATAATTACATTCTAATATTTGCATTTTAGGTTTAAGACGATAGAAGAATTAAATCAGAAGCATTTATGAAGAATACAATTTTCTGAGAAGGTTATATTAATAATTTTGTCCCGTTAGTGTTGTCAAACTTTCTACCGGACACGGTAAAATATCCAGCATATAGATTGCTGCCCATATAATTTTTAATTAGTGATAAATAATAATTGTCGTTAATTTCAAGATCGATTTATACTGTTATTCTAAATTAGTAAGCAGCTTTTTTTATATAAATTCGTGTTACGTCGTTGTAATTTATATTATCTCCTGTATATTATGATAAAAAATAAACAAAGCATTAAAAACATAATATGTACCTTAAACAAATCATATGAAGCGTTAAAAAAATTAAAAAAAAAAGTCTCATCTGGATTTGAACCGCAGTTATCCACTGGAGAAATTAAAACGTCAACGCCTTAGGCAGGTCGCCCATATAGGTGGTATGGCGGAAGCGTGGTTGTGGCAGTGGCAAGTGATATTGGGGAGGTATAAGTGTGGCTAGATTGTGAAATGACGAGTGCGTGGTTCAACGCCCACTTAGGTGGCGCGCCGGCACGCAGCGCTTGTTGTTTCACTGCGTCCGTGTCTCATTCTGTAATATCGTAATAGTCCGCTAGATGGAATTGTTTCGCATGCCGCTCATACTAATTTCACACATATGAAGAACAAACATAAAATTAAATCTTGCATTACGTTCCCACATTATTCCTATATCCCACTGCGAAATAAAAAATCGTACAGTTCGCCAATACTTACTAATCGGTTAGTCAGAGTCAAATATGTATGTAAACTGTAATATTATGAGTGCGCGGTACGTTCGCTAGATGGCGCTAATTCCGATACTGGTATGAATTATCACCAATTTCCTAAATATGAACATTCATTACATATTATGTCGATCGAACTGTACATAAATAATATGTTATGCCATTTAACTTTAGGTTTTTTAGTTAATTTACTAGTTAGGTATAGAAAGAAAATATTTGTTTGACAGTTATTGTAGTAGTCAATAAGTCTTAATTGTTGAAAATGTATGGAGATAGGATCGTTATAAAAAAAAACAATTACTAATGTAATACATATATTCAATTATTGTTTTTTCTTTTGAGAATAATCTGATATTGGTAAATTTACCGGTACAAATATAAATAATTACAAAAATTATTAATTTTAACAAAAATATACTATCTTTAATGAAAAATAAGTATGTAAATTCTTATTTGACTGCACAGTAGGTTTTCCTTTGAGAAAAATGTTTAAACTCTTATATACGCTTTTCTAGGAGTTTTTGATAAATTACTGTAGTGGTTTCTGCTAGAACCCATTTAACTTAATCTTGTTAATTGTGCATTTTAGAAGAAACAGTAAAAAATATTCTAATATGTGGCACACAATTGCTTCTTCAACTTAACGATTAATCACTTTAACGTTGATATCTTCTGCGGCAAACTTTTTATTGGAGCGTTATATTTTTCCCTTTAGTTCGGACAGTCTTTGTCTCTATAGGGTCTGTTTCAAATTTTATTGATGAGGTTTGTAGGATTGAATTATCTGAAAATAAAACAATGTTGTCATTGCTTCGTGAAATCTAACCTTGAAATAATATAGGTTAAGAAAATAATTACTTACGGCAGGCTTGGACATATCAACGCAAGAGCCTGAGATCAAGATTTAGAGACCAAAATGAGTCTTGGGATGTCTTTTGCGTTTTTGTTGTATATGTGGTAGAAATTAAAAAAACACTGGATGCAGGTGCAGCTATGTTCAATAGCCAACCTATTGAACGTAGTATAATTGTCATAGTCGTTGTCTAGCATGAGAACGCACAACACAATTTGCTATATTTAGAGAGTTCCAATGTTTGCTTCTTATTATTCTATATATTTAATATATTCGGGTGGCTTGAATGGAATCTGAAAAATACAGGTCATCAGATAGGTATAGGTTATGATTTTAATATTTACTCACCTATGAAAATATTTCTGTCGTTTATCACATACATTATTTCTTGCATTTATATGTTGCACATTACAAAACGATTGTTACATAACACAATAAACATAAAAAAAACAAAAATAGTAAACAATCCGAAAGAGCACACGAAGCTGAGCCTGCAGTTATTGACAGGAGCGGCGACGGGCGAGAGGCGCTTGGCGCGCTTGCCACTCGAGATTAAGCATTGAGAGACGAGTGGAATCCGATCCAGTACCACGACAGTTACATAGCACTGCCGCATCACCTTGGTGGGCCTTCATGCATTTGTTTACATTGGCCAATGAACCATATCACTGCCACGTCACTATCACACTTCCGCCACACCAGCTATATGGGCGACCGCCCTTACACCTCTCGGCCACGGCACCACTTGGCGAAATGGTTTGAATTTCACGTATATGACCTGTCTCCTAACCTCTAATGATTAAAATCTAGAAAATTGTCTGTCCGTGTCGTTTTTTCTAATGAAAATTGCATGGCACCTGATTTGCTTGCGTTGAATCGATGCAAACTTCACTAAACATGGCAACTTGAACACCTATTACCTGCGTTACGTCGCATCTCGTAACACCATGGGAATTTGACGATCTCGGCACACATATGGAGCAATGTTATCGCGCTTACATGAAACATGGCAATTTTCCTCCGTTTTCTCAGTTTTCCGGTCATAATTATGCCGATTGCGGCGTCAATTAACCTATACATACACAGTACATACACATTACACATGTGAACGCAAAGTTGCAACTGTAAGTTTTGACAAATAAATCTGACGTTTCTCGGAGCGCGAGACTCTCAGGGACTCTGACGTCACACGCCGCCATATTTGCTCGGGGGATCTGCACGACTCCATTCTGGGGAGTTTTTGGGGCACACGCGCGTGGATGAACGATTCCAAAATACATTCGCCTGAAGCGGAAAAGAACGACGCTCATTTTGGTGGTTCTCGCTTCGCCGTACGTTTCGCCAGTTCAGAGGAGATACGCCAATAAGTTTAAGCGGGCTTCGCCGTTTCGCAATTATAAAGTATGATAATAGTATATTATTATACAAGTTTTATAAGACGTCAAATTGGCGCACGAGTTGTTTTGGGCACGACGAGCGTAGCGAGGAGTGCCCAAATGGAACGAGTGCGCCAATACGTCTTATAAAACGAGTGTAATATACTATTTTTTCTACTTTGCGTCGTTAATTTTATATAAATTTAGAAATTGTGGTTACTATATTGCGCTAAATTAGAATCTAGGGTATTTTGCGGGTACCACGTGGCTGCACTGTAGTAACTGTCAACTTCGTTAAGGATGAGATCTATGAGATAAAATCTTGACAAAATCTAATTGTGAATAAAATTACTCTACTTTAGCCTACAAGTTTGAATAAATATTCAGCGAGGTCTCAACGATGATCATAATGGAGCTTGGGGCAACACTTTTAACCCTACTGTGATAATTACATGAAACTTAACCTAAAAAGTCAACAACTTTAATAGTGGTTTCATAAGTATAATAATCAGAATAGAAGTGTTTGGCGGTGACTGATTAGTTACTTCGAAGAACAAGAACTTACTAAAGAATTGTTTTAACGCCTAACGTTTAATAGCGGTGTCTACCTACGCTACGTAGCCGTTGCGGCTTATATATTTACAAGCACTTATAATTGAAACCCAATTTTAATTTCGGCAAAGTAGTTTATTAGAATAAATTATACTTAGTAAAATTACATGTGATGGAGGTAATACAAATATGTTGCACACAACCAGAACTAAGACGAAGTCGAAAGCGACGGACAAAAATGAATACGAATTGAGCCGAACAGAATTCGGTCGAAAATGTTACCGAAAACTTATACGTTACATAAACTAAGAAATCCTCTACACTTTAAATGTACTATAGCTTCATACGTGTATGCTGATAAACCATTGATTGCGCATATACAATCTCGTAGCAGTAATTAAAATCATTCATATCTACGATGTAGGTTTGATCTTCGCATAATACCTTATTAAAGTAAATGTGGTCCTTGAATTATATCTGAAAAGGGGATTTGATGTTTAGTTGAAAAGAATGATAACGATCACTTACCAGTCGTAAAACATCACCGAAAACGTTATGCTGGCGTATTTTGATGAACACAGCAAAACTAGGAAAGCCACAACCTTTGGCCATACTATAGCAGGCTACACGCATGTTTAAATATGTATAGAATATTGATATTTCGCAGTTTATGCGATTGCAAGCGATTAAAAAGAGGCAGTGTGTGGTTATGTATTGTACGTTTGACATTTGGCATTTGATATCAATGTGTACCAATCCTGGCAATCTTAGACAAAAATGTTACTGTTTTCGGTGTTACAATGTGTTAATTGTAACACCGAAAACAGTGTTACAATGTGTGCATTGTGAATGCAAAGTAGAAAAAAGATTATAGAAGATTATTATTTGTAAATACATGAGTAGCTAGACTCACTTTTTACTGTTAACAGTTTTTGTTACAACGCGATAGTCAAAAAACTGCTATCGGTAAACGGACAGTTCTGTGATATCGAAACTTGATTCGAAACTATCTTTCATATTCCACATTCGCTAACAATAGGGTTATATACTTAGGGAGAAAAATCAAAGGTTCTTCACTGTTCAAGTAATATATTGGGCAATTAGTTAACAACCGTTATTTTAATAGGGTTATAGGCTTATTTGTTATGTAAAGGTGACTAAACCCACCATCACACATTAACTCAAGACATCGCTAGCGATCCACCAAAATTTGCTTCGCGATCGACCGGTTGATCGCGATCGACTTGTTGGCCACCCCTGGTATAGAGGACGTCCAAAAGCAACTGAGATTGGTAATATTCAAACGGTAATGGCGGGACAAAATTTAATCCCTGGAAACTGGCTGGATAGAACAAACTATAAGCTGGCAACCGGAGGGTGTAGAAAGTTAAAAAACCGACATATGAAGGCAGCATTTTACTTTAATTGCAATAGAAAAGCGCAAAAATTAACAACGTAAAGTATGTTGAATGTAGTTTTTTGTGATTCTTTCTTTACGCTTCTTTATGTACATTATGTTACTCAGTTCTTGTTATAGCCATTGGACGCATCATTTGTTATTTTCTGTGACAACTAATGAATCACGTTTTAGAATTTTAAGTACACATATACCCGGTAACATTACTCAGGAATAACCCCATAGGAGCCAAACAGAATTACTAAACGAAATAATAAATTGTTCCGCAATAGTTTGCGTTAGTTTGTGTTCCTGGTGGATTCCTAGCGTGATTAGTAGCGCCAGTATCCTCTCGAGCAGTTAGTGCATGATTCAAAGTCAAGTTGTGGAGCAGATGTGTTTCATTAAGCGAGCGCGCTGTAATCAATATATCATCCTAGGTAGCCATAAGCGCACAATCTTCACTCTGGCAATATTTCTTCTAGATTATCTGTTGTGTTTGAGAAAGTGTATGTAAAGCGTCTGAGATATTTATTACCTTACCAGTGTGCGCACACCGCAAACAGAGATTTTAGTAAACAGCCTGCTGAAAATGAATAAAAGTAACGATAATCGCCACGAATAAATTTAAACTAAAAGTGGATATTTGAGAATTACTGTTTTGTTAGCGAACCTATAAAAGTGGACAGGTTCCGTTAAATATATGCAGTATGGCCGTGGCGATTAACATATTGTTTTGTGGATATTAATAAATTGGTGACTGAATGACCGCCACACGGAACTTGAGCAACTGGGTTTTGTTGTTTCTGCAAAACTACTTTTACCGTGCTATGTTTGGTGTATTGTAGGCGTTTGCAATATAATTTCTAATAAACAAGTTTCACATTTATTAAGGACGAATGCCTAGCGAAGTTATATAGATGAATTTATTAGTATTTCACTAATTGGTTAATTAGAAACCTGTGAAAAAACTTCGATGACAATTTGCAACTTGAATTGATTACGTGACTTTGGTCAGTGACGTCAGTTTTTTAACGCCAACCTCCTATTTTAAAATGAACAGTAATGTTGGTTACTTTGGGTCGAATACCATTTAAAAGTACAATATTTGTGCCTTTTGCGAACAAATGTCGCATGTCATTTTGACAAGAGTCAAATTATTCCAGTTTTCGCCGTATTTCCGATTGTTTTTCTATCTATCAACATATATACTATATAGTAGTAAGCAAGTAGTAAGTCGGTGATTACATGGTGGTCCTGTCATCTTTCGGCATAGATTGGCAGCGGTCTCGTTAAACGAATACTCGTTTGATAATAATCAAACCTAAACGCGTTTGCGATTACTTTCCAACTGTTGCGTTATTGAACGTGCCCAATGATATGCCGAATGAATAATTAATCCATGTGAGGATAATTCGTGGAAAAACATCTTGGTCTGGATTTGAACCAGATACTTCCCAATTTCTGGTTGAGTTACCAAGTAAGTGGAAATGCATAGGTGTTTGTCACTTAAGGAAATAATGCTAGGATTAGAACATGAATTATCCTATCGTGGCACCTATTGGGAATAGATGGACCTTTGGTGAATAGGAATCACTAAATGCTTATCGGTGTTAGTACTGTCAGTACTGTATAGGACAAATTCAAAGGAAATTGTTGTTACGTGGAAACTCGTAGCATATAGAAAACTAAATTGGAAATCGAGTGATAATTAATACAGGTGAGCTTAATTCGTGTAATTTTTGGTCGGTCAGAAATTGGGAGATTGCTGATTCAAATCAAGTCCAAGATATTTTTTCACGAACTATCCTCTAAAATTGAAACATCGTTAAATACAGCAAAGAAGCCTAAATTCCGGAGAAAGAAAATGTACCCTAAACTTGTGAGCATGAATGATTAAATTATAATTTAACCATTCGAATAAATAATAAAAAAAATAAATAAAAAATTATTACTTATTATTATTATTAATTATTAATTATTATTTATTGGAATTCTCTGATACATCTCATTAATAATAATAATAATAATAATAATTCTTTATTTGTCGTGTGATCTTAAACAGATATTGACAATTGTCATTTACATCATTACACTTAAAAAAAAATAGTTTCATAAACCTTAATTCGTAAATAAATAAATTACCAAAACACATTAGAATATCATAGCATAGTAAGTTCCGTACATACTGAAGCCAACTCATCAAAAGCAACATACTTATACACAAAATATCTCTAAAAAACACAAATCAATATACAAATAAATATGACGTTTAACACACATATATAGTAACGCATGCCTATTAGTGGCGCGATGTGATTGTCAGATACTCGTCAACAGAATAAAATGACTTTGTCGTTAAATAATCCTTCAATCTGGATTTAAATAGGCTAAAAGTTGATGAACTTATAACGTGGTTGGGCAGTGCATTGTACGCTCGCACCATCATGAAGTATGGTCCACGCTCAAAAACTGACAAGGCGTGGCGAGGAACAGAGAGCTTTCCCCCACTTCTGGTGTTTACGGCTGTTGACACGTCAGCATTTGTTTGAAACTGACTTAAATTTGCTCTGCAGTACAAGAGGAGTCGATATAAATATAAGCAGGGCAATGTTAATATACCAACAAGTCTAAAGTGATGCCTGCATGATTCCCGGTAACCAAGGCGAAGAATGCATCTTAGGAAGCGTTTCTGCAGTCTAAATAGTGCTTTTATGTGAGGCGATGATCCCCATAATATAATACCATAACTGAGCACGGACTGAACACTAGCAAAGTAGAATGATCGAAGTGAAGCTTGATCTAAAACATTCCTAAGTTTAAACATCGCGTTGTGAGCTCTGCTCAGTTTTTTAGTTATGTATCCCACATGATTACTCCATCCCAGTGAGCGCTGAACATGCACTCCGAGGAACTTCACTTCCTCGCATTCCTCGCACTTCCTCGCATTTAAATACATTAAACCTAGATAATATAATTTAGATACAACATATAAATACTAAAATTACACTAATAGATTTTGACAAGTAATGAGGATCATCAGGGCAAATTGGTAGTACCGAGCTTCGCTGAAGCCTAGGGTACTCCCTTTGCGGGTATCACCACAGCTCAACCCAATTTTGAAAAACAACGCCATTTATGCTTTGCAACACAAGTTTGCAAAGCAAAGGAAAACTGTGGAAACCCCGTACAGCGTTGTGTACAGGTCAGTAAAAACACATGCAGATATTTATTAATAGACATATACAAAGGAAGGTAAAGATGAAAAGTAGTACGATAGCAGTAAATTAAGGATGTAAATTTATTATTATTATTATTATTTATTGGAATTCTCTGATACATCTCATTAAATACATTAAACCTAGATAATATAATTTAGATACAACATATAAATACTAAAATTACACTAATAGATTTTGACAAGTAATGAGGATCATCAGGGCAAATTGGTAGTACCGAGCTTCGCTGAAGCCTAGGGTACTCCCTTTATTATTATTATTTATTGGAATTCTCTGATACATCTCATTAAATACATTAAACCTAGATAATATAATTTAGATACAACATATAAATACAAAAATTACACTAATAAATTTTGAAAAGTAATGAAGATCATCAGGGCAAATTGGTAGTACCGAGCTTCGCTGAAGCCTAGGGTACTCCCTTTGCGGGTATCACTGCAGCTCAACCCAATTTTGAAAAGCAACGCCCTTTATGCTTTGCAACATTAGGTTGCAAAGCAAAGGAAAACTGCAGAAACCCCGTACAGCGTTGCGTACAGGTCAGTAAAAACACATGCAGACATTTATTAATAGACAATATACAAAGGAAGGTAAAGATAAAATATTAATATAGCAGTACGATAGCAGTAAATTTAGGATACTTTATGATAAAACTCTCCTCAAAATATTCGCGCTTCCCAAAACCGCAATTTCCTGAATTTCCCAGGGCGAAATTTTGCACGGTAACTCCTTGACATATTTACTATAATTTAGAGTAACTGCTCCCAATGAACCTACAATCACCGGAATAATGTTTACTTTCATTCCCCACATACGTCCAACTTCTATTGAGAGATCCTTATATTTAAGTTGTTTTTCAAGCTCCTTCCTTACAACATTCGCATCAGCAGGTACCGAGATTTCTATGAACGTGCATACCTTCCTCTGGAAATCCTTTACCACGATATCTGGCTTATTAGCATCAATCATTCTATCAGTGGCAATAGGCATGTTCCATAATATGGTAATATGATCATTACTCACAACAGGAGATGGAACGTGGTCATACCACCGAGACACATCCATTGCTAAACCTAATAGTTGGGAACACAAGTTGTAATGTATGTATGTTCCCACCCTATCATGCCTAGCAATGTAATGCGACTCAGCTAAGACTGGACAAGCCGCTAACAAATGATAGACATGTTCCGGAGCCTGATGACACAGTCTACAACTCCCATCATGAGGAACTTTCATAATTTTCTGTTCATGATATCTTGTACGTATTGCCTGATCTTGCGCCGCTATGATAGAGGATTCCGTTTCAGCCTTAATGTTTTCATGACAAAGCCAAGATAACGATCCAGACTTTGAAATACCATCACCCTCCACAATTCTTAAAAATTGGCCATGCATTGGCTTACTAACATAATCCTCTCTCATTTTCTGATTCATTTTTAACTTTATCTGTCGCTTTAAACTCTCCACTGAAATTTTATTTTCATAATTACCGAGTTCTTCCACCTGAAATTTTTCTAAAATTAGTTTATGTTTACTAATTATTGACTTACCAGAAGTATCCCTAATTAATTGTTTAATGACTTTATCCTCCTTGTTGGCCTTTATAAAATTTCCTAAATTTAACATTTCCAAATCATAAATATTTTCCAATTGCTGCAAGCCACGACCTCCATCTAAACGGTGCAGGTATAGCCTGCAGACATCAGACCTAGGATGAAACATAAAATTTAGTGTTAACTGTTTTCTAGTTTTAATGTCCAAATCGCGTATTTCCTTCTTAGTCCAGTTTAAAACTCCAACACTATATCGAAATATTGGAATAGCATATGCATTTATCGCTTGCATTTTATATTTTCCATTTAAACCAGATTTTAAAATTTTTCTGACTCGCTTAATGTATTCGCCTATAACCTTCGCCTTCATCCCTTCATCATCTATACCAAAGGCTTCATCCATTCCCAGATACTTATATCTAGTATTATCTGTTAATTCATTAATACTAGTATGATCATTCAGGCATATGTCAGCGGTTCTCTCAATTTTGCCTTTGACAATACTAATTTTGGCACACTTCTCTAGACCAAATTGCATCCCAACATCGTCAGAGAATTGTTTAACTATACTGAGGCTCCTCTTCAACTGCTCATCATTTTTGGCATAAAGTTTCAAATCATCCATATATAATGAATGACCAATTAACTTTTCGCCAGGTAATAACTGAACACCAACTTTGTCCTCATTCAATTCACTGGACAATGCAAACAGGCCTATGCAAAAGAGCAAGGGTGATAAACTATCACCTTGAAATATGCCACAATTAATATTAATCGGCTCTGAGAAAACACACGACTCTCGTCCCCGCAAACATAGTTTAGTAGACCATAAGGACATACATGAGTTTACCAGAAAAATAATTTTTTGGTTTACCCCATATATCTCCAAGGCCTTTACAATCCATTCATGCGGGATACTATCATACGCCTTCTTATAGTCAATCCAGGCCATGGATAGGTTTCCTCGAGTCTTCTTGATCTTTTCAACAATCTTCTTGTTAATTATTAACAGTTCTTTTGAACCATAACTGTCCTTTAAAATGCCTTTCTGCTCAGAGGGCAATACATTATTTTCTTTAAGATGTTCATAAATCTTGGTACCTAAAATTTTAGTTAATAATTTATAACAACAATTTAAACAAGTAATAGGCCTATATTGGGATACTTCCATTGTATTCTCCGTTTTGGGAATCAAAACAGTTACACCTTCCGTTAGCCACGACGGTATCAGTTCCGGATTATTAACCATATTGTTAAAACATTTTACTAAATGTTCATGCAATATGGTTATCCTTTTAAGCCAAAAATTAGGAATTTTATCTGGTCCAGGAGCTTTCCAAAGTCCCAAACTTTTGCAAGCATTTTGGAAGTCATCTTTGGAGAGAAGTACATCTTCCATAGCTGGATAATGCATATTCCGCCTCTCCTCGCGTTTAATCCATTCCGCATCAGAATTGTACTTGCCAGATTGCCCCCAAATGCCTGTCCAAAAATTGGTAACATCCTGCATGTTTGGAAAATTCTGGATACAGATGTTCTCCTTGCCAAGACTCCTATAAAATTTTTTAGGATTTTCTTCAAAATTTTTGTTATCATTGTAAGTCCGAATTCTTTTTTCAATTCTTCTGATACGTTGGGCCTTAGCTTAAATTTTCTGTTTTAACTCCTCTTCAATAATTACTATATCCTTCTCTTCGCCTAAAACACTGTATTTTAGTATTATGTTTTGCCGTAACCGTTGTAACCTCTCTGTTAAATGAATAGATCTTCTAATTTCAGAAATCCTGGAAACGTCTTTTCTCCAATTAGCAATATTATTTTGGAGTCTACGCTTCCAACGGTTTTCCCGAATTCGATTATTGTGTATTGATGTAAATTTTGGATTCACCATCTTAGTAATAACATATGCGGATGCGTACAACAAATTATTTATTTCAATAATGGACAATTCTGGCCTATTCCTCATAAATACTTCCAGATCAGAATTAGCCTGCGCAATCAACTCCCTAACCCTGTTAGTCTCCCGTATAAAAGGCAATCCAACCCTGCTATGAAAATTTCCTGAAGTAAGCAATTCTTGTTGTACCAATATTAAAATCTGACTTTGTTGTACTACATTATCATCATTATTACCCAGATTTGGCATTCCAATTACCTCAATATCTACAATACTAGACACCTCATCATTGCGGCTATTCTGTTCTAATTCTACCACTTCATCCAAAATGTTTCCTTGTTCTACTTCAACTACTTCATCATTTTCAAGATTTATACAAATCTCTACCTCCCTTCTTATAGAATCTATCTCTATATTGGATAACTTATTACTATTTAGAATGCACCGTCTCTGGGATGCCAAAGTATTAGCAGTCAACTCCATTCTTTTATCTGGGTTTCTTTCTCGCCATATTCTAAAGCATTCCCGTTGATTAGCACATCCAAACTTTAACAATGAACAAAAGTGACACCAAATCACCTCCTTATATTCATTTATGGACCATTTATTACGCATTCTTCTAGAATTATTTAAATCCATTTGTTAAAAGTAAAGTGGGCCCAATAACAATAAAAATTATGAGTAACCTCTTTACTTACACCTGAAATTCTAAGGATAATTAGGTATCACAATAACACTTACTACAAAGAAACGTAGAAATATTACGTATAACTGACAACTTCCTGGATAATTAGAATTGTCAAAATTGACACTGTCACCAATCTGAAACATAAAATATATTAAAAGATATGTTACTACCTCCCAATATACTCCTTCTATTCCAAAATGATGGGCGTCCACTTGTAAAAGCAATTCCAATCAATTAATGATTTTGAACTGCTTCTTTAATGTGATAATTCTATTTCTTTAGGAGGTCAGATTTGACACTGCGTGCCACAGACTACTACAGACAGTGCAGTGAGGTTTAAATGTATGCCCTGCTGTCATAAATCTATGTAGAGGCGCTGTTTACGACTGTAGAAACCTGTGTGCCTGAATCCACTGTACAGTGCACTGTACCCTAAGTTACAGATGCGGCCATCAGATGGATTTTATGAAAACAAGCCCTAAATGTCAGTGCTTGTGACAAATTGTCAAATATCATCTATATCTACAGGCAAAGGCGGTTTGAATTTTCTTTTATTCTTTGTGTACAGTGCATAAAAATGTTTTGTATTTTATGTGGTCGTTCGGAAGATGAAGTTGAAAAGCTGTTTTGCTTTCCGAGAAATGCTGAAAGGTATGTGTTTTACCCCGGTGAACACTACAAATGTCACATGGCAAAATGTTGTTAATCTATTAAAATAAATTTTAGTTTTCATTTTGTGTAATTATGATTATTATTATTATTATTATTATCACGGCCCCTGATATATTTCCTAATAATCTTAAGATATGCGTGACAGTGTTATAATTATTTTGTAATATTATAAACATAATATATAGTAAACAAGTATCATTTATTGATATTTGTCTACACTATAACAATATAATATTGTAAAATCAATGATAATTCTTTCAACCGCATCTTACAACAGCTTTAGTAAACTGAACTAATTTGAAATCGATAATTTGAATTTGGCGCGCAAATGCTACCGGAGCGCCACCTACGTCGGTTTATGACAGCACCGCTTGTTTTTGTAGGTACACAAAATAACCTTGACTGCACTGTCTGAGTAGTCTGTGCTGCGTGCCAAGGCACGGCTATCTTTTTTTTTTTTTTTTTTTTTTTATTATTGTTATTATTATTATTATTATTATTAATTGTTGATAAATAATTATTTATCAACTGTATTGATAATGGACCACGAAAAACCTGACAGTTGTAAAAGCATGTAAACTTTAGTTTTAAGGCTAAAAACCACAAACAATACAAAAACGCGATTTGCTTGCCCTGATTATCTCAGAAGCTAGGCAATTTATCAAGAATTACTAGTTTAGCAGCATGAGCACATTCTATTTGACCGGGATCGCTCGTGTCTGCATTAAAACTAGTAGGCAAGATTTGACAGATATTTTCATTCTATTGACAGTATTGTTAGAACAGCGTTTGCGTTGAACGCGACTTCAACACGCAAATAAGTCGAGATTGCCATGACGAGAATAAAAAGGCGCCCAAGAATCGGTAGGAGAACATGCGCGCATAGTAAACGGATGCCCCCTGAACTCTCAGATTGCCCTCCTGAACACACCAATTCCAGACCTTTAAAGGATATGGTTCGGCGGACTAAGTAGGAAACGTCAATTTACACAAGCAAGAAGTTTACGTGACGTCAATAGCCGAACATGCACGGATTTTTTGAAGGATTTGGTCCGGCGGACCAAGTCGGAAACGTTCAATTGCCGTCCAGTGAGTAATACTCCTATATTAATACACAAGCAAGAAGTACTTGTTATGTGAAGTTAAAACGTCATTACTTGGCCCGCCGGACCAAATCCTTTAAAAAATCCGATCATGTATCTCCGGCTATTTTGACGTTTCAGAATTGGTCCGCCCCATTAGATCCTTCGTCCGCTTGTGTATGGTCGCCTATTACAGAAATTTTGTTTTTCAACTCGCGTAAAAGTAGAAATTTAACAACGGTAAAATATCACGTTCTTACAGAATTGACACATAACAATCAATTGATACGAACGTTGCTAAAACTTGAGGTTTACCAATTCACTTAGCAACCGAAATATCATCTGTGATGTAGAATTGGACTGATTGTATGTTTTTAAAACAAACGCAAAAACGATACAAAAATTATGTAACAGGAAATTTAAAACAATGACTCCGCTTCAGACGCATTATTCTGAGGTAAATATCATATCATTCCTGTACATATTAACTTGTGTCACTATTTTAATTCGACCCATGCAACGAAGACTATAGTAACTACATAGGGAGTTACACTAGTCTTCGTTGCATGGGTCGAAATGACGTATCATACATAGCGCTGCCATATTCCTAAAGTCACATATCGGGACAAATGTTTATTTACAAACTCTCGGGATAACTGGTTTCGGTAAATTAATATCATCAGGCCATAGTATTGATTGAGATACTATAATTCTTATTTACGTCACAAACATATTAAAATAATTAATAGCTGAAATTCGGTGGATAAATAACGTGCACAACAAAGAAGGGACAAATGAAATGGCAGTTAATGTTTTTTAAATGAAATATTTTCTCTTTCTAATGAAAATTCTGTGAGTGCTTCTTATTTTGTCAAAATTGAACGGGAAAACAATTACTGTGATTTTCTAGAAGAAATTTTAAAAAATAAATTGCCTCAGGCTGTACTGAAACGTTTTATTATACCCCCACATTTAATGTGGTGAGGGTAATTTGAGTTTGATACAACATTTGTAACACCCTTAAAGACGCGTGGCAGATATAGACATACATATATATTTATTTGATCAGAATTGAAAACTGAATCGATTTAGCTATGACTGTCTATCCGTCTGTGTACACGATAACTGCCGTAATTTTGAAGCAATTGATCTGAAATTTGGTATACAAGCTTATCTCTTAAAAAGTAAGGACAAGTTCGTGAATCGACAAAATCGGTTCGCTTGCTTTTTATTTAATAACTTTTTAACTTCAGCACGGCTGAAGATAATTTTCTTACTAGTTTTTATTCCACTATAATTTAACACAAAACTCAAGAATTCGTAGAATCAGATTCTCTCTAAAAATAGATTATTTTTAATGTCTGGTTTCGGATTTCGGTTCGACGGAAAAAATCATACAGAATCGGCACATTTGTGTTTGACCCTAGCTTTTTTTAATAATTAAGCCAAAGTATATAGAGCAAACAAAGTTTTTTTGTTTATTTGTTGTGGTATATTCAGTTATTGTAGTAACTTTGGTTTATAGTTTATATACAGTATGTGTCCGCAAAAATTAGGTATAGACCTATATAAACTAGTGTATCACGAGACAACACTACCAACGCCGCGCCGGTTGAGTGGGGAGCCAGTTGTGGCGGAAGAGCAGGTCTGGCTTTGCGTTTGTCGGCACATGCAAGCAACGGCAGAACTATCGCAGATCTAACAACGCTAACAACGTTTGTTCATAACCTAGTAATCACTATGTATCCTCCGCTAGAGCAACTTCAAATCATCAAGTGGTATTATGGTGGCAATTCGGCGTAACAGTGTGTGGATTTGTTTGCAGTCACTTTTGAAGGCAGACCGATCCCGTGCAGACAAATCATTTTCAATATTGTTCATCAATTTAAACAAGATATTTGTCTAAAGAGCTGCAGTACTTGTCATCCAAGGAAGATAAGTCCATAAGAAATTGAGGCAACAGAACGTCGGGAAGTACTAATCTGCGGTGCTATAGTACAGGACGATAGGAAATCCACTCGAGGTATTGGCGAGGAATTGGATGCGAGAGTTTTTAACAACCGCATTTCCTGACCGTCTTATTAGTGAGACAAGCGACATTCGTTTTCCCCCAAGATCACCTGATCTGTCTCCGAACGGTTTTTGTGAGGTTATCTTAAAAACACCATTTATGTACATGAAGTCACTACGGCACATAATTTACAGGAATTGAGAGCAAAAATTACAGAAGCTGCCAACACTGTAACAGCCGAAACGCTCTCTAGCGTGAGGGACAACGTTTACAACCGGTTCGGATTCTGTCTTGCAGCGCAAGGTGGAATCTTTGAGCCCGATACATAATGTTTATTTCGTTGTTTATTCGTAGTAGAATATTACTTAATTTATATTTTTCTGACAATAGAAGGAAATTTAGAAATTGTATGCATGTATGCATGTACGTGCATTTTTTTAGAACCGCAAAAGCGCCCCGTCCGATCCTGCGAACAACAAACTTCCAACGTAAATTTAATAGAAGTAGGTTAGCTGTCGGCTCCTTTGCTGTCGGCGTCCCAACTTTTCAGAAATGTGGAAGGGATGAGGCCCCAGTTCGTTAAAAGATGGCGCATGCAAAATGGAACTGCTATTAAATAAGAATTGATTAAGAATAAAGTGATTTTTCATTCTATAATGATATAAATTCCTCTAATATTGTGAATGACGATGTAATACGGGTTTAAATATTCTCTCTCGATAATTCAGTGTCGCCCTTCTCGATATGGTTCGCTAAAATGATACTGGATGGCGCCACTACAAGAACGCCAGCACAGTTCAGATATGAAATAAATACCTTGAAAATTGTGAAATTCGATGTAATACCGTTTTGAAGATTCCCTCTCGATAATTGAGTGCGAAATTCACTCATATTGTGTTTGAGCACAAAATATGCAAGCAGAAATAAGCTGGCGCCACCTTACGGGAAAACCGTGAACGTGGGCCTCGGCCACGCTGGGCCACGCATGCGCCCTCAAAATCTTGACAAAATATTTGCCGTCATGAGTCTACTTCTATTAAATTTACGTTGATTCTTCTAAACGATACGCGTAGCCGCGGACAAATACGCCGGGTGGGGGGAGCGATGTTGCCGTGCTTACCTAGCAATCCCAAAATATTTTGTTTTGAAATTATAATAATAAATTCTGTAAATTTTGTTCTGGGTGCATAAAAAAACGGGACAACCCACAATATCATTTTTTTAAGTAGAATCCCCCTCCTAGCCACCATATTTTTTAGAAGGCGGGTGTCATTGTAAATTGGTTAAATGTAAACTCTAAAAAAATTTGCAATTTAGTGAAGGATGTTTCGTTAATGCAAAAAAATCGAAAAAATTAAGGCAAAGGAAACAGGAAACGTTTGCTATAACTTGATACAATGAAAGTTTGCTTAGGGCATTGATTTAAGGGGCGTAATATTCTCAGATTTTCCAAAACCAGAATTTTGAATGAAAAAAATTTTGAGTGCGGGTTTGAAATCAGCGTAAAGATTCTATCGAAACGCTTATGCACTTTCAATTTCAACTGCCTTTTCCTCAAACATTTTCTTACGTCGGGCCTTTAAATTTGAACATAATGGAATTTAGAAATAGAGCTACAAAATGTTTTAAAAATATATCGTTTAATTTTGAAAAAAATACCCCTAGTTCCACTATTTTATCCATAAAATATCGTTATTCTTTGGTTTGCATCAATCGGATGAGCAACCACTATGTAGGTATGCAACAAACATTCCACAAAAAGGTTTACTTAAAATTTATTGGTAGTTTTAGTAAATTTCGCTACCACTTTTACCATATCGTAAGTCGGGATTTTTAGGAGAAATGCGCGATTTGGAATGTGTCAATTAAACTCTGGATAGTCCCACTGAAATAGGGACGTCTGACAACCATGATCACATATCATACACACTCCGCTGAATAGTAAAATAAGAAACAGAAAAATAAGTACTTTAACAACTGGCCGCAACAATGCTTCAGTAAGATGTTTCATTGCTTCAAAATCCCATATTACCTAATTTTACTATTTATCATCTTTTGCTATGATGGCAGTTTTTGAAAAACTTTTTCCAATTTGTGATACATTTCTCTAGTTATAGAAAAATAGGTGTATCAGAATATGCAAAAGTTCATTCACATTCAAAATTGATTCGGCGCCCATCTCTGATGAAAAATCTAACAGAACATGTTTTAGACATTAAAAAGTTCGAAATGATGCGAGGAAAGCACTATTGGCTCCTAGACGATTGATTTGTTTGGAAATATGCTAGTTGTTTTGTGATATTTGCATCATCGCGGACAATATTCCTTCATCCTTCTATTTTGTTATAGCCCACTAGCTGGATACGTATTTTTAAAAATCGTGTAAATGGAATTTGTACGTGTAGGTACCTACATTATTCGTACAACATATTTTGGTTTGCACTTATCTGTCATAACTGCAGTGTTAGTATCTCCTATTTCATGCAATCAAAATACAGAAATAATATCAGCACGCTCCTAGCAATTTAACCGGGTGCGTCTCTGATCCTTAGATTACTCGTTAAGATCGCACGCCGTTTATAATTCCATTTCTCATGGATGTAAATCAATTTCAGTGAGTGAGCCTCGGCGCGTCTAAAAATACACCTGGCGCGGGCATATTAAATGAATTTGCATGTTGCCGATTGGGCCGGTCATCCGAGACAGCCACTCTCTTGTGTCTTCGTCGGTATACGCCGGCATTAAATTAAATTTAGCTCCGACGCCGACGTAGGGTAGGTCGGGTACTCTCCGGCACAACATATCATCATCTGCGCTGATCGGTGGATGAGGCCGTACCGATGGATCAGAACATGATAGCCGGCGTCACTTTTTCACTAAGACGCATATTGGATCATTAAAAGGCCGCACTTGGCCGCAACTTGTGATTGAAATTGGCTCATAATTGACCAGGTCTCGTTAAACGCACACCTTAATAAGAAGCGATATTCCTTAGGGTAAGTGAGTTATTAATACATCATAATAAAGGTATCAAGAACGAAGTAAGGTAATAAGTGCGAGTTTCTGCAAACTACTTAATTTATCAGATGCGTAATATGGTTAGTTCAATAAAAATGGGAAATTGGAAATATATCCTAATATGAATAAGCAAAGCAATATTTTAAATATATTCGTCACTCCTACTTGTATGATCAAAATAAGTTCCCGGGTTACGCGAACAAAAATTATGATTACCCATAATACTCATATAGGTAGAAGCTAAGTGTTTTTAAACATCTTTTGGAAAGTATGCAACAAATGGCAAACATTGTCATGATTTCTCATTTACCATATTCTTAATATAAGTTTGTGCTTTTTCTAAAACAGAGAATGCTATCGTCAAATTTTAAAATATGTCTATGGTATACTCAGCCCATACAATTCTTCTGTTGGCATATATCCATAGTTCACTACGGTGACTCTGATCATTAACCCAATATTTTTTTTCCTGTGTGTCTGCTTGAAATACTACGTATTTCAGCAAATTATCAAGTAGTTGGTGTCATTGTAACCGGAAAAATGTTTTCTATCGAATAATCAGGGTATTCCCATGAAATACACGTGAAAAAAATGACTCATTAGTCAAAAGATAATTATATGACGCTAGAAGGCGACAGTAATACAATATCGGCCAAAATCGATTTAGTTAGTGTTTATTTGATAATTTTCGACTGTTTGCATCATTTTATAGCCACCTAAATTAATAAACAGAAAGTATTTTTTTTCGTTCGTTTGTCATAAAATTGACGATCGATATGTTTTTGTGTTCATACGCCATCCTGATTGAAAATATCACACCATTACTTTTCCATTTAAACATTTAATGATGACGTCATTTCCGGTAAAACGGAAGTCATACTAATCTCAAGAGAATTAAAAAAATGGCATTTTTTGCTATTAGCATTACTGAAATAAAAACTAAAGAGAATGGGTAGAATAAACTACAGGACGTTCCATCACTTCTACTAGTTTCCTCTATTAAAGGTCTCAGATCAAAGCTGATGATTATGGTGAAAAAATGATAATCTTTGTGTATTATGTTAGCCCAGGTGAGAAATTGCTCCTTTGTCTCACTTATTTAAGGAAATTCAGATACAGTCGCTGTACTTACGAAACCTAACTATTTAAACCGCTCTCTATCATCAATATTTAGTGGAATCAGTAGCACCTCTTGCGTTTTGTTGCAAAGCAAGTAAACTTTCCGAGCGTCTTTCACAAGTATTTATTGCCAGAATTTTAAAAGCAATACATTAAATTAAAGATAAAGATATAATGTTCTTGGTAATCTGATTTTATGACATGTGTGTTTTTGAGAAATCTGACGAATAATTTACCGATATTTACAGTTTTTACGGATAACAATGCCAAAATTAAGAATAGTCTTAAATAACAGATCTATAAAACACCTTCCTCAGTACGTGTAAAAAATTTCACAAAAACTGTCAATATTTCATATAATCTGAGGTTGAATAAAAGACGCTTGTCAGTCTAATTGGTCTTCAATCTAAAAAATTACACATGTGCCTACGTTTCGCTGGTAAGATCTCCAGCTTCATCAGGGCTAGTATGATCAGGGCTGGAGACCAGCGAAACGTATAGGCACACGTGCAATTTTTAAGACTAAAGACCAATTAGACTGACAAGCGTCTTTTATTCAACCTCAGAAACAATCCACAGTCGAAAGAAACTCCACCAATTTCATATAATTTTTTTTCTATTAAAACAGTACCCCTAAAATGTCCATATTTTGGTGTATTATTCAGTACTTGTATTATTTACAACTTCTTACTTACTACCCTTTTGGAGCTTAAAATTTGTCTTATTAATATTATAAGTACATTCCTGGGGGGGGGGGGTCGATGACGTATAGCAGCGTTTCTCAATCGGGGTTCCGCGGCACCCTGGGGTTCCGTGTGATGTCGTCAGGGGTTCCGCGGAAAAATAGTAACAAATAGCGGTGACGGTCGACGGGTCATGGGCACATTAGTCAGTGTTATTTTTATGTATTATCTTAGCATGGGATTATTATTTGAAATATTGGATTAATAAACAAGGTTCATCCTTGAATAATTTTGATTTGGAGCCCTGCTAACCCAATAAACCACTGATATTTCGATATTACATCCAACTGGCAACATTCTAGACTATTCATTAGCTTCAATTGACAATATTACTTACAATTATCGGTTACATAAAAACAAAATAACCTCTAGGAAACAACAATCTGGCAATTAGTCAAACTCTAACATTATTTGTTTTCAATATTTTTGCCTTTCCAAATGTGTGACAAAATAAACCTATAATTTGAATCTGCTGCTCATAATGGTAGGTACTTTAGGAGAAGAACAGAGTTGTAGGTGGTGGATTTCAATATGATCTTACTTTCCAGATAAGATAACTAACCTATCACCAGACAAGTTCTGAGCTTCTATGACGAAAATTGTGTCGGTCCTCATCATAGAAAATCAATAAATATATAGAGTGAGTTGCAATTATAGACAAAAATTTATGCGGACAGGAAACTAAAGTGTAATTTCAAATTTCGTGACTAATCTTTAACATTGTGTATGTATGAGCAAGCTTTTTCTTATTTAACAAACTTTAAGAGAAAATACAGAGATCATCTGTTATAGATACAATTAGTGTGTATAAATATCTTCTACTTGGGTGTTTATGCCCACACTTTCTTTCTCAGAACGTAATTATTGTTCTGACTAAAATGTTTCATAAGGACTTATTTATTTTTTCAATACCTTAAAAAATACTAAAATATTAATAAAACAGTATTTTAAATGCCTCTAACTTCTTAAGGAATATTAACTTGTTATCAATAGGTCCATACGAAACTTTTTACTCAGAATAACTGTTTCTTAATATTTTTTATTTTGACCAATGATTTGTAAAATGTAGTTTTTGCAGTCTTCGTTTCCGCATTGTTTGATTTGTATTTCCTTCTCCCTTCCGTTGGCAATACTTGAAGGAACCAAAAAAGAACAAATAAGTTTGTACCTATAGAGAAATATCTGCAATGTTACAGAAAATGAATGTAATAATCTACCAAAAAAACTGTAAAAGAAGAATTAACGGTAGCATCGCTGGTTATTGGATACCAGCTAAATTTCTGTATTGTTTTTACAGAATTCACATATTCCTCAAACATATTCCTGTGAAATTAGCACAGTATCACCGTTATTTGACAGGGCATTTTTTTAAAAGGAAAAATTCTTTAAGTTCGCAGTAGTAAGTAATATTCAATCATTGAACTGCGTTTCTTTACAGACTTGTATCTGGTTACTTGAAATACGTTACACTTTTTTCTGTACGCAAAAAATACTCGATATGCCTTGGAAAGGACATTATATATTATTTTTGTTGGGGTTCCGCCAGATTCCAACCCTATTTAAAGGGTTCCGCAAGAGTAAAAAGGTTGAGAAACGCTGGCGTATAGGATAGAGCGGCTGCTATCTACGCTGGAGGCCCAGGTTCGGATCCCGGCTCGGGCAAAAATCGACTGTCCTGGTATTTTAGGCACGGAACAAATACCTTTGCATGCCCTCTTCCATCGGATGAGGAAGTAAAGCCGGTGACCCCGTGTGCTGTCATGATGCGATTTGCACGTTAATGAACTCTTACTTCAGTTTGACAAAATTGCTGGGTGTGTGTAGCCTGCCCTCAGCGTCGGTGATTGACCTAAGTTGCGGAAATAGACCGACGTTAAATAAATAAGTTAAAAAAAAGTACATTCCTAATATTTCTTAATGCATTTAGTCATACGGATTCCCTTTAAGATATCTCCCTAAACATTCAGTTTTATCAAAACCTTCATACATTATACAGATACAATGCATAACATGGAATAATTCTCCGCATAGGCAAGCAGCACACCAACGACAGGCACCTGTACCACAATCCGCTGTCACTATCATCTTTGGTTGGATTAATCCCGGTTTGATTTATCGGTTTACTGTTTCATTGTTGTCGAACAATGTAATTCATAAATTTACACTCTTAACGGGGGATCTTTGTCCGGGTGGATGCCATATCGCCCGGAGGCCGTTCTCACACGGTCGCACACAGACTGCGGTTTGCGGTTCGCTGTTACGGAGAAAAGTTCGACAACTGTACGTTCGCATAAATCGCGAACGCACAGCGTGCGAGGACAATAGGAACAGTGGACTTGAACGCAAGAAATGCCGGTACACAATACTGTCGGCCAATAAAGTGCGTGGACTTTAATCAACACTGCTTGGAATCTATTTAAAAGAGCGAGCGATTCAGAATGTTTCTGAGTGAAAATATGTGAAGGTGAAATGCAAGAAGTATGTCTGTGGCAATTGCCAATATAAACAAATGTAACTGTGTTCTTCAAATTTAGAAATGAGAACTTCAAAGAGCCAGCCTGAAATCTCAATACGAAAGTGAAGAAGTACTTACCAAATAGGAATGAGCGTTGGAGACTATATATAGTAGTGGCCCGGCGAACAAAAATGTAAGAATCCCAATAGCTTATGTTTAAGAAAGGAGAGGCACATTTTCTGTTCTATATGCGGGTTATGAAGCTTCATAAATATGCCAAATCTCAGCTTGTTGTCTATATATGGTCTATATTCAGTGCTGAGCAATTCGACAGTGACAGACATCAGACAGTTTTTTTTTATTTCTGATATATTGCACCCAAAAACAATGATGAGAACAAAGGATAGGAGAGAAGAAGATAGGAGGAAACGAGCAATAGAAAGGAATGACGAAAAATGACGAAAGGATATACATAAGGAAACATGGAAATCACCGAATGACAAAATAGAAAATCAGATCGATTCATATACTGATAATAGGTGTGATAAGTTACACATGGCAGAACTGGTATCAACCCAGGTGAAAGGAAAAATTCGAAGAAATTCCACTGTACTAGAGAGGATTGAATGCACATGATCTTCAGGAAGAACATAGAGCAAAAGAAAATGGTATGCTTCTGGACAGGTTAATCATGAACAAGAATCAACCGAGAAGGAGGCGTACTGAGAGAGAAGGAAAAAGTGAAAGTCGCTCTAAGAGACAGTAAAGGAGAAATAGACATGAACCATCGCTAATGTAAAACATAAATTGTGAAGTATGTATACTTTTTGGTATCACATAATAGCAAATATTCCCTAAAAAATTTGAAAAATAAAAAGGTAGACGTTATACAAGCTCTATTATCGAATATGCATTTTTGTGCAATTTTGCTAGACACAAGTGACATTTGAGAAAGTATAGCATGAGAGCTGGAACCACTAATTGCTGAACGTATCGTTTATGGTCAATAAAAAAGCTGCATGCTGTTTTTGGGTCAATCGTTTACCTACTCTACACTACTACACTATATAAAAATAAAAAAAAACGGGAAAGGAAAAAGGAGATTTTGATATACGCAGATGGATATATTAACAGCTTTATCCCCTGTCAGTACATATTAAGGTCTCTTGTATCAACAAATTCTGAAATAAGCATGTACATATGGTGATCACTATAGAGTTATACAAAAAAAGTAACGCTTGTACATTTGTAGTACGACCAAAGTAAATGAACGGTAGCTAGCAAAATCCTGAAAATTGCAAGTTTGTTGAAATGTTGGAAGACTCGAGAGCAAGAGTTACTGTATAAAGTGATTGTAGTGCAAAAGCTGAGGCAATGTTAGTTATTGGTCTTCTTTTTCAAGTAGTGCTACAGACCATCATTGAACCGTACAACCTTCGCCTCCACCAATTTCAATCCAACCTCAACGGCTGCAAATTCCGCACTTCCCGATTTGTATACTCCAGAAGTTATTTCCCAGTAGGCTTTGTTTGTTATTACGAATCTTTGTACTTCAATAATGTGCTTATGTTTGGCAAAAAGAAAGTATATAAAGCAAAAGACGTTTTTCATTATTGGTGCAATTTTCCCCAAACTAAACAGAAAACAAAGTCTTGCTTTTCATAGCTAAACACCCGCTATTCTTAAATTACTTGAACATAAACAAAAGATTGCTGTGAATTTAAAGCACCCTTCTTTGTCTTTCGAACTGTTGGATTGGCGTATATGGACCTTAAGGTCTAACGTATCGGAAGAGAGGACAATAGAAATAGTGGACTATCAGAAAAATGCCGCCATACAATGGACCGTGCGAATAAAATGCGAGGAGTTTAATCAACTGCCTAGAAACAATTTTAAAAGGAGCGCGAGGGTTTGTGCACTGCGCTGCAGTTGCTGATTGATGTGACGGTCGCAACAATCGATTGCGGCGATTAGGAGCGGCGATCGCGATGTTTAAACGCTGCCACTGTTCATTTAACAAGTTTGTGCGCTCGCCCGCTCGCCAAGCAGCATAGGTTCTAGACAGAACCGTTTCACGTACTTTGATCAACATAAACCTAGACCTGATTTAATCACATATGCTAATGAATACTTAATAAATAAATAAGACAGCATAAAAAACTGGTAAGTTGTAGTGGTTATTTATAGTGAACAGGATAAGTTGTTTGCTGATAATATAATATATTTATAAATATAACTATTCATAAAATGACAGGGACTGTTCCCTGTCTTAAGTAGATTTTCTGAAAATGGCAACCAACAAACAGACAATAAAAAATTTTAGGTGGACAAAAATCCAGATAAGTTGAGAATTGGAATTTTGATACTTTTTGACGTCCTGAATATTATACTAAGTTTTCAACACGCGCGCTCCGCCGGTGCTAAGATGGCGCCCTAATTCTGTTTTCTCAACATATCATCTCATCCCGGACAAAACATAATGATTGGCGATTATTTTAATAAAGCAAACTAATCAAGTTTGCTTTATTAAATTTTATTTTTCAAAGTCATTGGCTTTAGAGATAAGCGGAAGTGTGTAGCTGAAAAGCATATAAATGCTCAACTATTATGCCAAATATTAATACTTATCAATTAGCTATTAATGTTGTTATCAAGCTGTACTCTGCGTTTTTTTTAATTTTTTTTTTGTTATTTCACTTTATTTAAATTCAGACACATTCCAGCAAAGGTATGAGTTGATATTATTTAATTATTATCGAATTTCCTTTTTATAATTGAATACAAGAAATATAATTTTTTAGAAAGAGTATAAATAAAAATTTTATTAAATTGATTATGCAAACTAACGTTGATATTTGGATGCAGAAAAAAATATTTAATTTTAAATATTACTTATACTTATTATATTATTATACTTATTACGTTATACGTACATGTTTAGCCTAAAATATAAATACTTTCATTTATTTACACATACCAGAAATCAACCTTGTTATGCGGGTTTGGTACAACAGTATCGACACAGTTTGGTACAACAGTATGCTGTTAGCAAATTCGCCATGCAGTTATGCATCTCACACTGTTTACTACCCTTAAAATAACCCACCATAAACATTACTGAAGCTGGCGAATCGGTTAAATGGTCCGCCTGATTAATGCTATCAAAGTTTGTAACATTTACAAATATTGTTGAATTGAATATCCTTCGATCATATCTCAATTTATAAGTAGCTACCCATACAGCCTCGGATTTTTTTATGTATGTGGAATATATGAATAAATGCAAATAACTGCAATTGTTCTTTAACAGAATTAGTGTTACTAAATTAATTTGTTGAAATTATCAAGGCGCATTAATCAAGAGATAAATATAAGATATTGTGTCATCATCATTCGTGCATATTTATTTACAACCATGAAGTTTTATATATTTAGAAGATTCCAAAGCCAGAATTACATTGGGGAATCACTTTATCTTGCGTAAATGATGAGACATAGAAAACGAAGAAGACGATAACTTTTTATTGACCATGATAACGATGACAGTCGAAGCAGAAATGTTCTGAATGCTGTTGCAAAAGATGTTCAGTGCTATAAGAGATTATAACGAACGCAAAGTAGAAATAGTATATGTATTATTATACAAGTCTTATAAGACGTCAAATTGGCGCACCAGTTGTTTTGGGCACGACGAACGTAGTGAGGAGTGCCCAAATGGAACGAGTGCGCCAATATGTGTTATAAAACTAGTGTAATATACTATTGTTTCTACTTTGCGTCATTAATTTTATATAAACTTATATAGAGTATTTTGCCGTCACCACGTGGCAGTACTGTAGTAAACTGTCAAATTGGTAAGGTTGGGATAAAATCATAACAAAATCTAATAGTGAATAATTTTACTCTACTTTAGCCTATAAGTTTTAATAAATAATCAGCGAGGTCGCAACTATGATCACAATGGAGCTTGTGTCACCACTTTTAACCCTACTGTGATAAAAACTTACATGACACCCAGTATAAAGGAAACCGAACCTAAAAAAGTTAACTTTAAAATAGTGGTTTCATATTTATAATAATCAGAATAGACGTGTTTGGCGGTAACTGATTAGTTACTTCAAAGAATAAGAACTTACTAAAGAATTGTTATAACGGTTAACGTTTAATAGCGGTTTCTACCTTGTACCGCTGGCTTATAAAAGTTTACACGCACATATAACTGAAACCAAATTCTAATTTCGGTGTAATAATTTATTAGAATAAATTATACTTAGTTATATTACATGTGATGGAGGTAATACAAATACGTTGCTTACAACTAGAACTAAGACAAAGTCGGAAGCGACGGATGAAAACGAATACGGTATTTACATGAGCAGAATTCGGTCCAAAATGTTACCGAAAACTTATAGTTTACATAAACTAATAAATCGTCAACACTTTAAATGTACTATAGCTTCCTATGTGTATGCTTATAATTAATAAACCACAGTTCATATCTACGATGTAGGTTTGATCGTCGCATAATACCTTATTAAAGTAAATGTGGTTCTTGAATTTTATCTGAAAAGGGGAGTTGATGTTTAGTTGACAAGAATGATGACGACTTACCAGAGTCGCAAAACATCACCGAAAACGTCATGCTGGCGTATTTTACACAGCAAAACTAAGAAAGCCCCAACCTTGTGGTCATACTACAGCAGGCTACACGCATGTTTAAATATGTATAAACTATTGATATTTCGTAGTTTATGCGATTGCAAGCGATTCAAAAGAGGCAGTTTGTGGTTATGTGTTGTACGCTTGACATATGGCATTTGATATCTATGTGAACTTAGAAAAAAGTTACTTAAAATGGTGTTACAATTGCTAATAGTAAAACCGAAAACAGTGTTACAATGTGTGCATTATGAATTGAAAGTAGAAAAAGATCTTTTCAGGATGCGTAAAATGGATAGCAAAGTAAAGACAGCAAACTTTAGACGATGATTTATAAACTAAAACGTGAAACGCTAATACTGGTTTTCATTTGTTGGGATTTATAAAGTTGACTTTTGTTATAATAATGTTTGTATTAGAGAAGATTTTGAGAAACGCTAATCATGAGGGTTACCTGTTTTGCTTCTAGTGTCATAAGACCCTCTGATTGCTAGGTTAAGACCCTTATTGTAATTGCAGGAAGGTCTTATGATGCTAATAAAGAAACCGGCCAACCTCTAGATACTTTAAAAAATATGTACGAGAAAGAACTTTATTAATAATGTCTAAAGAAAAGCGTAGGTACAGATAGATAGATAGATAGATAGATTTATTCATTGCATAGCAAATATCTCAATATAAAAAATTTATCAATATAAGACAGGGTAGTATTGTAGTTAGGTGAGCGCATTGGTCCCTCGAACAGAAGCAACAACTTCGTCTATTGTGTAGGGTGGCGAGGTCTTGAGGTGGGTTTTGAGCACCCGCTGGAACTGTTGTCTGGATAAAGTCATCCATGCTTGTGGTAGCTCGTTATACAGACGTATGCCTGTCGTTGTAGGAGAGGTGGAGCACAATCTTGTGAAGGGGACATGTAGATCTTCCCTTTGACGTGTGTTGTAGTTGTGCGTATCATGTCTACGCTGTAAAGATGGTCCCTGGTCCTTGACATCCAGGAGATGGTACAGAATGTATTGCGCGGCCACTGTCAGTATTCCCCACTGGCGGAAGAGTGGTCTGCAGGGAGTCCTGGTGGGCGCCAAGCCAGTGGCTTGGACTGCTCTTTTTTGCATTATCAGGATCCGACCTGTGTGTGATGATTCCCCCCATGCCATCAGCCCATAAGACATCACGCAGTGGAAGAGTGCATGATAGGTAATCTTTGCTGCCTCTGGTCCAATTGCCCCAGCAATGCGTCTGACCGCATTCAGCGCGGCCGCAAGTCTTTTTACCAATGCTTCGATATGCGGCAGCCAAGTAAGACGTGAGTCAATTCTGACGCCAAGGAAACCCGCCGAGTCCGGCTCTGTTCCGTCCCTTCTACTAGATGTTATGTGAAGGATTTTTGTCTTCTCCACGTTCAAAACAAGCTGGTTTTCAGCGAACCATTCTGCTGCCCCTTCTCTAGCAGTCTCCACTGACGCTCCTTCGTCATCATATTGACTGCGAACCAGAATGATGGTATCGTCTGCGTACATGATTATGTTGCCAGGAATTTTTATTGGAAGGTTGTTTGTGTATATTATAAAAAATAAAGGTCCAAAAAGGCTTCCCTGAGCAACCCCGATCGTCATTTTCCTCTTTTGACTGGTTTGTGCCCCATAAACTACATATTGCTCTCGGTTGGTCAAGTACGACTTAATTAGTGCGAGTGGGGTTCCGTGGAAGCCATAATGTTCCATCTTTTGGAGCAGTATTTTGTGGCACATGCAGTCAAACGCCTTTGACACATCAAGGAACAGGGCATCGCATGCATTGCCTGACTCAAGAATCTCTGATACCCGCATTATAAGGGTCCATATTGCCTGCTGCGTTCCACGTCCTGATCTAAAGCCGAACTGTTCTTCGCAGAAAAAGTCTTCCCTATTGAAGAATGCTATTATCCGCGATGCAATTATTGCTTCAAATATCTTCGAGAAAGCTGGTTGTTGGACGGTAACTTGTAGCTTCGGATGTGGAACCCTTTGTGTGTACTGGTGTCACCCGTGCAATTTTTAGTCGGTCGGGGAAGACTCCCTCCGCCATGCAACTATTAACTATATGAGAAAACACATTACATATTGTTGGTGCTATGTATTTTATCGTTTCAGTATCGATGTCGTAATGGTCTTTTGTTCGTTTTGATTTTAGTTTTAGTGTTGTCTTTCGCACCTCATCTGGACTAGTCGGAAACAAGAAGACATCATGACGACAGGTTGAGGATCTAGAGTTACTTGGTTGTGATGGAGCACTGATGCAGCTGCAGTGGCAAAGTAATTGTTAATATCTTCACTAGATATCTCTTTATCGTTCATAGGGTGCCGACCCAGTTTTCCAGTAATCTGATTTATTTGAGACCATACTATTTTTGGTTTATTTTCAGCACTAGAGATGTCTTGCATGTGCTGCAGTGCTCTGTGTTGTTCGCAGGCCTCCAGATAGTATTCCTTATAGGATCTGTAGATGGTTGGTAGTTCTTTTTCTTCCGGAGACCTCAACATCGTCTCTCTGGTAAGATCCAGTGTTTCCTTAGTAGCTACCAGTGCCGGGGAAAGGGCAGAACGCCTCTCTATCCTTGCTGTGGATGTAGTTATAGAAATAAATAGAATACAGTCGTTGTAGTGATAGAGGAATGTTTCTAGGAATATGTCAAACATCAAGTTTATATCCTTTTCCCCGTAAATAAGTTGCCATGTTTCATTTTGCAACGAATTGTACAACATGTGCCTGTTAGCCTCAGTGAACTTTCTTCTTAATTTTATTGTAGGTGTAGTGGGTGCTGTTTGTATGACAATTTCCATCGTTTGAGGCTCATGGTCCGAGATGTTTCCGGGGATGTTCAGTATGGTGAAGCTGTTGTCATTGGTGAAGACGTTATCTATAATTGTGTGTAGTCTGGTTCGCTGGAATATCGTCTGACGCAAACCAAAGGTAGCCATCATAGATACTAGGTCCCTGAAACTACCACACGACTCCGCAAGATTGACATTGAAATCACCACAGAGTACGATGTCCATATCTGCTGGAAAGGTAGAGAGAATGTAGTTGATTATTTCCTCAATTGTTGCCAGAAAAATCCGGAAGTCGCCCAGGCAGCTGCGGTACACGGAAATCACCAACAAACCAGCCGACGGGACATGGGCCGTGGCACCCTCACAATGAACGTCAACAGAGATATCTGCTATCCTGCTGAAGGGGACAGCTTCCAAGCTACTCCTGCACAGGATACCTGCCCCTCCATGACTTCCACTCTTTCGAATATATTTGTTTATCCAACTGTAGGTTTCTAGGTTGTATAGATTGTGATTATCAGTGGAAAGCCAATGCTCCGACAGGCAAAGTACATCAATACCATTGGAGGGCATTTATTTTGTTGGTAATGCTCTGTATATTCAGATGCATGAGTCTTAAGTTTTTGCAGTGTTTGCGATCTGGTTGTGCTGTAGTCGCTCTTCTATGGGGCTTGTTTATCGCTACTAGGTGTTTTTCGGTTCTTTGGCAGGTTGGCCAAAAGAATTTGCAATCTCGACTAGGAAGTTATATCGGTTAACAATTATCCCCACAGGCCATGTTTGTGGATTTGTTATTATTTCGCGGTATTGAAAATTGACTCCCACTCGAACTGTTTGATGTCCACGTCTGGCTTTATTCGTCCTACCGAAAACCAATCCCTTTTAATTTGAGCTTCAGATTTTATTCCCATGGCATCAGCAGCAGTACCAATAATGCTCTCCTTCTTTTTTTGAGTACGTTTTTTATTTTTAACAGTTTGCCATCCGTCATTTTGCTCGGAAGGATTAATTATTGCGGTCATTAGTTGTTTGGCATCCTGTTGTATTTTATTTACGTTTGCTCTTTCTCCTCCATTATTATCCTTTCTTTGTTTTGGTTTTTGTGTAGCTATTGTAGGAGATTCCGTTGACACAGGTAGGTACGGATTTATGTACTTTTTCCGTTGAAAGTGTATTTGATCCGACATTACAATCATATACAAAATAAGATAATAATAATTTATAGTTCATAATTTATTCATGGTGGAAATGGTCATTAACTGAAGTATTTCTGCGTTGCTGACTGGTATGATGTATATATTTATCTTTTCATATTTACCTCGATGAGTATAGTTGTTTTATCGTTAATGTATTATATTAAATAAATCATAATTTAAGTATATCAAATGAGTTTACCTATGCATGCAACCTCGCCCCAGTAGTTTCCATCTTTCGATCGTTGCCAGCCGCCTTAATAAATTCGTTATATTATCTAAGACTTTTGTTAGCTCTGTTCTGAAACCAAAAACACAACAGTATCTAGTAGGACTTTCCTGTTTCCACCGAAATCTTTCAAATGCGCAAAGTTTGCGTTTATCGGTTGAGATAATAAAACTTATATCTGAGTTAGTGAGACTAATTATTAATGAACATCTGGTAACTTTACGCTAGTACCTTGTATATTTTACTTGGCTTCGTGTGGCTACTTGTTAAGTTGATATTCACTTAATAAATAAACTTTAAAGCTGTTTTTTCGATTTTTCTTCAAATGTAAACTATACAAAACCCTATCAAAATGGATAAAAAAATATAGTTTGCCATTAAAAAAAAATATGGAGAAATCTGAAAATGACATGTTCATATCCGCTTTAATTTTAATCGGTATACTTTTCATTTTTACTCTAGCACTAATATTAACAAACTTCATTCCTACACTACATAACTCATACAAATATAGTTCGTAACGCTTACGAAATATATTTAGTCGGCTGTACTATTATAACCTTCGCATTAGAATTCAACCGTTATAAATTAAGTTTGGGTGTAACTCAAGTAGGAGTATCAAAGGTCTTCCACGAAATATCCAGACAAGAATTATAATGGTCGCGTTCAAATAAATAAAATTACTAAAATGATTTAAAATAATTTAACATCACGTTAATGCTCGAAGTTTATAACAAAGCGCACATTAATAATCAACACAATAATCAATTTAGCGATAATTAGGAATATTCTGAAACGGACAGTTATTCCTAATCACAATAATCATTAGGTCCGCTAATTGCATTTACGTTTGTGGAGGTTAATTATACCGGGAAAACAGTGTGCAAATGAACTTCTCTAATTTAAATGGACTCAATCGGGAGTGGCGTAGAAGAAATGCCGACGTTTCTTGTGTGTATGTGAGGCAATAATGACGGTGTTTACCGTTTGAATATGCATGTCCGGAAATAATCCCTTCGTGCCGTTGACATATTAAGACAAGTGAATGTGCGGCTAATCCACGTTCATCGCTCAGAGGGCAGTCTAGTTTTAACGGCTCAGGTCTGCAATTAACAGTCTACGACCAGTTTGAATAATTGAAATAAATCTAACTGTACGGACGTCAAATAAAAGTTGACGTTCGTCCGCATACATGCAATATTACGAGCACAAATTTGAGACACTATCAACCATTAAAGTGGCAATTGATGTGACTGTGATATTTGCTTACCGACGAGAGCATTTCAATCATAGTTTCTGTTAAGTTCATACTTCAACTATCTTAATCTTAGTGGATTCGTCTTGTATACCTGAAAAGTACGGATTAGGTGCTCTTAACAGCCTATTGAGCACATCTTCATGTTTTTATTTTAAAATTGTATGTGCACCCTATTAACCAAAAAAGAACCGGTGAAAAAAACATTACAGTACTTCTTGTTTGTTTTTGTATGCTTTTGTATGTTAAGGGAAGATGAAGCAAAATTTAAAAACTTTACTCTGATGAGCCCAAATTAGGTGGATTATTTATTGATATTAACATCTAAAAAAATTATGAAGAAAGATACAAAATGGATATGAAGCATATCTTCAGAAGAAAAGCTATTGATTACTTTGATGTAATAAGGTTTATTAAATACTATAATTATAATAAGGAACAAATCAACAAATTTAGCATTTGTATTATTTTTGCGAACACACCATCCCATCAAAACTCTTTCCATCTCCATGACGGACTAAGGCTCCCATCTTCTTCCTCATCATCCAGCAATTCATTTAAAAACGACAGTACACCGGTCTTAAATTTTCGACGACGTGGCGATAGTTTCTTTGTCTTCGTGCTCATGGATATTGATTTTTAATGACGTTTCCTCAAAACCTCCTCTCATACCTTTATATGGGCCCATAAACTGGTGTATAAAATTCATTGCATTAAAAAAATACTACAAAACACGCCAAAACGCCTCATTGCGACTAACCGTCCAAACCGTGTCTGACGTGACTACATGGGGTGCTTACTTCCCATACGCAGGCGTTGATAGCAAAATTTTAGTTCACCCCCACGCGCTATCTCTGGCTAGCGCCCTGCTATACCGGCCGAATCATATGCTTGATACCTATTGGCTCGTTCAAACCGTCACTGTGGATGTCGCGTGTTGCGTAGTCATGGCGTTAGTAAACCATAAACAACCATTAAGTTCTGTCAATTAACTGTCTAGTGACACTGCTAATTTTTACCACAGACATTTAAACGCATATTTTTCACTTATATATGGGTGATGTATATAACTTTCAAATTTCTGTGGTAATTTTTGTTCTGTATTAGTTCCATCACGCGGTTTTCCTGATCTTATGAATTAATTAAGATATAATATGAGAAAAGGCTAGAAGTGGGAAGTCTATTAGCGCCTCCTAGCGGATGGGGGTGAACTAAAAATAGAAGCCACAAAGATTGCCTTGAGTCGCCCATCTATATTAGTATATATGTATTTTATCTATGCGTGACTAAACGCACACATAAAAACCTGTGATAAAATCTATGGTAATATGTACATAAAACACGTTTAGACGAAAACGTTTTTGTCTAAACATGTTTTGTTCCAACATGACTGATATGTGTGCGCCCACCCTTAATATGGCGTTAATTTCATGGCTGCCTGAGTAGCTAATTGTTGTTGTCACGGTGGCAATGACATTTCTGCGCTGACGTCTTTGTCGAAGTAGCGTTCGTTGCCATGGTAGCTAATATGTTGCTATGACGTTCAAGCCTTTTTGACAATTAGAGCGTTAGCATGGTTGTCAACTTATTAACCTAAATCACCTACAAAAGTCAAAAACTTACGGATGTATTTGGTTGCCTAGGTGTCCGTGTCAACTTCCTTCTCGCAGTGACGTCATGACGTCAGAAATGAACGAATTTGAGACGCGAAGTGAGCAGACCGTGTGGACCGTGGTTTCAATATGGTTTTTTTCAGTGTTAGTGAAAATCACCATTATTATTTTGCACACGACTGTGAATACATCCTTGTGGTTTTAGATGTCCGATAAATAATCTTTGATAATATTATTTATGCAATAGTCATTATAAAAACTATATTGAAGAGACTTTATTTATATATTATTATCTCTTTTATTTCAAGTTCCATCGATTGCTAGGCATATTAAAGCTATGCCGTATCTGTTTCATCCACACGAAAAGGCAAACTGGAAATCTATAGCCGTCACCAATGGAACGTTCAAATGCACTGTTGCTGAAGTAAAGTAAGTCATTTATTTCACTCTGTGTTGTATTCAATTGCATTTAAGAAGTTTAAGAGAAATTCCGTCGGTATCGATCTACAATTGTATCAGAAGTCGGTGTCTTGTAAATTGTAACAGAAGATTTGTTTATTTTGTATTGAGTGTTTATAAACATTTTTCTTATGTAATATAATTAATAAATTCATTAATATTACTTTAGTAGTTCTTTTAAATACCCATACACATTAACAAATTAACAACAGTGCGATGGCTAATTTATGCATAGATAAGCCATCGCACTGTTGTAGAAATCAGCAATCTAGCACGCAGCTTTGCAAAAAATATACGGTAGAGGGGTCTCGGGACTACGCTTTATTATAGACTATGATTATTTCAGCCATAATTTTGCGTAATTAGCGCATTATAGCGTACTAGTACCTGCTGAGTCTACTAGCTGCATGCAGAAACACTTGTCACTTGACCAAGGTACAAAAAATGTCTGTGTGTGTGTGTGTGTGTGTGTGTGTGTGTATGTGTGTACCCGTTTTTGTGGCGACGATTCATTCCACTTCATATTTAGAAGTTTCATGACTAAACTTAGAGCTGAAAAGGAACTGGATGTTTACTCTAATCATTTTCAAGGAATTTGCAAATTAACCGCCATTTCTGAAATTTCGTCAAAATAGTTAAATAATAAATTCTGACAGAGGAAGTTCTGAATAATTGTCTATGACATCTTTTAGTAAAATTAATAGCTTAGCGGCATGAGCAAATTCTATTTGAGCGAGATCAATCGTGTCTGCATTAATATAAAACTAGTTAGCCAGGATTTGACAGATGTTTTCATTCTAATGACAGTAGGTAGTGTCAAGCGCTGATGTTTTGACAATACCTACTGTCAATAGTTTCTCGATCTCGATCTCGATCAAATAGAATCTCAAGCAGCTAAACTATTAATTTTATATATTGTATGATAAAGTCATGTGCCTGGCCACATCAGATTTTTTCTATTTATTATTGAATGTCCATTTAAAATTGCGTTTAATTTTTGTATATTTGTTGTGTATTTAATCTGCATTTTCTATTGCTTATTCTGTATTCTTTGTGGTGTATTTTTTGTTTTTTTCTATTACCTTATAAAGAAACGATAATGGAGTTAATAATTAGATTCCAGTTCATTATATTTCGAGGTAAATTCCAATTGAAAATTTCACCCGTTGTGTGCTCTAGAGTTAGGAGTACTGTTTACTCCTAACTCTAGACTAAATGCGAGTTCTAATTCTGATTAATAGAAAATATAAAAAAAACACAAGAAATACGACAACAAAACATAGAAATGTTTACTCGAAATTCTTCGTTTTTACAGTGGATCATCTATTTCGCTTTTAAGTGGTCCGCAGTAGTCTGAGATCATGGTGCTTATATTTTAACGTTTTTCAATTGCTTCCAATTCTTGCTGAAATCGTCCATCTTGTTCTTCACTGAGTTGACCAACTGTCCGGAGAGAAATTCCAGCAGGCCATTTCACTCATAAATTCTTATCCAACGTGTACATTTTATAATTTCCATAACGTCAATGTTGACGAACAACTTGCGTTGTATGCACTGCACAATTAAAAAATTTGTTTCTGATTTATAGTTTACAAATTGCAATCGATGATGCTTCTGCAGAAATAGACATAGCAAATCTTATTGCACTTGTCGCACATTTTATTGTTTTTTTTTATATTTGCACTGAAGCATGCAACGGACGTGATTTCGTACTGTCTATGCATCGCATCAGTTTGATTGTTATTTTATATATAATTTGGTGGTACTAAACATATATTTCTTTTGGATTTTTTTTATATCTGGGTACAATTTGACTGGTAGCTAATATCATATTGCATAATGATGTACTTACAGGTAATAAAAAAACTTATTTTTACTATAACACTATGCATTAATATACTTACCTTCATATTCATTACCGACATAAGTTATTGGGTCATTAAATCATACGTATTTAAATTGAATGGCTAGTATACTTTAAAATGTAAGATCGCCGAACCCTTTGGTAACTTAAAACTGCAGCTTCGATTTTGATTTGGTATTAGAAGCTTTAGAAATGGCAAACGTCCCAATTATAAAATAGGTCTAGTCAATTTTGTTTTGAGTGTAATTTGACAAAGGAAAACTTCGGCTGCTTACAACACCAACACCATATGTATAATTAAAAATGTTCTGCTACATTGCAATAAGATACCAAATGAGACTGCTCGACGGGGCATTGGCAAAAATTGAGTCATTGACCATCGCTTTGCCCAGCAAGTGGGCGGGTCAGGTAGAAGAGATTTCATTTCAAAAGCGTAGATTGCGATTTATTAAGCTGGTTTGCCAAATTCGGACGACTTGCGCGCCCTCTTACCGGCTTCGTTTGTTTATTTTTACACGGTGTCCGTCTCTAAATTACGAGTCTCGCAAAAACCCTTTATCTTTTTTTCGGCTAGCTCGTTTATTTATAGACTTTGTATTGCTGGCTTGAAGGAACATTTAGAAAAAGTTTCAACGGTGCGGTTATATTGCGCAACCGGTGCGGTGTAAGATCGCTATCTATTAATATCGAGTTTATAATAGATACTATTAGATTTAAGTGCGTGTCTTAGGTTGTATACGAATATGATGTCCTGTCAAATTTGATATGATGCATAAAAAAATGTTAATATTTGTTGGATCAACAAAAGCGTATACGAGTTGGTAATATTTATCATTTACGTTTGTTGATTCATTGTGGCGTGATAATGATTCGTTGAAGAATAATAGATATACATATAACCCTCATCATGCAAGTAATTTAACTAATTTAACAAGTAATTTACTGAAATTTTCCTCGGGAGTTTAATCTAATTTATTGAACCAAATAACAAAACCCGCTTTAGAAACGCCTTTACATGTTTGTTGTTTCAAAGTCAATAGATTTTAATTTCGGAATTCATAATAGCAGTGTAACTTTTGATGCATTTTGTTGTTTTTTAAGTCAGAAGTATCCTGGCTAAGCGAATGATTGGATTTTATCTTAACTGCGCTGTATCTTGATAATTTAATACAAAAATATAATTTGAGTACAAAAAGTAAAAAACAAAAATTATCAAAAACCTAATTTTCAATTACTAAATTAATTCGATTTAAAATCAGCCAACTAAATAATTATTAATAATAGTAATTGTCTTATATATGATGAATTTTTTTTTATGAAACTTATATAAAACGTTAGATGTTGTCAAGTACTATACAGCAGAATTCGTTTCCAAATATTTATTAAACAATTTTGACTAAAATTTGATTGAATTACGAGGCCGTCGCATAATAAGAGCACTTATCGTTATAAATAATTACCTGTAACTCATTGTGACGACATCGTAAAGCTATTCTGTTAACAAATTAACAAAACCCATGGAGTTATGGATGTCGTAGTGGTATTGTGTAGGTACTACCCCTAAAATAAACGAAAATGTATGTACTTTTCCAAATCAGATAAATCGGTTGAATGGATCGCTGATTAGTGATCAATCAAGATTTGTATTTTTTATAAATATTGTTGAATAACTTTCGTTTACTTCTCAAGTTGTAGGTAATTAATAGTGTAAGCTACCGTTAAAGATTTGGATCTTTATCTTGTGAACAACCCCTAATTGTCGATAATGTATGTTAACCACCGAATATACAAACATTTTCTTGGTGGTGGCAGTGAAAATATCCAGTAAATCCTCAAGTATTCCTAATAAGCGAACCCAAAACATCCCCCAAGTAATATTGTAAATGGGACAAAAAAATACCTACATGTCTTACGGAACTGTTCCGCATTAGAAGTTTTTGATGTTCCACTATTTCTAATTGAATTAGGATCAACTCGATCAGAACTTTTAAATTGAAATACTCCCAACTCAACTGTCGACTACTACTTCCTGTCTACCAGAAGTTTATATCAATTTATTTAATTTTTTATGTTATTTCAAATAGAGTCATTAAATTTGTCCTTGGTGTTTTCTTGCATTATGATACGTGGAAACAAAATTTATATGTTTAGCTATGCATTTTAAAGCCAATGCATTTTGATAGGCGGAAACAAAAATTAGATAAATTATATATTGAGAGTATTTCAATTTACTAGTTTGGATCGAGTAGATGCTGATTCCAAGCTTTTAAATATATGGAAATAGTAGCGTATATACAATAGAAACTAATAAAAACATTAAAAACTAATAAAAAGCGATCCCATAACATTTGTTGTTACTTTTAAGCATCTTATACTTATTAATAAAAAAAAATTGTTTTTACTTTTGAAATACTCGAAAACAAAATGGACATTACTTCATATGAACTTCTATAGTTAGAATAACTGAAACCGCAATCTGTTAACGTTTGAACGCCTGTGAACCAATAAAAACATAAAAGCAATTAAACCGGTGGAGAGATTTGTTTCGTTTTACACACGGTTTCCTTAATGTATTACATAAGCAAACAATTTAAATTATCTCATATGTGTGTGTATGTGTATGTACAAGCGTTGCAGGCGTATATACAGTTAAGAAATTGTACAACTTAAGTAACTATACTTAAGTTCTAGTTAATGTCCAAGTTTCGCATGAAATATTACCGTCTAACCATTGTGTACGTACGCATCTTAACTGTTAAT
The DNA here is from genome assembly GCA_963966075.1 of Aphodius sticticus. Classification (NCBI taxonomy): domain Eukaryota; kingdom Metazoa; phylum Arthropoda; class Insecta; order Coleoptera; family Scarabaeidae; genus Aphodius; species Aphodius sticticus. The sequence goes on along the minus strand of OZ014509.1, from coordinate 45,648,829 downwards.
TATCTTTGTGCAAACACGAAAAACGCGACCTCGTAATGACTTCCAGCAACCGTATGGGTCTCGAAGCTCAAAACCTCGCTGAGATGAAAGACTCCGGGGTATCCGAAATGGATTTGCAACGGCTCATATAATGTGAGAATAATTACGGGGTTCCTGAACGTCTTAGATTTATTTATTTCAGGATGTTATAATTAGGCCTAGTGAACATGTCAAATACTGACCGATTTTTTACGAACGCTCAATAAAAATTTTATTTATTATTCAAAATTTATGCAATCATAACCGAGAATAATTTGTTAAATGCTATAACGCGCCCAGTCATACCCTCAAGCCAAATTTAGAACGCTGAACTACTTAATTTCAGATCAGATAACACGCCAATGGATTATTTATACTTTATTAAATTGTGGATGGTGATGTGCATTCGCGCAAAGTCTAATTTGATGGATCCGCATATTAGCATAACGGCGATAAAGATTACTCAAAGGCGATATGTCTCTCGATGCAAGGGAAACAATGTAGGCGAGAGTATTACTATGCAAATGTTATTAGTCCGGCTGATTTTAGATGTGCTTATAATGTGATAATGAGCACATAATTACAGATAATTACATTGTACACGCACTTATTGTTAAAACAGTAATCTGCAGGTGGTCTTTAGGTTTCTTTAAAGAAATTGAACAGTTAACCATCATCTTATTGGCTATGGTTTCAGCTTAAAATACAATTTCTCAAGATCAAAATTTCTCACAACAAAACATTCACCTCAGTTTTTAACTAAACTTCAGATTCACATTATAGTACTTATTTAATATTCATTATAACATGAAAAATAACGCATTGTTTAATAACTTACTAAATTTAGGGTACGTACTTCAAAAGTAAAAAGACAGAACTCTTATGGGAAAACTCGTTTGCCTGTCTGTCCCATGTTTGTCATAGTTCAAGTACTCTTTAGTGAATAAAGGTATGAAGCTAAAATGTGACCTAGAACTTGCTGCTCTTCAAATGCTCTATTAGACAGACCATACAAAAAGTTTGGCTCTTATTTTTTTTTTTGTTTGGAGAGTAATTGCCTAAAAAAATACAAATATTGAATTCGTAATGTGTGATAACATTTGAAGGCTCACAACCATCGCAACAATACTGATTGCGGCGTTTTGTCATTAAGATGCACTTTCATATGACAGTGTAGACTGTGTGGAGGAAGGGTCCCCAAACTTTTTAAGAGGATAGCCCTATGACAACAAACAGTGTCAAAAATACTACCTCTGCCACAGAATAAGTGTCCGAATTGATGAATATTACCTTGTCCCTACATATCTGTTAGATTAGATTTGCAACTCTTCAGTAACGGTAAAAATACTTTTAAACAAAACCCATTATTGAATTGGAAAGTGTCCATAATGCAAAGTAACGACGAAGTAAAGAACGAAGTAAAGAATGAAAAGCCTCTTTTCTTTGCGAAGATATTTAATTTACTATACCAGTTTCGACATTACTGTCATCTTCAGTAGCATAATACTACAAATACAAAAGATAAGAAAACGAAGATACAACTAATTAAGCTCAAACTCGCGTCTAACCATCAGGATATCAGCGGAAAGAGAAACAGCTTTGAAAAATTCTTGAATAACATACATGTAAAAAACAACATCCGTGAATACTGTGATCAGCATGGCACGAGTAATAGATCTGTCAAAGAAACATACAGTTAAAATTTGCAATAATTAAACAAAAAATAACTGACAAAGAACAACAAAACGACAAAATGCGTTTCACAATTAACAGAAGAACGTATGTTACAAGCGTGCAATAGAATAAATTACACTGGTTAACAAAAAAAAAAATGCCGGACAAATGACAACTGATTCAGATAGGATTTTTTCCCAGGAATCTGAATCTGGACACAGAAATGGTGAATTGGCTCTTTTGTCTTTTGTCGAAAAACAGTGTTAAAGGTGCAAAAAACGTGTTTTTGTGTACTTTTGAGAACAAAATAAGTATTTACTGCATTTTTTTTTGCGGCTGAAAACTCAAAAACCATCTAATAAATTTTGATCTGTTTTTTTCTTGAAAATTCTCAAGAATACTAAGAATTTCCTGGTGAAAGTCCTATAGAAACTTGTGGGGTAGTTCCTGAGTTATTTCGAAACGAAAAAAAAGGATTGATACATTTCTTCTTTCGCGGGTGCTCTGGTAGTTCCTTCCGCAAACCTGTAGCATAGTTCCACCTTCAGCGAACCTGCAGTGGCTACGTATTGCTCTTTGTGGAAGAAAAAAAAACCAGCCCTTAAAGAAATAGTGTATAGTTACTGTCTCTTAAGAAACACCATAGAAACCATGAGAGCGTTATAAGGCAGACAAACGCGATATAAATTTTAGTATTATTATTGCGCAAATAAACCCAAAGAACATACTATCCTGCTTCTTCTACAATTTAACAGCATGCCAGGTCAATAAAATGTTTTCACAAGTTGCTTCTCATAATCTCTACTTTATATCTCTCACAATTCAGATAAAAGTCGTAAATTTACAATGGAAAAAAAGAGGTGCCTCGGGTTACATGTTAATTATTTCTGCTTTATTCGACCAATCTGCACCTAGCTGCCGTCAATAGGGCCCCATCGGCTTGTTGTATATCCCCGGTCACATCGCTATCCGGATAGTTTATCTTTGCCCATTTATCGCTTAATAATAAATATTCGATTTGTTTTGTTGTCGAATCGCGCCGAGAGACGGCTGCAGCTATAAGCGAATCAAGATGCTATTATCCAGCTCTATGCACCTGGTATGCTAATTCGGTGCTCTTGAAGAATGCGTCGCCGTATACCTTTATCAAATGTACAGTGCGCGCCATAAAGCTTCATCTAAATTACTGGCTTTATATGGTGTGAAACTCGACCATAATGCAACATGGGCACCTCGGAAGGGTTACGATGTCAGTTAAATTTGACAAAAGTACTCTTAGAACTAGAACAGGACTCTCTTAGAAACAGTTTTTGTTAAATTTTACTTGGATCACTTGATAATACGGAAAAAGTAAAAACCGTCAAGTGTTTTACTTTTTTCGCCATTTTTATTATCAGAAGATTTTTAGTTCGCAACCTTTAGTGAAGCGCTTTTTACCTTTTTTATTTCTTATGGACACCATATTGATTTTTTATGGATGTAAATAGAGTATTGAAAATGCTCTACAACCACGTATAACACTTTTACGAAATTATCACAAAATACGAGGTCCCATTAGGTCGCCTGCCAAATCACCCGACTGAACTGGGATACTGTACAGGAGCTTCAAGCGGCAGTGGGGAAGGCTATTAAGGAAATATCTCTTCAGTTATGGTTAGTTCTGGTTTAGAACAAATAATGGTCAACTATGTAAGGATATTTTCAGATTTAGGTAGAATGTTTTTACAACCGCATGCCTAACACGTTTATGATAGCATAGAATTATCACTAAATTTTTAATGTAAATTAAGTTAATTTTACAAAATCTGCATTATTATTTAGGCCTTATAACGATGATGATTTATTTATTATGAATTACAAATTAAAAACTGCCCAAACAAAATAATTACTTTTCAAAACAAAATTATTGATAGAAAGCATTTATTACACGTTAACTTTGGTTGTTATTAGTCCTATAGTTAACTATTATTAGTTCTATTATTCTATTATTTGCCCTCTCAACTACTTCATGAATATCCTGCACTGTATCATAGTTCCGTGGACAGGCTGGTTTTTACAAAGCGTCATGGGGTTTAAGTCGGGTAAACTGGCTGGCCACCTAATGGCATAGTTGTAAAACATCTTAAATATTCCATTTGAATGAAAAACTCAATATAGCGTTCATAAGAAATTGAATATCGCCTAGTTAAAGCTAGCGGACAAAAACATAAATGGCTTAAGGGTATACTCGTATGTGAGAATATAACATTTTGTCGTTCTATAGATCGCAAAAGCAAAAATATTCAAGAAAAACGAAATTGGACGTTTTTACTTTTTCCGTAATATCTATTGATCAATGCAAAATTTTTAAAAACTAAAAACAGTTCTAGGTCTGTTATTGCGCAACTTTTGTTCCATTTAGCCGAAATTGTAGCTGTTACTGTTTCCGAGATCCCCATGTACTATGTGCGACAAAAAAAAGTCGTATAGCAAATCTTTAGCTGTATCACTTTTAGCTATTTTTGAAATGTCATTCTGTGTAAAAAGTCAATTCCTTAAAAAGTTAGAACCAATTGAAGTATGATGTTCCAATTCCATATACCAATAATTTACAACTTTTAAGAGGAAGCAGTAGAGCTACAACGTCCTACAAAACAAGCATCCATAGTAGTGGTCGGGATGAAACACGGGTTTCGGACTACACGGGTACCCGGGCGACCGAACTTCGGACGGTACGTGTAAATTAGCCCGGACGGCAAACTACACGGAACCGGGCGTCCGAACTTCATACGGTATGGAATTCGAGCGCCCGAACGGTGAACGGACGCGGCCGGACCGAACGGACGGGTATTCACAAACGGGCGGGTGTTATGTAATCAACAATGCATTGGTAACACAGGCAATGGGTGCGTTCAGCCTCTTTAAGCGCGTGAACTTAGCAACCAATGGCCATCGCGTTCATGTTGTTGCTGCCAAATGGCCATATATACCTAAGTTGAGATACAATAAATGTATGTAAAAAACACTTTTTTTAATACTACGCTATATAAAAAAATCAACTTTATTTAAAAAAAAAATGCAATTATTTATTTATGCATTGCCATCGGAAATCTGGCCACATGCAAAATTTCAACTCCATGGCTCAAAGTTTTCAAATTTTAAAATTTTTTCCAATTTTCTTTATTGATTCATTAATTGTCACCGGAAATCTGTCCACATGTTAAATTTCAACTCGATTGGACACATTTTCCAAATTTTGAAGATTTTTCGAAATTTTGGAAAAGTATCCAAATTTCGTTTATTGATTCATGCATTAGTACCGATAATCAGTCCACATACTAAATTTCAACTCGATAGGACACATTTTCCAATTCAAAATGTCAGAAGAATTTTAATTTTTTTTTATTGGTCCATGCATAGTCGCCGGAAATCGTCCGTAAATTTCAACTTACTGGCCAAACTTTCCAAATTTTGAAAATTTTTTGAAATTTTGGAAAATTTTCCAAATTTCTTTTATTGATTCATGCATTGTCACCGATAATCAGTTCACATACTACATTTCAACTCGAATGGACACATTTTTCAAATTTTGAAATTTTTCCAAATCTTGAAAAATTTCTATTTTTTATTTGTTCATGCATTGTCACCGGAAGTCTGCCCACATGCAAAATTTTAAATTAGTGAAGTTAATATAAGCGTAGTAATAAAAATTTACCCATAACCATATACATATAGGCGGTTCAATTCTATGAGCATTTTGTATATGTCTTGCCAACGATCTCGCATTTCCGCCCACACAAGACAGTTCGGTGTCACCATCGCACAAATTACAAACGGCTTCGTCGCCTTTTTATATCAGCATCGTTCCACAACGCTCCGCTTCATATTTAAAGCACACTGACAGAACTGTAGCAATAAAACTGGTAACCCAGGCAACGTGATAATGAGTAACTAACATCTCAATAACAATAAGCAAAGCAAACCCGTCCTATGATGCACCCGGTACGTGAACGGGCTCACCCGGACGGACGGTCCGTAACCACGGGCGACCACGACCGGTCGCAGTCAACGGACGCGTCGGTTATTTGGCTACGTCAATCCGCGCCCGGACGCAGTTGGCGTACGCGTACGAAACCCGGGTACACGGACCGTCCGGGTACCCGTGTACCGCGAGCTCTAATCCATAGCGAGGTTAATTTTGAATTTTAGTCAATTCTCACATGTTACACATCAAATTATAAATAAAGGTGTATCACTTGTTGTGGTAATGTATATGTATTAATTGTTGTATCCACGCTACGTGATAAAATATGACTGATTCATGTACTCAAAGAAGTAAAGATTTGAGAGATAAAAGTATGTTAGACATTTATGTTTTTACATGAAATTGTGTACACTTATAGAGTAAGGTGTAACTTAGATCTATTATGTGGTACTTTTTCAGTTTTAACCTGTGTTCCCCGTAAAATAAAATGCAAAATCTATCAATTTTAGTCAGATTCAGTAACCGATCTATCAAAAACGAACAAACATAGCAAAAGCATACTACTAGACAGAAAAAATTATACAGACTTTATCATTAATTTGGTGTATTGCTTTTACGATTCTGTATACTAGTGGCTGAGCAATACCCTCTAAACTTTGACGTGTTTTGCGATTAGAACGTACGGGTATTTTCTTTTTCTTTTGGAGAGAGTAATAAACCTACCGTCCGATTCGACAAACAAAAGTTCACTAACCAGCGAACAGATCCAGTACGTATTTTAGCGGGAAGGGTTAATTCGCTACTAAATAAGTTGTGCTAGAATAACAGCACAGCATTGAAGAACTTCACATAGAGTACGTGCTGTTATAAAATAATTAGGATTTGTGTTATTCAGAATAGAATTGAATTGAATTTTCAATGTTAAATTACAGTTCAATAAGACGGTTTTCACCTTATTAACTTTTATTTAGTTTCAACACAGAATGACCATAACAGTTCAAATTTAATAATTGTGAATGGATTCGATTCCCGGTTCGGGCTAAAATCGACTGTCCTGGTATTTTAGGCAGGGAACAAATACCTTTGCGTGCCGCCTTCCTGCGGATGAGAAAGTAAAGCCGGTGGTCCCGTGTGCTGTCATGATGCGACGTGCACGTTAAATAACTCTTACTGGAGGTTGGAATTCCTTCAGTTCGACAAAATTCCTGGGTGTGTGTAGCCTGTCAGTGTCAGTGATTGGCCTAAGTTGCGGAAATAGACCGACGAAAAATAAACAAATTAAAAAGATTTAAAAAATAATTGTGAACACTATTTCCTATACCGTAATTTTGGGTTTAAAATTAGTCTTTTTATTAATATTTTATTTGTATTGATAATTGAAGAGAAACATATTTACTTTCTATGTAGGACACAGAGTTTTTCCAATAGTGGAGAAATACCATACCAGACTTGTTGAACGTTATCTAGCCGCTAGTGGTATGGTGGTCGTGTAGATCTCCATGGAATCGACTTGTCTGCTGTACGCGATTACCCCGAGGGGTACCCAGATGGTACGATGACAAAACAAATGTCCGTGCACGTTGTAAAATTTGCTGCGAGTCGACAGTATCTGTCCTTAGCGCGAGTTACACACTTACACCCGATAAAACCAGCGGTTATGAAAAAAAAGCAGGCGCCGCTCACCGAACGTTATCGGTCCGTAAATTATTGCGCTCAAGCTAGCAGTATATAAGTAGAGATTATGTCGAGATTGATATTTTATATTGTAAATATGAACGAAGCCCGCAGTGCAGTACTGCCTTATCACGCGTTGCCGCCCGGTTTCTCGCCTCGTTTTGTTCACTAGCAATTAAACTCAGCTTTATTAGGTTTACTGCTACCCGGGATTAATTTGCTTTTTGCTACATCACCGACCGTCTCGTCGTCGCAAAGAAGAAAAATGTCGGCGAAAAAAGGGTAGGTAAATTAATCAGGGCTGATTTTAATTAGTCATGTTTGTTACGGTTAGTCGCTTCACGTTTGATGGATACATTAAGCGGAGCTTACCTTGCTGGCATCAAGACTATAATTAAGTTTGCTGCAAATTTGTAAAATCATGTATCGACTTACAGGGTGCTTTTTTTCCGTGAGAATGAATGTAAAACATACACTAAGACGATTTAATTAGAACAAGGGTGGGAATTTTGATGCTGATGAATTATCTAAAAAGAAACTTAACTTAAAAAACTAATGATGAAGTTTAAATTATACAGGGTGCACTAATTAAATTTTTAAATATGGTAATCATATCCCAGAAACTGTCAAAGATGTTTTTAAAGTAAACCTTATCACATAATTATTATTATTATTAATGATTGGGGGTTGACGACTGCAGTGATTGTTGAGAGGAGAGAATAAAACGCTTGTTCAGTCTTGACATTGTAATATTTTAAAATTCTTACATCAACCTACGTTTCGCTGACATTCTTCAGCTTCATCAGGGCTATTGTAGTATTAAAATGAGTCACAGGGGTACATGTGTGGCGGCAGCGTTTCTACGGATTTCGGTGAGACAGATTTACAATACATGAGTTGCATTCAACTTGTGGAGCACAAAACGGAAACATCCACAAACTTTGACGACATAAATTGAAATACGAAACAGTAATTGATTATTGATTCGGCTTATCATTATGCCTCTCGGGAAATCAAAATAGGCCCGCAGGCAAAACGCCGCGGAGGTCTTAAAAAACGATAAAAAATAATGAAATTTTCTTCATAAATAAATATTTATTCCATAGCTGCGCTTAAAAACGTGTGCTGTGGAAATTTTGTTTGAAATAAAACCTGAACTGTAAAAGAAACATTTTTAAATTTTATTTCTTAAATTTCTATTGAATAATAAAGGTTATTATGCAAAAAATAACCTACAAACATGGCATCATCTTATCTTAATTAAATACGACAAAGCAGTTAGACAGTTCAGGTTTTATTTCAAACAAAGTTTCCACAGGACACTTTTTTAAGCGCAGCTGCCTATGCAAATAATATTTACGGATTGAGAATTATTTTTGAAGAAAATAATTCAATATTTTTTAATTTTTAGGAAATTTCAGATTTAGGGTTTTTGGGTAATTCTGAACAAGTAATTTCTTGATTTTTGCCATCACAAGGTGCTTTGCATTTAAAGAAGGCAATTGGATTTTTGGCAGCAAATAGAGCAATATGTGTTTATTTTTTAACGAAAAAATTACTAAAATAGGACTAAAAATAAAAAAAAATATGAAGGTGTTACACTCTTAAGTGGGACACACTGTATATGCAGTTGACTTAACTGTGCAGCACTTTTCACGTTTAGTGCGCTGAGCCTGCACATACAATGCTGCAGGTGTAATGTGGACAAGTTCTGAGGTTTTCTCGCATAATCCTTTACGGCATGGCGCAGAAAAGCAAACACGTCATGTTTTTTTCACCTCTTTTCCCCATCATCATCATCATCACCATCATCATGTTGTGGTCGCCACATCCACAATTAGCAGATTAGGCTGGATGGACGCCAGTGGCGTCCTTGCCGAGGACCGCAAGGTCACGGTCCATACCCGGTCCGTCATCACACTCTTATTTATAGATACCTACCCACCTATAGTAAGTATGTATGAGCATTCCTGCCCGACTCCACAGCGGCAAAATCCACTAAAACAGATGAAAACATTAGGAGAGAAATCGTGTTTGATGCATTTGAATTGCCGTTTTTGAAGTATTCATCTAAAACTGTGGTACTATGCTATAATACAGTATAATTGGTCTAATAATTTACATAATAGTAACTTATATAACACAAAAATGCGACAAAACTCATTACCCCAAATGATGGTGACACTCTTACTGTATTTTTATCGCATTTGCAGAGAATCTGAAAATCCAGATTCAAGGACGGTAAGCGATATCGCGTTTTGAACACATAGGAAAACTTTCGAGATACACTACTAGCGAGCTACTAGTATTCGTATGTGGTAGTTTCATTAGACCAAAATCCTCAGATGCAATCGATCCCACAATTTTCTTTTTCATAAAAGTGCTTCCTCTTCTGGGAGCATCTTCGTTGGTCAAAGCATTTTTCTTTCAAGCGACACCTAGTCAAAATGACACATGCCCGTAAAACAATACATTAATTCCTTTTGTAATTTTGAAAATATATTTCGGGCATTTTTTCATGTCTGTTCATTTTAATAAATTTGATGGTGAGCCAATTAGTATAGTTAAATATCAATGAAATTAGGCGTGTAAATATGTACTTACAAAAGAAATACATACTTCCCGTGGGATACTTAATACTTTTTAAACATTATTGGAATAGTAAGCAGTACGAGATATGCTAGGATAGCTCTTTAACCCCAAAGCGGGTTTGTATAAAGCTGGTTTTCATGTAATATAACTGAAGAAAGTTACAGTGGACCGAAATTGGGTGATATTGGTACCAAAGCGTAGGGAATGTATGAGGTATCATTGTATAGCACTGTTAGTGCATCACTTTTTTTTTTATTAACAACACTAAAGATCGTTAGGGGTATCTAAAATTAGGTAATAAAGGCTACGTTACGATTCAAGATCGGCAGAAAAATATTAAACCTCCCGATACATAAAAATATGACGTTTCAATTAAAACGTTGTATACCTAACGTAACACCTGAATCAAATAGCTAACAATTAACCACAAATATTTGACCATATCTTACCATCAGATTTTGGTCTGCTGGTGCAATCGCACGAAGGGTGTTGGTACCTCGAAGAAATCGTAACGGTCATAGGAAATCCTAGGGTGATGTGATGTTTGTTGCGTGATGTTATGCTGAATAAAACTCTTGGAGTTGAACCAATCTAAAGGATCCCGTCCACGGTCATGCATGCGTGTCACGCATGCTGTTCATGCAAATTTTGTATGAAAAACTGTCTCATGCAACGCAAACCATGGTCATGCATGCATGATAGCATCGAATGCTCGTCATGCATGCGTGACCGTGGATTCGGCCTTTACGGAATATATTCGTTGATACTTTAGATTAGATGATACATGCACAGAAGCTTATGCGACTCTGTTCGCTACAAAACGAGAACCTGCAAAAACAGTGCTGCCATTAGACCGCAGTGACAGTTACGCGCAAGTGGCGCCATCTGTTATACTGAACATGAAGCAAACATCAAAATAAAACAAATGAATACGTAATATGAACACTAGATGTCTCTAGACCAGAGTCGGAGCCCTAGGAGCAGAGTGGAACTATGCGGCTGACGTGAGCGGGAGAAGGACAGCGGAAGAAAGTTGGGCAACGCTGCTCTAGACAGTCTTTGTTTCTAACATAGGTAAATAACTTGCTCCAACATAGGTAAATAGTGGGAGTATTTTAGAACTTCCTGTTTAGTCAATACATGGCAGAAAGAAACGTAAAAAAAAAAAAGATGATTTGTTCTAAAATGTACTGTTGTCCAGTCGGTAATAATTTTTATACGGTTTTCTGGAGAGCCTGACAAAAAAATGGCAACACTGTTTGCTGGAAGTGGTATGATTGCCGCAAGATATGTTGGAATATGAGATGGATATAATGAAGATAGGTCGGTGGTGTCAGGTATCACTTTGTATATCAACTATCAACTGTTTCATATAAAAATAGTGTCGTCGCGTTAAATATAGCATTGGCCCCACTGTGGCAACTGCTGCACAGGGCGATCTGTTGCCAACTTTGAAACAGTACGCGGATTCTGTGCATAATTAAATGTGTATAGGTCATTTAGAAATGTGCATGCGTGTGGGATAAATTCCACAGCATGGCAATCGAAACTGATCCCGGCCATATTCGCTCGAGCTATTACTAATTGTGCCACATACCTGGGCGGAGTATTATATACAGTCAACACACTGTGTTGAAAAGTAATGATCGATGTAATCAATTTTTATTGGAGAATATTTTGTTGGGAATCTTCTGAAGCCGCTACAGATTATTTCTATTTATTTGATGACCATTTAATGGCATATACGTTGCTTTGGCCGATTCTGCGACATTGTATGTTTGTAATGTAGTAAATTATTGTTGTCATATTTATAATCACCAGTAATAACAGAGAATTTTAATTATGAAAGCGTATAGACTTTATTTTCGCCAACGATAGCCTTCTGAAATATTTATTTGTCTGTATAAAGTTTTATTGTAGTTTTACATTTCCATAACGATACATCATGTTTAGGAGGGGAGTTTCTTTTTCCGCAATTCTCGTATTCGTATGATCTGTCAACCATGGTACTATGTAGAATCTTTGAAGCATTGCTCAATGAAATATTTTAATGTTACCAGCGATATTATGTCACGCGCGTTCATTGTAAAATTATCTGAGCAAACGCGAACGACATTTACGGGCGGCGTTGCCGTTGGCCTAACCAGATTACCACAGAACACTTTGGACTGTCACACTCACAACTGACTAACCTGTGTGTCTAACCTACCCTTAGCGTCGGTAATTGGCCTAAGTTAAGGAAATAGACATACGTAAAACAAGCAAGTTAAAAAATTGCTTATTCTGCCAATGCTAAGTTTGCATGTTTAGGTTATGTGTGTGGGGAAGTTACAACTGAAATTTAGTTCCTCATCTACACAAGCATTCAGATCAGTCTGTATTTACGCTTCGTGCGTACTATATACCCAGAAAAAATAATTATTACGTGAGAAGGCAACCGTATTTTCGAAACAATATTCACATGGATAAAGTGAGTAGGTACAGCCGAAGAAAAAAAGATCTTTACATGACCGCGGCAAGCCTACACCAAACGTAGGTCGGAGATTGTCGGTCGTCGGTCGTCGGATACCTACCTGCTAAAGTCATAAAGCCAAAGGTTCACTTCATTCCACTGTATGGAATGAAATCGAATTTCGTCTATTTATATATGTTTTCGATATCCGAAACTGACAATAGTGCATTGTAATATTTAATGTATTTTAAAATACATAGTAAATTAATTCTTATTGTAAGTAGGTATACCGACAGCTTGAGTCGGTATACTGCTGTTATAGTTCTAAAGGTCGTATCTGCAAATTTGTTGAATATTGTGTTAAGCACATTTTTAAGTCCTCATCAGGGCGCCGCCGCGCCGCGCCGGCCGGCGTATGTCTGAAACACAAAACCGATCATTATATTCGGCGTAAATAATTTTTAAAAGATTTCTACAATTTTGCATGTAACTGAAAATCGTATTTGTCCCGGTTTCTACTTTGCTGCAGATATGCCCTTTAGAACTGTTGTTAAGCATTTTAGTTTAATTATAAAAATGTTATTTTTTGTTCATTAAAATTATATTTTGACGTGCTATAATAGCATCCATACGCATTTTCTTATGTGTGATATGTAAGGGGAGGATTTACAATCCAATATGAATAATATCACATCAGAATAGTATGTCGATAACTTTCATAAAATTGTAAGATTAAAATTTATTTAAACTTAATTTATTTAACTTAAATAATCTAATTTAAACTTATCTACTATGTTACTCAATTTATTATCATTAAATTGTTATTTACCTTAATATTAATTAATCATAATTAGAAGAAATAAAACTCCTTGTTCTTCTCTGTTCAGAATAAATTATATATAAAAATTATATATATAAATTATATATATTATATAAATTAATAAATTATTCTGAACAGAGAAGAACAAGGAGTTTTATTTCTTCTAATTATTATTGACACCAGTTCCACAAAAGCGTTACATCAATTCAATTAATTAATCAATTGAATTTCATTATTTATTATGTAAGGTATGGAAACGACAAAATCTCTGGAACGGATTGCTATTTTAAAAATCCCCCAACTTGTCAATTTGTAATTATCAAAATATACATAAATATACATAGCTCTATTAAATTCAATGTCCAACCTTCAATTGTTTTTACTTATGACGTCATCGATAGTTCTTTAATGGCCATTCCCTTTTTCTTTCTGATTTTGATATATGAATCGCTTAATTGTCTCGATATAATACATTTATAATCTTGTGTAATAAAATTTACTCAAAATTATAAGAAATTGATAACATATTTTGTGAGTGGCCTGTGAATATGGTAAGGATTATTTGTATGTTTGATATTTGATTTTCCAAGTATCTAATTTTGAAAAGACGAGCAGTCAATTCATCGGTAATTTGATTTTTGTAATGTAAAAAAAATTTATACTGGCTGACTCCAATATTCTAGACACCTCAAAAGGGTCCATTAGAAACCTTGAAACATTGAACCTTTTATCAGAACATCAGAAAATTGACATAAAAAAACATAAAATGGTTGTATTCAAAGTTATCTGTTGCTCCATAACAATTGGTAATACAAACTCGGTTAAATTACAAAATTAAAGGCCCGGAATTATATTTTATATAAAAATTTATTTTGCTAATATTTCAAGTTTGCTGTAACTTTTTAAGGATTTGGAAAAACAAATAGGTCCATATGAAAAGTTTTGCTCTGAAATATTTAGTTTCTAAAAATAATTTATGCGGGAAAAATATATTTTAAACACTTAAGTAAATAAATGTGCAATACAGTCAAAACCTCTATAAATTATAATGAGCAGCTAAAAGGTCGTTAAAAAATGTCCATTACTGTAATTAAAACACCAAGGAAATAAACAAAAAGCACATCAATTATTAATCTAGGCAGCTATTTGATTAAAAATCATAAATTTGTTGGACAACCACAATTAAATCAATTTTGGCTGATACAACAACAAAGGATGTTGTTTGTTTTCTTAGTGCAACAAATTGACGATACATATGTTCTGTGTTTAGATTGTCATAAATGTATCATTTCCTAAAACAGCACGTCATACCAACCTCAACAAATGTGAAATAAAGGCACTCCAAATTTATATCACCTCCAACCTAACAGAACACTTCTTTTATTTAATACATGCTTATGTTATTACTATATTATTAAATGTTTGTTTTTATGTTATTAGATATATTTATTTTAAGTTACTACATATATTATATTTTACTGTTATATATCTACCTATTATTTTTATCTATACTATTCTCATTTTATATTTTTGTTGTATACATAATTATATGCATAAATAAAATATATAATATCCATCTAAGTGAATTTTTGTGTAGTTTACGGAGTTGCCATTTTTCAATTACTTATCATAACATAAATTAAATAAATATAACAAAATTTTAGATAAAAGTATATTATCTCGGTCTGTGACGAAGTAGAAACCGAGTTAGATTTTATCACTTACATGAAATTCCTATCTGGGATTACCTTCCTTTAAAAATTATTGACAGCTGATATCCGATGTAGTAATCGGTTTGCCTTTAGGCGATGTAGCCATGATGATAAAGTATTTTAATATGTGCCTAATTCAAATTTCAAATTCAAACTATAACTAATGTTACTATGTATTTGAGTATAAATAAAATAATATTGCAGTTGCAAATCTCAACAAAAATATTAACGAATAACAATCTTTACCTACGAGCGGCAGTTTCGCTCGTTCCAAATATCGAAAATATATTATATTAATACGAAACTCAACTTCATGCCATCTATATA
Source organism: Aphodius sticticus (assembly GCA_963966075.1). Classification (NCBI taxonomy): domain Eukaryota; kingdom Metazoa; phylum Arthropoda; class Insecta; order Coleoptera; family Scarabaeidae; genus Aphodius; species Aphodius sticticus. The sequence goes on along the minus strand of OZ014509.1, from coordinate 45,633,596 downwards.
CAGAAAACTTAAAATGAAATGAAACAGAAGTGACCCTTCGGTTTTATGGCTGTAGCAGGTATATACGACGACCGACAATCTCCGACCTACGCTTGGTGTAGGCTTGCCGCGCTCATGTCAAGATCTTTTTTTCTTCGGCTGTACGTGTAAAGTACGGAAACATGAGAAAACTCCTGAGGCAGTTATTTTTAAAAAATGCTCGAAATCCTCTGTTTCTAAATGGAAGAAGGGTATTGGTTCTTACTGATTTTTGTAGAGCTTACAGTCGTCTTGATAGCTCTGGAGAACATGGAGTTTGTAAATGGAATACGAAAATACGTTTGGATAGAATTATTTGCCAAGTAGAGTGTCGACGAATCCGGATCGCGTAACATTTTCAATATGTCAAAAAACCTCATTTTATCAGGTGCGTGAAGTTGGCCCCCCATCATTGGAATTTTGAACTTTTTATTACACCATCGTTTGACCATTTGTTTGACCATGTTTGACCATCTTTTTATTTCGTTTGACCACCCACCGTTTACGAGTTATTTACATTTTCAACGTGGGGGGCCAACTTCACGGTAGCCCCCCATTATTGGAATTTTTAAGACATTATTACGCCATCGTTTGACCATTTGTTTGACCATGTTTGCCCATATTTTTTTTTCGTTTGACCACCCTACATTTTGGAGATATAGGCATTTTTAAAATAGGGACTACCGTGAAGCTGGCCCCCCATAGTTGGAATTTTGAAATTTTTATTACACCATCGTTTGACCATTTGTTTGACCATGTTTGACCATATTTTTATTTCGTTTGACCACCCTCCGTTTTGGAGATATAGGCATTTTTAAAATAGGGACTACCGTGAAGCTGGCCCCCCATCGTTGGAATTTTGAAGTTTTTATTACACCATCGTTTGACCATTTGTTTGACCATGTTTGACCATATTTTTATTTCGTTTGACCACCCTCCGTTTTGGATATATAGTAATTTTTAAAATAGGGACTACCGTGAAGCTGGCCCCCCATCGTTGGAAGTTTGAAGTTTTTATTACACCATCGTTTGACCATTTGTTTGACCATGTTTGACCATATTTTTATTTTATTTGACCACCCTCCGTTTTTGAGATATTGACACCCCAAGTCTCCGCCCATGGTTGGTTTTAATATCTCATGCGTGCTTGTAATACTTGATTTTCCACAATTTTAACGTTTGATCATTTTCCGAAATCTAATAGCCATGATTGGCCATAGTTTAGAATTTTTGAAATCGCTACCAATTTGGAACTACAGCCGACAAAGTAAGTTTTCCGATGACATTAATAAAAATATGTTCGCAATTGCGATTTATAATACTAAATAGTTGAATATTCGCAATTTTAACGTTTGAGCATTTTCTGAAATCGAATGACCTTGACTGCCCATATTTTGGAATTTTCACAACCCCTACTAATTTTGTATTACGACCGCCAAAGTGATTTTGACGGTACGACGGTACGGAACTGCGATTTATCATAGTAAGAGGTTGAATATTCGCAATTTTGAGCTTTGATCTTTTTCCGCAATCAAATAATCTTGATTGATAATATTTGGGAATTTTCGAAATCCGATCCAATTTTGACTTACAGCCGATAAAGTGATTTTGACGATTACCTTTGAAACACTTAATTAGGATTTATCATAGCAAAAGGTAGGATATTCACAATTTTGACGCTTGACCAATCGAATGAACATGTTTGACCATGTTCAGGAATTTTTTAAATCGCTATTAATTTGGAATTCCTGCAACCACGTAGGTGTTCCTACTGTCATCATAATCATCGGCGGGTATCATGATAGAGATTATATAGTCATAGACAATGAACTTATTATATGTGAGTCGTAGGTAAAGTTTGCAAAGCGTCAGTTGCTGCTGTACAGCAAATGGTGTTGTTTCTGTATTTGACAGTTTCTACTTTTTATTGTAGTTTAGATAGAAGTTTATTTTTTTTTCTTAAATAAACTATTTATACCTATGTTTTAGTATATATTAGTGTTATTACTTTAATGATTTGATGAAAAATGTGGTGCTAATAGAAATAAATCCCAACAGTGATACATGATTAACAACTGGTAAATAAAATGAACAGTAGCGTTGTTTCATAGTTTAAAAGTTAAATGGGTACATTTTTGTTTGAATCAATGCCGACGAATCTACAGTTCTACGTACATTTCTTCCTGTGTCTGAGAATAAAATAAGAGGTGAATTTCACCTGATGTCGCAGCGGTAACATTTCAAGCCATCGTGCAATTCCCATTTAGCTCCTCCACGTCGACAATAAGCTTTGTAGTGCCCAATTGAAGTACTACAAACTGGGTTATCGAATGCTATACCACCTCGTAGTTTGAATGTTGAATTGCATATTTTAATAGGTTCCGGTAAGTCATTTAGCTGAATAGGAATTTTAGAGTTGGCATTGGATTGTTTGAAAGTCCAGAAGAGCTCAATGTCAATACATAAAAGTTTTCCTGTTTTGACAGAAATATAGCAATACTTGGTGATGTTCCCGCGGGCTAAATATTGATCGAGAGACAACTGCAAACCATTTGAAATGCCATGATCTTGTAATGGTTTGATATCAGGTACCAATACGTTCTGAACGCGAAAACTAATTGTGTTGCATGTTTTGCACGTCGTAGTTTCAGTGATATTGCAAACATTGCGCAATAACTTCTCTGCAACATTTGAGACATTTGAACTGCAGTAATCCATTGACTACCTGATTATCCACAAATGACAGTAACAAAAACGCCCTACGTTTGTATAGGGAAGCATTAGTGCCATTTGTAACCAGCGCAATTATAAAGTTCATGAAGTCGTTTGGTTCCGTCTCTGTATCTACAACTGCTTTTACATTTTTATCATCCACGTATATAGACGCCATTATTTGTGCAATGGCGTCGAAGGGGCATGTATAATTAAATTTAATATTTCTCTTATCTATTTTAAGTGGTGGAAGCAATGAACCATTTGTTAGTAGTGCTCTTTTTTCATAATTTTTAATAGCTGGTTGGTTATGCATATATACAAGCTCCGGACATTTTTGTAAATACTTTCCTCTTTTCTTTCTTACTTCTTCGCCATTTTTCTTGGTTTGTATGTTTGATAAGCGTTTCCAATTTTCTAATTCATTTAAAATGTTAAAATTTGCTATACAAAGAGTTGCAAAAAGAAAGATCTGCCAAAACCGAGTTGGAATCTGCTTTGAAGCAATTGCAAAAGCAACTCCATGAACTCCAACAAAAATTCAATGACAAAGAAAAGAAGGACGCCGAAAATGCGGTACAATCGAAACCAGATGTAATGGAATATTTCACTGATGAGGATGAAGTAGCCAAAGAAACTGAGTGGATTCTTAAACGGGGCAAAGGGAACAATACTAAGAGGAAGAAAATGGATACTTCGACTTGCTCAGATTCTTCTATAACCCCCCCACGCCACTCATCAGAACACAATCAAGAACAAAAACAACAACAAAACTCACAGGAAAAAAAGGTGAGAGAACACAAACCTCCACCGATAATGATATACGATGTGACTAAATATGAGCAAGTATATGAGCTGCTAAATACCAAAATTGAAAATAAGTATAAAATAACGTTACTAAACAGTGGCGTACTAAAAGTTAATGTTGATGCAATCGACAATTACAAGATAATCACCAACCTTCTCGAGGAAGGAAAACTAAACTGGTCATCTTACGAAAATAAGCAAGATAGACCAATTAAAGTGGTAGTAAAAAAACTGCATAAAACCTGCAGTAAGGAAAAGATAATTGAAGATCTGAAGGGAAAAAAATATAAAATTTTAGATGTAACTAATATTTTAAAAAGAAAAACAAAAGATCCTTTACCGATCTTCATGCTATCTTTCGACAAGACCGAAGATATCAACAAAATCTTTGCAATAACTGATATAATGGGAATGAGAGTCGAAATATCTCCACTGAAAAAACCTAAATTGTTGCCACAATGTAAGAATTGCCAAGCGTGGGGCCACACTCGTGGATACTGCCACAAAGACCCCAGATGCGTAAAATGTGCTGGAGAGCACGATACCCAGAACTGCACAAAGGCAAAAGAGGAACCCGCAAAATGCTATAATTGCGGTAAAGGTCATCCTGCAAACTACAGGGGTTGTGTAGTTCCGATTGAACTTCAAAAGATTAAAAACGCCAATTTTAAGAAAAACTCTCCCCCGGAACAGCAGAAAACAAAGCAAATAAACAGGAAAATTATCAAGGCAAAAGAGGTATCTGGTGAGCAGTCTTTTGCCAACATAGTAAATGGTAAGTCGACCTCTAGTTCTAAGCCAGTAGAAATAGAAAGCAATGAGGTAAAAATGGACCAAACCGTAAACAATCTTCCAGAAATCAGCAAAACACTGCAATTAATACTGGAAAAACTGAATAAACAGGAAAATGTTACAAAATCCATTGTTGCCAGACTCGACAAGCTTGAAAAATTCCATAAAAATGGCTGATTGTCTCCGCATACTTTCCTGGAACGCTAACGGGCTATTACAACACAGAAATACCCTACACACATTTTTAATTGAACATAAAATTGATATTTGCCTAATATCAGAAACTCATTTCACAAAAGAATCCTACCTAAAACTTCGAGACTTCACACTCTATCACGCTATTCACCCCAGCAATTGCGCAAGAGGAGGAAGCGCAGTATTAATTAAAAATAATATATCTCATCATGAGGACGAGAAAATCGAAAAAGAAGAATTTCAAGTTACGTCCGTTAGAGTCAAAACAAAATGTGGAGTAATATCGATTGGAGCTCTTTATTCACCTCCGAGGCACAACATTAAGAGAACACAGTATCTAGATCTTTTGCAGACTTTTTCTGGGAAGTTCATACTTGGGGGAGACTTTAATTCCAAGAATACATATTGGGGTTCACGGCTAACTACAACAAAGGGAAGAGAATTGCTACATGCAATCCAAAGCTACAGATGCGAAGTCCACTCAACAGGTAAGCCAACTTATTGGCCTACTGACAGAAACAAGATTCCAGATCTAATAGACTTTTTTGTAATAAAAAATCTGTCATCTAGCTTCATTGATATCACCGAGGAACTAGATCTTGACTCTGACCATACACCAATTATCTTAACTCTAAGTCAATCGGTAATTAGAAAAGAAAGAAGACCAGCTCTGACAACTAAAGCTACAAACTGGGAAGCATTCAAAGCAAGCCTAGAGCAGAACATCAACTTGTCAGTTTCACTCAAAACTCCCGAAGAATTGGAAGACGCAGTGCAGAGATTCCACGGCGATGTACAGGAAGCTGCGTGGTTAGCTACACCCCAAATAAGTTACCATATCAAGAATAGCAACATTTATCCTTTAGAAGTCAGAGAATTGATAGCAAAGAAGAGAAAAGTTCGCAAACGTTGGCAAACTACAAGAGACCCCATAGTTAAGACAGAACTAAATAATATGGTATGGAAACTTCGCAAACTTACCGAAGAAATCAAACAGCAAACTATTGGTCGGTACTTGGAGGGGCTAAGCAATGACTCTGCTACGGACTACTCTCTATGGAAAACCATCAAAAACATAAAGCGACCGATAATGCAAATTCCCCCGATAAGAAAGGAAGATCGATCTTGGGCCAGAAGTAACAAGGATAAGGCCGATCTCTTTGCCGATCACTTGGAAAAGACATTTACACCGAATGAAACTCATACCCCTGAACTTCCCGAGTCTATCACCTGGACAGCACTGGAGTCAAAGCCTATACCCCATATTTCACCAAAAGAACTAATGACCGAAATCAAAACAAACCTCAGTTCGAAAAAGGCACCGGGATTTGATCTGATATCAGGAGCCCTGCTGAAGCAGCTACCGAGAAAAGCCGTAATAAAATTGTTAAATTTGTTCAACGCTGCACTTAGGTTAAGATATGTGCCCTCATTCTGGAAAGTGGCCGAGGTCATCATGATACCCAAACCCGGGAAACCGCCAAATGATGTAACCTCCTATAGACCTATATCTTTATTACCAACCATTTCAAAACTGTTTGAGAAATTACTTATAAAGAGAATATACCCAATTCTTGAGGAAAATCAAACTATTCCATCTCATCAATTCGGCTTTCGAGCTCGACATTCAACAATCGATCAGGTACACCGAATTACTGACGTTATAGAAAAGGCTCTTGAGGAAAAGAAAATTTGCTCAGCAATATTTTTAGACGTGGCTCAGGCTTTCGATAAGGTGTGGCATGATGGACTCTTTGAGAAACTGGAACAGCAGCTTCCTAGTGAATATACAGAACTGTTAAAATCATATCTGAAGGACCGTCACTTCAGGGTGAAACAAGATGACGAATACTCCTCGCTACGCAATATCAATGCCGGAGTACCACAAGGAAGTGTATTGGGACCACTTTTGTACCTACTGTATACTTATGATATTCCTGTTCCGGGAGAAAGCACAGTGGCAACATTTGCAGACGACACGGCTATTTTGGCGATTAGTGACAGTGTCGAAGAAGCAACTGAAAAATTACAGATAGCTGCAAACAAAATCAATCTTTGGACAAAGAAATGGCGCATCAAACTAAATGAAGGAAAATCCACGCATGTAAACTACACCAATAAGAGAGTTAACTATATTCCAGTAACCATGAATGGGAACGATATTCCATACGCGGATACAGCGAAATACCTTGGCATGACACTGGATGCCAAGCTTAGATGGAAAGTACATGTCAAGAAAAAGCGGGACGAACTCGACCTAAAATTCCGCAAAATGTATTGGCTAATGGGACGGAGGTCAGCCCTGTCGGTGCAAAATAAGCTCCTACTATACAAGCAAATATTAAAGCCAGTATGGGTGTATGGAATACAGTTGTGGGGATGCACTAAGCAGTCCAATATCAACCTCATTCAGAGGTTCCAAAATAAAGTTCTAAGGGCCATTGTTGGTGCACCATGGTACATCAAAAACACCAATCTTCATCGGGACCTTCGCATGGAGATGGTAACTAGCGAAATATCAAAATTTGCTAAGAAGCACGAGGATCGTCTATTCCACCACGACAACATTGAAGCCATCCAGCTGCTAGACAACAGTGCGCTAGTGCGTCGGCTGAAAAGAACTAAACCATTCGAACTAGTGCGGGAGTGACTAAAAGCAGAGCACCCGTAGTGTATTCACAGTGATAGTGTAGGTGAAAACAACCGCCGTCTACTTGAGTGGTAAAAACTGTCAGACTAAAACAACTTGGGCCAATGGGCAAAATTGTAGAAACACTCATTATTTTATCAGTTTAGGTTAAGTGAAAATAACTTGTTAGTCATTGACTAGGTGTTATGTCACAAACACTCTGTGTTTGAACAAAATAAAAAAAAAAAAAAAAAAAAAATTTAAAATGTTTTGTTGCTGGTTAGCTTCAGTATCTGTTGGAGATGGAAATGCAATCATATCCTGAAAATAATCCTGTTTTATATGGGATGTGCTGAAATTTGAAACCGGTGTCTCGATCCGATTCTCAGCCAAACGTTCTGGTATAGTTGAACTGGGTTCATCATAAAAATCTTTTTTAAGCAAGTGAGCTTTGCAAAGTTTTGTGCTCCCCTCTACTGATCTAATATGTTTTATTAGAAACTTATCTACCCTAATGGGAATATTTGCATCAGCAAGTGTCCTGCTTCAAATTTTTAAAGTAAGCTTCACAATGCGCCGTTAAAGCAACGGCTAAAGAAGACGTATAGTAATTATTTAGAACCTTTGTCCACGCTGGAAATTCTTTGCAGATTCTAAGAAGTTGATTTGCAAATTCTGGCAGGTGGTATGGATTCAAAGGAAGATATTGAGATGTCGTTGCATTTTCTTGTGCCTGTGTTTTCACATCATTTATAAAATGTGATATATCGTCGTCAGAAACCGTAGTCTCACAAGCAGCGTCACCTTCTACATCATCTTTATCAAATTCTTTTATATCAAAAGTGTACGTTATGATAATTTTTTGGAGAATAGCTTGATTTTTATGACATTCAGATTCATGTTGGTCAACAGATTCACTAAATGCTACAATAAGGGTAGCTTGCAATATGTCCCTGAAACTTTGAAATGACTCTGTGGACGCCAGGACCCCTACACAGCGAATATAAAAATCTTTGATTCGTGGATGCTTTGAATTAAAGCATTTCCACCTTGCTACCATATTAATTATATGGGCAATATCAATGCGGACGTAGCACGCAGGTACTATGCCAGTTTTAGCAACCAAATTCTGAAAACAAGCAGAAACGTACGACTTAAAATTTATTGAATTAAACGCAAAACACACTGCATTTAGAATGGCATAAGAGTAATCAGACACTACTTCTTCTGGAATTGGTGCTCCTGATCTTAGCCATTCCCTGAGCCAATAGCATATTGTGTTTGTATCTCGCTTCTCTGAAAGCATTTGACAAAGAGGGACAATGTTGGTGTCTTTGTTATCACAAATTGTCACGATTTGGTACAGAAACATGTGGCCAGACTTTCCTCCCAATCTGTTTATTTTTTTTACCAATAAACCGGTCGCATTTATCATTAGCGGTGATTTCTTGTGGGTTACCTTGTACATGTGCATTTGGGATTGAGTCCAATACAAACAATAAAACTTTTCGGCGCCCACTTCCTTTATTATGCCACATAATTCAGCCGAATGTTTCAGTTGGAGCAAAGCTTCAATAATATTCTGCGAAGCATCGCTTACCCGCAACTTTGTATCTTTAACTTCCTGTCGTAATTTTCTCAAAACGTCACTGTTAGGCTGGGGCCACGGACCGAGCGACAGCGGGGCGGTGGCGTCGGCGACCGTTGTGTATATACCTATATAGATACGTATATATAGATATATACACAATGATCGCCGACGCCAACGCCCCGCTGTCGCTCGGTCCGTGGCCCCAGCCTTAGGCAACACAGCTGGTTCATAGTCACCAAACTGCATAATATCATTTGCCCTCTCTCGTCGCCAAACACAAGCTCTTGAGCTCAATAATTGCTGGCCAACAACATGCCTTATTTTACCTTTGAGTTGCCTTTTTTTAAGGTGCGGAATCTTGCGAGTGTCGACTGTTTTAATTTTGATTGTTACATCACTATTGAGAGAGGGTTTTTTTGAACAATAACCTCGAAGCTCAGCGTTACATTCTTTACATTTGCCCCTTATAAGAAGAAAATACTTACTGTTTTCGTCTTCATATATTTTTGTGCCCTTGACGACATAAGGACACGGAAGTTTAAAACTTTTCCACAATTCCTTAGATACCAAGTCAGCCCAACCAGTTTTTAAAACGTTATATGTTCGGGTATTAGAATATGCTGATATTTCGTGGTATTCTTTAGGAATAGGCGCTATTTTTTCCCATTGTTTCCAAGATAATACCAAATCGACATTGAAGTCTTGCAGATGCTTTTTGGACATAGCGACAGGGGAATATGATGAATTACTTGAGTAACTTGTTTCTGAGCATATGGCGCTAGATGTACTACAATAACTCTCTTTAAACCCAAAGTGCTTCTGCAATAAAGATAAAATGTTGCTCCTATTTAATCGAACATAAATCGCTAACGATTCAGCCTTAATATTTAACATATTAGCTGCCGTAACCCAAGAGGCGTCACTTCTTTGTTTTAATGTACCACTCTCATCAAGAATACTTATCTTGTCAACACATCAAAGATGTGGTCTGCCGGTGCTTTTGCTGTTTTAGGCATGGCGTTTAGCAAAAATCAAAATAGACAGCAAACAAACAAAACAAAAGAATGAAATCCTACTATATAAGAAACAATAAAACTAAAATAATAGAATATTCAGGGGTGTGCGAATTGCACGAAACCAAGTAACGAAGGAAATTAACTTATTATTATCTACGAGAGAAACACAACTTAATAAAAAAGCAACCCTTAAAATACAAAACGAGACAGGAAACTTACACAACTAAACTATATTACAAAGTCTTACTACGAGTAGAAAACGTGAACTAACAAAACATCTATGCGAAATGGCACGAATTCGAACTATCTATATCACATATGTATCAACGAGAGAGGAACACAACTATTGTACGTAGATAATAATAAAAATACAACACAAATAAATATAAGCTATGCAATCTTAGTTTAAAACATACCCCAAGTCAATCCTGTCACAGCGTGTCGTGGAGCATATACCTACGTCCTACATACGTATGTATGTACAATTCACATCGTGAGACCTATCGAAAGGCCACTTCTATAGAAACTGCCTTTTCTCTACAAATCCTAGATAAATTAATAGTAATATATATATATATATGTATATATATATATATATATATATATATATATATATATATATATATATATAATTCCTATATATATAATTCCAAAACATGAACAAACATTGTTGTTCGAATGTGGAATTTTGTCAAACGTAGAATTTGCGAATATTTATCTATGATAAATAAAATTGCGATTTATCATTGCAAGAGGTTGAATATTCATAATTTTTAGTCTTGGCTATTTACCGCAATCGAATGACCATAATTGACCATATTTTGGATTTTTAAAATCGGTACCAATTTTGAATTAGTACCGCCAAAGTGATTTTGATCTTTAATTTCTGTTAAAATGTGTACGCAATTGAGATTTATCATACTAAAACGTTAATAATAATTCGTAATTTGGATATATGACCATTTTCCGCAATTAAATGACCTTGACTGGCCACAATTTGGAATTATCAAAATCCTTCTCAATTTTGAATTACGACCGCCAAATTGATTTTCACCGTTACCTTTGAAACGCTTAATTACGATATCATAGGAAAAAGTTAAATATTTGCAATGACTTTGGGCCATTTTCCGCAATCAATGACCATGATTGACCATGTTTTTGAATTTCTGAAATTGCTACCAATTTTGCATAAGACCGCAGTATTTCAATGGTAACCGTCAAAATCAGTTTGGCGGTCGTAATTCAAAATTGGTAGGGGTTTTGAAAATTCGAAAATATGGTCAGTCAAGGTCATTCGATTTCAGAAAATGGGCAAACGTTAAAATTGCGAATATTCAACTATTTACTATTATAAATCGCAATTGCGAACATATTTTAATTAAAGTCATCGGAAAACTTACTTTGTCGGCTGTAATTCAAAATTGGTAGCGATTTAAAAAATTCCAAAATATGGCCAATCATGGCTATTACATTACGGAAAATGGTCAAACGTAAAAATTGCGGAAAATCAAGTATTACAAGCACGCATGAGATATTAAAACCAAGTATGGGCGGAGACTTGGGGTGTCAATATCTCAAAAACGGAGGGTGGTCAAACGTAATAAAAATATGGTCAAACATGGTCAAACAATTGGTCAAACGATGGTGTAATAAAAGCTTCAAAATTTCAACGATGGGGGGCCAGCTTCACGGTACCTCCCTATTTTAAAAATGCCTATATCTCCAAAACGGAAGGTGGTCAAACGAAAAAAAAAATGGTCAAACATGGTCAAAAAAATGGTCAAAGGATGGTGTAATAAAAACTTCAAAATTTTAACGATGGGAGGCCAGCTTCACGGTACCTCCCTATTTTAAAAATGCCTATATCTCCAAAACGGAGGGTGGTCAAACGAATAAAAAATATGTTCAAACATGGTCAAACAAATGGTCAAACGATGGCGTAATAAAGTCTTAAAAATTCCAATAATGGGGGGCTACCGTGAAGTTGGCCCCCCATGTTGAAAATGTAAATAACTCGTAAACGGTGGGTGGTCAAACGAAATAAAAAGATTGTCAAACATGGTCAAACAAATGCTCAAACGATGGTGTAATAAAAAGTTCAAAATTCCAATGATGGGGGGCCAACTTCACGCACCTCATTTTATCAATTGTTGCAAATTTATACCTGCTAAACTCCTCAAACCTCAAAATGAACTAACTCATAGTGAATCTTAAACTTACTGTTACCATACATTTTTGTTTGTTTACATATGTTTTTGAAGCATTTACAGCGATTTTTTAAATGATGTGTGGAGTATGGACGCTTCCATAAAAGAAACAACAGGAAACGCAATTCCGTGTTGGTATTCGGTGCAAAGAAATTAATTAAAAACGACTGGTAGCATCAAACAAAAGTTATAAATAACCTAATTAATAATCTAATTTTTAACTCTCTTTTTCTCAACAGTTTTCACAAAAAAATGTCGATGACGGCATAAGTTAGGTTTCCATACCCTGTATGAACTCTCTTTCCATACTTTATTTCTGTTTCTTAGTAGAGGTCATTTTAAGTATTTTAATATTGTTTACTATTTTTATAACTATTTATTAAATATTATTGTCTACCTACCCAGTAACATGTCCTCGATAACGTGATCACGACCAAAATTAATTATTTCACGGTTTCAAAAATATACTGTATGTCTATTACCTGTATGCAGTTGTCATGTTGAATGTACCGTCCTTAGATGCATAATTACTCAATAATAACCACAAATTATATAATATCATAGCACGTATACTTTAGTCCAAAAAATAATGACGATAATTCGAAATACCTCGTTTAGACTTCATCGTTAACGGGCTGCAATACAAGCAATGCTTTTTATAATATGCTCTACCGTTTAGGTAAACAATAAGATGAAACTATACTCAACTGGGAGTACATAAAATCTAAGCGCGCATAGTCCGACGGACTGAAAGCTAATCTATCATCGTCCATTTGCAATTTATGAGAGATAAGCGTCTAGAATCTCTCTTCGGGTTGAATATCTGGGAGCCATCTTAAATACCATAAAATTGAAGCCAACTCGTACATCATCTGTAATGGTAAAACGGCCCTTTCAGTCAGATCGTTAATGCTCTTAATTGCATAAATCAACAATAAAGTCATTTTGATGATGGTGGACGCATGCAACTGGAAAAAAGTGACGGTCGTAATAATGGCGATGCATGTATGTACGCCCGGTCCGCTCATAATGACCTAAAACATACTCAGCCTTGCTGCTGCGTATATCTAGCTACGCTTTGATTGCATTTTTGTAACGTAACATGAGGGAGCAAAGTAAAGACGCGTCCACATAAGATGAACTTTTAAAAAGTGGTACAAGGAGTTGAATTAGAAAAGGTAGTAAGAATATATAAACAAAATAAATTAATGTTTCATACTAATATTATTGGCCCTTAAACTAAACTTCATCCTTAACCTTAAGTTTCATCAGCGACAACCACTTATCTTTGCTAAGGAATTAAAACAATGATAGAGATCTGATGATGTTGAATAAGGGATGAAAGAAAATTTGGGAACGGTGACATCAATTGTCGTGGGTATACAGGGTAATTCATTAGTCTCATTTTATAACCAAGGAGTAACATAAGATGAACTTTTAGAAAGTGCAAGGAGTTGAATTAGAAAAGGTAGTAAGAATATTTAAACAAAATAAATTAATGTTTCATACTAATATTATTGGTCCTTAAACTAAACTTCATCCTTAACGTTAAGTTTCATCAGCGACAACCACTTATCTTTGCTAAGGAATTTAAAACTGATTGAGATCTGATAATGCTGAATAAGGGATGAAAGAAAATTTGGTAACGGTGACATCAATTGTCGTGGGTATACAGGGTAATTCATTAGTCTCATTTTACAACCAAAGAGTAATTAATGTACATGCATAGGTATACAATATATCTAAATACATAAGTATGCAGTAATCGTAAACTACCTATCGTTACCTGTCGTAGTAATTGCGACGAGATCTAAGATGTCCTTTACAGTTCTTATCCACTTTTTTTGTATTTAACGCGGATTAAAATAGACTGCTCTATGCAAATACGAATATGTGATATATTAAAAGTAATCAAAAACTGAAAAGATACTCAAAAACTCACTCAATTGAAGCCCAAAAAGTTAGCCCAAACATCGGTATTGCAATTCTTCGTAATGAGGTCAGCAAGGATATTCATAATGGATACGATTTAAGTGTGCAATATTTAAATAGATATCTGCAATAAAATAAATACTTTGAGCATTAAAATAATAAATATTGTCCATTAAAAACAAATATAAATATGTTACATACAAAATTACATATTATGTGCAAGAATGGATAACTTGTGCATTAAAATAATACATATTGAGCATAAAAAATTACATAATATTTTTTATGTAATTTTTTATGCTCAATAAAAAAATTACATAAAAAATATTATTATGAGCAATATTTTTATTCATATTGTACCCTAAAATGGATAACTTGTGCATTAAAATAATAAATATTGAGCACTTATCTAATGCGCATCAAAATTAACACTGATCTGATTTTGACGATTCGTATGTTAATGACAGCGCGTCCTTTCAATAATATACGACCTTATTAATTAATTCAAATGGCTCACCCTATTAAGTTAATTAAAAATTCTATTGTTTTCGACTCATGACGTCACCGACACTATTTTTTTAATGGCAACCCCATATTTTTTGTACTGATATTGCTAGATCTATTACTTGTTTTAAAGGTAATTAGCAAGCGCATGGCCTTACGTAACAAAATTTTCGAGATAAAGACAGTTGTAAATTAGGTTACTATTGATAACTTATTTGTTTATGGAATGCGAATATGCGTTTTCGATTGATTTATTTGCGATGAATACGAATGTGAGCTTGAATTTTGCATATCACGTCTGGTTATTGCGTTCTTTAAGTTTGTTTTAGGGAGCCGCTCGCACCCAACATAAAGAATTGCTGTATATCGTTAAAAAATATTTAGGAACAAGCTTTTGGGATTTCAGGAAAAAGTACAAAGATTAAGGTTTACTATGAGACCATTTTGAGGTTTCTAGAACAATAGGTTCACCTGGTATAAATTTGTCAAAATTACCAAATCGCATTTATTACATTTTTCCCCACTTTTTTTTTCGAAAACCTTGCACGATAGTAGTTCTACCCAAAACGCAATTTCCTATTCAATTTACAAAATTTATTTTCATTAACTTATATATTTTTCAATTTACAATTGTCTTTTTGTCAAATATTTTCTTTTGTAAGGTCATAAAATGTGTCCGCTGCCATTAACACTATTAAATGATCTACCAGTTACAGTAAGAAAAAATGGTGTCGCCATTTAAAAAAAACGGTGATGACGTTAAAACTAAAAAAATGTGTGTTTTAATAATTAAAAATCGACGTCTACAAGGATGTTTTTAAAATGACACAACTTTGGGTTCTACTACTGTATAAGTGTATAGTACTTTTTCTACTATACAGGCACAATAAATTAACATGTTTTATTCACAATGTCATATCAGAAGTTTTGATACTTGTCCGGATTTTGCATCGTATGTTTAGGAGAAACCCAAAAAATCCCCACCACGAACTTTATAAATCGTCAGTCTAAACAAGCAGTACACATATATATGTATAAAGTTTGTCTATTCATATGCCTAAATTAATAATTTTCTTGAAAACATAAAACAATATTGTTCTTTCAAACTTTTATAAAAATATTTATCTAAGTCAAGATAGTACGTCTAAAATAGTTCTCATAATAATAATAATGGCCTTATTATTTATTTTTAATAGTTCACAATCAACGATACGACATATTTTGTATTATTAATAATGTACTATCGTTTACAAGTTTTACTTACCATTGGGCAATAGTCTTATCGCAACAAAAAAATCACTAAAATTAAAATAAACTTATCAATAGTATTCATTGGTATTCATGTTAAACTATCTACAAAAGCTAATAACTAACGTTGGTTACCATACGTTGCTAGCGTGGGGAGGGCTACGCTCAAGACCAACGTCGCTCCAAAAACGTTTTCTTTCTATTTGTGACAATTACAATAATTGTCTTTATACGCTGGGTACTTGACATCGTGTGGCATCAAGATCTGGAGGCGTTCGCCAAGTATATGTTAGTCTAAAATTCAATAAACTCATTCATACGATGCCATTATAAATTGAAATTACTTTACATTTGACGCATTCGTTCATCATCTTCCTACCAAAATTATAAAAAATTTGGAGAGTTTTGTTTAGCATTCATACCAGTACACTGTACTCTAGCCAGCTCCAGCCCTATTCGTTATTTCAGTTTATGTTTGTATTGTTTGTTACGTAATGTATTTAAATAATCCGTTTAATTATTTTGACCGCCGAGAACTTCTGCGCACCAACAAATGGATTGCAGTATTCTACGTGCCGCTTAATTGACATTCAACTTTATTCTGATTTGTCATTAATACAATACTATTATAAATTGAAATTACTTTACCTTCGGCGTATTCTATCTTCTTACCAAACCTGTGAGAAGTTTTTAAGTTGTGGACTGGTCTGTAGTACTGTGCTCTATTCGGTATTTCATGTTATGATTCACTTATGTTTGTTGGTTATGTTAAGATTCATATTACTGTGAAGTTATTGTAATATAATTTAAAAATCTGTCGTTTTATGATCATCCGTTTAATACTTGAATTAATAATTCGAACAAGTCGTAGACCCGTGCACCAAACCAACGATGATTCGAGTGTTGGACATACTCCTTTGACTGATCAAAATACCGACAGACTCCAGCGTGACCATACCCGAACGTTGGGCGCTTGGCATTGGTAGCTCGAGTCTTAAACGTCGGCCACACGTTGTGACGAACTATCAAAGGTTCGACGTTGGAAGGTATTTGTGGAATGATGCGGCAGCGCCTTACGCCAATATCGGTATCTACGTATGAGAAAAGTTGTAAAATGTTAAGTTTAAGAATGTTTGTACTTCTACTTTGCAGATAGAAACGTTCTAATGTGCACAAAATATGAATAAACAGAAAACTGTTTAGTAGCCGTAAGCTGGTCCTTAGTTCGATGAGAATTATTCTTGAGTTTTACACTCTTCAGTCGTAAATCATGCTTATTGTGCTCGTGGGAATAATCACCACTAGATTAATTGTGACCTCTATTAAATACTAGCTAAATAAAATGCACACAAGAAGCATGACAAAATAATATGTAATTTATGAAGTACTAATTATTATAATACCAACAAAAATGCACATATTCACACCTGTGCATCCGCAATATATCTATAATTATTTATTATGTTAATGTGGCCATCTTCAGAAAAATCGTGAATGTCGCGAAGCAATTTCCTAAGTAAGGGTATGATATCATACACAGCTCATCTCATTACATCTCATGATTTGTGTCGAAAATGTAAAAATCATCGGCAATTACAGTGTAGGATTGATGGTGATGCACAATGTATGCTTAGCAATTAGTAATTGGACATGTGCGCTGCCGTTAAGGAGTTATTCGCGATTGATGAAACTCATCGAAGGTCCTTCTTCGATCTAAGAATAGACATGTGATAAGGCGACGTGTTTGCGTCGAGAATTTGCGCAAACAATAGCCGGCCGCGTTCGAAGAACAAAATCCGTTGTGTAAATCACCGCTGTGCGGTCGGTTGGTTGAGTTTCTCTGTCGGTTCAGGCCGGCAAAATATACACTAAACCGATGTGCCAATATTGGAGGCCGATCCGGTTTCTACTATTTGGTTAATTTCGAGGTGAACGCACAGGATGGAAAACACCTCAGATGTTGATGCACATAAAAATGTAGGCAATAATGAATGGTAAAATGGGTAATGTTAATATTGAGTGTGAGAGAGTGTGATTTTACATCAAATATTAGTACGATGTTAGAAATTGTCTGAAGTTAGTTTTGTCCGTAAATTGAAATTATTCAGTCCAGTTTAAAGTTTATTTATGCCTCATTAAAAGACCATTCCAGATAATTCGCCTCAAGAGTAAACCTCAAGTAAATTTTTTCGAAGGCTTGCTTCTATCTAAGCAAGGCACAAGATACAGTGGTCCTTATTTATAAAGTTTGAACTGTTTCTTTTATAATACCTGGGGAGTTTTGGACGACACATATTAACCTATTGTCCACGGGGCACAAAATCAAAAATAAGTTTACTTTTATGATAATAAAAAAAATAAAACTAACTAAAAATAAATAAAAAAAAATTAAATAAACTAAAAATAGCACAATAAAAACATATGAATGTAGATATCAGTGTATTTAACAAACTGTCAATTACCTTATTTGTAAAAATATACTGTAATCTACGCTAAATGATTACACCGACCAATAACTAAATACTCAGATTCAGATTTTACCAGAAAGCTTATCAGAATCAGCTTTCACATATTCGAATAATTGTATTGCATTAATATTGATATTTGATGGAAAATGGAACAATATTGCGAATTTTTATTTATTTTTGCGAATAAACATATATTTATTTACAATAATTTGTTTGGTATAATAAACGTTTATTTGATAAATATGTATATTTTGAGTTAAAATCAACAACTTTTAAGAATCGATACCCAAGAAACTTTTGTGGTTAATTTAATTTTAAATTAAATATATGTACCTACGCTACCTATATGCCAAAACATTAAAAGAATTATTCTTTTGTGTTAAACCTATTGACTTCAACACCAATATTTTGATCCGAAAGAATATTGTGTAAAGGAATATTTCTTAAACACAAAAGATCTGTGTTTCCAACCCAACCCACCTCAATATCCTTTTCTCGAAGCTTTGATTTTTGTGTGTGTTTATGTGTACGTGCGTCCGTGCATATATTACTGACGATATTTCCATGGTCAGAGTTATTGACATATTGATTCCCGCTTTGATTCCCAATTATTCCGCTTATTCATAGTTATTGTTAAAATAGAGAATGCGATGATCGGCTATTCTAGAGTTCGATTAGCGGCTATTTTACTTCTCTCTTGGTCTGTCTTCAGTTGCTGCATAGTGCTGCCGCTCTATTGCAATTTCATTGGATTGTTAAAAAATAACTTTTTGGGAGTATGTATTAGATTTCATTTCCGTACTAGTGCCTTAGATATGGCAACACTGCCTAGGCTTCAATTATCACGGATAATATATTTATTTACAGTTTTTTCTCCTTTTGTAGTTACTACCTATTGAAAAAGTTCTTGTAGGCTCCGCCACCCAAACTAACCAACAAATATAGTATTGGGATAAAAAAGGAATATTCTTCGCTGTTCAAAATTATCTATTATCGTTAATCTTTTGCAATCTGATCACAGCTCTCTTGGTTTTTGTGTTCGCTCTGATGTATTCTCAAGGTTATACATTGGAAATTGTTGTGTCTTTCACCCATTGTAAATTGTAAAAAAGATTTTAAGAAATCACATGACTCGCTGGCTTGAAAATGTCGTAACGGACGAAACATGTCGCTAACTTAAATATACGTAGATAATTTTGAACAGCGAAGAATATTCCTTTTTTATCCCTATTACACACCTGTTCTGCACCCCTATTTCATTAAATATAGTATTGATAACTTTTTATGTTTTACTTGGTTGATTATAGGCAGTTGGCAGTTTTCCGTCTTCGGAGCTGGTTGTAGCCAGTAAGTTATTATTTCCTTCACGACGCACTACGAGATTTATGCAGCATATTATTTTGACCCTCTCATTAGGGTGGGTCGAAAATATGAAAATTTGAATTTGAAAACTGCTTGGTGGGGAATTGATCCTCTGTAATATCTACTTAGTTAAGAAACACAAACATTTGATTTTTATCTTAATGTTTTGTACTGTCCCAGGCGGGGGGGGGGGGGGGGGTAAAAAACAAAAGAGAACAAAAATCAACGATATTTTTTTATTTTAAATTATATTTTGATAAAAAGAACATTAAATACATTTAAACAGACAAACAAACTATAAGTATTTGTATGAACTATAATACAGTTGATTTATTGGTGACCTTAGATTTATTTTTGTATTGTAGCAAACTGCACTATTTACGCTTCGTGGACATAGTACTGCCAACGCATGTAGAGACGCTTGCATCGGTCACCCGTTCAATAACGAACTTGGCATCGAATTGAAGATGGCATCTGACTGTATTATCTACTTTAAGTTCACTTTAGTTAAAGTACTTTTATCTGTCACATTATAAAACAAGGCGTAATTAAAACGTTGGGTTGTTGGTTGGTGTAAACTTTTGCATGTCAAATCATCGAATGAAAACAATCAGCACTCAGTAACCTCGACATAATACACACGTACTTGCCTGTTAAATCGATAATTTAACGAGATTACTTCGTTCGCCCATCCTATTAACCATTTATTGCCTATTTCATTTTTGACACAACACCGATATTGTTCGCTATTGCGTGAAGTAGTCATTACTTATACTTCTCATGCACTTCATACCAATCAAGACGAAGATATTTGTAATTAGGTACGTAAGTCTTCAAATGCATTGAAGGAGAGAACAATGCGCCGAATAGTGACGGCCTCGGTGCGCGGTGCGAAAAAGAGTGAAAACGTTGCAGAGGAAGGCTTCAAGGTCTGACAGACGCACCGCCGTCAATTAAAGAATCCATTATCCAACCTTTTTTTGTTCACTCAGTCGGGTGGACGTCTTGAACAAACAGTACCTCGCTGCCGCTAATGCTCGTCGATTACGGTGCGTAGCAAAAATGTTCTTTATTGCCTCAAAAAACTGATTTGACGTGAAGCTCTTACCCCGTGAAGGACGGCATTAAGGCTACGGCCGCTACCGAAGACGTTGAAGAGAACAATTAAACGACGCGCTAGATTTTTTCGGAGATTCATGCTTTCTAACAAGCTAATGGGTTTGTCTTTATTCGATTCGTGTTAATTTGAAGAGGATGTATCTCTTCGTTGAGCCCGATTAAGAAGAATCCGGTTGCCGAAGATTACCTTTTGTTTATGTGTTTGTGATTTTTATAATAGCTTAATGAGTTGTTGCGATTTTTTGCTATCTTGTTCATAAATAATTGTTGATTTAAGAACACATAATGTTTCACTTAATTTAAATTATTATTTTTACTGAGGATAATTTGCTTACAACACCATTCAACATTAAAAATATTCTAAATGGGACCAGGTTGTAATTCTTCTCTACGTCACAACTCGACACAAGCAAAGCTACTGCGCGCATGTAGCAATTTATTTCACAGCTGAATTATGGTTTAAAGCTTGTATCATAAATAGTCCATTTCGCCAGACTCTGCTCTAATATGTTCTATAAAACATAATTTATACACTATAAACAATAAACTAAAAACAATAATTAAAAATTATGTTTTGGCGGTCGAGATTTCATTACGGATAGTGGTCACGCTTTCAAGTATTCTGTCAAAGAATACTTCAAAAATCCTTATACCCAGTTTACAGAAAAAATTTTGCAGCAACAGGTAACCTGGTAAGAAAAGTGTTTTACTTTGCTAGCTCAAATTATTCAGGATTTAATACTTTAGGAAAATCATTTTACAAATGAGCCCGAGAACCGTAATGGTTTGGGGGGTGTACTAGCGTAATAGTGTAAGCAAAGTAGTTCGAAAAACAAGGAATAGAAGAAAAAATTTATAAAGTTTTGAAATGTTGGTTATGAACTCTCAGTAGGAACCCAAATACAGATCCGAAGAGTTCCCACCTCTCCGGTGGGAGCTTCATCCCCTTTTGCTTAAAAAACTACCCCCAATCGTGACTTCGCGGTCTTTTGCGGCGTTTTGCTCATAAACTGCAATTTTTACGAAAAAATGTTACAGGACTTTTTATATTCTCCATTAAATTCTCTATAAAAATGGCTCTTACTGTTTTTTGCGTATCTCCCACCCAACGCTCGGAAATGACCTTGGAATATAGGCATATTTTTCAGCGCGAAGTGAAAAATGAGCCCAGCGCCGGTTTTTGCGGCGCTTATCTCTGAAAATGTGAGTCTAACCCAAAATGTTAGTCTAGCTTAGACTACCATTTTTAAAGATAATCACCGTAAAAAGCGGCGCTGGGCTCATTTTTCTCTTCGCGCTGAAAACTATGACTATATTCCAAGGTCATTTACGAGCGTTGGGTGGGAGATACGCAAAAAATAGTAAGGGACATTTTTATAGAGAATTTAATGGAGAATATAGAAAGTCCTTTAACATTTTTTCGTAAAAATTGCGGTTTACGAGCAAAACGCCGAAAAAGACCGCGAGGTCACGATTAGGGGTAGTTTTATTAGCAAAAGGGGATAAAGCTCCCACCGGAGAGGTGGGAACTCTTCGGATATGTATTTGGGTTCGTACTGAAAGTTCATAACCAAAATTTCAAAACCTTATAAATTTTTTCTTCTAAAAAAGCTAATTTTCCTACACTATAATAACGCTAGTATATTTTGTGATTTTGATCAAAATGATCTGAATTTGTATTCCGGCAATGGATGCTTCTAAAACTGATTATTGATAAACGGTCCATTGAATAAAAACTATTCATATAAAACACATCAGGATACTCCTTAATTAAGATCAATTCGTATCAATTAGCGCGACGAAAATAATGGGAGATCAAGTGATCTCCTGGACGTGCGATCCACCTGTTGGTGGTGTAAATTGGCATAATTTATTCGCCGGCTAAGGAGACGCATCCTCAACCTAATAATTATCGGGCCGATGATCGAGGATAGCCATCCAAATAGGTACGGTAAAAATGCCCAGTTAACAACTTAATAAGACGGGAATATATTTCGTTGGGAATCCGTGGTGTAATCTCGCCATTTCTTATTGACATCGCACTGAGTCGTAGTCGCAATTTCAGGAGGACTATTTGCAGCACGTTGAGGAAAATCTCGATGAATGATCGTACTTATTATTGTACTTGTTGCCTAAAATCAATAATTCATTTAATTTCCATATCTAACCCACGGTAAACCCAAACAAGTGGTGGAGCGCAGATTATTGGCCCCACCACTTGCAGTCAAGTGACGTTTTTACTTTTTTATACATTAACGCCTTCATTTGAATCGACACTCACGTGACGTCATGCGCGAGGAGAACGAGTTTAAGAATTTTGTTCAACATACCGTGTCTCGGTTTACGGTGATCTACCTACCGTTGTAGTACTTAGTACAATACATTTTATACTTAGCTTTAATTTACTCTCAAATCCATAGAACGGTAGTTAGACAGTGATAAATGCCCCACATCATCGCTCTGTCTCTTTTGCTTGCGGCTGCCTCAATTCTCGCCACCTAATGTTAAGCGCGCGTCTCTTCCAGTTAGATTAGAGTTCACTGCGTGCGAGCGATGTATGATTGTTTTGTTTTATTCCATATCGTGTTTAGTGGTATTGAATCAATTTTAAATTCCTTGAGTATTGCAGTGTATTGAAATGTTACACTTCAAAATTCTTGATGATATTAACTTCGAGACTTGATGGAAATCCTGAGGAATGTCCAGGAGTATGCCGGAGTTTTCAGTATAATCTCCTCGTAAATGAGTTTGAATGAAACCTTTTGAAATCTCTTCCTTGTGGCTAAATTACAACATCTACCAAATGAGAAGATGTACTTTTTCCTCAATTTTGTAAAACAATTTTATTTGTGCACAAATGATTAAGAGATAAAAATTATACTACCCTAGAAGGTTTCCAGGTCGAGTTTTACGAATTTAGTATCACAACTGTCAAATTCTAAACATAGATACAGTACAAAGTGTACAAGCATGATGCGTATGATGGGTATAAGTACCACACATATCATGTTTGTATAAAGTGACATTTTTTTGAACTTGTAGATCGCTAACAATAAATTGGACAAAAACAATTGACTTAAAAAGAGCGAGCCCATTATAGGGCTCGTGTATAAACTTCATGCTCGCGATTTATATCTCTTATGTGCTAGTTAAATACACCATTTCATCTACGTCTCATAACAATGGCAGATATGTGGGGATCTTAAAGTGATTCTCGGCCTGCTGGCTTAACGAAAACTTCTTGCTTCATATGTCAATGGAGTAGTAGGGCGAGATCTGAGCATTGAACAAGGAATGAATGGTAACTGAGAGACAATTTTAGACTTTTGATACATAAAAAATTCTCTTACCTCCCCTTCACCTTAAACTTGGACTAATGAAGCAATGTGTCAAAGCATTAAATAAATAAGAGGATTGTTTTAAATATTTTTTTCGACAATTTCCACAACTACGTGTCCCCAAAGCGAAAGAAGAAATTTTTGATGGACCTCTAAAGACACAATGAAACATCAAATGTACGAATGAGACTACACCTGAAAAGGAAGCTTGGGCTAGGTTTAGAAATGTTAATGACGGATTTTTGGGAAATAACAAGAACCCAAACTTCAAAAACATTAGAAGCAACATTCTTAATAAGTAAGTACGTAGACTTTCACTACCAGAAGCTTTTAGAAAATAAATTGCTTCCGGGTTATGCAGTGTGTCATGATTCGTAAATGCTGACGTTTGGCGAACCATGCTGCTCGCATCTTCAGAGCTAACTGAATACTAACTAATAATAATAATAATCAGTATTCAGTTAGCTCTGAAGCTTCTTAGCTTCTTATTTCTTCTTATTTCTTCTTTCTTCTTCTATATTCTTCTATCTTCTTCTATCTTCTCCAATCTTCTTCTATCTTCTTCTATCTTCTTCCATCTTCTTCCATCTTCTTCCATCTTCTTCTATCTTCTTCTATCTTCTTCTATCTTCTTCTATTTTCTTCTATCTTCTTCTAGCTTCTTCTATCTTCTTCTATCTTGTTCTATCTTCTTCTATCTTCTTCTATCTTCTTCTATCTTCTTCTATCTTCTTCTATCTTCTTCTATCTTCTTCTATCTTCTTCTATCTTCTTCTATCTTCTTCTATCTTCTTCTATCTTCTTCTATCTTCTTCTATCTTCTTCTATCTTCTTCTATCTTCTTCTATCTTCTTCTATCTTCTTCTATCTTCTTCTATCTTCTTCTATCTTCTTCTATCTTCTTCTATCTTCTTCTATCTTCTTCTATCTTCTTCTATCTTCTTCTATCTTCTTCTATCTTCTTCTATCTTCTTCTATCTTCTTCTATCTTCTTCTATCTTCTTCTATCTTCTTCTATCTTCTTCTATCTTCTTCTATCTTCTTCTATCTTCTTCTATCTTCTACTATCTTCTTCTATCTCCTTCTATCTCCTTCTATCTCCTTCTATCTTCTTCTATCTTCTTCTATCTTCTTCTATCTTCTTCTATCTTCTTCTATCTTCTTCTATCTTCTTCTATCTTCTTCTATCTTCTTCTATATTCTTCTATCTTCTTCTATCTTCTTCTATCTTCTTCTATCTTCTTCTATCTTCTTCTATCTTCTTCTATCTTCTTCTATCTTCTATTGACTGTTGATTGAGTATGTGATCTGTTCATGAATACTGAAATTAATGGTAATTTTCGATTTGTTTAATGTGAATGGATTGCAATAAGAAGATAGTGACTTTACAGTGTTGGTAGTGGCTGGCCTCCCGGGTAGGCGGGGCTAGTTAAATAAACAAACAAAATGTCGAAGTGTGGACAATGCGGAGATGAAATAAAGCATAACGAAAATAAACTTACATGTAAGTTATGTCAAATTAAATATCACCCTGCATGTGTGAAGATTAAGGATGATGTGATGAAAATAATAGTGAGTAATACAAATGTTGAATTTATATGTAATGTTTGTAAAGATAACAATATTATTAATGAAATGAAAGAATTAAAAGAGGCACTGAAATCTTGTATTATAAACACACAAAGACAAAACGAAGTAATCAAGGAGCATACGAAAGTGTTAGAGGAGTATAAGCTTTTGCAAACGAATAATGTGCACAGTATAAAATATTCAGACGTTTTGAAGGAGAACAAGGAGAAAATTATAATAACGCCAATAAATAAGCAAGAAAGCAAACAAACTATGAATGAAATTAAAGATAAAATTGATCCTGGTAAATTTCAAATAGGAGTACAGGGTGTTAGAAACATCAAGGATGGGGGAATAATAATCAATTGTGTAGATGGAAACTCAAAAAAGTCAATTAAGAGTAAAATAGAGGAATTAAAGGATAAGTACAATATAGAGGAACCAAAAATGGTGAAGCCAAAGGTAGTTATTGTGAATGCAGAGGGGAGTTTCGTTAATACGAAAATGAAGAAATTGAGCAATGTCTTATATCACAGAATGATGTGTTTAGAGGAAAAGAAATGAGAACTGTCAGAAAATATATAAAGACTTTCAAAAAGAATAGTGGAAGTATAGTTGTTGAATTGGATAAAGTAACTTTTAGAGATGTAATAAAGTTAGGAAAACTAAGCTGTGGTTGGAGAGAATGCTTAGTATATGAACATGTAAATGTATTACAATGTTATAAATGTGCTAAGTTTGGTCATAAAGCTGTTGACTGTAAATTAAAGAAAGAGATGTCCATTTGCTTCAAGTGTGCAGAAGATTCTCATAAGACTATAGACTGTGAGGCCGAAAACTACAAATGTACCAACTGTTTTTATGCTAAAGAAAAATTAAGAGTGAATGTGGATTATTCACATACAGCATATGATAAAACATGTCCATGTTACTTGCGACAAGTAAAAAGAAGTTACGATAGAACTGATTTGTAGCAATTACAGAGATGTAGTAATCAAATAGTATACCTCAACTGTCAAGGATTTTTGAATAATAAAGATGAAATATGTAATTTAATAAGTAAATGGAGACCTTTGGTAATATGTTTGGTAGAAACACATGTTGATGATACTATTTTCAGTAATGAGATTGAAATTAATGGATATAATTACGAATGTTGCAATACTGATAATAGACGGACGGGGGGAATTTTAATATTTGTTGCTGAACGGCTGAAATTTGCAATGCATTTGAGAGAGAATCATGAACAAAAAATATGGATACTGGCTATAACAACTGAAATAAATAAATGTAAATATCTGATTGCTGGAGTATATCGATCCCCAAACTCGAGTGATGTTAAATTTCTGGAGTGCTTCGATCAGTATTTGGACAATAATGTTGATTTTGATGGAACTCATTTAATAGTTGAAAACTTCAATTATGATTGGAACAAGTATACTTTTTATGGTACAAAGTGTAAAGATTTAATTACACAGTATGGTCTTCACCAGATAGTTGAGCTAAATACAAGAGTGACAAGTAGATCGGAGACGCTGATTGATTATATAGTCTCAAATAATAAACATTTGGAATATAAAGTTCATAAAACACCCATAATAGGAGATCATATGATTTTGACAGTAAATATAGACAAGTTTAAATATAAAGAAGAAAAGATTGAATATCGATCATTTAAAAACTACGACAGGGAATTGTTTCAGACCA
This sequence comes from Aphodius sticticus, assembly GCA_963966075.1. NCBI lineage: Eukaryota > Metazoa > Arthropoda > Insecta > Coleoptera > Scarabaeidae > Aphodius > Aphodius sticticus. The sequence goes on along the minus strand of OZ014509.1, from coordinate 45,606,382 downwards.
TGTTGGTGAAATCTGAATGGAACAACTCGATTAGTAATACAGACATATTAGTAAGTAATTTGCTAGGAGACATAAGAGATAAAATTGGTGGTATGTGCAAAAATGAGTGTAGATACATAAACACAGAGTACATTAATAACAAATGGATGTCAACAGAAATTATCGAAAAAATGACAGAAAGAGATAGGAAATACAAAGCGGCCGTCCTTATTGGGGACCGGATGTTGTGGGATGAATTTAAATGTTTAAGAAATACAGTTACAAGGATGATACGAATAAGAAAAGAAAGATATTATTATGATATATTGGATATGAATAAGGAAAAGCCTAAAGAATTGTGGAAGAATCTAAAGTGTCTGTTGCCTGGTAGAAGTAAAGAGGGTGCGGAACATATACTGTTTAATAACTTACAGATCACGAAACCAATCAAAATTGCCCAGAAATTTAATGAATACTTCATTGAAAGTATAGAAAATATAGTAAAGAATGTTCCCAAATTTCACACAGAGGAAGACTTAATTAGTAGAATAAGGTACTATGAGGAGTTTGCAGAGTTTGAGGAAATTGATATGCCCCAACTAAAGAACTATATAAAAATGTTGAAAAAGAGTTCGACAGAAAGGGATGGAATACCCACTTTTGCAATAAAGGACGCGTTTGATGTTATTGGCAATAGATTCTTGGATGTTATAAACAATTCACTTAAGTATGGTGTGTTTCCTGATGCTATCAAGAATTCTACAGTGATACCGGTACCAAAGGTAAAAAACTCTGACAAATGTGAGAACTTTAGACCAGTGAATACAGTGCCACAGTTTGAAAAATTAATAGAACTTGCGGTAAAGAATCAACTTATACGTTTCTGTGAGAGAAATTCTGTGATAGTGCCGAACCAGTCAGGGTTTAGATGTCAGCATTCCTGTGAAACTGCGATTATAAATGTGTGTGATGGGTGGTTGAAAGCAATTGACAAGAATGAGGTAGTGCTTACTGTGTTCCTCGATTTTCGTAGAGCATTTGAAACTATAAACAGAAGATTATTGTTAAAAAAAATGAAAAAAATGGGGTTGAATGGAACGGTTTATAAGTGGTTCGAATCTTATCTAACAAATAGGACACAAAATGTTAAATTTAAAAATTGTTATTCTGGTGAATTGTTAAACCCCACTGGAGTTCCTCAAGGAACAGTACTTGGTCCGTTGCTTTTTGTTATGTACATTAATGATTTAGTCAAGTATGTGAAAAATTGTCATGTTGCAATGTTTGCAGACGATACGATGATCTATGTAAGTGGTAAAAATGTTATAGAGTTGGGTAATATAATGAATGAAGAACTTAAGTCATTGAATCAGTGGCTAGGTGATAATGATTTGTGTGTAAATGTGAATAAATGTAAATATATTGTTTTTGGAACGAATTATATGTTAAAAGAAATAAATGAGATAAATATAATTGTTAATATAAACAATTCTCAGTTGGAAAGAGTTAAAGAAATTAAATATCTCGGAGTAACAATGGATGAGTGCTTAAATTTTAAATCACATTGTAGGCAGATAATGTGTAAGATGTCACAGAAGGTTGGATTTCTGAATAGAGTAGGCAGGCACTTGAGCTTATACATTAATATTGTACTTTATAAATCATTAATAGCACCACATATTGAATATTGTGCGACCGTTTTGTTTAATTTAAACCAAGGTGAGGTTGAAAAAATACAGAAAATACAGAATAGGGTAATGTGTTCCATTCTTAAATGCAACAAATACACTCCTATTAAAATTATGTTGGAAGTCCTTAAGTTTATGAATGTGAAACAAAGGATTATGTACAAAACACTAGATATGGTTTATAAAATAAAGAATAAAATGGCACCTGAATATTTATGTGAAGGATTAACATATAACAGAGATGTACACAATTACGAAACTAGGAATAATGCTGATTTTTTTATTGGTACGTTTAGAAAATCTAGAATGCAGAATACTTTGTTCTCGACGGGTCTAAAGATGTTTAATGAGCTGCCTAGTGCCATTAAAGACTGTGATAAATATTCTAAGTTTAAGCAAATGTTGAGCATTTATATTAGGGAGAACATATAGCAGCCAGGTTAAGAACGATGTTATGTAACTGTTGGTTATTTTATTTTTTTTTGTGATGTATATGTAGGTAGGTGTATTGATTGCATTGAGGTGTATTAATGTATTAATGTATTAATGAAATGTATAGCTGTATTGCTAAATAAAGATACTTTATTATCTTCTTCTATCTTCTTCTATATTCTTCTATCTTCTTCTATCTTCTTCTATCTTCTTCTATCTTCTTCTATCTTCTTCTATCTTCTTCTATCTTCTTCTATCTTCTTCTATCTTCTTCTATCTTCTTCTATCTTCTTCTATCTTCTTCTATCTTCTTCTATCTTCTTCTATCTTCTTCTATCTTCTTCTATCTTCTTCTATCTTCTTCTATCTTCTTCTATCTTCTTCTATCTTCTTCTATCTTCTTTTATCTTCTTCTATCTTCTTCTATCTTCTTCTATCTTCTTCTATCTTCTTCTATCTTCTTCTATCTTCTTCTATCTTCTTCTATCTTCTTCTATCTTCTTCTATCTTCTATCTTCTTCTATCTTCTTCTATCTTTTTCTATCTTCTTCTATCTTCTTCTATCTTCTTCTATCTTCTTCTATCTTCTTCTATCTTCTTCTATCTTCTTCTATCTTCTTCTATCTTCTTCTATCTTCTTCTATCTTCTTCTATCTTCTTCTATCTTCTTCTATCTTCTTCTATCTTCTTCTATCTTCTTCTATCTTCTTCTATCTTCTTCTATCTTCTTCTATCTTCTTCTATCTTCTTCTATCTTCTTCTATCTTCTTCTATCTTCTTCTATCTTCTTCTATCTTCTTCTATCTTCTTCTATCTTCTTCTATCTTCTTCTATCTTCTTCTGTCTTCTTCTATCTTCTTCTGCTGGCTTAACGAAAACTTCTTGCTTCATATGTCAATGGAGTAGTAGGGCGAGATCTGAGCATTGAACAAGGAATAAATGGTAAATGAGAGACAATTTTAGACTTTTGATACATAAAAAATTCTTTTACCTCCCCTTCACCTTAAACTTGGACTAACGAAGCAATGTGTCAAAGCATTAAATAAATAAGAGGATTGTTTTAAATATTTTTTTCGACAATTTCCACAACTCAGTGTCCCCAAAGCGAAAGAAGAAATTTTTGATGGACCTCTAAAGACACAATGAAACATCAAATGTACGAATGAGACTACACCTGAAAAGGAAGCTTGGACTAGGTTTAGAAATGTTAATGACGGATTTTTGGGAAATAACAAGAACCCAAACTTCAAAAACATTAGAAGCAACATTCTTAATAAGTAAGTACGTAGACTTTCACTACCAGAAGCTTTTAGAAAATAAATTGCTTCCGGGTTATGCAGTGTGTCATGATTCGTAAATGCTGACGTTTGGCGAACCATACTGCTCGCATCTTCAGAGCTAACTGAATACTAAATAATAATAATCAGTATTCAGTTAGCTCTGAACAAGCGAGCAACATGGTCCGCGAAGCGTCTGCATTTACGAATCTTGATACACGGCATAACCCGGAAGCAATTTATTTTCTAAATGCTTAATAATTTTTTAAAATTATGGAGAGGTATGAGCCTAAATGCTTAATTTTTTTGCATGACCATTTAGATCACTTCCCCGAAAGAAGCCTGGACAAAGTAAGTGAAGAACTGGGACAAAGATGTCACCAGGATGTCAAGCAGATGGAACGAAGATACTTACGCAGATAGGATGTTAACGTGTCGGATTACTGTTACTGCCTAAAGCAAGATGTTCCAAGAGAGATCCACAAAAGAAAAGCTACAAAGCGTAGTAGTGTTGATACACCCAGTTGCAACTTGCACTGTGTACATTCTTTTACTAATGAATATTATTCCGCTACTTAATAATCTTTAAAAGTTGTATATATAACTAGTAGCATTGCACAGTAGGTGTCCGCTGTAATAAAAGGAAAAATTCACACTCTTGTTCAGCGCTTTCTCATGTTGTTTTAATGGCGACAATAATTTTAATAGAAGATCAACTTTTGACTCCTGTCCGGAAACGCACCGGTTGGAAGCTGAAGAAATGTAAAAAGAACCGGACGATCGTACAGAATAAAAACAGTGTAGAATCGTGTAAGGTACTAGAGAACAGTTGCTTTAAGCCCCTTATAAGTTCAGTTTTCTTTCTTTCCTTTTTTTAAATCTTTAGTGATTTTAAATAAGACACATTGTAATTATTAAAGGGACCCAAAGTTTGGTGATATCGAAAACTGGCAACTTCAAACAATCTTCAAACAAGGATCTCTTTCATCTTCTTCAGTGAGATTCAGGAAAAGATTTACTTGCGCACTTGCGTAATCCGCGGACGTATATTTTACAATTATATATGGATACGTATCGCGAGTACAGAATTACCCCCTCATAATCGTTGGTAAAGCATCATAGGCAGTGGCGCAGCGTTGACCGCTTACCTAGCCCAGCCCGATGCAAATTAGAACTTATACTCTCGCTCGGCTTCGGAGAAGCATAGACGGCTGCGATCCTCTATTTCTGCAATTATTCTTGCGCAATTTAGGAAGTCAATCTCGAGGGCCCGGGAACGCACACACTGATTGCATACAAATAACTTTGTTAACTCGAGTTTAGATCGACGGCGCGTACACCAATGACTCTGCGCATTCTCATAACCAGGAAATTGCAAACGCTCTGTTATCCATTGACATCGTAGAGGTAACATGACGTTGAAAGAAATAACAGATTTTGTTTCCTTCTTTCTTCTTATTTGTATTTATTTCTTGTTCTTTGTTCTTCTTTTCTCTTCTTTCCTCTTCTTTCTTCTCCTTTCTTCTTTCTTCTTCTTTCTTCTTCTTTCTTCTTCTTTCTTCTTCTTTCTTCTTCTTTCTTCTTCTTCTTCTTCTTTCTTCTTCTTTCTTCTTCTTTCTTCTTCTTCTTTCTTCTTCTTTCTTCTTCTTTCTTCTTCTTTCTTCTTCTTTCTTATTCTTTCTTATTCTTTCTTCTTCTTTCTTCTTCTTTCTTCTTCTTTCTTCTTCTTTCTTTTTTCTTCTTCTTCTTTCTTCTTCTTTCTTCTTCTTTCTTCTTCATTCTTCTTCATTCTTCTTCATTCTTCTTCATTCTTCTTCTTTCTTCTTCTTTCTTCTTCTTTCTTCTTCTTTCTTCTTCTTTCTTCTTCTGTCTCCTTCTTTCTTCTTCTTTCTTCTTCTTTCTTCTTCTTTCTTCTTCTTTCTTCTTCTTTCTTCTTCTTTCTTCTTCTTTCTTCTTCTTTCTTCTTCTTTCTTCTTCTTTCTTCTTCTTTCTTCTTCTTTCTTCTTCTTTCTTCTTCTTTCTTCTTCTTTCTTCTTCTTTCTTCTTCTTTCTTCTTCTTTCTTCTTCTTTCTTCTTCTTTCTTCTTCTTTCTTCTTCTTTCTTCTTCTTTCTTCTTCTTTCTTCTTCTTTCTTCTTCTTTCTTCTTCTTTCTTCTTCTTTCTTCTTCTGTCTTCTTCTGTCTTCTTCTGTCTTCTTCTGTCTTCTTCTGTCTTCTTCTGTCTTCTTCTGTCTTCTTCTGTCTTCTTCTGTCTTCTTCTGTCTTCTTCTGTCTTCTTCTGTCTTCTTCTGTCTTCTTCTGTCTTCTTCTGTCTTCTTCTGTCTTCTTCTGTCTTCTTCTGTCTTCTTCTGTCTTCTTCTGTCTTCTTCTGTCTTCTTCTGTCTTCTTCTGTCTTCTTCTGTCTTCTTCTGTCTTCTTCTTTCTTCTCCTTTCTTCTCCTTTCTACTTCTTTATTTTTCTTTTTTCGTCATTCTACATCTTACTTCTTCTTTCACTTCTTCCTATTTCTATGCTATACTCTCTATTATATAACTCAAATTAGAGTTAATAAAATCTGAAATTGAACAGTTGTGAGGATGGATACACTCCTTTCTCTTATTAGAATAAAGTGACAAATGTATTGAACATCTTAGTCTTCTTTCATCTTTTAATAATTTGAATAAGTAGTTAATAGTTCGCAAATAAGTAAATAGTTTATGAAAGCTCAAGGTGTGTGACAGAAATTACATTTTTCGACTTTGATAAACCACAAAAACTCAATGTTTGGTAAAAAAACACTAGATAAGTATGTTAGTAACATTAAATGGAAATAACAATAAATGGTAATATGTTTCCTTTAACTACGCTGAGCATTGAAATTAACGTACCACTAAAAATGTATCACATTTTTTTCATCAGAAACTTATGATTCCTTTAACCAGTTGTAGATTGTTCAGTGTTTAGCATATACAAGGCGTCAGAACAAAGAGTAAGTTTTTTTGTTGAACTTTGTAGCATGCCCATTCATATCTGTTGGATCTGTATTCACAAAACGAGGGTTCCTTACCTGAACAAGAAGCGCACTCAGACCTGAAGATTACCATTGCTTACTGCTATAATTGTCACAGTGTGTTCGATCTTGTCATTACTGTTTTTATTCTATGTCGGTTATTACAAACGAAAATTAAATAGCTGTCAGATAATAAAGAAAAATCCATCGTTCCTGATGAATCAACTTACAACTGAATAAGATCAAATCATATGAACACTTCGAAATTAGTGGTGCGTCTGTGCGTGTGTTAATTTTGACTCGTAGTGTACATCTTTTAATGAGAGGAAAGTCCTTTAATGTGTTTAAAACGGGCTCCCCGTTTCTTGATGGACATGTCTTAACCATTCGGACGACTATTAGACGATTTAGCCGACTTATGTATACACAATTCCTTTTCATTTCGTTGTTTTACTGCTTCACGGATCCGTACCAGATACAAAAAAATCTGATGTGGCCAGGCACATGACTTTATCATACTATATATAAAATTAATAGTTTAGCTGCATGAGATTCTATTTGATCGAGATCGGCTATGTCTGCATTAAAATAAAACTAGTAGAACTAGACAGATATCTCGATTAAAGCTGCGTTCGGATATTGTACTCCGTTGACACCGGGTACACCGTCCAAATGACACTTACGTGTTATTGGATGTAAAAAGTGTAACGGTGTTCAATATCCGAACGCAGCCTATATTGACAGTAGTATCTTCAAAACATTAGCGTTTGACACTAGCTACTGTCATTAGAATCAAAAAATCTGACATCCTGGCTACTAGTTTTAAAGCAGTACGACCGATCTCGATGAAATAGAATTTGCTCATGCAGCTAAACTATTGATTGTACCAAAAAATTTCATAGTCATTAATTATTCAGAATTTCCTCTACTTTAATTTATTATTTAACTATTTCGACGAAATTTCAGAAATGGCGGCTTATTTGCAAAATCTTTCAAAAATAAACTCCAGTTCCTTTGGACCCTTTTCAACAGAAAGCTTTTCACCTCTATGTTTGGTTATGAAACTTCTAAAAATATGAAGTGTTGTCCCGATACCTTTAGTAGTTTCGCCAGAATCGTCGGTACAAAAACGGGTACACACATAGACATTTTTTGTACCTTGGTGAAAAAGGTTCAGGGGACCCAAAAAGACATATTTCCGCTAAATCTCAAAAATTCTTTTTGGCACTATTACAATACTTTACATACTACGTATGATAAAGTAACAACACAAAATAGTTTAAGCCTATTACGTCACATAGCACCCATGCTGTGTGCACTAATGGTACGATGGTATAACTCAACATCATCGCAAAATTGCCTGAAAAATCGTTTTGAAAAGTTATCTTTGAAGCAGTATAAACCGAAATGAAAATAAATTGCTTACAGATAAGTTTGGTTAAATCGTTTCATATTTGTCCCAAGATTCTGTGGATATGCCAGGTTAATCGAAGTACAGGATAACATGTATTTTAGAATGTCATTGAAGCTCACATAATTGACGTACTATATAATAAATATAGTAATATAATAAACGCTTGTTTTTTATATTTTAATTTTTTTAAAGAAAGTCAGATGACGGTAGTTGGGTCGACGGGAGTTCCTGTCTTATTAAAAGTTTCGAAACATAACGTTTTCCAGAAAATTGGGGTTTGTGGGATTATCCCGATCAGTGAATAGTAATCATTAATTATACGCTTGTAAAATTTTCTTTACAGTGGTCTCCTTTTCCTATAACCATTGCAATTATGGAAAAACACACCTATCACTCATCGGTAATCAGTAATCACATAAAGCCCGGGCCACACAGACGCGTAATGTTGAAATCAATGCGTTAGAATCGAGTGTTACCATAATTTAACGTATTGACTGGCCAATCAGAAGGGCGGTAAAAGATGACGCATTAGTTAACGCATAAAGGCGTTACGACGTTAGTTGGTAGAGTAACCCGGGCATAAGCGTGATAGAGTTTTTGTCACTTTGACAAAAATATGTGGGGTGCTGAGTTTTCGCAGGGATGTGACGTTATGCAACTTAATTGTCTTAATTTTGGTTAATTAAGAAATTGACGTGGGATACTTTTTTAACAGTATATTATATATTACACTACAGCGGCACTAAAGTCACCTCAATTTAAACATACCAGCTCGTCTTCTTTATAGCTAAATCTAACTGTTGATACATCCACATATCTTTTTTTCTGTATAATATAACCGTTACTTCCTTCAAGGCATCGATCATAAGATCCCATAAACATCACATCATAATAGCCCACGACCTCCTATGATTTAACAAAAAGAAATCGATTTAAGATAATTTAATATAGGTCGCGAATTACTTTCGAGAATTTATCGGTCCTCTGTAATGAATGAACTTTTTTGTGACCTTTCAGGTCGTTGTGGGTTCTCGTACTTGCATAATACAACAATATCAGCTGTAAGAATTAATTCCTTATTTTAAGATTTTTTTTCTACTTTGCGTTCGTTATAAAGTCATAACGAAACCGCTTTCAGTGTTATGAAAACACCAGATTCCAAACTTTTAGTAACTTTTACTTTTCCAAGATTGATGATATTAACGTCAAGTGTTATTATTATTAAAAATAAGGTTGACATGTCAATCGCTATTGGCTTGCCTCAATCGTATTTGTGAATTTAACCACAACTACCAACTGTTGAAGATAAAACTACTGTAGATTGTAAAATGACAACCGCAATATTCGAAATTTATGTAAAATTGATGTTGCAAAGTAGAAAAATAGTATATAACACTCGTTTTATAAGACGTATTGGCACCCTCGTTCCAAACAATCCTTGCGCCAATTTTTGTCTTATAAAACTTGTACTATAATATACTATTAAGAAACTTAAAACGAATACGTTCGGTTACATGTACTTACATGAAAGTATTATCCACTCTACTGGGTACACTACTATTTATTGACCCGAAGAATTTGACGCCAAGAATGACATCACCTCAATATTTTACCTAGGTAGTATAAAGATGATTTATACCACCCGCGGCAGTAAAACTTCCGGTTTCAAATAAATCTTCACTCCGCCTATGCAATCATAAGCGGCATACTAATTGCCGAAAAGAAATTATCTACTGTGCTACCGTTTTTTGCCATAAAGGTTAACGTCTTAAATTTAAGCATTTCACTTTTACATAGCTTAACATGGTATTATTTAATTTCAATAGTTGCTTAAATTAAGTAAGAGGAAGAATCACAATAATGTTGTTTTGCAAAAAAATGTTTTAGTTTGTATAGGTATTTTCGGAAGAACCTACAGTTTTTTATTAGAACGTCTATAAAGGATGATTTCTTAGTAAGATTTTATATGAACATAATATCCAATTGATATTAATAAATTCCAAAATATATAAATATTTATAAAATTTATATATTTATATATATTGTATATACAGTGTGTCCACGAAAGTCCGCACCATATAGAAAAAAATTTTATTGTGTATTTCTCAGAAAATTTTATTCTTTATAAAAGTTGGCGGCTCATATGAAACCAAAACTGCAACCATCAAATATGTACATTTCCGTGCCATATACCGCGCGATTCAGAATATATGAATTTGTGATAAGAGTAAAGTACCTTTATTTTCATTATTATCGATAAACATTATTTAGAAATATTGTTTAGAAGTAAAAATTATATTCAAATATGAAGTCAGAGCCACCTACCTTGAAAAAAAAATATTTTCAGTTTTTTCCTTAATTATTACTCTTGTGACAAATATTAGTAAATGCCAATGGTACTAAAAGGTTCTTTTTAATCTATTTTTTGGAAATTTGAATACATTTTTTATATTTTTTGTTATTTTGGTATGATAACTAATGTTTATTTAGAACTAGCACAAAAAACAACTCATTTTCTTGGTGCGAAGTTGACATTTCACCCTGTAGATATTAATATATCATACACTTAACAGATTGGACGACTTACCTATAAGGAAGGACAATCCTAATTATCCGAGCTAACATTCCGAACATTTTGTATGAGAGCATCTTATAGGTACTGTCTGTTTTAGAGTCTGGGTCTTTCTAAATCTCGTAGGTGCATTTCTGTTTACCTTGCTATAACAGGATCCTTAGATTGACATCGAACAAATTAAGGAGTAGGTACATATGGCTTCTTCTTACATCTTTAGCTTCATGAATACTCAAGCAATTTTCAATAGTAGGATGAATGACCATTATGAATCATCTATTGATTTTCCCTTTAATTTTATTTTGTTAGAAGCAAGTACTTGGACATTCCTTGTATACCTATTTGTATTAAATACTGTTCATTTTGTTAATGCAAACTATCGCATATATTGTCAATTCTTAGAAAAAATGGTAAATAAGAAAATCTTACTTTCCACAGAAAATTTTAGACTGTCAAGCTATTGTACTTACTATGATAATCCTTTTTAGTTGTATCCTAACTCCTCAAAGTCGTTCTTGTGTTTTTACAGCGAACCTTCAGGCCATTGGTAACCCATCTGTAAACTTCTGATTTCCAATTTGAACACACCTGTTTGGTTTACAACTATACAATTAAAAGTTTTCGGTAATAATGGAACTGTCCCGTATTTGTACAAATTGGTGGTTTGATTTTGATTTTGAAAAAAGTCTACGATCATAGACATAAATTATGATAAGAACCAAGAAACATGTCTTCCAATTCAACAACTGACCGACCTGAATGCTA